>JBAJHW010000004.1:33468765-34668765 GCA_037013535.1 Intellagama lesueurii | reverse complement strand
TCACAGTCAACTAGCACTTTCTACTCTGCACCAAAGTAATTTTTTCAAATATGATTGCTTGTTCCTGCTGGAGTTTACAGAGTACCAACTCTCTCACCCTCTTCCCTGAGTTCTTCCATGCATAAAGGTTGCAAATAAGGGTTTTCTGCTTCACTAGATTGCAGAAATGATCTGTAAGCATTTAAACTCCAACTCCTTTCTTGCTGCTGATTTGCTAATTACTGGTTCCAGAAAGTGAAAGTGAACCTTTCCCAGCTCTGGAAAGTTCCTACTTGCCAGAAAACAAATCTTGGTGTCAGGCAGTGGTTCTGTGTATGGCTGTATGTGAAACCACATTTTGAAGATGGCTTCTAAAAGGACAAGTTTTAATATGCAGTGGCTGGATTTCAAACTTCATCCTGACTTCGTTCCATGGCTATCACCAGTTGCTGGAGACAAATGCAAAGGTTATGGTAAAGTGTGCTACAAAATCTTTGAACTAAATAATATAGGAATTAGAACTAGATAGTAATACCAGAGAGGGTGAAGAGACAGCCCCTGCGAAAACTGGAAAACATGATCAGAGTGATGAAAATGGCAAAGAATTACCCACCACACAAACTAGTATGGCTGCCTATGTAATCAAGGACTGTGTTAGGACAGCAGAGTGCCTGTGGGCTTTGCAACTGGTGATGAAGAAGATGCCGTTTGACTCTTGTAACAACAGCAGTGAGTTATTAAAGCAAATGTTCTCGGATAGCCAGATAGCTCAACAGTTTCATCTCGGAAAAACAAAAGCAATGTATGTTGTTGCTTTTGGCTTTGCACCATATTTCTCTGATCTTTTACTGAAACAGCTGAAACAATGCCAAACATTTGTTATCTGTTTTGATGAAGCTTTGAATAAGGTGGTTCAAAAGGGCAGATGGATTTAACGGTTCCTTTTTGGGATGATTACTGTCATAAAGTTTCCACACTGTATCTAACTAGTGTTTTTCTTCAAACTGCTACTGCTGAAGACCTTCAGAAGTTTTAAGAAGGCATGCCTTCTTTGTCAGTTGCAAAATTATTACAAGTATCTATGGATGGGCCAAATGTAAATCACTTTTTTCGGAGAAAACTAAAAAATTAAAACCAACCTTGACTGTAAAGAAGGAAAAGAATTTATTGACTTTGGAATTTGTACCCTTCATGTTGTACATGGGTCTTTTAAAACAGGATTGCAAGCAGTGAAATGGAACCTGAGTTCATTCTTGCACCACATGTACTATCTGTTCAAAGATTCCCCATCTAGTAGGGCATCATACACTGCTATGACTGGAAGCACACTATTTCCCCTGAGGTTTTGCTCCACTAGGTTGTTGGAGAATGTTAAGTGCCTTGATAGGAGCTATGACTGTTTTTGACAACATCAAGAAGTATGTGGAAGAAGCAAAACTCCCCCACAGTAAACCTGCAATTTGTATAAAAGCTGCAATGCAAGATCCACTCATGAAGTGCAAAATGGCTTTCATGAAAACGATTGCTGGAGATCATAAGCCATTTCTACAAAGGTTTCAAAACCATTGGCACCTTTTTTGTATGAAGAACTTTGTAAGCTAATCAAGAAGCTAATGAGTTGTCACATAAAATCAGAAAAGCTGCAAAACGTGTCTTCTGGTTCCCAGTTAACAATTGACATGAAATTGTCTGAGAACTTGCTTGACAGAAGCAAGGTTGACATTGGTTTGCAGCGAAGAAGCTGTTGAAAGAAACCAAACTGAGTGAATGTCAAGTGGCCAAGTTTTGCCTAGAGTGTTGAAACATGGTAGTAGCTGTTGTTGAAAAGTTGACTGAGAGAAGTTCTTTGAAGTTTAAGATGGTGTGTGGCCTATCAGCATTAGATCCTACTATCATTTTATACAAGCCAAATCTTGGACTCACCAGAATAGGGGCTGTTCTTGAAGCTCTAAATGCAAATCAGATCAATGACACAGTAGCGGAAAAATCAAAGCAACAGTGCACTACTTTAACCACAGCTGCCCACAATGAGTTCAAGGCTCAGTTTCAAGCATATGTTGCAAAACAAAATGATGAAGTTGGACTGGATACGTTTTACAGTGGTATTTTGATGTCCACGTCAGATTTACGATGCTGTCTTGAACTGTGGAGGACTTGCATCTGTTGTAATTGATATGAATCTGTTGCAGTAAATCGGGCATGCTCATGCACACTACACAGACCACTTGGAGGCTAAACACCATAAGCAACAAGAAGAAATTCAGAAGAAAGAAGAAAAGAGGAAACTTGAGGGAAAAATTAAACATATTGAAAATGCTAAAAAAAAGACAGAGAAGAAGCCAAAATGGAAGAGGAAACAATTGATGAGAAACTAAGAGTTACAAAATAAAAAGGGAAAACTGTAGAAGTAATAGTTTTATATCTTAAATCTTTATTCTTTAAAAACAGATTACTTGTATTCTAATTTCTAACTTGATTATTACTGTAATTTCAAAACTATAAGTTTCATAATGTGACTTCAGAGAAACCATTTTAGATAGAACGTTTATATAATTTTTAGTGTACCTTTAAAACAATAACAAAAATGTTATGTCATTTGTTAGCATTCAGAGTTGACTTGAATTTTAGTTTCTATCTTGGTGTAATTTTTGGTGCAATTGCAAAACATGTTGCTGCAGTTAATGTTGAAAGAAGCTGATATTAACACTCTTTGACAAATATTTTTGCAGTTGAGACTTGTGTAGTTGTAGAGTGGAACATTTCATTAAGACTTGCATTAATGCAACACAACCTATTCATTTTTTAACTTGTGGTTATATTTGAATGGTGGTCAGGGAAATTGACAAATGTGGATCAGGGAAAGTCAGGGAAATGAAAAATAAAATTTCATTGGCAACCCTGCCATCAGGCTAGATGGTGCAAAACATGAGAGGAGAAAAGGATGGGGGTCCAAGTACATGTCTAGGTGTTTCAAGCCATGGAGAGCTGCAAATAGTCTTAGTTTGGAAAATATAGCCGACAGTCATGCTGATGTCACATGACCTCTGGCAAAAGTCACTGAGGAGAAGACAGGATGAAGAGTTGCAGTGTCTGCAGTGGCAAAGACAATAGCAACAGGCATTCTATATAGCAGGCTTTCATATTTTGTACATTTACAGTTGATCTTAACAAAAGTACTGCCCACTCACGGAGTGAGTTTGGATTTTCTATTACCAGTGGTTTCAGTTAGCATTTATCACTATCTAGGCATTGGTCTCATTTAAAAAAAAATCACTGTAATAACTTATTGCTGGGACCACAGTTTTCCTGCAGTTATGTAGTAATAATCAAAAATGATTTTGGTATATTCACAACTAGCGTCATACTGGAAAATGTTTAGTGCAACAGCATTATGCCAGCAGGATCCAAAGGCTGTTGTTGAATGTATTTAAAAGTAGTTTTCAAAAAGTTATATCAACATTTGCTCTTTTACACTTCAAGAAGCATAGATGCTAATTTAATACACAATATTGCCTTCATCATAGTTTTAACATATACAGCTTTTTAATCATGCAAAGCCATTATTTGGTATATGGAATGTTCAGTGAGATCCTGTATACATCTACTCAAAAGTAAGTTCTAATGTTAAAATTGGTGTGTATAGGACTGCAGTCTTATTTTGTGGTCTGAAGGATGTTTCAGGGACTCTTTGATTCCATATGCTTTTTATTCTTCCATCCTCCTTATATGGCACCCCTTAAGTTTTTTGGAGAGGCATGCAAGATAACTGCACAGAAGAACATGTTGGTTTACTTATTCCCAGCTATGTAATGTATCTGGTAACTTGCTTCAAGATGGAGATTTCCATGCAGAGCATCCAGTCATGAAAACCATAGTCCCAAGGCATTCTGATAAGCACATCTTTAGCAAGACTTTAAACTTGGGCTTGTAATACATGTGCCATCTGTTTAGTCACAAGAACTGCCTTCTGCACAAAGTTTCCTGTAGTAAAAATACTGGGACCTCTTAGTGAGGAAATGATGTGGTGAATAAGTGATTGAAATGTATGCACACAAAACTGAAGGGAGAAACTTTGGATAGAAAGGCCAACACCTGGGTGGATTCATCATTATCATCACATTTGTGCCACACTAACAGCATGACTTATTCTCTCAACAAAACTGATTCTGTAGCAATATTTTTAGAAATATTATTTTAATTGTATCTAATAGAAATATAGTAAAAGAGAACATGATTTTAGCAAAATTGACTGATGTGAAGTTTTAGCTGCGTTGGGGCACTTTTAAGTATATTGCTAGGGGTGTGCTAATTTTTTTAAAAACTGGGAGTCTGAGGTCACAGACCCGTAGCTAGAGATATCTGAATTTCACTCAACTGCACCAGGGCCTAACTTGGTCTTTGCTGTTCAGAAAAAGGAAGCTCCCTTTGTGCCTCCTAAGAGTACCCTGTTTCCCCTAAAATAAGACCTAACCTGATAAGCCCTAGTATGATTTTTCAGGATGCTTGTAATATAAGCCCTACTCCAAAAATAACCCCCAGTTAAGTGAAACCCCACCCTCCACCATTGTGCAGCAACCAGAAGATGACGACATGACTGTATTTGAATAAATGTAGATTGTTGTAGATGAAAAAAAATAAAACATCCCCTCAAAATAAGCCCTAAGGCGTTTTTTGGAGCAAAAATTAATATAAGACCCTGTCTCATTTTCTGGGAAACACAGCAGTAGTGTTTTTTGGGAAGAGCCCTCTACAGAGCCAAAAGGGCAGTAGGACCACAACTCCTAGGATGTCCTGCAGCAGCTTCCTTGTTTGAGCAGGAATTATTGGAAAAATTTCTTGGAGAATTATGGGATTTTGAGTCTTTAACACACACACACACCCAAGAATGCCACATCCCTAATATCAGCTCTTCGGTTAGGAAGTTGATGGTCTATCCCTGTCCTTTATTGCCACCTTTAAAGATGTTTAACCTGCTCTACAGCAGTAGTATTACCAGTCTACCAAGGCAGTAGATTAAAACGTTTAGTGACCTGTTCCTGTGCCTTAAGAACCTTCTTTTTTTTCCCTTCAAGCAGTGTCTTCAAGCAGGTGAGCTCCATTTCAAGTTGCCGTTCTCTCTCTCTTGCAGATGCTAATTCAGACACCCTTTGTATGTGAGAGGTACTTTCCTTCTCTTGCAGCTGTCTCTCCTGTCATATTTGTATGAAAAGTCTATTAGCAAATCCAGTTGTAAAAATAAACATTAAAGACATATTTTATTTATTTATTAATTAAATTTATACCCCACCCATCTAGACCGAAGTCTACTCATGCTACTGATCTAATTGCCTGTGTTGCTGTAGTCCATCCAGCCCCACATGATTGTGGCGGTAAGCGTGAAATGCTTGTTCTGTTTCAATGTACCAGTTCTTTAAAGACAAGGGTGGCTGATATTTGCAGCCACAAACCGTTTTAAGGTTGGACGGGACACTACACAGGCAACAGGATTGTCCTTTCCTATAGAGATGCTATAGCATTTTAGGAACTGTAGATCTAAGCACTCTTCATGGGGAAGGAAGATCATGTTATGCCTAGTATGGTTGCATTTAGGGACAACTCTTAGAGATTCTAGAGGGCAAGTGATTTGCAAATTGAAAGCTAAAATGAAGAAGTACAATTTGAATAAGTATGAGGCAAGGACAGACAATAAAAAAGTTGAAGGTGCCAGAAGTAGGGTCAGAACCCTGAACACAGTTTTTAAGTGACTGATACATAGAGACAAAGAGAACTACTACTGTAACCAGTGCAAAGAAATAGAGGAGAACAACAAAAGGGGGAAAAACAAGATCTCTTCTAGAAAATCCAAGAAATCTAAAGGAAATTCAAGCCTAGATTAGGAATGCTGAATGACTAAAAGGGAAGCACACTATCTGACCAGGAGAAAATAAAGAGAAGGTGGAAATAGTATACTGAAAACACAACAATGGTCTACAGATTGGAAATGTTCAATATACATTCCAGTCCCTAAGAAAGGAGATGCTATGGAGTGCAGTAGCTTGCTTTAATTTCCCATGCAAACAAAGTGATGCTTGAAGGATTGGAAAAACGTTGTTTTTACCTTATATGGAGAGAGAAATGCCTGATGTTCAAACTTCCGAAAACAAAGAAACAGTTGAGATTATATTGTAAATATCTGCTAGCTACTGGAGTGCACCAAAGTCTGCTTTATAGACTACAACAACTGTTGACTGTATAGATCATTAGAGACTATAGGCTATTCTGAAGGAAATGGGTGTGCCTTAGCACTTGATTGTCCTGATGAATTGTACCTGATGTACCTATATTGTAGATAAGAAGCTACTATTAGAACAGAATATGGAGAGACAAAATGGTTTCCTATGTGCAAATGTGCATTTTATCCCCTTATCTATTCAATGTGTATGCAGAACATATCATACAGAAAGATGGACTATATTCAGAAGAATGGAAAATGAAAACTGGTGCAAGAAACATCAATAATTTAAGATACGTAGACAACACCATCTTACTGGCAAGAAGCAACAATGACTTGAAATTATTTTATTGAATATAAAAGAAGAAGTTGCCAAAGCAGGACTGCAGCTGAACATTAGGAAGACAAAAATCATGTCTACAGAACTACAGAACTTTAGCATTGACAATGAAGAAATTGAAATAGAGATTTTGTATACCTTGTTTCAATCATCAATCTAAATGGAGGGAAAAAAACCAGAAGAAAACTCGAAAAGTCAGCAATGAAGGAATTAGAAAAGATTATCAAGTGTAAGGACATGTTGCTGGAGACTAAGAGCAAAATCACCAACACTCTTATTTTTGATCACTGTCTATGGGTGTGAAAGCTGAAGAGTGAAGAAAGTTGATGGGGGGGGGGGAATTATTCATTTGAAATGTGGTGCTGGAGAGGAGAGCTTTGCAGATACCTTGGACTGCCAGAAAGACAAACAAATAGGTCCTAGATAAAATCAACCCTGGACTATCTCTTGAGGCAAAAATGTTGAAACTGAGGCTGCCTTACTTCGGGCACATAATGAGACGGCAGGGTTCTCTGGAAAAAACAATAATGCTAGAAAAGGTGGAAGGCAGCAGAAAAAAGAGGAAGACCAAATATAAGATGGACTGACTTCCTAAAGGAACCATAGGCTTGAGTTTACCAGAGCTGACCAGGGCAGTTGAGGACAGGATCGTTTATTGCAATGCACTATTCTGGCTGGTTCACAGTCTAATAAAGTAAACATACAGATATCAAAGAACATATAACTGAACAGTGAACAAGTTAAAATTTCCTTTTGAAGATTGCTCATCCATAGGATCAGAGGTGACTTGACGGCATGTGAGAACAACAATAGGGCATGAATGTTATGGTGTTTCCACTTCATTTTACATCAGTATTTTAATACTAGTACTCTATGTATAATTTATTACCCCATGTTTCCCTGTGGAGACTGCTTCTGTACTTCAGACCAAGTAGATAGCATGGTGGGGGAAAAAGGGGAGGGGGGAATATGTTGTGGCACTGTAAAGATTTGTTTCCATGTGAACTTTTGTGGATCAAAATCCAGTTATTCCGACAGGAGGAAGATGTGTAAGGAAGGGGATGTTGATACACGGAAGTTGACATGAAAACTGTTGGTCTTTAAGGTGGCACAGTCCTTTGTTCCCCTTCTCCCTTTTCCTGACTTGTTTCTATACCTTGTGACATTTTCTCCTCCTGGCCAAATTTTTGGACATCACCACAGTGCCCACTGTGTACATACTTTGAAAATAACAGATATAAGAGTGCTTCAGACTCTGAGGTGGGAAAATGATGAACAACCTGCACTTACTGGTAGCCTGAAGCAGCATAATACTTCTCCATCTTGAAACTGGCAACTATCTTGGTATAAATAATCACGTGCATCAAAATAGAGGTGACCACATACTGTATTTATAATGCCCTTTCAGCCTGGGCAAACGAATGCCCTGTCTTAGGCAATTAATACAGATTCTGAATTTCCACAGTAGAAATTCACTGAGACAGATACTGACACGTTACCTTTTAGGTGAAAAGTGCAACTGCTTTTGTCTTATCAGCAGCTTGATCCTGTTCATTATATTTAGCTGCTGCTATGTGAGTGGTAGTTTGTTTGAAGTAGTTAGAGGAGCATTCAGTAGTTTCCATATTATGTGCTAACCCTGCAATATTTCCTTCATAAAGGAGGCTGCATGATGCCTACCCATATTTTTCTACAAGGGGAGAGTTGTGCTGTTCCTAGGTCATATAACAAATATAATTCAGGCAATAGAACATGCCTGTGACTTTTCATATCTTTGTCAGATAGAAACTGAAACCATGGAACTAATGTTCTGGAGAAACTTACTCTGCTTAGTTGCCTGGTAGCTTCCAGTAACTGTGCCTGTAAGAGACTATTCTGCCTTGTAAGATGCCCACAGTCTTCTGCCATCTTGTTGCATAAGTATTTATCCTCATCAGCTGACAGCTGTTTTTCCTTGAGGGTTTGTCTTAATTTTTCAGCCTCTTCACTAAATGTAAATTTAAAATATGAATTCATGTGAGATATTCAGAAAAATATTTGTGACAATTTTATCTGCTTTGTCCAAGAAAAAAACTAGGAAATTAATTTACTCATACACATTTCACATGTTAGTGAGGTCCGTTGGTATAAACTGAAAACTTCCCTACTATCAATTCATAGCTGTAGAGTTGTATTCTTCAGCATCTAATATCCAGACAGTATTCAATTATTCTAAAGTATTTTTTAAAAGCCTCCATGAACAGTAATCCTTCATTGTAGACCCTGTGGCTCACACAGATGGGTTCTGTGTCTGCATAGAACCAAGCTCTGAATATTTTAGAGCTGAGTTGTTTAGGCAGAAGACCCTTGACTGCACCTGAGCTCAAGGTCCTCAGCTCCATTTTGTCTGCCACGAAAGCAACACGTTTGGAAAATTCTACACAATTGAAACTTGAGCATTTTTCTTTCTCATTTTCACCTTTAAATTTTTGGTGCAAATAGTAAAGGCCAATGCAACTGCCATGTGCTAACAAAACAGAGAAACTTGTGGTCACCTATTCTACTTTGCCTCACTCAGCCCCTTGGTATTCCTCAGCATATTCTACCCATTGTAGTCTACCTGTCTGATGCTCACATAGACTCTCCATGATTTCCTTTGCTATGCAGGAAATCACAAAGGCTTTTTTCAGTGTCTTGCACATTGAGTGGTGCATGTGCAGTGGAGGATAGGGCAGATCTTACACTTAAACAGCTCAGCTCTAGAATGTTCCGAGCATGGCTCTGCACAGACATCACACCTATTGTGTGAGTTCACAGATGACTTGAACAACCAAAATTACAAGACGTAACCCATTATTTTCAAGCTTAGGGGAAGATGAGAGGATTTCCCCAAGACTTCTCCCTCCAAAAAGCCAAAAATAGAAACCAAAGGTATCCATCTGCGATGGATTATTTTTATATGGCCATTTCCAGACCTACTGTGGCCTGGAGCAGGATTTGGGGGCAAGAACTTGTGGCTCCTGTCCCAAGATCACAGAGATCCAGCCTATTGTTGGAGTAGACTGCAAAGAGAGAGGTAGGCTGATGGTCCATTTCTGGAAGCTTTCTCTGTCAAAGGATATGTTGTATCCTCAACTTGTATTGCTCCAAGAAACTGTACAAGTTTTACACACAAGTCACTGGCCACAGAATGTGAAAATAAGATATACAACAGTTCTGGAAGAGTTAAATGGCTGACAATATTCACACACCTACCAAAGTTGTTTAGCAATATGCTGTTGTGTAGACTGGGAATTGGTAAGGAATTTCTCTTCCAGCTGATGGAATATTGCTTGGAGCCGTAGGCATTCTGAACTGTTTTCTGCTAGTTTTTGTTCCATATCTTGACGCTGCTGAATATTCTGCTGAAGCTGAAGAAAGCACACTGGAAAGTGAAACATTCAACACACCTTTCCACTTATGCTTGATTACTGCCTAATAAGAGAGATTATTGCAGGTAAAGTCTCTTCAATTATCTTATAGCATAATAAACACACCATCCCAGAGTTTCGCTGCTCTTATGGATGGGGACATGGAATTCTTCATCAGTTCACCAATGCACACCTAGTTCTTTCAGGCCTATAGAGCACTCACTGTTAGCATGCTGCTGTTTGCATTTTCATAAAAACATTGTTTCCATGATGCCACACAATTGCAGCTTGACTGGAGAAGATGTAAGCATATTTGAATTTCAAACTGTAAGTTTCCAATTCTACTCAAATGGAAGCAATTCTCACTTTTAAATGTCAGACTTACTTTTGAGTAGGTTACCTTTTGGGAGTAGATAACGAAAACAGAGTTACACTTTGAAAGTAATAGGATGATTGAAATTGTGTGTGCAATTCATACAATTCTTTGTTCTTGTTATGTGCCATCATGTCACCTCCTACTGATGGAAACCTTATGACTGAGTATTGAGGAAAGCAACAAGGTACTGTAAATATATTTTATAACAGTAATAGCAACTTCAGGGAAAGAAAGAGAGATGAATTACTTTTATAAAGTTTCAGAGTAAAATGACAATGCACTATATTAGGCTTCCTGTGTGCTTCAAACTGTCAAAGTTTTCTGTCAATAATCTTGGAGGCTATTTTGTAGAGAGACTGAAAATGATATTTTCACAGAAAGGTTCTAGTGTTCATTTCTGGAGGATCAATAAAGTTTAGTAAGATTTGTATTTTAAGAAAATGTATCCAGGGCTCAGTGATTTAGGTATCTGCTTGCAGAGCCAGAGGTTGGGAGTTTATTTTCCCACTTGGTCTCTTGCAAGTAGAGCCAGCCTGTGTGGCCTTGGACAAGCTGCAGTCGCAGGATGCCCCCAGAAGAAGGGAATGGTAAACCACTGCTAAGTATTCTCTACCTGGAAAACCCTGAAAAAGGGTCACCATAAGTCAGAACTGACATGATGGCACATGATGATGATCCACAGCATTTTTTTAGATTATTTAATAAGCAAGTCCACAATTGTCTTTTTCAAACTTCACCTCCCAAATTGTAAGAAAATAGATTGTATTTCTATTTGGAGTGTAATCAGATAAATTGAAACAAATGTAAGCCAGAGACTTCCATTTAGTTCATTTGTCAACTGAGCAGTAAATGTATTTCATTAACACATTTAACAGAGTCAGAAGCCTGCATTTTCCATTGGCCCTTGAAAGCTGAGTCAATGCTTTATTTCTTGCCACTCAGCAGAAAATATATCAGCAATTCCCCATTGTTATGTAATATTTCAAAAATTAATTTATGGAACAGCTCACCTGCATTTCCCAAATATGAACATCACACTCATTTTCCTTCACTGAATTTACAGTATGCTGTACTTGTTGCTGGACTTTTAGCAGTTCTGTTTCCTTGTGTGAAACGTCCTGGGTAGTGATGTCAGCCAGTTTCTTCTGTTTTGTTGCATCCTCCATTAATAGTGATTTTTCTCTAGCACTTGCATCTGCAGGAAATCACTGGGCTTTCTTTGTGCATTTAAAAACTATACAATTTCCCTGTAAATTTCCATTTATTTTCTTAAACTGAATATTCATCTGATTTACATTATGAAACATTTCTAATCCAGCAGTTCTAATAATCCTTAATAGAAAAGATGTCCAATGGAACTAAAGGCATATTTCCAAATGAGATAGGCTTAGGATTGGGCTATAAAGTAACTCTGATGAGCATTTCAATCCTCACCCAAAGTCTCTAATTGAAACAAACAGCATGTTGAGTACCTATAGTAGCATCTGGACTTCAGTGAGAAAGTTACAGTATCTTGCTGATCAGCAACTTGCTCATAAGTTATGTGTTAATATATAGGCAACATATTAAAAAATCACATAAAGGCTATATGAGTATATATAAATATATCCTTTGCTTAATCAATTTTTTTGCCTGAGCAAAAAAGAGCAGTGGTAAATTTGGCCATTAGCAGATGGGTATTGAGTAGCAGGAAACGTCTTCTAGAACACCTTTAGCTATGCTGAGCGTGGAGAATAGAAAGTGTAGTCCAGAAAGTGGCAGGTTGTGGAAGATTTTTATAAAAACTCACTTCCTGTATATAAGGTACCAGCAACAGAATTTGGTGCCTTTATCTAACATGGGTTGTACTACAGTATGGCTGAAAGTAAATGAAAATAAATTAATATAGACCACATCTGCAAGCAGACATATATTCAACATCCGAGTATAGTTCCTAGTTCAGTTCTTTAAAAAACCTTGTTTGTGAATGTGGGATATTGTACTTCTATATCCACAATTCAAAATGCCAAGACATGGTAAAATATTGCTGTACAGTATCGTGCCCACGTTGCCAACAGGAAAAAGGATAACAAGCTTTACATAATGAAGGGCACCCTGAATGTTGACAACACCAATGACAGCAGTCAAGATGGTCTGCAGGATACCCTCTTGTGGTCACTACCATTCACAAAGTGAGAGCAAGCTAGGGAGAAGAAGTTGATTCCCTTTTTCATCAGTTAACCACTTCTCACCCAAAGCAATTGTCATGGCTGTTTTTCAACCTTTCTCATAATGTAGGTATCCAAGCAGCTCACAAAAATGAAGCATAAGCTTTTAATATTAAAATGCAATTAAATATATATTGATAAAATATTGCTAACATAAAACAATTTAAAACTTCTGAAAATGTGCCTCTTCTCCCAAATGTTGAACGTTTGTCTAAAGGTGTGTGCCTGCCAGCTGCTGTGAGAGTTGATTGAACTACTTCCAGAAGACTTTCCAGCCAATCACCACTCAGTGAAGAGGTGGCCAATTGGAACAGGGTGGGAGATCTGAAAGGCTGGTAAACATAGTTTAATCATCAGAGAGGGCTTTGCTGTGACTGGGACCAGATGGGATTAAGCAATGTAGGGCTAATATTTAGATATTCTCAGGAGAGGAAAAAGAATGAATTTGGGGATAGAGATAATTCAGAGTGAAAGGAACAGGAAATCATCCATTCTAGAAAGAACTGGCTTTAGCTATTAGCTGGCAGAAAGGATGGTTTGGGGTAGGGAGTGGGTTAATAGAAAATTGCCAGGAATTTTTTACACTGAATCCAGTTGTGTATGTGCTCTGCTCTGTGCCTTGAACAGAAAAACCACAAAGCTTTTAACCCTGTTGAATGTGTTAAAATAAAATTGCTTTTCTTGTTCCAGCTATTGCTTCAGCTTATGTTGCTTCCCGATATTTGGGGATATTCAATCTATGGAACCCAAATGTTTTTGAAGTTATCAGCACTAGTCTGACCCTATTACATTTCTATCAATATTATTAATATAAAAATAACATAAAATACAGAGGGTGCATAGTTTTAATCACCTTGAGCTTGTGTCTAATTCCATCTTCAATGAGGGAGGGTCAAAGAGGACAACCTCTCATAAGGCAGTCTGAGAGGAGGAGTTGCTGAAAAAGCATTATTTTGTGTCATCACTAGATGCGACTGTGAAGGTAGCGGGACCAACAGATGGGCCTTCCCCAAGGAGTCTTGTATGGGGACTAAGAACCATAGCTTGTGCCATTCAAAATAATAAATAGGGATCAGGCTGGATGAATTATTTGTAAATGTCATTGCCACACACAGTAAAATCAAACTAACATCCATTCATAAGTCTTTAGTGATCCAATAATGGAGCTATCTGAACTAGAACTTTGTATTTAAAAGTAAACCTTGATTTAGCTATGACTATCTTAACTGTCACCGCCAAAGAATTGATGCTTTTGAATTGTGGTGCTGGAGGAGACTCTTGAGAGTCCCCTGGACTGCAAGGAGAACAAACCTATCCATTTTGAAGGAAATCAACCCTGAGTGCTCACTGGAAGGACAGATCCTGAAGCTGAGGCTCCAATACTTTGGCCATCTCATGAGAAGAGAAGACTCTCTGGAAAAGACCCTGATGTTGGGAAAGTGTGAAGGCAAGAGGAGAAGGGGACGACAGAGGACAAGATGGTTGGACAGTGTCATCGAAGCTACCAACATGAATTTGACCCAACTCCGGGAGGCAGTGGAAGACAGGAGGGCCTGGCGTGCTCTGGTCCATGGGGTCACGAAGAGTCGGACACGACTAAACGACTAAACAACAATCTTAACTGTAAAAAGAGCAACCTATGGAAAATTTTATTTATTACCAGACAGTGTTTGAAGACGTCTGTGCATTGCTTGAATTTCAGCTTCAAACATCTTGATGCTGTTTGTTTTCTTTGTCATTTCAATTTGGGCAGCATTTATTCTGATCTCCAGTTCCTTTAAAATATATACTATATGTTAACCACATACAATGCATGAATTTATGCTGAAGACCCAGGGCTGAAACCAAACAAAATAGACAAGACTAGAACTACGCGCGCTACTGGGCTAAACCCAGTGTTGCCTGCTGGAAGAGAACTTTATTTTCCTATAACCCCCCCCCCCAAAAAAAAACCCCACCAGGATTAGAGGGTATCCAGCTCCCAGATTTAGTTTTGGGGGTGCATGGTGGGCTGTGGCTGGGGGAGCTGACATTCAACAGAGATACACTTTTGGACTAGGTGATGTGCAAGTACAGTGGGGAGAAGATAATCCATGTATGCCACCTTCTGCTCACTGGATGTACAAAAATCTACTCACATTTCTCAAATGGGGCAGAGGCTGGACGAAAAAGTGCTATCACATTTCCTATTCTTACAATGCAATGGTACTGTGAAATAACAGATGACATTGTAACAGGCATTTGACATCATCAACTGGGGTGAAAAATCCATAAACTCAAAGATAGCATTGAGGCGAGGGAGCTCACTGCAGTGGAGAGTTCTCCAATGTTTGTTCCCCAGGTGAACATTACTAACATCATTTCTGACTACCTTTTTAGTTGATTCTGTCTCCATCTGGCTCATAGCCATCAGGTCAACTGATGGATTGTTGGGCATGGACTGTGGTGGAGTATGTATGGCCCTCCAGATGTTTGACTGCAGCTCTTCTTGGTCCTTACATGTATAGGAAATGCAGAGGAATCATGGAAGTTGTAATCCAACTATACCCAGAGAGCCACAAGTTCCTCATTCCTGATTAAGGATTGTAGTGTAATTGTAAGGATACATTATTTACATGAAACAAGTGGCTATGTGTCCACACATCATACCTCATTAATGTCTATAGTTTAAACTAAAGGTGGGGGACATTCTTTCTTTCTTTCTTTCTTTTATTTGTATACCATGCCAATTAGTGCTGGGCACTACTCTAGGCAGTTTACATCCAAAATAGCATAAATGTAAAATAAATCACAAAACAATTCTTAAAAATAAATCACACATACACACAAACACAACAGCAATCATCTAATAAATCACATGTGGCCCTCCAGCTGTTGTTAGACTGCCACTCATATCAGTCTTACCCAGCATGGCCAACAGGAAGGGATGGCGGAAGTTGCAGTTGTTGAACTGCAAATATGGAAAGACATTATTTGTTATTAATTTTTTTAGACTAAGCTTTTGATATTTATTAGTATCTAGTGTTTATTGCTCTGTGTAGCTTGTTTTAATTGTTAGTGCTTTGGTACTAATGGAGCAGTAAATAAATAAATAAATAAAGTTTCCCTCCTTGGTTAAAACAATGTGAAAAACATAATGCACAAGGATCATTGCATGCATGCACAAAGTGCTTCTATACACGTGCAAATTTCCCTGATTATTTTGTTTCCAGCTGTGCAGCAACACTGCAGGGTTCCTAAGCATGCAGAAATGGCCCTAAGAAGCCACAAGAAGCAACCGTAGGAACGGGACCCTTAAACTTCCTGGTATGTCAGTGGACGCTTTTCATGCTCTAATCTCACTGTGATCAAAGTAACAATAGTTTAAAAATAGAATTAGTTTAATCATATGAGAACCTAGTAAAGACTTAGTAAGTTACCTTCATCTTTTGCAACATTTTTTCAGCCTCTTTGGTAAACTTGGGTTGGAAGCTTGAGGCTTTTTTAGCCTTCTCCTTGGTTTTTGACGCATAATTAAGGAACATTTGTTAGAGATGTTTGGAAGACCCGTCCACTGGTTAAAAGTATTTTTCATATTAACAATGTTGTGCTGTCTGTGGATTTGCTATTTTCTTAAGATCTTTTTTGCACTACTAATGGGTGCAAAAACCAATATCATACAGCTTTTTTCCAATTAAGGACCAGAATCCTATCCGTTCAATTCAACTATTGTTGGACTGCAGCTCTCACAAGTTCTGTCTAGTGCAGCCAATGGCAAGGAATGACAGGAACCCTACATCCTTCTGTTTCTTGGACAAAATGACAGAATACAGAGGTGTCTCTTTTGTCAACCTGTTGCAATAACATCCATCTGCACCAAAATTTTAAATCACAGTATTGGTTCACTCTCCATAACAACTGAATCTCACCAAAACAGCAACAGTGAGATTTTCGAGCTTCTCATAAAAACTAAGGCCCTACTTTGTTCTCTCTCCCCCCCGCCCCATTTTCACCCATTGTTCTGTGAACAATGGGACGCCACCAAATTCTGAAGTTTAATAACCATTCTAGTGAATCCTTTGCAGGAAAGATAACATTCTGTGTGCAAAAAGTAATAATCCTGTACAACTTGGCATTTCTTTCAGAAAAAAAAATGACTATGAAAATTACAAGAAATCCCACAAGATTTCCTGTGAGACTTCTCAGGGGAAAGATAATCTTGTGCAAAGAAGTCTTGCTGTAAAGACAAAAGAGTGATTGTCCCCTCCCCACCCCCACTCATGGTTTCTCTGGGAGTGAGAGGCTGTGAGATGCACATCCTTACCAACAAATGTCATGGGCCCATTTTCAAAGCCTTTTTGAAATACTAGGCAGACACTTTTGACATCTTTGAATTTGGCACGAATTGTGTTATCTTTGGATTTTCTGAGTATTAGAGGTGTCCCAATTTTCAGGCACCCTTTGAACAGGATAAATTTTTTTAAATGGTATCCATATATGCTATAAAACATACCTACTTCTCCATCCTTGGGTTCTCCAAAATAATTCTTACATACATACTAACATGGCAGATTGCTACTGAATAGGGTTTTTGAGGAAGAAGAGACTCAAGTGGTCTTGATTGTTTGTAGCTCTTCCTCCTTTAGTTATATCGTGCAGATATTTTGACAGGTAGTGCCTCTACAAGTACCTCAGTCTTTTGCTAAATGCACACCATGAGTCACATTTGCAATCACACAAGGAGAAATTAGTAATGGATGCCCAGCAAGTAGTGACTAATATCCATTTCTGGGCACAATTCAAAGTTCTGGGTCTGATCTGGAAAGCCCTGTACAACTTAAGTCCAGGTTATGATGGACTACATCTCCATGTGAGAGCAGAGTCTCCTTGGAGTTTAAGATCTTTGAGGAAGGCTTTTCTCTCACTTCCACCACCTGCACTGGCACACCTGAGACACAAAAGAGAGCATTCTCGGAGATTGAACCCAGGTCCTAGAGCTCCCTCCTGACTGTCCTTCTGCCAGTGAGGACCTTGTGAGTTGCTTTGAGAACCTTTATTGGGACAAAGGTTATGAATAAAATGAATCAAAGAATGAGTCTGAAAATTAGGGGTCCAATTCACATGGAGAGCCCCCACTCATTGTGGGGGTACTTCTGTTCATGCTTGCCTGTCTTTGTGCATTCACAAATTATGACGGTGAGTGGAATCAGACCAGACTGCTTCACTTGAATGAGTGGCGAATATCTCCTAACATGAATGCCTGAGTAGGGCTTCTGAAGTGAAGCCTTAGTTTTTTGCTTCTTCTAATTACCAAAAAGACAATCTAAGACACAAATATTCTTCACAGGAGTGTTTCAGTGCTAGACAAAAGTAATCACCAATCCCTATTGATTTCAGAGGAAAACATGCTGTATGGAGGGGCTGTTTCTAGTGTAAACTTTTTTCCCCTTTGTTTAAGCTGCATGTTACAATTGGGGCTGAATATTTTAAAGTGCTGCTTTGAAGAAAATTAAAACATGTCATATTTCATCACATTTGCTAATCAACATAAGGTACAAAAACAAGGAAATTGTCTGGTTCACCCCTCCCCCAATAAATAGCCACTATGGTCATCCACATGCACCAATCAAATTGCTATTGTATGTACATATTATATAATAAAAATGGACATAGTCCTGTGGTTCCAAATGTAAGGCAAAAGATCTTTTACAGTTTATAGCAGCAGTGGCTGATCTCAGTGTGGCTGAGAGCCATTTTTTAAAATTTTCATGGTAAATAAAAATAGTAAGTGGCAATTTTTCAAAACAATATAGTTGTTAATCCTCAGTCTTCACAAACAAAATTTACTAAAATATATTTAATGTTGGAACTGAATACAGTGGTGCCTTGAGTTGCGAACTTAATTCGTTCTGGATGATGGTTGTAACTCAAGTTGGTCGTAACTCAAAGCACCATTTCCCATAGGAATACACTGAAAAGCTATTAATCCGTTCCGGCTGTTTTTTGGTTGTATCTCAAGGTGCTGGTTGTATCTCAAAGCATTAGTTCCCATAGGAACTAATGCAAAAGCGGTTAATCCGTCCACTAGGGGGAGACTTTTTTAAAAAAACCTAAAATGACCTCTAAGGTTAAAAAAAGGGCAGGAAAGGAGGGAGGAAGGGAGGGAGGGAGGGGACAATGGGGAAAAGAGGCCTTTTTTCCGGTTGTATCTCAAAGCGCCGGTTGCAAGTCAAAGCAAAATGTTGTGACTGGAGCTGGTTGTAACTCGAATTGGTTGCAAGTCAAGATGGTTGTAAGTCGTAAATCCAATCCAGGTATCTGCTAAGAACTACCTGCAAGAACTAGTTGCAAGAACTACCTGTGATAATAAAAGTATTATTTTAAAAGGATATAGATAGGATGTCTCACATTCCAGTAAGCAGACTTGTCTTTGCAAATTCTTGATATATTCAACTTCAATTGAAGCCAGAATGTCCATGTTGCTTGGAGGGATAGGGTGGGGGTGGGGTGGAGAGACAAGTCATATTTTCACATGATATATCACGTGATGCAGGCAAAGAACAGTCATTTCCCATTTTTTCATCTTTTATATAATTAATCAGGTCTGGTTCTGTCATTCACTGCCTACAGTATGGGCTTGACATAGTTTCTTATCTTCTAGTTCTTTTAATAACAGTAACTTTTTTTTAGAGAACTCCTTTAACTAAATCTGAACAACTACCCAAACTGCCAATCAGATTTTTCTGATTATAACTATAATTGAGTTAATTGAGTAACTGAGGACCAGCATGTTACTGCTGATTTATGCTTGTATGGCTCAGTGAGTGGGTTAGGTATCTGGCTATGGAGCCAGAGGTTGGGAGTTTGGTTAGCCAGTGTGGCCTTGGGCAAGCTGCACAGTCCCAGGGTGTCTCCAGAAGAAGTTCTGAGTAGTCTCTACCTGGAAAACCCTGAAAAGGGTCGCCATAAGTCAGAATAGACTTGACAGCACACGTTTAGCTGGCTGGTTAGTTCAGTGGTTTAGATATCTGGCTTCAGAGCAAGAGGCTAGGAATTTAATTCCCCACTCTGCCTCCTGGGAAAATAGCCAGCCTTTGTGGTCATGGGCAACCTGCATAGTCCCAGGGCACCCCCAGAAGAGAGGGAATGGTAAATAATTTCTGTGTATTCTCTACATAGAAAGCCCTGGAAAAGGTTGCCATAAATCAGAATCAACTACAGTAGTCAGCATTTTTGGATACCTACTGTGGCGTAGTGGGTAGAGTGATGGACTAGGACTCAGAAGGTCTGGTTTCAAATCCCCGCTCAGCCATGGCAGCTTACTAGGGGAGTCGAACTGGTAAAATCACTCCTTAAATATTTCACTTATCTTGAAAGCCCTGTTAGGGTTACTATAAATTGGTTTCAACGTGGCAGCACACGTGCACATCTTGGTGACAAATTGCTGCTCCTTAACAAGGAGCTAATCACTATCCTCATGTTTGATACTGTAAGGCAACTTATTTCAAGTTGAGTGGGTAAAATTCTTGAATATATTAGTAATGATGCTGCAATAGACAACTTTCCAGTAGTTAACTTGTGGCTGTTCTCAAGGGCAAGATAATTCTTTAATTTTACATTCACTTAGAATTAGACACTGTTTTTTCCACAGATATCTCTTCTGAAGAAGTCAGCTTCTCTGTAGTTTCTGAAAATGTTTTAAATTTGTTTAATTCAATCATTTAACTTTCACCACAGACATAAAGTTCAACAGTTTTGGTTATTTAATATTAATCTAAAGCTTGTGAAATGTAAGAGGTAGAAAATGTATATGCGTTTTGGGACTCTCTCTTGGTTCTCACTATACATTTTTCCCCAGTATCCCATCAGCATAACTGGAGACTTTTAACTTACTATCCTCCAGTCCTATGCATGAATACTCAGAAATAAATCCCATCGTGTTCAGTGGGATTTACTTCCCAATTGGACTGCACAAGATATTACTATAGTTACTGGAACATTCTTTTGAATTTTACTCCGCTTTTATACCAAGGATGTTCTGTTGGTAGAATTATAATTTCTCTGCTTCAAGTGAAGGCAACTTCACCGAGTCTCCAGGACAGATGCATTTTTCCTTAGATCTGGCCCATCCTGCATTCACCCCAGCCAGTCTACCTCTGATGAATTTTTTGGATCTGGTGTGAATATGGTCCATCATGTCCCCAGAGGCATATATGATGTTCCAGCCCCCACCAGTCTCTTTTAAAACCACAAACAACAATTTCTGGGAAATGGAAGTGATAATCACCTCTTCTTCTTTTTAATAGAAAATGCTATTTTTGGCAAAAAAAGGGGGGGGGGGGCTGGGGGAAGCAAAATATAATTTAAATAGTCAGTTACCCTAGAGGCTTCCAGGGGTGCTATTGGCCATTTTTACACCAATCTCATTGTGGGGTAGGTGCACTGGGGTCCACTTGCAGTCAGATCTTTGTTTATGCCCCCTCTGTTGCCAAGCATTTTGACAGGACAGAACCAGCCTGTTTCAGCATGACTCATATGATATATTATTTGAAATTTATGTATATATCACTCTTAGGGCAAGGATGGAGAGGTACAGGATTGTTTTACAGATACATTGGCCTAAGTCTAATTGTCAGTCCCAACAAGAGCAGTTCCATTCAATCAATGAGTCTTTGATAAGTCATCCTGTAAGTATCATTGTTGATTCAATGGGTCCCATGGCTGCTATTGGATTTTTACTGCTTTTGCTTATAATTCTTGTACATTTTGATTTTATTTTATGGGATCTCTATAGTTCAGTTGCAAAACAATGTTTTGTATACTGATGGTATCAGGTTGGATTGCTGGTAATCTCCTACCTGAAGCCTCTGAAAGCTGTTCCCAGTTACAATTTGTAAACACTGGATTAGGTCATTCATGGCTGTTTCCTAAACATATTTTTCTACCCTGCCCTTCTTTTCTTCTCTTCCCCCCCCCCCCGGTCTGTGAGAGACATTAAGCCTTTTTAAAAACAAATACATATCAGCTTTAAGTGGGAGGGAGGGAGGAATCTGAAATAATTTTTCATTAATTAAAAATATTTGCAACAATCCATAAATATTTACAATAAATAACTGACAGCCATCAGTGAAAATTCAATGGGACTTACGGCTGAATTCAGTAAGCCTACTGTTAAACCATCCGTTCAACTTTAAAATAGTTTCCTCATCCGTCTCCATCATAGGGCTGCCAGACATTTACAGCTGGAAAACTAACTGCAGCAGTGGGTTAAACAAATGTCTCAGGGGAGACTTTCCCCAAAGCTGAGGTGGAATCAGAACTGCTCCTCTCTCAGGATCAGGTCCAGCACCACAGCCCTGGGCTCACGCCAATGCCACCTCACGCCCGCCTCAGGAAGGAAATGCTGCACGGTCTCTCCGTGAGCAGGCACCCCGACTGACCCACAGAGTCGTTTGCAAAGCCCCCAAATATCTGGACACGTGTCTAGGCGTTCTCCTACCGACTTGAGAGCACTTTTCCCTGAACGCGGAGCGCCCACCGTCGAAGCAGCCCAGCAGAGACGCTTTCCTTCCCGCTTCACCGCCACCGGTCGCGAAGAAGGCGACCGCGCGGCGCCGCCCAACGAGGAGTGAATAACAAACTAACGACCGCACCTCCGTCCTGTTTGCTTGGCCGCCTCCGCCGATGCTATAGAGACCGCCACCCCACCCCACCCCGCCTCCGCCGCCGCCGCCGCCGCCTTTCCCCCCGGGAGAATGCCAGAGGGAGAGACGGCCATGTTCCCTCCTGACCGCGAAGGGCTCCTGGAAGGCAAACTTCGGCGGGACGCTTCCAAACTGCCGTTTATGAGGACCCGCTTTAGCGTCTGACCGAGCCGTTTATCAGGCCCGCCGGCATTAAGCAAATAAAATAAAATACAAACCGAAAGTGAAATTTTATTTCAACGAGAGCTGTGTTGGATTGCAATCCACTTCCTCAGACCCATGGAGTAAATTATTTAGTCACAGGCTTTTAGATACATTGTGGGAATGGGCACAGCACTAAAAATGAAATTTCAAAGTGACACGAACTTTATGAACACAAATACTGAACTCTGAGAGTGGTGGCTATATAAATGGGTAGAGCTGGAGCTGGTGTATCTGCCTGTCTCAAGCCTAAGGCAGTCTTTGATGAAGTTGCTGAAACAGAAAGAAGGCTTTATTGGATCACCCGTTCCTGCATTTGTATTGTTTCCAGGACCACACAACCTTTTCCTGATTTTTCCAGAAAGAAGCATGTTTTTGTTTTTGCTTTCCAGATCAGCTTCTGGTTCTGAGGCCCAAGTCAATAATTTTAATTTATTCATAAGACTGTAAGCAAAACTATATATACCGCAAAGCAGGTTAAGAATCCTTGGGCTATATTTATGCCTTGAAACACACTCTGGAATTTGGATATGTAGCTTACCTCAGTTGTCTCCTCTCTAATTTCCCTTTGCAACTTTCTCTTTTTTCCTCCATTACAGTCACTTTCAGATCAATGACAAAAGAGTGTCCTGGAACATATCTCTCTCTCCAGTCTCTACACAAATAGGGCTATCTACATGCAGGAGAATTTTTTTTTTACATTTTTTTTAAAACTATCTACATGCAAGAGAATAAAGGGACACAAATTTGGAACCAGAAATGGCAACACACAAAAGCCAGTTTCATTTCAACATCCTGGGACATATCCAATGCCATAATACTTTTTATTTTGTTGTTATTTTGTTTTTGTTATACATGCTGAAACAGACTAACATGGCTACCTCATTGAAAATGACACTGAGCAAAGTTTTTGTTGAAGGTAAATAGGAAAGAAGAGTCTGTTCTCCTGTTCATGTCTATTGGTGCAAATAAGCAACAAGGTGCATGCAAGAGATCATTAGAACATAAAATAATAATTATATGTCACCAAATGGATTCCAATTTATGGGAATTTTTCCACAGTTTTCTAAGTACTCAGAAGTGTCTACCATTCCCTTGTTCTTAAGGTCTTCTGGGATGGTGCAGCTTGCCCAATGCTACACATGCTGGTTCTTCTTCTAGGAAAGTACAGTGAAAAAACTGTACTCCCAACTTCTGGTTCTGCAACCAAATGTTTAATTCACTGAGATAACCAGCCAACCATTAGAACACTGGAGAGGGGCATAATTAACATGTGAGTACCTTTATCTTGGAAAGTTTTTCACAGATCACAAATGGGCTTGGAAATCTGTTTCACATGGTAATGGTGGTAACAAGGCCAGTCATGCCATTAGGTAGAGTGTGGCATCTGCCTCAGTCAGCAGATTTAGAATTTGTCACTAAAAGGCATCAAATAGTTTATCATTTAAATTTTTTTCTTGTATTTTTCTTGTGTTGATATTGTTGGATAATTGATGACAGTTAAAGTTTTCTCTCAAGGCTGTGGTTAACTAGTTCTGTTAAGTAACAATTTTGTGTTATGTTTAATTATAGTATTTCAACAGATGATGTAATTTGAATATTTCATTTCATATAGATATGTTTCCTGTTGGCTATATATAAAAACAAATATTGCTGTGCTTTGTAATTTCCTTAGTGTTGTACATGAATTAAGAAATGTTGTTTTACAAACAATACCAGTATTACTAGGACAAACACAGCGCTCACAGTGAGCATCTATTTCTAAAATATAACTAGAACTACTGATTTAATTTCCAGTAGTGATGTATGGAAGTGAAAGCTGGACCATAAAGAAGGCTGACTGCTGAAGAATTGATGCTTTTGAATTGTGGTGCTGGAGGAGACTCTTGAGAGTCCCCTGGACTGCAAGGAGAACAAACCTATCCATTCTGAAGGAAATCAACCCTGAGTGGTCACTGGAAGGACAGATCCTGAAGCTGAGGCTCCAATACTTTGGCCATCTCATGAGAAGAGAAGACTCCCTGGAAAAGACCCTGATGTTGGGAAAGTGTGAAGGCAAGAGGAGAAGGGGACGACAGAGGACAAGATGGTTGGACAGTGTCACCGAAGCGACCAACATGAATTTGACCCAACTCCGGGAGGCAGTGGAAGACAGGAGGGCCTGGCGTGCTCTGGTCCATGGGGTCACGAAGAGTGGGACACGACTTAACAACAACAAAACTGATTTAATGTACAGATATGTATTCATTATCCTGACTTAGTTGTGCTGTATTATTCAGCCACTTATATTACATTTTTCAAACAGAAAGCAGCTTTTGCCTAACTCAGCCTTCCCAAAGGCAGGAAAAGTGTTATGTGAGAATTGATGCACACTGCAAGAGTGTTATGAAGAAACTGGGAAACTAGGGGACATGGGGCTCTTCTGGAAAGTTTAGGGTTTTCTGTCAATGCCTTAAAGGCGAAGTCAAATTGTTCCCTAGTACTGTGCTAATTGGAAAATGACATCAGCTGAGGTGAAGGGGAGGGCAGAAAGTGTTCTTGTTTTCGTGATAATTTGAAGGAACTCAAAGCCCGATTGGCAGACTATCAGGAAGGGTCCAGAATGTGAAGCTTAATGTATAAAAAGTTACTTTAGTTGGCTTAGCTTACCTCTTAAGAGATGGTATGCTCAATTGCTGTCCTGTTATGCTGTGTCGGGAAGGCTGCACTCTGTGCATGCTCTAAAACCATGCTGATGCTATGCTGTTGTGTGAGTTTTAGATTTGCTAGCTTTCTTATTTTCTGGCGTGTTTCTCTTAACTGTGTCAGCCTTTCCCTCAAATTTATTGTTTGCTCCAAGTGCTTTTTGAACCTTTTAGAACTTTTGCTTTTTTGTCTTTCTCACTACCTGTAGTAAAATATTAAAAATTATCCAACCAATTGTCTGGGTTTCTGGCTAAGGGGGTTTGTGGTACTTAAAACTAGGTCTTGCTCTGACCAGCTACTGGGAGCCTAGATACATTTGTGGGTGTGGTGGCAGTTCTATCCTGCATGGGCTTAAGCACCCAACCTTGTGGATTTTTGGAACTCCCTGAAAGTGCATGTGTGTGTTGTTTTCTTAAGCTGTAAATATACTTTGTTCCACAGGAGGGCACCCTATGATAAAGGTTTGTTCAAATAACTAAGTGGATCTGCTTTTGAAAGTCCTGCAACTCCAACTTGTTTTAAATAAAATGCCTCCCCCAAAACTCATCTACAACTCACCACTAATTTGAAATGAAATCTCTGAATTGCTTACAAATTAGGCAAAAAACACATTAAAAGCAGACTAATATATATTAAGATTTTGAAATAAACATAATGAGGTCATATATCTTTCATATCACAAACTGTAATGAGTGGTACATACTGCTTTTATTAATGACATTAGTAATCACCCTCCATATACATACGATGAGGAAACCCACATCCCTTTGTACCATACTGACAAACACCATTCTTAAACATGTCTGTTCTGACATTGCCCTGTTGTAATTTATTTCAATATACACATTGCATTTACATAAGGATCAGTCCCAATTAATTTAAAAAAAGTAATTCTGAAGGTCAAACTCTATGTAAACCAATAACATGTGACTGAGAGCCAGTGTGGTGTAGTGGATAGAGTGGCAGACTAGGACTCAGGGGACACAGGTTCAAATTCCTGTTTGGCCATGGAAACACTGGTGGATGGCAATAGTAAACCACTCCTTGAACACCTAGAATGGTACCAAATGGTAATTTCTAATGACAGGCTGTCTGTAACATATAGTTTGGCCTAGGCTTTGAAAGAGCTATGTAAACAAACAAAATGGTTCCGCTAGTGACATCTACAGGATCCCCTGGCTCTAGCCAGAGCCAGTCCCAGAAGCTAGATGGACCAAGGCAGAGTGAGAAAGAAAAATACAAACGAGCCATGTCAACCCTCTCTAAGGGAAAAGACACAAAGATTCAACTACTGCTCAGGAAGTTTCCAAGACATACAACTACACATATGGAATAAACTCGAGTGCTTCTAGAAATTTCTCCATTCTACCTCTTGTGCAACTTTCATTTTTAAAAAAGAGCTGTCTTGATGCATTAGTAAATTATTATTAGATTATTATACTCCAAATAAAAAAATTAAAAGCAGATATTCTGTTGCTTACACAGGCATTAAACATAATTATACAGAAAACTATTATGTTCAGCCCAATTCAACTCCACTACTAGAGTTCAAGAACATAACTTTTTCAGACCCCAGAAGGGCGGCTGCTAATGCCTGGCAGGTACGTTCTGTGAATTGCGCTCCCAAAAAGTAACCTTTCTAAACTGTGCACTTTCTGTGGATTATAGAGAAGTAATGTGCCATAGGTGTTAAAAAGCCCCAGCCTGGAAGCAGTCCTGTTTTTTTCTTCAGCACTACATCATATCTCTACTGTATGTTCCATTAATGAAGAGATATTATGTTCAGAAATATGCCAGGATGTTTGAACTCTTGTTTAATTATAAAAAACAGTGTTTCCATTACTGGGTTCACACATTGGTCATGGCTACCTAAATTCCTTTTATTGCAAAAAGAAAAGAAGCCTTAAATAAGGGCCTCACAGCAAAGCTTCTACACAAAGGTTTTTATTACATGAAATAGTTCAACATACTCCATGGTAGCAAATCAATTATAAGTGCATTTAAATTGTGTTTGTGGACATCGTAACAGTCTTAATAGTTTTGCAAGGTGGCCAGTCTTCTGATTAAATTCAAGCAAGTGCAACTAATGGAGAATAACCATTAAGAGTAAAATACAGGTAAACAATTATATTAAGACTAGATAAACAACAGCACATTTATCACATCCAAGCATCACAAAGTAGAGCCCATTTACCAAAGCCTGTTACCAAAATGGATTTTTACAAATAATGCTAATCTATTCCTAAAGATCCAGTATTGAATCATCTTACTTCAGCAAGTTATTAAGGATTTGTTTACTTCCCCTCACACCCTCTGGAAGCTAAAACATTTTAGTATTTGCAACTATCAGGAAGAGGGGAGACAAGAAAAGATGTAAACATGTTGTGGTCTTAGTTTTTGAAAGCCCGCTTACAGAAAAAACATCGCATGCCACAAGAAAGTGCGTTTTACCTGGTGCCATTAGGGCCAGTTAAAAAACTCAAATTCAGCATCTGAAACCAATGTTGTGATTTACATAGGTTTACAGCTATCAATTTCTGGTGTAAAATAGTTAGAAAACATTGTTATCATCACATAAAAGCTTTTTAATTAATTCATAAAGCAATACAAAACACTTTCTTTTCTTAGAGAACAGCAATAAGAACACTAAACATTTAGCCATATGGACCTATTTTATATATATATATTTATATATATATATATTTATAATTTTCAATATGTATAATATATACACACAAAGACACAATATACCAAAAGCTAGCAAATAATTTCAAACAGTTGATACTTGACCCCTATCCCCATGCCTCAGGTTCTGAAACCTGAAGGATTTTTTTTTCATTTTTAGTTTTTAGATTTAATTAAATTTTTTGCATTTACAGCCTGATAGGAATCCACAGAAGTAGAAATCAGAATATTTGTATTTGGCTAAAAATTATATAAAAAGACAGAACATTTCTTTTCAAATAACCTTCTAAATATATATTAAAAGTATCCAGTATTTCCATTAGTGCCAAAATTGGAAGCTCTTTCAAATATTTATAAAGTGAATTTCCCATTATTAAACAGACAATAAAAGAAACCCTCCTTAAAGACAAGGATGACTCACCCTCATTGCATTCTTTGGAAGGAGTTCCAAATTCCAATGAAAAAAAGAACCCCAGCAATGTCACACAGTCATACAGGCTTTGAAAGAAACATGTTTGTTGGGTTTGTTTCTTTTTCTTTTTTTGCAGCATTCACTTAGGGTAGTTGCCATCTGCCCTCGTGCCAAGCTAGAGGTAGGCTGCAGTTATGCCCAAGAGAGATTCCTGCTTAATTCAAGTGAATTAACTTCCAGTCCTTCCTTCAAGGTAGGCTTGGATATAATCGCCAGGTCAAGCTAGAAATCACTCCTCTGGTGCACAGGTAAAATATGATAATGAACAAGCCCTCTAGTGATGTAGTAGTGCTGGCTATTGCCAGGATGGCTGATTCTCCTGACAGAACTGCTTTTGTCAGCAGAACTGGGAGGTGGATGATCCTGATTCCATATCACAGCCTCCCCATACAACCCTAGAACTGGTTCTGGAAGGCTGCAAAATCCAGCAGAACTAGTTCAAGTAATGTGGAAGCCTACAATGGGAAGGAGAACAACGTTCAGACACACTAGGAATCATTCAGTAGTACAACCTTGGATCAGAGCTTGGAAAAAAAGTTGGGGGTGCTAAAACCTCCCCCCATTCCATATCCAGTGGCAATGCTGGCTTGGGGTCTTGGAGCATTAATCTCCAAAAGTAACTTTTCCAAGCTGTGCCTTGGACAAAGGCCTATATCTGCATACACTGCCCCAAAGACTATATCTTCAATATTATATTTGCAAGTAGATGTCTCTGAATCTTGTGCAGGTCCCCAGATGAAAGAGCAGTATGTTGTAAAGTTGGAATCTGACTAGACTAGCAGAGATCTCTCTTCCCGTATTGGATGGATGCTAGTTTTTCTAATATGTACTTGTTACAATTACACAGAAAATATTTAATAACCATGCATACGACAGCAACTTGTGGCAGAATTTTTAAACATTTTATTAAGGTTTTAGTGCTACTTAATTGAAATCATGGCATCAAGTTAAGTAATTTTTAACTTTGTGCTCCACATCTGTACAACTGCAATTGATTAAATATTAGGTTTCACATCTCTGGATTAAATACATCTTTAAAAATTGATGTGTGGCATTAGAAAAAATTAAAGAAAATAATGGCAGAACCTGGATAAATTTATGCATTGGCTCATTGGATTTAATAGATGCAGTCATTTTAAAAAGCATGATGTATTCATTTGCAGTAGTTTAGTCAGCCATTAAATACACTTGAGTAGCCTTCAGTTCAGCATAAACATCGGCCACAACCCAACCAAAAATTAGTGTCCTGAGGACCAAGTGATTTTTTAAATGTGAGTGATTTCAGCACCCAAATAAGGCAGCAATCCCATATATTAAGGGAGGCTGGCTGAAGGACTTTATGACGCAGTGGAAGTGCAGCACAACTGCACTTCCACTGTGCAGTTGTGCTGCAGGTGGAGCTGACAAGAGGACCCTGTACAAGACGCCCTGTGTTACACAACTGAAAAATGCTGCTGGTATTGGGAGAGGTGTGTGTCTGCCAGTGGCGTTCCAGAAGGACAAAAGGTGTGCTGAAGGCAGCTACAGATCGGCCATGTCCAAAGCTCCCTTGTTTCTCCACACCCACAGAAACAAACCAGTACTTTGCCAGTTCATTCCTTCCCACTGTCATCAAAGTGAGCAAAGCAGTACATGCTGCCCCTCAGCTCCCACATCTGGCTGCTGGATTTATAATAGTTGCTTTATCAGCACCCTCAGTGTTCTAAACAATTGGCAGGATTGCTCCATGCTCCCTATAAATGGGACTCAAAGCACATGATTTAGTTTGGATTGTGTCTGCTATCTTTAACTACACTACCCAGAAAAACAGGTAAACATAATATCTCCTATACTGATACCTTTTTTAAAATTTAGATGAATGCTCAATGTGCTAGGAATGAAAGTTTGGACAATTTCTTCATGGGCATTATACAACTATTGTAGATATTTAACAAGATATTGAGTCATATGAAATTATGTGTTTTAATGAAAATGCATAGTTTTCAATTACAGATACATTCAGTCATGAAACCCCCAAAATTTCTTCTGGGAAATATATATATATGTTTGTGTGCGAAGTGCATTTTCAAATAATAGAACTAGCTGAATAATATTGGCAAGATTTTCCTTCCTAGTCTAGCTCTTTGAAACAACCTAAACATTTTTTGTTATCAGAAGAATCTACTAGATCAAATAGAACAGAAAATCCCCAAACCAATTATTGAGGATTCCTGCTGAGCCTTGTGAATCACTTTTTAAGGGTAGGTATACTGGGATTTTGGAAAACTCTATAAATAATCTCTAGAAAGAATGAACTTGGTATCTAAGGCTGATGTTTTCGGCTTCAGTATAGACTAGTGCTTTCGCGTTTATCTAGTATGTCTGATAATATGTATTTCACGTACACTTTGGAACCTAGCCTTTATATCCCAACAAAGAAAGCTTATTGTACTATGTGCCCTTTCAACATTCACTATCCATTTTCAGCAGCAATGCAATTTTGGCAGGGAGGCTAAAGTATAGATACAATACTTCACACATCTCTTCTGCAAGGATATGAACCAAACACACAGAGATTATAATAATAATCTTAGACCAGCAGAGCTGGAAGGGACTCTATGGATAATTGAGTCCAGCCCCTGTCAAGGAGCCACAGTAGGGAATCAAACTCCCAACCTCTGGCTCCATGGCTTGAAACCTAAACCACCGAGCTATCCAGCAGTTCCTTTAAAACATTTATTTTCAAATTAGGACTATAAATTCACAAATTCAGGATCTGCCCCCCTAGGTTTTTTCTGTAAGTTCCAAAATGAGTTGGGAATGATGTGCAAACAAGAGACAAACGGAGTAGGATTAGCCCTGGCACACAGCAGCTAAAGCTGTGCTTAAATTCCACATATACAACAGCTTGAACTATATATCTTTTACTCAACAGAATCCTGAAACAGTTTAATGGACGTCTACACAAGATATTTAGAAGTGTGTCATAGTAAATAGCTTGTACACTCCTGCTTAGGTCTCTTACCTTAGAAGAGGTATGTGTACCTCATACACATTTTTTTCTTCTAAGCTGAATGTTCATGGGAAAATTGTTTTAGTACATCTAGGTTATGATTTGGCCATGTCTCTCTCAAAAAAAAGAAGAAACATCCAGATTAGTTTAATAACAAGAAACCAGAGTTGTCCATCTTGAATACAGTGAGGATCTCTGATTTCATACTACTTGATGATCCTCATGCTGATACCTGTGTGCAAGAGAGAGAAGGAAGGACTGCATAGGCCAAATATGTTTTTCTACCTTTGTAAATAATTGTGATGTTGTTAAAAATATCTTTCAGCAAGACAGACAATTCTTGAACATAATGTTGCCAGCTTAGCACACTGTGGTTTTGTAGTTTAATAAATCAATAGTGTGACATAATATGCTAACCAACAAGATTTCAGCCATTGTTCCCTAAAAATAACTTTAAAAAATAATATTGCCTGTTAACAATTCCTGTGGCAAAGCAACTTTGCTTTTGGGATACAGTGAAATTCTTATAGCTAGGTATTCTGACTAACATTGTTTTTTATGATCGTCTGCCTCTTTTATATTTCCTCAAGATGGGATGGTGCTATTGTTGAGAAGCTAATTCTTTTAAAAGACAACCTGAGGAAATTTTCTTATACTTGATACAAAAATCTAAGAGAAGGCATTTCAAGAAAAATCATCTTGATGACTATCTATATTAAAAGACTACTGTTCATTAATTTACTGCTCCCGTATTGTTAAACTACACAGGTAGCATTATAGCATAAAGTACTTGTAATAGAAGGAAAAGTGAGATTGTTCAATACATTCCTTCTACATTCTCACTTCATATCACACTGCAACTTAATTATAAATAAAACAGTAACAAGGCTAATTCTATAGAAGATTAAAAGCTTGATATATTGACATATGGGAGGACAGTAACAAAATTGACATTTACTACTGCAGTACATCATCCGTGTACAATAATTTTGGTGTTAGATTTCCGTGAGATATCTGTACAGTCTCAAGCAAACGAATGCCATAGCTACACTTTGGTAAATCAGGTGTGTTGATTTTCATTTTATAGCAAGACTGCAGCCATATTTGCCTTTGAGTTCAGTCACCAACAAATATGCACCTGATAAAAGTGCTGCTAGCTTTGTACAACATGACAGTGTCAAAAAGCACACAGAAAATGTCCTTTTGAGACTACACATTTTAGAGTCTTATGGACAACATGGTCATGTTGGTTGAGAGCTTCTGGGAGTTGTAGGCCAAAAAAGTGACTTTACTAAACTCCAGTAGTTTGGAACAATGTACCCTATAATTTCCAGCTCCGCCTCTTGTGCACATGACTTCGCCCCTGTGTGCATGTGTGACTCCATCCCCGGCGTGTGGGGTTCCATCGTGACCGGAACCAAAGGGGCTGAAAACAATAGCTGCATGGAGGAGGAAAGCTGCGTGGAGGGAGGGGGAGTCATGCAGGTGCACACCTTAGAAGGAACTTGTTTGGAACTAATCCAAAGTCTATGGACATATAAGCAGAGAGAGCTCAAGTGGCATAAGAAATCAGCATAACAGTAGAATACAGTGAGAGTTTGATAGGATAACTTAATCTAAGTTAGGCCATTTCTTGTTGGGAGCTTTAGCAATCTGGCTTGGCAATCAAGTCATAATAGCATTTATGATATACAGTAACCTGAAACACATACCCCTTGCACCTATTTCTGGAGCCTTCTGACATAAGACTTCACATATTGGATCAAACCATTCACAGCAGTTAAAATCTATTGCTTTTCCTTTTGTCTGTACATTTGCCTTCCACATGAATACTAGGGGAGTAATCACAGCAGAACAAGAGATACAGGGAGTATCTTTAATCTTTGGTTAACCTTAGGATATTTGGAAAACAATATTTTTCCTCTTTGAAAAATGCACAAAAGTGAAAGTACATTCTAGAGATTGCCAAAAAAGCATTTAGTCTAGTGGGTAAATACAAAATAATCCTTGTCTAGGACTAGGGGTCAACTCTAATATATGCTTTAGAGAGAGAAAAGAAGCAATTTTAAGCTACCTTCACAGTCTACAAAGTTAAAGACATATGGGACAAGAATTTTCTGATAGTAAAAGAGTAATTAAGGTCTTAAGGTCATAGCTAACTTTCTTCTGTGGCAACATATGAGCCTGAACTAATAATACTGTGTAGACACAAGGGAGAAAGTAAAATTTTCTCTGGAAAGGATTTCCAATTTGTGCCCCTCAAAGTGAAGTAAAGCAGTGCAAAGCAAAAGCACTCAATTTTTTAAAAAAACATCAAGTCATTTTTGGCAAACCTATTGGGTTTGCTTTTAGGGTCATTTAAAACCTGAAAAATGATCTAGTTGTGCCTTTACAGATGTGCTAACAAGATGCTGCAAAAGCATTCTTCACAGTGGTTTATATACTTTGCTTCTCCGGTTACTTAGCCCTTTGTTGATTAAAAATCAATATTGCACTATTTAATAAGGCTGTTATCTCTTTCCTTTTGACTACACTACTGCATATGTTAAACGCTCAAATCATGGCCAAAACCCTTTTGTGTAAGTTACAGCTGTGGAAGGGTGGTGATGTCACTAACTGGGAGATCTTTGGTAATTAAAGACTTTCTCCCTCTTTCCTGTTGTTTATCTAAGGCTGTGACTACACAGCAAAGGAAATGTGAATTAACACACATTCTCTCACTGCAAAGTTGCATTAGGGCAGAGGAGGAAAAAACTCTACTTGCAGTTCTATTTGCAGGGCCTGTAGGTGGTGCAGTTCAAAGAAAGGGCCTTTAAGAAGCCTTTCCTTCCTCCCAATGACTTCTATCTCTTATCTTGCCAGGAATTCCTGAAGCTGTACAACAATTAATGAAACAGGTCTTATAGAGGGAAGCTGTTTTTTTTTTTTTAAAGTGGCAGTTTAGGGGAGTAGAGGTTTTGTAGAGAAAGGTGAATACTGGTGCTGTTCGTGTGTGTGCGCGCGCACGTGCATGCATGCATGCTCTCTCCTTTTTTTGCCCCCTTCCCCCCCACTCCTTGTTCTCTTTCATTGCCCCCTTCTCCTGTGCTCCCCATCTTTTCTCCTGGCTGGTGCTTCTCCTTCTGCTCTTCCCCCTTCCTCCTCTACAAACAAGCTCTGCCTTGTCTGCAAAGAAAATAGCCCTTTCAAATCCTTCCAGCAAGAAAAAAAGTAGTAGCCCCAGGCAGAAGAGAAAAAAGTGACTCTGTGAGCAAAATGGGTTGTACCAATTTGATTCAGACTTTGTGCCATGCAGGCAGGAAAAAATATTTCAATTTTACCTGTTTTATAAATGAAACATACCCCAAGCAATTTGATGGTGTAATAGGGCTCTAATCTCCGAATAATCTGATTCATTGAGTAGAAGCCGCGGGAGCAGCAGGACACAAGAATAAAATTTTTGATTACTAAAAATCTATGGATCTATGGATTTTTAGTAATTAAAGTAATTAGATTATTCCTTCTGGCTCCCATGCAATGAAATACATTACTTGCAAGCCATAGGACAGAAGGAAGTCTGTAATTACTGAAAATCTCTGCCTGGTGATGACATCATCAGCCTTTTGCACATTTACCTTACACAACAGAATTCTGGCCCATGAGTCATAGGTAAAAGTATATCTATCTAATAATATCTAATCAATTAGACTTGGTTTTAAAATATTTTATTTAAAAAGTCAATTCAGTTAGGTTAGTACTTGGTGTACCTTTAACTACGTTTCCTTTTTACATTTACATTTTTTCGGGCGCTGGCAGAATTGTGTGTGTACAATGAATCGCATTAACATTTGAAAAACCCAGACTGTCATTCAGTGTAAATATATAAACACAATTTGCAAATAGAATCTTCTAGTGTCCTCATAACATAAGCAGCTGAGGCCATTGCTAACTATTTTCCCTACTTTTAAAATGTAATTAAGCAGAGCTAAATATGAGCTTTAGAGTTTTGCTAACTTGTATTTGGAACAAGGATGGGCAAAGTATGGTTCATGGGCTGCACACCAACACCCCCCCCCGTCTCCCCACCACCTAAACTGCTGATTGTGCCCTAGGCACTATTTTGCTGTTTATACATATGTTTGTCCCCACTGGAGGAAATGTGAGGCCTTGAAACCCTTTAGAGAAACAGAAAGTGATCCGCTGATTTTGTTTTTCATGGTGGCAGTAGTGTATGGCCCTTCAGGATCAGGGGGAGGGCAGACTCTCAGAGATTTTCCTCCCTTGGGATACAAGATCATTTATTATACACATCTTCAGTACATCTTTCCTCAAAGAAACTGCTCCACAGTGGCATGAATCTTACTGCTGATTTATGCTTGTATAAGGGAGATCTTGCGAATCTTAGCAGCAAACCTGCTGCATATGAACAAGTTACTGGTTCCGTTCCTGGGCACAGGAATCTGGATTTAACCCAGAAACACAACTAAGGGGTCTGTACACAAGTGTACATTGGCAGTACGATTCTAGCCATTAATGAATGTACCACCAGTTAGGTCCTTTGTTTGTAAACATGTGTTACAAAGGGTTCTGGGGGCATCAGCTGCATGTAGCTATTCTCCTGGAAAATTCATATCATAGAGAAAAATCAGTGGGGATAAATCTGAGTTAGGAATGGAAAGACAACTTCCTTTTCAAAATAAACACGAAGGTTGGAATTTTATCCTCTAAATGGAGAGCCTTAAGGGATGGGTAAAAATGAAGTTATGAGAGTATGTTGTTGCAACAAAGCTGATTTTATTACAAAACTCTGTAAAAGTTATTAATGAATTTTGTTTTTTTCTTAACCTTTCTATGGCCCGCACACCATCAAACTCTCTGTCAGACTTCTCAGCCTTTCCAGTTACAAGGAAAGCAAGCAGAGGTAGCATTCTCCAAATTATTGTGGAATCAGTGGCAAGGATTTAAAGAACTGTAAAACTACTTCTGCAGGCCCAAGGGAGCTTTAGATATGTTTTTCCTGAACAGCAGTTTCCTATGTCATATACAAAACCCATTTTGAAATATGAAGAGTTTGAGAAGTACAAGGTACAGGAGAGAGCAATTCAAAGGTTTGTGACAGCCAGAGGTTCATACTGTGCCACTGTGCACATTTTAGAGTCAAATATATTTAGAGTTCAATATAAAGGTCAGTAACAGGCAACAGGCAAATGCTGATATGATTATGTAAGTTATACTGTACATGAGTTACCAGCAAGCAACGGGGCAACTTCCTTTTCTAACAGGAAACTAGGTCAGAGCTCAGTCTACCCTCAGCCTTTCTCCAGTGAGCATTATTTAGGTATGGCTCTGGCAGATGGAACTCCCAGAATGGAGAGTTCTTGGATTTGGAGTCCAAAAAAAGAACAAATGGTACATTCCTAACATTCAGCAATTTGTTTAGAGGCAATGCTTCCTGCCCTCACTCTGAATCAGCTTTGTGTCAGTGCAGGTAAGATTCTTGTGCATTTTCAAGAGTAACCTCTGTGCTTTCCGTAAATGCACAGCGCTGCCTTGTTGCACTGGACAAATTACTTACACTATTGTGATCAATCAGTCTGTCCGGTTGTGCTTGCGGCATGTCTGTGTGCTTGTGTATGTCTGCACGTGCACACACTTAATTTCACAAAGGGAAAATATGCTAGTTTTCCTTGAAGACATTTTTGTGTGAATTGTAGAAAATGCACAAAAATGTTGTTGATGTCTTGGTCTTGCACTATAGGGGAAATGACATGTTGACATAGGATAATGTTTGACAGGCTGCCTTGCTATGTTGTAATAGCATGTCTCAACCAAACTCAAGGTAATAGTGAAATTCCTTTGCATTTCTACATTCACTGAAAGATAGCCTAGGATACCAGTTCATAGAACAACAGCTGCTAAGCAAAAAATAAAAAAATGGCACCAGACTGCATGTGGAAAAAATGGCAAACTTGGAGAAAAAGCTTTGGCACTCCAAATCACAATTTTATGCTAAAAATATTTAATAGAGAATACTCAGTGAACATTAATTCAGAATAAGTCTGTTTTTTTCAAATAATAACATATGAATTGTTCACTGCAGTCTCCAGAGATTTAGCTTAATATTTATCTTACCTGTCAAGCTGGCTTAGTTACAGTTCTAGCTAATGACCTACTTTCTGTGGTTTTCCTGTATTTCAAAACCCTACCGAAATTTAACAATAGTTTTTTTAAAGTTATGTTGTAAGTAATTTTAGAACAAGAGGTTACTATGTACAACAAAGCAATCTCCACAAGTCCATATTAAATTTCATTCCTCTCTTCATCTTCCAGATCCAATACAGCCACCTGACAGTCAGTAAGCAATCAATCAAATCCTCCATTAGGATAGTTTGCCTCCCCCCCCCCCCCTTATAGGTAATACTAGCTCAAACAATGCTACAAAGGCTTACTACAGCAACATAATTCATGAAACATTCTGACATGAGAAAACACAGTAGTAAAGCTATGCAGACCAGAGGAAGGAAGATGTGGGGGCAAGGAGGAATTCGTGCCAAATAATGTTTATGAACACAAAGACAGATACAGGTGGGCAATATTTGGTACACAAGCACTTTCCTGGGACGCTCATGTTTCTTTTCTTTTTAAAAAAAATAATTACATTGAGAACTATATGACAAAAGCAGTAAATGGTTAGATGTCAAACACAGACTTGTGAATTCAAAGTCCAGTTCTCAAGATTATTGAGCACTAACTTCAGCTTTGAGAACACTATCAGAACGTTCACTGCAGAGAAGGAATATATCTACCAAAAACAAAGAGAGGTTACTTACCTGTAACCATGGTTCTTCGAGTGGTCCTCTGTGAATCCACACGAATGGGTTAATCTGCGCCTGCTCAGGACTCCTCGGAACTTTCTAGAGCTTAAAAACACGTGATTAGTGGGATGTTCCCCCGTGGAGCGCATGTGCCACCCGTTGAAAGGTCCCTCAGTTCCTAAAGAAGTTTGCCACTGTCAGAGAAACGAAGACAACAACGTGATGGACAGAGGGGAGGATGGGCGGGACATGTGGATTCAGAGGACCACTCGAAGAACCATGGTTACAGGTAAGTAACCTCTCTTTCTTCTTCGTGGTCTCTGTGAATGCACACGAATGGGTGACTAGCAAGCTAACTTACCCGGAGGAGGGACGTCACATTAGGAGTGAAGTAAGAACTGCCCTGCCGAAGCCAGCTTCATTCTTGGCTCTAATGTCCAGTCGATAATGCGTGACAAATGTCGAGGGCGTAGACCAAGTGGCAGCTCGACAGATGTTGGAGGTGTCAATACCGCGAAGTAGGGCAGTAGACGTAGCCATGGCTCTGGTGGAATGTGCTTTGAGAATATCTGGTGGAGGCTTACCAGCCAGCTCGTATGCCAAAGCGATGGTCTGAATTATCCACCTAGAGATTGTCTGTGATGAGGCTGGAGAACCCTTGCGTGGTCCATGATAACAAAGGAAAAGACAAAGGATTTTCGAAAGTCTTTTGTCCTGGAGACATAAAAGGCTAGGGAGCGTCTGATGTCAAGAGTATGTAGCATGCGCTCGAGATCCGATGACGGAGAAGGGAAGAGAGATGGAAGGATAAGAGGCTGACTGAGGTGAAAGTCTGAAACAACTTTAGGTAGGAACGAAATGTCAGGATAGAGAGTGACCTTATCAGGATGAAATTGAAGATAAGGGGCATCAGCTCTGAGAGCTGCCAGCTTGCTGGCCCAGCGAGCAGACATGATAGCAACCAAAACAGTGTTTTGAGGGAGAGAAGCTTGAGGTGAGTCGTGGCAAGAGGCTCAAAGGGAGGGCGAGTGAGAGCGTGGAGCACAATCTGAAGGGACCATTGGGGAAGCGGCGGCCTCTGAAGCGGGCGAATGAAGGCCCTTGAGGAATCTCTTTAAGGTCGGGTGTGAAAAGAGGTGCGAAGCCTCTGACCCAGTTGGTTGGTGAGCCACAATGGCAGAAATATAAACCTTCAAAGTGGAGTGGGAGAGACCCCAGTTGAAGAGATGTAGGAGGAAAGTGAGAAGTTTCCAATGAGACTGGTATTGTAGGCAGACCCTTGGAGGCAGCAAAGCTAAAGGTCCTCCACTTGTAGAAATACAACTTAGTGGAAGGTTTCCTGGCTTTATTTAAAACAGCACCTATGGAGGGGGAATCCTTCATGCTGTGAGGTGGAGCGAGTCCAAGTCCGGATGATAGACTCTGCTATTGTCCTGTGTCAGCAGGTGCGGGTGGAAAGGAAGTTGAAGGAAGTTGGATGACACGGCTCTCAGTGGAGTGAGCCAGGGTTGGCGAGGCCACCACGGGACTATGAGAATGGCGTTTGATTGGAACTGACGGAGTCAGATCACTGTTCTTTGGATGACAGGAATGGGAGGGAAGAGGAGACCTGTTCCCCAGCCTACCATGAATGCATCTCCTAGAGAATTTGTGCCCTTTCCCGCTCGGGAACAGTAGTTGTCGCACTTTGTGTTGTGTTCCGTGGTGAAGACATCTAGAGTAGGAATCTCCCAACGGTGGCAAAGTTGGAAGAAAACAGCATCATCCAGGACCCACTCGTGGGTGCGAGTGGTAAGACGACTCAGGTGGTCTGCTATTTCATTGTCCTCTGTCGCAACGTGGACGGGATTTGTCGAAATTGATCTTGAGCCTGAGGTCCACCAAAGTCTGAAGAATGAAGTAAGTATCTCTTTGAACCTTGTGGTAAGAGTCAGCAACAATTAACCAGTCGTCTATGTAAGGGAAAACTGTTATATCGTGGAGACTAAGGTGTGCAGCTACTGGGGCGAGGCATTTTGTGAAAGTCCTTGGAGCGGTGGAAAGTCCGAAGGGAAGGGAGCAGAATTGGTAAGCGGAGTTCATGAAAATGAAGCGGAGGTATCTGTGATGGCGTGGGTGAATTGAAATGTGAAAATAGGCGTCCTGAAGATCTATGACGACGAACCAGTCGCCGGAGGAGAGGAGCGGAATGACAGTATTGAGTGACCATCTGAAAATGCCTGGGTTGAATATAGGTGTTGAGATGTCTTAGATCCAGAATAGGATGGAGGCCTCCATCTCGTTTGGGAACAGTGAAATACCGGGAATAGAAACCGGTATGGAGGTCGTGTACGGGAACTCTTTGGATGGCTTGTTTCTGAAGAAGGAGTGATACTTCTTCTTGGAGAGCAGGTGAGTATGGGGTATGCCGTAGACCAGTGGTCCCCAACCTTTTCCCAACTGCAGACCAGTTGGGGGGCATGGCACGCTCGCTCGGGGTGTGTGGCATGCTCGTGGGGGTGTGCTGCACTTGCAGGGGAGTGGAGCACACTTGCGTGCATTGGCACTCGTGGGGGGGGGGGGCGCTTGCAGGGGGCAGGAGATCTGTGTCCGCGGCGCAGACCTGCCTAGGCCGCGGACCACTGCCGGGTCGCGGACCGGGGGTTAGGGACCCCTGCCGTAGACGGCCTGTAGGTGGAAGTTCTATGAATTCCAGAAGGTATCCGTAGCGGATGATGGACAGTACCCAGTGGTCGTTGGTGATGAGGGACCATTTGTGAAAGAAAGGGGCCAGAAGGGAATGAAAGGGTGTATCGTGGCGGATCTCGGGCTGGTGGAAGTCAAAGATATTGTTTGCCTTTCTTTGCAGGGTGACAGAATGGTTGTTGAAGCTGACCCGGGGCCTGAGACCGGAAAGTTGGAGGTGTGGAGGGAGATGGCACAGGTAGGAGGAAGTTTGTATTGGTGATATGACTGTTGTTGATATGGCTGTTGAAAGGTGGAAGGGCGGCACCATTGAGTGCGCTGGTATCTGTATGGTTGCTGTGTGGAGTAAGACTTAGCTGTTTTTCAGATTTTATGGAGGTTGTCCATCACCTCATCCGTTTTGTTGTTGAAGAGGCCCACCCTGTCAAAGGGGAGGTCTTCTATACAGGATCTGGTGTCATCAGTAATGCCAGCCGAACAAAAACACTCATGGCGGCGAAGCGCAATAGCTGTTGCCATAGACCTAGAGGCTGCATCAGCAATGTGGTGTGCCACTATGCGCTGCTGTTTCGCAAGGGTGGAAGCCTCAAGATGCACGTTGAGTGCTCCTGCCCTGGAGTCTTCCGGGGAGGCCTGTAGAACAGGAAGCACCTTGTTCCAGAGCTGCCTATGGTAGGCCCCCATGGCTGCTTGGTAATTGGCGACCTGCATAACGAAGGACGCTAGAGAGTAAAGACGGCGGCCAAGGATGTCTAACTTCCTGCCCTCTCTATTAGTGGGGGCTACCGATGAGCTGTTTCGAGCCCGAGACTGATTGGACTCGACGATGATCAAGTTAGGTGGCGGATGCTTAGTGAGAAATGCAGTATCAGTCCCAAGGGTTTTCTCCACCCATCTAGAAATCTGGAGGGAAGAGGATGGTTTGTCCCAAGACTCTTTTATGAGATCTAGCATGGCCGGAATGAAGGCTAGGCTGAGTGGTGATTTGTCCTGGTTAATATCGTCGAAGACGAGGTCTTGCTTTGGTGGCGGTGGCTGCTCAACCTCGAGCTCGATGGATTTCGCCATACGTAGAACCAATTGTGAATATGAAGTGAAATCTTCAGATGGTGAAGGCGGGTGATTGTCAGCCACATCAGAATCTGGAGTGGGCAGATTCGAGGACAATTCTTGGGAAGCCTCGGAAGGTGGGTCAAGAATGCCAGAGACTGCAGTATCCAAGGATCCTCTGGTGTATGAACCAGGTAAAGAAGGTGACCGACGCAAAAACTTCAACATGGAGGCTCGAGTTGCAGCAGGGATGGAGGAATGGCAGGTAGACAAGCCGGTGGTGGTCCTCTATAGGTAGTAGTAACCTGCAGAAAGGAAGACCTCACTTGAGAAAGTGTCGTACTCGGTTGGGAGACAGAGGTAGGAGCTGGTACGGTAGATGTACAGGCGAGTTTCGGTAATTGTTGGTCAAGGTGAAGCACAGTCGGTTGCAGTAGGCGACGTTTAAGAGATGACTTGGATGGCATTGATACCACAGGGTCAGGCTGAGGCCTCGAAGAGTGACTACAATGTTGACGCCGGGGAGGCAATGGTGATGGCGAAGACTCAGAAGGACAGGCGTACACGTAGCGTACCCTCTTTGGTTCCTCATAATAATAAGCCTCACAGTATGGGTTGATGTCGTCCCCTCGGTGTCAACATCCATCATACTCTCCATAGTAAGTCTCCCAATAGTCTGGAGGGGGTTGGCGTCGAGAGGGCTTATGTAGGTATTAGATCTCCTGATGTGGAGGCTCTCGATATGAAGGCGAGAGATGGTGCTGCTTCGCCAGATGCTTGCGAGGAGGCGACTGTTGCAAGGAGGAGTCAGAATTGGAGAGCTGAATGTCTGTTGCTCACCCTGTGGATGCAGGGCTTGTATGGGCCAAGGCCGGGCTGGAAACAACATCAGCCATCGAAAGGCCATGACTGGGCTAGAGGCTCGATAGAGAGGTCAGAGCCTAGCTGGGCGGTAGTGGAAGAGGATTGTCCACCTCTGACAAAGAGTCAGGTACTTCTCTGGAAGACTCTTCTAGAACTGGAGATGGAAGAGTTGGTTGATGAGAAGGAGGCTCCAGCGGTTGATTAGGCTTAGAAGGATGTTTAGCCTTCTTTTGCTTAGCCTGATCCTTCTTTCGTTTAGGAGAGGATTCTCGAGCCTGTGTCGAGGATGGCTTCAAGCTCAATGCCGATTTCGACTTTAAGGACAACTTGGAAGTCGATTTCTGTTTCGGCAACGGCATGGTGGGGGCCGACACCGGGTCTGCCGACTCCGATCTTGGAACGGGCATCGAGGTAGGTTCCATAATTGTGGGATTGGAAGGTTTGAGGGACTTTTCCCACAGGAAGGACTGAAGACACTGCTGGCGGAGTTTAAGAACAGGCTTGGTCAGTCTCTTACACTCCGGACAGGAGTGAGTTTGGTGCTGTTCCCTCAAACAAAAAAGACAACAATCGTGGCCGTCGGATAGAGGGATCTTGTTGGCACACGAAATCCAGCGTTTAAACGGGCCTGGAGGGTCCATAAAAGGGCAGGAAGGGGGGGGGAACGAAAGCACGGGGGGAAAATGGAAAGAAATGCAAAAGAACTCACAGGGAAACATCCAAGGGGATAACCAAATATTGGAGATGCCTAGAAGGCAGAATACAGATCCAAAGATTGCAAGATGAAAAAAGTTGCTCTAGTCATCATGAAGGAGTCTAACCTCAGTGGCGGCTAAAAAGAACTGAGGGACCTTTCGACGGGCAGAGCACGCGCTCCATGGGGGAACGCCCCACTAATCACGTGTTTTTAAGCTCTAGAAAGTTCCGAGGAGTCCTGCGCAGGCACAGATCAACCCATTTGTGTGCATTCACAGAGACCACGAAGAAGAAATTGGCATATATCAAACTACATCCCCCCGCCACCAATTTTGCAAGCACATTAAATACATGCAACCAAATACACAAGTCTGTGGCCAATTTCTGTTCAATTCACATTTCTAATAAATGCCCTCACAGTATAATTTCTGTCATACTGTCTCCAGACCCGGTTAATATCTACAGATAATAATAGTGTATTTCGACAGCGTAAGTTGTCATGTTGCAAGCTGTACAGCAATGGCTATGTCTGAACACCAAAACATGCAAATGTTCAGTGAATTTTCTGCTCTCTTTGCAGCATGCCCACTTCATACAGCTCTGTTCTGGCTCTGCAGTATTTTAGATCTGTTTTCACCAGACAGTGCTGAGTGTGTATTCTGATGTGACAAGAATTCCTATGACTCTGGCTTGTCCAGGGAGAGACAACACTGAGTTTGGATGCTTCAATAAACAAATCACAGACAACAGGCCCTTGGTTTGTTTAGCTACTCCTGCTTCCATTGAAAACAATCATTCCTTCTACATACTGTTTCGTTTCAGACAAACCAGAATTATCAAGACTCCAACGAATTCTGGCTCATGGTGTCTTCTGAACATACTTAGTATTGTTCTGTGAAAACAGGTACACAATACCACAGAACTAGAATAGGACCATGTGAATTAAACAGGGTTCAAAACAGCATTAAAATAATCTCTGCATACTCTAGCTGGAACACGTATGAGAAATTGCTTTCTGCATGTGGACAATGTAATTACTGGTTCAGTTTGTAAAGTGCTGATTGCTTTCTAGGAGTGTTCATTTCTCTTGGAACATGATGTCTTCAGCCTACATCTAAATAGACCCATTGATTCAGTGGGTTTATTCTACCTGGAATTAGCAGTTGGTTTTGAAAGACCTATCACCACTTTTTTGACATCCATCATAACTGTGTGCAAAAAACCAAAAACATTACTTTTATCATGCAAAAGTTGCCTTATCTGGAGTGACACCATTGTTTCACTTAGCTCAAATTTATGTCTGTATTTGTTTCCAAGCAACTCAGAACAGAGGTTGTGGCATGGGTGAATACAATTCCAGACTGATGATGGTCAACATCCAAAGGGATAAAAAGGTAAGATCTCAAACTAAAACATTCAAGATGGAACACAATGTAACTATTTCTTTAGGTATACACCTCTGGAACTAGCAAACTAGCTGCCCGCTCATGCAAACATCACATTTTGGAGACACGCTTGCCAAACACAACTTAGATATTAGTAGTTAAATAAAAATAAAGTTTCACTTTTTTCCTGGATCTTACATTTTTCTTAATTCCCATGGCTCAGTTAAACATAAATAGAGCCCGAGTTGTAAAGGAGGAAATATTTCATTCGTATTGATCTCATGCCTTTTATTATTTTACTGCCAAGTCTCCAGGGAGACCTATGCCTTATGCCCGAGAATTGCATTCTTTGTAGTAGTTACGAGAAAACTGCACGAATTTCTCCCAGGAGTGCCTAAATCAAAGTAAACCCACCAATGCAACAGACAGGTTTTAAACTAAACAGTCTTATTTTGCAAGGCAACCCTAGCTATCCAGAGATGCTACAAAATAGGTGTTCTGTTATTAAAGCTAATTTAATAGTTTTGGGCCGATGTTCACATGAGAATCAGCCTTAGTGACAAATTCTGTGTTCCCACCAAATTTTGTGCTTTCCACCCTTCTTCTTGATCGCAGACAGATAGTCCAGTAAGAGGTTTGTGGTGTGTTCCACTACTGGTTCCTCTAAGGCAAACAAACAAATCACCTTTACCTATGACGTCTCACCATACAGCATTTGGACTGAACATCCATATGGGCTCTCATTCTTGCTTGTTTTCCCAACTTGGGATACCTCTTTTATCCCACTTCACTTAATATTATAGGACAAAATCCATCAAGATGTTTTTGAACACAAGACCTACCAAAATTAAAATACGTTAGTACTCCTGCACAAATCTCATTTATTTTAGTAAGGCCTGTGCAGACAATCTTTCCAGTGCACCTGTGCTGAAAATTCCCACCGATTTTCAAGCATTAGCTCATTTTTCATCATGCTGAAATAATCTGTGCCTTCTCAGGGGCCAAAAGAGTACTAAATTACACTAAAGCACGAAAACCTATCAAAGTGCAAGCCAGTGAGAAGGCTTTTATTATCTACCCTAGAAACAGCATCATCATCAAATGGACTTTTTACATACATACAGCTGCTTTGCTTATTTGTTGGAAAGCTTAAATGGGGAGATATTCTCCTGTTGTTGCCTCCTCCACACCGCACTCATAGAAGTAATGCTTCGCATTTTAAACTGTCTGCTTGTCTAAAAATGTCATTAAAAAAGCAGGGAAGGAAGCTGCTAAGTTGGATCGCATCCCTGAATAAATGCTAATGAAGTCCAGCTGGCAGTCCCTGCTTAGTTTTCAACAAGGATTCCAGAACTGTGAGATGTACAGATGACTTCCAGGAAATAGATCCTAAAACTCCAGTTCTTATGCTTATTTCAATCTAAATTCAGTTGAAGTCAAAACTCTTTTCCCGCTTGTGGCTTTACTTTTAATTTGGGTATGCTGGTGACTTCCCCAATGTATCCTGTGTTAGGATAGAAATAAAAGTGATGTTTAAGGTTGATGTCTTGGTGTGAGATTGTTCTTAAAAATCCTCTTCCAGATGCTCCTTGTCCTTCCAGCAAAGCAATATTCTAATATCCCTAAAGTTCACAGCCAGGACTGTGAATCAAGACCAGTCACAGTTAGAATTATTCAACACTTCTGGGTGATATAGTCTTGAGAAAATTGTAGCTTATGCATCTGTAAAGTATCATTTAGAAACGCACTTTTTAACATATGCATTAAAAAAAATATTTCAGGAAAAGTAGTGTCACTTAATTTTTGCTTGTTCTGATTCCAAAGTTCACAACAGAGACAATGACGCAGGATCAAAAATTGTGGTGCTGGCACATGTATCGTCCAAGATTATTAAAAAGATCATTTTTCTTTTTTTAAAGAAAAATGCATATAGCTGCTCCTGATTCAAAGTTTTAAAGGTTTTTGTTGTTAGCTTCCTCTATATTGCTGCCTATAGACCTTTGAGAAATCCTTCCTAGATACAACTATGTTGCTTTAAAGTGCAATCATTCAACAGACATGAGCACTCAGTGATGTAGGAAGAGTCGCGCAGCTGCAGCAAGGAAATCCTGGAATACGTTCCTCCATATTATGTCTGTTCTTCAGTCAATGAACCTCTGGCAGGCCTTTTTCCAGCGACAAGCTGTGCACCACATATCTCTGTTCTCCATCCCATATACTTTACGGCATTTCTTGCCCTCTCCTCTAGGTTTTCTGCATGAATAGTAGAATGAAAGCCTAGGTTACTAAGATTTATGATTATCTTATCCAAAATACTGAAAGGAGAACATTGAAAATCTGCAAACTGTGACCCTGCTATCTCAGATCAGAGAAAAACACAGCGTAAGTAGAAGAGACAAGGGAAAAGAGTCAAGATGCCAAAGCAGTGCAAGGGATATAGGATGTGGATGGGTATACCTAAAAAATCCTAGAACTGCAGAGCTGGAAGGGGCCCTAAGGGTCACTGAGTCCAGCTCCAGTCAATATATTAGTTTTGTGGTAGATTGCATATATAGTATGGGGGAATCTAATAAACAATGGGAGATCTAATACATAAATGAAATTTCCACAGAGTAACACACATATCAAGTAGGTTTTCAGATTTTTAATATGGCAAGTTTTATTTCTTGTGATTCTGTATTATTTGCAAAAGCATATAGCCAATCTGAATAAAGAAACCTGGCTTGACATGACACATTCATCTTCTTCTATTTTTAGGGTTCTCTCTAATGTCAAAAAGGAAGCCATATATTCCACTAATAGCACTACCCATCTCTACTTTTAAGTAAAATGCATTGATTCAGTGGGGCAGTGTGTAGAACTGCAGCCTAAATAAGGAGTAAACTTGATGCCTGTTCTTTTCCATCATTTAAAAAAGAAAAGCCACCCCTTTAGACCCATCTGCTAAAAACTGGATTCTCTTAAATCTCTTTTATCCATATCTCTGCAACATCAGTTTAACAGGTTTTAAAAATCCTGCCAGCAATGCAAGGACTCTTTTATATTTCTATGGTTTTCTTTTCCTCTGTGTTTCTTAACTAAGGAACAAATCAGTGAATTTGTGACTGTTTATTTTTCTGACTAAAGAGCAGATTGAAGATGGCTTTTGTATTTTTCAGGACTGAGACAAATACTAAGAAGCATTGAAGGATACATTGTATTCAAAGGGGTAGGAATTTCTTGTCCAAACATTCCTTCTGATGGTATTCCACCATATGACCAAAAAACAAACAACAACAAAAACACCTTTCTGTTTACTTGGTCATTTGTGGCATGCATGTATACTCTCCATCCCTTTGTATTATATTTTTGTTCTCCAATTTTATTTTATGTGATTTTATAATATTTTATGAATGCTCTTTGTTGTTGTCCACCCCGCATGTGTGATGTGAAAACACTAAAAGGATATGATGTAAGTTTAAAAAAACAAAAACAAATGAAATGACAAAATAAAATATTATTAGACTTTCCTTTCTAGCTATGCTGAAAAGATCTTTGTGTAAACATGGGTAGTGGAGAAGAATCAGGTTGACAGTCCCCACTCCCTGGTTCATTCAGTGCATGGGTGCTGAATGGGAAATGCCTCCTACCTTAGGCCAACTGATGCTCTAGGTGGTGATGATAGAACTGTCTGAATCTGTTGCTTTTGCTCTCCATTTCCTGCAGGACGTGTGTGAGTCGGTGAGACCTGGCATCAGAGAGAAAAATGGAATTTATATTACAGAATTTAAGTTGGAAGAGACCACAGAGTCACAATGGTCAGAATCTCCTTGTGTAGCTCCATTGACAAAGCAGGAATAACACTGTCTGCAGTGTTGAACTGCTGCTAATTAAAAAGTTCCCTTTTGTTATTACAGGGGGTGTACAACCTTATCTCATTACAAGCAAGTCTTGCATACCCTGAAATAATAAAAAAAGGGAACTCTTTAATTAGCAGCAATCTGCTGCTACCAGTGATATCCCTCCCATTAGAATAGTAGTTCCCAAACTTAGATCTCCATATGTTCTTGAACTACAACTCCCAGAAATCCTGGCCACCACAGCTAGTGGTGAAGCCTTCTGGGAGTTTTAGTCCAAGAATATCTGGGGACCTAAAGTTGGAAGCCACTGCACTAGACCAGCAGAGCTCTGGAAAAGAAAACTGGTCATCACTTACCTAATATGCTGTTTCTCAACAGCTGGCTCATCAGCTCAGTCCCATTGGATCTCTGACAGTAGAATTTTGTTTCAGTGTATATTTGGTCAGAATTTAACAATAGCCAAAAATTTGTCCATTTTCTAAATGGAAGAAATGTGAATGTAGCACTAACCAAAATGGGCAGTTAGCTGTACAGCAACCTCTGATTTTCTTTCTTTCTATATATATTTATTTTAGTAAGGTGTATAAGCTACAAAGCACAAGGCATTTCAGAGAGTTATTAAACACTATGCCTTGTTTAGTCATTTAATATATCTCCCCTCTTTATCTCACTGCTATATCCCAATATAGTTTCCCTACTCACAACCGATACAACAGGGTGAATAGAAGTATATTCCCACTTAAACCGTAGCAGTACTATCCAACTGTGATGATATTTGGGTATATTAGTTTAATTTAGCATATGCAAGTTAATGCAAAAAAATCCTCCTTTTTTGGGAAGAATATCCCCCTTCTTGGTGATGTCTGTCCTCATTTTTCGCAATGAAGCAGTGGCCAACACATGGCCATCCCACCACAAAAAAAGCATCAAACCACAAAAAGACTTTTTGTTGAGGGACAGGTCTCTTAGACATCATCACAATTTATTCAGGCACAAGAGCATTTATATTATTGGTAATATTTGTATACTAGCTGAATAAACCAGTGAAGTAATGGATAAAGTGGTGAACTAGGACTGAATAGACCTTGGTTCAAATCCTTGCTCAACTATGAAACTTAATGAAGGGTGGCAATGGTAAAATCACTCCTGAAGTATCTCACATACCTTGAAAATTCAAGTCAGATGCTCTAACTATACACTGCTGGATACAATAAAACCTCAAAGTGGTCATACTGTACCTCAAATTATACTAAACTACACCTCAAACATCTCCAGCAGATGGATCTTCGTAGAAGAAGCTCAAGAGAGAACATTTTGTAACCTGTTTCCACGTGCAGCTGTAAAACAAATATTCCTTCCCAAGATTCATAATGAATCCTATAACTTAAAACCTGTGCTTCCTTCTTTGTCTTAGTCCTGCTACCTATATGCAACAGACATAACACACACTTTAATCCTTTGGCAGTATGCCTGTATCTCTGGCATTTGGTTTGATTTCCTAGGACATTCCAATTCACAGGGTGAAAAGGGCAAGATATTTAACACACCATAAACATGGAATTGGCTGGATAGCTCAGCATCTTAGGTATCTGGTTTGGAGTTCAATGCCCTGGGAATGGCAGAATGCTTCTGAGAACTCTCTATCTAGAAAAGACTGGAAAGGATTGCCATAAGGCAGAATTGACATCACGGCCCATAACTGTTTGGTTGTTTTCAAACATACAGCACTATGTACATCCAACAGAGCATTTAGATATGTTACAGAAATTAGAAAATGCACTTATATACACAATTATCTCTTATTATAAAATTTTAAAATAATAAAATTAAATTAATTATGGAATGGAAAACCTGTTGCTTACCATAATATGTAGCACTAGAGTAAGCCCACTGAATCAGTGGGGATTTGATAAGTCAATTCTTTTGTAAGTTGCATTGATTCTAATGGGCCTTCTCTAGTTGCAGTTTACTGTGCTATAGTAATAGAATGAATATACATTGTCTGTGTATGTATATCTATCAATCTATCTGCCTATCTATCTAATAAAGCATTGTCTGGAGTGCTTGTACATAATGAGCATATGATCATTGGTATTGCCTGAAGCAATCTGAATACCTACATGCTTAAACCAGTTGCCATCAGTGTCTGGTTTTACAGAGTGACTAATGAGAACCTTGAATTTCTTCCACTACTTGTGCCAATTTTCTGCAGTGCCATGGAGAAGAAACCACCTTTATAATTACTCTAGATCAACCATATTGTCATGAAATCAAATTTTGGGAGTATTTTATGCACAGCATGCTCTGCTAAGAGTCTCTTGTTCAAATTGCTGCCAGCAGGATGCCTTTCACCACTGGCTGTTCCTTGATGGAATTTAATAAATATTCATTGGTAGAATGCAATGTAATTGATTCAGCTACTTTCATTTTTTATCAGCTCAGCAGGAGACCTCAGACTCTACAGAAAACCTCCGAGACATGCCAAAGGTTGACAGTAAGAGGCTTTTGTGATTCACTTGGTGAAGAGAGAAGAAGCGGGCAGTTCCTTATCGGTGTCTAATTCACACTGTCAGAAAGCAGAGGTTTTGTATAACTAGTGTGCATTTATGACAAATGGAAAAATTTGAACATGTAGCCTTAGGTGGAATGCTTTGATATCAAAGGAGACTTATGCTCTGATGGCAATCATTTAAATGCTGGAACAATTATTTTAATATAAATTAGAATACTGTTCATTTACTTATGGTATTCATTGGTATTAGATAAAATATGAAGTATTAACTGCTGAGAAACATGGCAAACAAAGTAAGTATGATAAGTTAGACAGAAGGATGATAGAAAGTAATATGGGGATTAATATGGGGACAACAAGTCAACAAAAACCGTGCTCTCGAGAAGGTGAGGAGAAGGGGAAACTTGCCAGCGTCATATTGATCTTACAGTATAACAGACTGGAGGATGTCCAACATTAACTGATATGATATTGGAATAAATGGGAGTATGTTCTATACAAAGTTCTGTGGTTATGGAGCAACATACAAATACTGGATGTTATACCAAGCATCAGTGTAAGATGCAAGACATTAAACAAACCATACATTAAGTGGCCCAGAGCGTGCCCAATTTCCAGTAGCTTGTTTTTTATGCCAATGGTGAATCCACACAGAAATGGATGGGAGAGGATGGGGGGGGGGGGAAGGGAAAGGAGATGACATAGGGTTGTATCCAAGATCAACCAATGGAACAAATAGCACTAGCAGATGAAATTTCCTTTCCCTACCACAGCTCTCACACTGCCCACAGGTTTGTTCCAATGGCAAAGATTGAGACAGGGTTGAAAGGGGAGGGATGTAGTAATTTGTTTATAAATGAAATAAAATAAAACACACACCACTGTGTAAGTGAAACACCATTCAGATACTGCTGAATTTAGCTCAGAATATGTCTGCAAGGGCATGTTCAAAGAACAATATTGAGCCCTGTCAGGCATACACCATTGACCATATATATATAATTGTGTGCCATTAAGTTGATTCTAATTTATGGCAACTCTTTCCAGGGTTTTCTAGGTAGAGAATATTTAGAAGTGGTTTGCCATTATCTTCTTCTGAGGCTGGCCTGGGACTATGCAGCTTGCCCATGGCTACCCAGGCTTGCTCTTCTCCCAGGAGGCACAGTAGGAAATTGAATTTCCAACCTCTGGATCCACAGCCAGATACCTAAGTTACTACACTATCCAACCAGCTGACTGCATACACAATACTATTTAAAAAACTCTCCACTGCTTATCTCTTGATTTTCTACTTACTTGAACACCAGTGAAGGTAACAGGGGGGTGACTGCCAAGAGATGCTAAAGCTATTTCCATTGGGTGTGAACTTGGTGGAACCTGGGATGTTCACAGGAGCTGTGGCCTGTTTTAAATAAACACAGTCAGTTTGGGAAGAATATTTCATCAGAATTATCTTTATAGTTGCCAGAATCCATACAAGTCCAATTTTGCCTGCTGTCCTTTGTCTGCTTGGACATGCTTGGGTCATGCAACTGGTTGTCTGCTCAGTCATGTGTTTGGGCACTGTGAAAGATGGCTGGCAGAAATGTGAAAACTGACTGCACAACTGCACTTATGCACATGGTATTTCACCAGAAGATTTGGACCAGTGTCTCATGCAAATGATTACAAGTCAGTGGCAGGATTGGAAAAAGATCATAATAAACTGGCATTCTACTTTTCATGTAGTTCTCTGAGGGATATGGTGATGGCCTAAAAATACCAGTGGAAAACAATTTCCAAAGGATTAATCTGCTACAGCGAAAACAACCAAGAATCCTACAGCATCTTAAACAAGTGACAATATTATTACAGCCTAGGCTTTCACGGAGTAGGTGACTTCATCAGATTTATTGAGTGTTACCCTCATTTTCATGTACAGTTATGTGAAATAGAAAGTACACCCTCCTTGATTTTATGTATCAGGACATAATAAAAGTTATCTGGTCCTTAGCAGGTCTGAAAATTACAAAACACAACCTCAGATGAACAACAACACATGACATATTACACCATATCACAATTTGTTTTACAAAAATAAAGCCAAAATGGAGAAGCCATGTGTGAAAAACTACGTATCCCCATTACTGCTTCCATAGGAATTAAAAGGCTAAGTAGTACCCAGGTGTTGCTAACCAAATGCCCTCGAGTAATTGATCATCAGCAAGTGTGAGCACCTCTATAAAAGCTGAAGTTTTAGGAGTTTGCTGGTCTGGAGCATTCAGATGTGTTTTAACGAAATGCCAAGGAGGAAACACATCAGCAATTATTGTAGAGAAAGTTAGGTTACCTACCTGTAACCATGGTTCTTCTAGTGGACCTCTGTGAATTCACACAAATGGGTTTATCCTGCGCCTGCGCAGGACGTTCGGAAGATTCTAGAGCTTAAGAAAAAGAAACAATTAGTCCCCCCCCCCGAAGGGCACGAGCTCCGCCTCCTCAACCTTCCTTCAGTTTCCCTCGTCCGCCGTTATCGTATAGAGTAGGTATTTAAAGAACGGTACCGTGACGGACAGCGGGGAGGAAGGGAGGGATGTGTGAATTCACAGAGGTCCACTAGAAGAACCATGGTTACAGGTAGGTAACCTAACTTTCTTCGTAGTGGCCTCTGTGAATGCACACAAATGGGTGATTAGCAAGCTGTATTCACCGGATGGAGGGCCGTCACGGGAGCAGTGATGACAGTATCGCCCTTCCAAATGTGGCATCATTTTTGGCTCTGACATCAATGCGGTAGCGCTTCACAAATGTCAGAGGATTGGACCAAGTAGTCGCTTTACAGATGCTCGGTACTTGAATGCCGCGGTGTAGAGCGGTCGATGTAGAGGCTGCTCGGGTCGAATGTGCTTTTAGACGGTCCGGTATTGGCTTGCCAGCAAGTTGGTAAGCTAGCTGTATTGTTTGCACTATCCACCTCGATATGGTCTGTGGAGAAGCAGGAGCACCTTTGTTGGGACCGTGGAAGCACAGGAGGAGGCGTGAGGAACGCCTGAAAGATCTAGTCCTGTCGAGATAGAAGGCAAGAGCTCTTCTAACGTCCAAGGTATGGAGTTTACACTCAATCGGTGTGGATGGAGACGGAAATAGTGTTGATAGGACGATGGGTTGGTTCAGATGAAAATCAGAAACCACCTTAGGTAAGAAGGAGACATCCAGGTATAGAGTTGGTAGGATGATGGGTTGGTTCAGATGAAAATCAGAAACCACCTTAGGTAAGAAGGAGACATCCAGGTATAGAGTAACTTTATCAGGGTGCATCTGGAGATAAGGAGGATCAGACCTGAGAGCAGATAATTCACTGGCCCTCTTAACAGAAGTTATGGCTATTAGAAAAAACGTTTTGAGAGAGCAACCTCTTGTTACATGTTGCCATAGGTTCAAATGGCGGTTTGGTAAGTACGTCAAGGACGAGTTGAAGCGACCATTGAGGTACAATTTGCTGTGATGGAGGCCGGATGTTCTGTAGGCCCTTAAGAAATCTTTGAAGTGTAGGGTGGGAGAAAAGCTTGGCGGAGCTGGATCCGGGAGGTTGGTGGGGTACTATTGCTACAATATAGACTTTAATAGTAGAATGTGCCAGTCCAAGGTTAAAAAGATGTAGTATGAAGGTAAGTATAGTTGAGAGAGATGATGGGACTGGGATGAGTCCTTTAGAATTAGTGAATTGCATAAAAGATTCCCATTTGTTATGGTAGAGGCGAGGAGTAGACGGCTTTCTAGCCTGATTTAAGATTGCACGGAATTCGGGGTTATCCTCCACGCCGTCAGGTGCAGGGTCCGGACATCGGGATGGAGGACAGCCCCGTCGTTCTGAGAGAGGAGAGACGGTATCGGAGGTAAGTGGAACATGTCCTGAGTCATCTCTTTGAGGTGGGCGAACCATGGCTGTCGCGGCCACCAGGGGGCGATGAGAATCGCGTCTGCTCCGTACTGGATGATTCTGGAGATCGTCTTGAGTAGCATGGGTATCGGAGGGAAAAGGTAAATGAGTTGTTTCGACCACGGTACCATGAACGCATCGCCGAGGGAGGCATTGTCCATCCCTGCCGTGGAGCAGTACTTGGGGCACTTGGCGTTGAGGTGGGAAGCGAATAGGTCTATGGTGTGTTGGCCCTATTTGTGGCAAATGTCCCTGAAGACTGTATCGTTGAGGGACCATTCGTGCATCCTGGGAGGAAGCCTGATTAGGCGGTCTGCCAGATAGATGTCCTCTGAGGAGATGTGGATCGCGTAAGGGAAGATATGGTGCGTGCGGCACCGTTCCCAGAACTGTATGGTCAGGCGGGGGAGGGAGAGGGATCGAGTCCCTCCTTGTCTGTTTATGTAGTGCATGACCGTGGTATTGTCGGTGACGAGCTGCACTGCTTTCCCTCCGATCCGAGGTAGAAAGGCCTGAAATGCTTTTATGATGGCTAGCATTTCCAGGTGATTTATGTGACACCTTTTTTTCTCTCTCCATCCATAGGCCGTGAACTCGGAGCTCTTGGCAGTGAGCCCCCCATCCTGAGGGGCTTGCGTCCGTTGTTACCTGTATGGACAGGTAGGGAGGGTGGAATGGTCTACCTTGTAGCAGGTTGGGGGCAAATGTCCACCAGGTGAGTTGGTCTGCTACAGATGGTGGTACCTGTAGAGCTTTTAGTGGGCTGTCTGTTGAGGGTCGAACTGGGAGAGAGACCAAGATTGGAGTGGTCGCATTTTGAGTCTGGCATGAAGGACCACTGATGTTGTGGATGCCGTGAGGGCAAGCAGTGCTGTGTATCGAGGGCGGTGACAGTCTCGAAGGGTTGAAACCGGAGGATTGCTTGCTGGATCTGTAAAATCCTTTCTGGTGGTAAGAATGCTGTAGCTTGTACTGCGTTGAGTTGAGCTCCGATATAGGTGACAAGTTGGGATGGCTGCAGATGAGATTTGTCTCGGTTTATTTGCAGGCCCAATTTGTGCAAGGTGTGGAGAGTAGTCCTTGGGGCCGCAATGGCGGCATGGTAGGTTTTGGCGACCAGGAGCCAGTCGGCGATGTATGGAAAGACCTTCACTCCCTTGGTAAGGAGGTAAGCCATGACAGGGGCCATGCAGCTGGTAAATGTCTGTGGGGCTGTTGAAAGCCCAAAGGGGAGAGCAGCGAATTGGAAGGTGGTATGTTGGAACCGAAACCAGAGAAACCTCTGATGTGACGGGTGGAATAAGACGTGGAAGTAGGCATCCTTCAGATCGATGGTAACAAACCAACTCCCTTGAGATAGAAGAGGGAGAATGGAATCAAGGGTTAACATGCGGAATTTCTTGTAAATTATGTACTTGTTGAGTTCCCTAAGGTCCATAATGGGTCTGATACCCCCATACTTCTTAGGGACTGCAAAGTATTGAGAGAAGAAGCCCTCGCTTAGGTCAGAAGATGGGACTCTGACTACTGCCCCTTTTCTGAGGAGGGAGGAAATTTCCTCCTGTAACGGTACCGAGAAGGGGGTGGGCTTGATGGAATTTGGTGGAGGGGTATGCGTGAATTCAATCACGTAACCATTCTCAATGATGGATAAAAACCATCTGTCCGTCGTGATCCTCCTCCACTCTGGGAGGAATGGGTGGAGCCTGGCGAGATTATGGGGGTAATCAGGGATATTGCTTACCCCTGCGCTGGGACTTGCAAAAGGGCTGTCTGGCACCTTGGTACTGTTGTTGCTTGGATTGCAATGGGTTAAATTGATGCGGCTGGTACGTCCGCTCATGCTGCTGCTGCTTACCATACCGAAAGGGCTGGTATTGAGAGGGTTGCGGAACGAATGGCTTCTATAAGCCGGCTTCTGATATCTGTATGGTTGATATGGGATGTAGGACTTGGCTATTTTCCGCATTTTATGGATGTTCTCCATGGTATCATCCGTTTTAGAATTAAATAGTCCTGCGGCATCAAAGGGGAGATGCTCAATTTTGGCCTTGGTATCATCGAGGATGTTAGCCGTTCTGAGCCAGGCATGTCGCCTGGCTGCTATTGAAGTCAGCAGAGATTTGGAAGCGGTATCAGCAGTATGTTTCGCTGCTTCCCTTTGCTGCTTGGCGAGGGTGTTGGCCTCTGCATAGGTATTGAGAGTTTCAGTCTTTGATGAGTCAGGGAGGGTCTGAAGTGTGGGGAGGAGTTTGTCCCACAGGTGTTTCTGGCAGACACCCATTGCAGCCTGGTAATTGGAAATCCTGATAAGTAGCGCAGCCAGAGAGTATAGTTTCTTTCCGAAAGAGTCAATCAATCTTTCACTCTCTGTTTGCAGGTGTCGAAGATGACCTGCTACGGGACTTATATTGAGAAGCCTCAACCACGATAGAATTAGGTAATGAGTGTTTAATTAGAAAGTCGGAGTCGAAGGCAATTTATCCCAGGAGGTTTTCACTAGAGTGAGGAGTGATGGAATGAGGCTTAGGCTAGGAGGAGGTGTCGTGTCCTACTCCATGTCAAAAAAGACCAAGTCTTTCTCTTGCTGGGGAAGGTGTGCATCCAGCTGCAGAGTCTTAGCCATGCGCAAGATCAGTTGGGCATAAGAGGTATAGTCCTGTGGAGGAGACTGAGGGAGACTGCCAGTAGTACCCATACTATGAGTTTCGGATTCGTCAGAGGACAAGGAATTGTCATCACGAGATGAATCAGAAGATAGTGGTGGTCTCGGTACCAGAGCACTTGATAAAGGGTCAGCATCTGATTGGGTGGAAGCAGAGAAGGGCTCTGTATCAAGGCCATGGGGGCCCGAGTAAGGCGTGGCAGCCTGTACCGAAGGATGGCCCTTGGTGTGCTTCGATCTTTTGGCAGGTACAGAGGGGGTTGGTACCAGTCTCCTCTTATGGGATGGGGCGGCTTGGGGCGTAGAGATATCCCCTTGGTATCGAGATGGAGTTTGCAAGGGAGAAGCCGCGGGGGGGGGGGGTACCAAGGCTGTGGGGGGTAGCCGGATCCCCTGTAGTCATCATGGTATCCATAGCCATGGTATGGATAGGGATGGTATCTATCCCGATATTGAGGACCATATTGAGGTGGACCCTCTGGATGGTAATACTGGCCATAAAGCCCGAGAGGCTGGTATGGAGAGGCATGCTTGCGTTTCTCCTTTCTCTTTTTAGGAGTGCGTGGAGCAGACTCCTGTTCCGACTCAGTCTCGGTATCTGCCCACCCTGAGAATCAAGGGTTAAACTGGGCTACGGCCGGGCTGGCCGGTGCAACAGCCCCAAATTGGCCAGTCGGAGATATGCTCAGGATATCATGAGCAGTTTGGGCTAGAGGCATGTCACGTTCCTCCTTATCGGAGAGCCCAACATCATCCCTCGAAGAATCCTCCAACAGTATGGGAGCCACGGAAGAGGGCACGGGAGCCTCTTTGGCAGTTTTCTTTTGCCTCTTAGGCTTTTCTTTGTCCTTCCTCTTTTAGAGGGATCAACAGACTGCGAATGAGCCTTGGTGGAAGCAGGCTTAGGCGGTTTCTGAGGATTCTTGGCTCTAGGAGGTAACGAAGTCATGCAGGGTAAAGCCAGTTCAGCTGGGCTAAGAGCTGATTTAGCAGCCTCCAGACGAGGAGGGGTTGGCGAGGGAAGGGCTGTAACTTCCATATTCAAAGCCTTTTCATACAGAAAGGATCTGAGTTGTAGGAGTCGCAGCTTAATAGCCTGTTTTGAAAGGCTCCTGCAAGTTGTGCACGACTGAGATTGATGGGATTCCCCCAGGCAAAACAAACAAAGGTCGTTGGTCAGAAAAAAGGAATCTTTTTAAAACAAACGGAGCACTTCTTAAAGCCCCTAGGGGCCATAAAACAAAAAGAAAATAAGGGGGAAATCCGAGGGGGGGGGAAAGGCAGGAAAGGAGAAAAACGGGGATAGAACTAAGTAAAAACAAGTTCTATCGAAACAATAATTAAAGAAACTATTATTATTAGAAAGATAAGTTTAAGAATAAAGATAGCAAAAGCTAATACAACTTTCCTTTGTTCGCTCTAGTTCCTACGTCCTACTTGAACGGCGGAAAAAAGGAAACTGAAGGAAGGTTGAGGAGGCGGAGCTCGTGCCCTTCGGGGGGGGGGGGACTAATTGTTTCTTTTTCCTAAGCTCTAGAATCTTCCGAACGTCCTGCACAGGCGCAGCATAAACCCATTTGTGTGCATTCACAGAGGCCACTACGAAGAAGCAATTGTTGCTCCCCAACAATCTGGAAAGGGTAAAGCCATTTCCAAACAATTTAAAGTCCATCATTCAACAGTAAGGAAGATTATGCACAAGTGGAAAACATTCAAGACAGTTGCCAATCTTCCCAGGAGTGGACGTCCAAGCAAATTCACCCCAAGGTCAGACTGTGCAATGCTCAAGATAAATTGCAAAAACCCAATATCAGACTCTACAGGCCTCAGTTAGCGTGTTAAATGTTAAAGTTCATGACAGTACAATTAGAAAACGACTGAACAAGTAGAGTTTGTTTGGAAGGGTTGCCAGGAGAAAGCCTCTTCTCTCTAAAAAGAGCATGGCAGCATGGCTTAGGTTTGCAAAGTTGCATCTGGACAAACCACAAGATTTCTGGAACAATGTCCTTTGGACAGAGGAGACCAAAGTGGAGATGTTTGGCCATAATGCACAGTACCATGTTTGGTGAAAACCAAACACAGCATATAAGAACAAACACTTCATACCAACTGTCAAGCACGGTGGTGGAGGGTTGATCATTTGGGCTTGTTTTGCAGCCACAGAACCTGGGTGCCTTACAGTAATTACGTTGACTATGAACTCCTCTGTATACCAAAGTATTCTAGAATCAGATGCGAGGCTATGCGTCTGACAGTTAAAGCTTGGCCGAAATTGGGTCATGCAACAGGACAATGATCCCAAGTACACCAGCACATCTACAACAGAATGACTGAAAAAGAAAAGAATCAAGGTATTGCAATGGCCCAGTCAAAGTCCAGATGTCAACCCGATTGAAAAGCTGTGTTGGGACCTTAAGAGAGCTGTGCATAAACCTCAATGAACTGAAGCAACATTGTAAAGAAGAGTGGGCCAAAATTCCTCCACAATGATGTGAGAGACTGGTAAAGCCATACAGAAAACAATTATTTCAAGTTATTGCTGCTAAAGGTTGTTCTACAAGCTGTACTTAGGTGTACATAAGGTGTACATATAGTACATAAGGTGTACTTAGTTTTTCAAACATGGCTTCTCCATTTTGGCTTCATTTTTGCAAAACAAATCATGACATGGTGTAATATGTCATGTGTTGTTGTTCATCTGAGGTTGTATTTACCTAATTTTCAGACCTGCTAAGGACCAGATAATTTTTACTATGTCCTGATATGTAAAACCATAGAATCCAAAGAGAGTGTATTTTCTCTTTCACATGATTGTATTTTTCCGTGTATATGACCCCCAATGTATAAGATGACCCCCTAATTTTGACCCTTGCTGGAGGCGGAGGAGCAGTTAATTGGCAACTGCTCCTCCACCTTCATCTCCTGCTGCTGCTGCCTCCGCTGCCCGATCACCTCCTCCATTGCAACTGCCGGGGCTCACCTCCAGCTCACATCGTCGCTGCCTTGTCCCCTGCCCAAAGGGAGCGCCGGAGGAAGTGATGCGGCAGCAGCAGTCAACGGACAGCAGCAAGAGGCACCCGAGTGTGCGCAAGTGCTCCTTTGCCTCCGCCTCTGCCTCCTGCTGCTGCTGCTTCCACCACCGGAGGGGACAAGGCAGCGAGGTGAGCCTTGGCAGTCGCACTGGAGGAGGCAATGGGTGGCAGTGGCAGCAGCAAGAGGCACCCGAGTGCGCGTGCCTGCTCCTTTGCCTCCGTCTCCACCTCCTGCTGCTGCTGCTGCCTCCGCCACCAGAGGGGACAAGGCAGCGACGTGAGCTCTGGAGGAGGCAATTCGGCGGTGGCGGCAGCAGTCAATGGGCAGCAGCAAGAGATGCCCGAGCGCGTGAGAGTGCTCCTTTGCCTCCGCCTCCTGCTGCTGCTGCCTCCGCCACCGGAGGGGACAAGGCAGCGACGGGAGCTGGAGGTGAGCCCCGGCAGTCGCACTGGAGGCGGCAATGGGCGGCGGCGGCAGCAAGAGATGCCCGAGCGCGCACGAGTGCTCCTTTGCCTCTGCCTCCTTCCGTGTATAAAACGGCCCTCAATTTTTCCCCTAATTATTTTAGGAAAAAGTGTCATTTTATACATGGAAAAATACGGTATATATACTGTACATGTGGCTGGGGCTAGAACTGTAATCAGCTAGTTGAGAGGAAACTGAATACACAAAGTACTGACAGGGACAGTTACATTATTTACACTGGCCATTCACAAAACCATTGTCATGGTGAAATTCATAATCCTAATCCTAACCTCTAAAGCAAAATAATGGATTCTTATTGCATTGGATGTGTTCATTACCTTGGATTACCTAGCGCCAAGATGCTTGCGTTATCAAGAACAGTGCTTGATCAGCCAATATTAACAAGCTTTTCCTCACTGAGAACACAAAAGAGAAGGAGAGGAGCCAAATGTAATCCTGAATCTCACTACTGCTGGTTCACATGGGAGGAATACCTTGCTTCTCTGTTACATCTGAATGAGCCCAATCACTCTGATGTGGAAAAGATTTGTTACCTGGTAAGCATGGTCAGAGTGAACGAGGTAGAGGCTGGTAGGAGCTGAGCGGCTTAGAGGTGTCATCCCTTTAGCATCTGTTTTGGCACATGACAGCTCATTTTTGCTTGCATCTTGAGATGGAAAAGAAGGAGGAGATGCTAGGGATGGAGAAACGGGAGATAAGCTATTTAATCCATCCGCTACTGAATCAGTGTTGAGACGGATCTCTGTGTAGTAAAAATCTTCCTCTCCATCACTGTAGTCAGATTCTCCTACACGCCTAGATCAAGTGAAGACCAAGAAATTATTTGCAGTGTCCTAAATTTATTAAAGTAAAATAGAACTCTTATTATTTGGATATATGCAAAAAAATTACTTCTCTCTACATGTACTGAGTGGTACAATCAACATGAACATTCTTTTAAATCTCGTAGTGCCTCTATGTATGTACATGTACTATATATGTGTGTATGTGTATGAATGTATCTATGAAAAGCATGGAATGACAGGAAACCAGATTTTAATTATTACATCTGTAACCTAAAGGGGACTTAAGTGGCAGAAATAATACTGTGTGCACATAAAATTTGTATGCACAAGTTAGACTTAATCAAAATAATCGTAATAATAATCTTAGAACTGCAGAGTTGGACTTCCGCACGTTGGACAAATATTGAGCTAAAGCTTCTTTTCCCAACCATAGTATCTGTTAAGCACAGACTATAGAGGCTCTTAATTCGTTTTTTCAGGACCATGCCCAGATGTTCTCCTTAATTCTGTCACTGACTGTAGGTCAATTTATTCTTTCAGGAAAACCAAGTACTAAAGCTTTCCCTGGGTGACTGTAGATTATAGGCTACAGGTCAGAGACCCTATATCCAGATGAAAAGCTAGCAAATTAGTTCAAAGCCTTCAAACTGGTCTTCTTCTAGCAGGATATTTTCCTCTGTACAAGATGTTGTTTTATGACATACATGGAAGATTACAGCATGCTATCACAGAAGCACCCAAACTAGTTCAAAATGTTTACCAATTGATTCTACTGATTGCATGGATGGGATTCAAGCCATTGTACTCTGGATCAATCACTTAATTTCCATCTGTTTGCTAACCTGTTAATAATTTCAGATAACAACTGAAACTCTGTTGCTTAGCAGAATAAGTTGTAACTAAAGTAGGCCCATTTGAACCAACTATGATAGAATTGACTCACCAAATGCCCTCTAATTTAATGGGCATACTCTAGTGCAACTTACTATGCTAAGCAACAGGATTTCAGCCATTAATTTTTATTAACTGCAGTTTAATGTTCTGTCTGAACAGCAGTTTGTTGAAACTACTTATTTCAAACAACCATAGTTAAGATTAAAATGAGATTGTTCAAGTATCTGGCTATGAAACCAGAGATTTGATTCCCCACTGTGGCTCCTGAGAGAAGAGCCAGTGTGTGTAGCCTTGGGCAAGCTGCACCCCTCCAAAGCAGACCAGTAGAAGGGAATGGTAAATCACTTCTGAGTACCCACTACCTAGAAAACCCTGGAAAGAATTGCCATAAGTCAAAAAAGACTTGATGACAAGCAATTATTATTACTAAAGTTATGAGAATGTGTCAGGATTGAACAAAACAAACCAGGATCGCTTTGTCAGGGCCACACAGGAGGAGATATGAAGGAGGCAGAGCATGAGCCAAAAGCTTCCTGAAATTTCTTACTGTCACAATCAACCATAGTTTATTGTGGTTTCTGAACTAGCCTTGTCTGTCAGTCTTACTCAGCTTGGAAAAGTTACCAATTATAAAACCTTGGACTATAACTCTTAATTATTCCCCCCGCCAGACCCTGATTAGATCTGTGCTTGGCTGAAGTGCAAAAGTCACTTGGCACAGAAAATAAACTCCTGCATATGTTTTAAATATATATCCTAATAAAAGTGGGAACTGTATCAATATCTACATTAACTTAGAGCCAGAAATAAAAACACAGAAAAATATAGAATGGCATCAATATCCACGTAATGTACTTAGGCTGAAATCAGTTAAATCTGTTAAGTTTGCTTCCAAGAAAATGTTAGGAACTGGACAGAAATGTTTTCATAGTTACATGGAATCAGTCTCCTTACCCGAGATGAATGGTCCGGATGTGTTTTTGAATCCCAACAGCTGTGCTCAGCACTTTCCCACAGTTTTTCCAAAGGCATTTAAACATTACCTTCATGGAGTTCTAAGAAATCAAAAAAGAAAACGTTAATTAATTTGTTCACACATTTGTTTGACTTCTATGGATCTAAGGACATGTCCTTCTAAGGACATATCCTGCTCTACTAGAATTAATCCAACTTACAATTGTAAGTCTAAACAATTTTGCTAAATGGAGAGTAAGCCCCACTAAACACAATGGGTTTCACCTGGGTTCAAATCTTCACTTCACCATGGAAACTTATTGGGGATGGCAATAGTAGAAAAACTCCTTAAATAACTCACATAACTTGAAAACCTCATTAGGGTTGCCATAAGTCATATGCAACTTGATGGTACATAACATAACAATGCTTGGTTGGTCTCCTAGTGCTCTGTAAGGAGTGTGCATTCATTTTGGTGCAAAACTCTTTAAAAATATACATCACTCATAGTTCACTTGCCCAGGTGTCTTCCTGGTTTCCTCTTAAGCGAAGACCAAAAAAGACAGAGATGCTAAACAAACACAGTCCAAATGCAACACTATGTAACATTCATCAGCTAACACAGCAGCTAACCAAAGTCTTTTGCTATATTTGTACAAACATAATTCTGGACAGCAAATAGAAGCAATGAATATAGAACATTTCATGGTGGGTTTTTGTAATGTTCTGATGTAATGCTTGTGATGTGCTTGCACTGAGGGTATGTGTATTGCACTGAGTGCAGTCCGTATGGTTTGAGATTTTTTTAAAGTACTATAATTATTTCTTTAAGCATGAGACCATGTCCAGTCAAGTAGAAAAAGTATCTCTTAAAAGATTTATCATAGTACATCCTGATGACTTTGGGAAAACATAGGATAATTAATAGTTGGGTTGACCAACTTATATACTTCTAAAGGCCATCCTGTTCTTCAATCCACAAGTTTTATTACTCACCAAAAACTGTCAAGAATCCTAATAAATTCTGAGCCATTTAAGCAGTAAGAATAAAATAGTATAAACTATTAAATAGAATATTTAACTGATGGATGAGTTAGTGTCATTTTTACCAACTAAAACATTGTTCCCTCCTAACTAACTCGGCAGTAAATTTCTTTTGGGAAAACATTACCTGCAAAACAAATAGTTATCACAACTACAAATGGCAAGGACTGTCTTAAAAGAGGCTTTCCATGTATTTCTCTCACACAGGGTGGAAGATTATATGAAGCATCATTCAAACATGCACATTATCCATTTTTCTCAAAGCTACTGTCCTATGCATAGGCAAATTTAATCAACAGCACAATGACTTTAAACCAACTAAAATTCATTCAATTGACTAATACCACAACACTGTTTACACAGAAGTAAATTGCATACTATTTAATGCGGTTTATTCCTAGATGAAAGTGCATGGCAACCAGCTGAACATGACATTAATTTTTAAGATATAGAAAAAGCCATAACTAGCATAGGATATAAATGTCTATATTATTTTACTAAGTTTTAAAAAAAGAGACTTAATATTCAACTTCAGTGTGGAATCTCACATTATTACAACTTGTGAAGAAGGGCTACTCGGCAGTAGGAAACATGTGCCTTTCCCGATATTGCTGAATGGCTGTTGGCAAAATCAATTATAATAAAAAAATATCTGGAATTCCAATGGATGGGCGAGTAAGCCATGTCTGTCTTTGTGACACCATCTCACGTGTAATTTCTGAAGATTAAATGTCCTATCATATCATACTAGCACAGCATACTACTCACCTTCCTTTTTCTAGGAATGGGCTCATCAAAGAGGAGGCTGCTAGTTTCAGCTTCATCAATGCCATCGTCTGTTTGAGAGAGCAATCGAAATGGTTTGAAGCTGTCAGCAGAAAGAGGTGGTGATGGGGTGGATGGATTTGATTGGTCGCTTGGAGCACTCCAGCTCCAATACCCGCTGCTGCTGGTGCTGGAAGGCACGAATCCTCCTTCTTTCCAAGATCCATTTAAAGATTCTAGAAATTAGTAAGAGTATATATATATAGATTTTTTAAAAACCCTCCAAACAATCAAATATAAATTTAAGCAGAACAGTACTGAATAAGCAGCGAAACTTCCATTATCATACTTTTAGAAAGAATATTTGGTAACCGTCCTGAAATTGTGGATCCATGAAGATTCCTGGGTTGACCATATTACAAACAGCAGAGAATAAAGAATAACAATAGTTTATACATCAAGACTTGCCACTGGATAGGAAGGGAGTAAAACTTCCATTTGAACCTTCCTTGAGAAACAAGTTCTTCTTGGACACTGATGTTTATATTTTGTTATTTGGCCACAAGGCCTGGCTTATTTCTGCCTCCAGTCCTGTTGTCCGACTTGCTTCTGGATGCTGCCTTTTGGCTTTTTCTTTGGTTCCAACTTGCTCTTCAACTCCCTTCAGCAATTCTAATTATCTGTCCCACATCTCTTGGCCTATGACTCCCTTATGTGAGACTGCTGCTCATAACCCAGCTTTGAACTTTTACCCTGGTTTCTAGCTCCCACCTGATCACTGCCAGAGGAGCAGAGGAGCTGATCACTGTACAGAGGAGCAATATCGACATAAATTATGTACATAAAGCAGTCAAGTGTGAATTCACAAATGTGCCTTCAACAATTGACTACCTATACATTTTAAGGCATGTCTATAGAATCATAGAATCACAGAGTTTGAAGAGACCACAGGGGCCATTGAGTCCAACGCCCTGCCATGCAGGAACTCCATCAAAGCACTCCTGACAGATGGCCATCCAGCCTCTGCTTAAAAACCTCCAAAGAAGGAGACTCCACCACACTCGGAGGCAGCATATTCCACTGCCGACCAGCTCTGACTGTCAGGAAGTTCTTCCTGAGATTCAGGAGGAATCTCTTTTCCTGTAGTTTGAAACCATTGCTCCTTGTCCTAGTGTCTGGAGCTGTGGAAAACAAACCTGTCCCTTCCTCGACATGACATCCCTTCAAATATTTAAACATGGCTATCATGTCCCCTCTTAACCTTCTTTTTGTAAGGCTAAACATTCCCAGCTCCCTAAGCCGCTCCTCATAGGACATGGCTTCCAGACCTTTGACCATTTTGGTCTCCCTCCTCTGGACACATTCCAGGTTGTTGACATCCTTCTTGAATTGAGGTGCCCTGAACTGGACACAATACTCCAGGTGAGGTCTGACCAAAGCAGAATAGAGTAGTACTATCACTTCCCTTGATCTAGACACTATACTCCTATTGATGCCACCAAGAATTACATTGGCTTTCTTGGCAGTCGCATCACACTGCTAACTCATGTTCAGTTTGTTGTCTACCAAGACTCCTAGATCCCTTTCACAGGTACTATTGTCTAGCCAGGTGTCTTCCATCCTATATCTGTGCAGTTCATTTTTTCGGCCTAGGACCTTACATTTCTCCCTGTTGAAATTCATTTTGTTAGTTTTGGCCCAGGACTCTAATCTGTCAAGGTCATTTTGAATTTTAATCCTGTCCTCTGGGGAATTAGCAACCCCTCCCAATTTGGTATCATCTGCAAATTTAATCAGCATACTCTCTATTCCTTCATCCAAGTCATTGATAAAGATGTTGAATAGCACAGGGCCCAGAACAGAACCCTGAGGCACTCCACTAGTTACCTCTCTCGAGGATGAAGAGAAGCCATTGGTGAGCACCCTTTGGGTTCGGTCAGTCAACCAATTACAAATCCACCGAACAGTAGCACTGTCTAGCCCACATTTTACTAGCTTCCTTGCAAGAATATCATGGGGAACTTTGTCAAAGGCCTTACTGAAATCAAGATATGCTACATCCACAGCGTTCCCTTCATCTATCAAGCCTGTAACTCTATCAAAAAAAGAGATCAGATTAGTCTGGCATGACTTGTTTTTGAGAAACCTGTGTTGACTTTTAGTGATGACAGCATTGCTTTCTAAGTAATAACAAACTGTCTGTTTAATGATTTGCTGTAGAATTTCTCCAGGAATTGATGTCAGGCTGACTGGGCAATAATTATTTGGGTCTTCTTTCCCCCCCTTTTTAAAGATAGGGACAACATTTGCACTCCTCCAGTCTGTGGGGACTTCTCCTGTTCTCCAAGAATTCTCAAATATTATTGCCAATGGTTCTGAAATTACTTCTGCCAGTTCTTTTAATATATTTGGATGTAATTCGTCTGGCCCTGGAGACTTGAATTCATTTAGAGTAGCCAGGTATTCCTGTACTACTTCTCTACCTATTCTGTGCTGCATTTCCCCCACTACATCACCTGCTCTTCACCCCTCAGGTTGAACACTATTTTCCTTTTTGAAGAAAACTGAGGCAAAGAAGGTGTTGAGAAGTTCAGCCTTTTCCCTGTCCTCTGTTAGTAGTTGGCCATCTTCTCCATGCAGCGATCCTATCATTTCCTTGTTTTTCCTTTTGCTGCGGGCATAACTAAAAAAGCCCTTTTTATTGTTTTTAATCTGTCTGGCAAGCCTGAGTTCATTCTGCACTTTTGCTTTTCTTACCTTCCCCCTACATATACTGGCTATTTGCTTGTATTCCTCTTTGGTGTTTTCCCCATTTTTCCATTCTGGTTTCTTTAGACATCTCCCATTTTTCCTTCTTATTGGAACAGTTTTAGTTTGTGCCTTTAGTATCTCCCTTTTAAGAAATTCCCACCCATCCTGAACTCCCTTCTCTTTCAGTATCTTTGTCCATGGAATTACAGCCAGTAATTCCCTAAGTTTACTGAAATTGGCCTTCTTAAAGTCTAGAATGCATGTCTGACTGCACTTGGCTTCCCCTTCCCACTGTGTAACAAATTCCAAGAAAGCGTGGTCACTCCCACCTAAGGATCCCACCACTTCAACCCCATTAACAAGGTCATCTCTGTTGGTTAAGATCAGATCTAAAATAGCTGATCCCCTTGTTGCCTCTTCCACCTTCTGGACCATGAAATTATCTGCAAGGCAAGTGAGAAATTTGCTGGACCTTATGTTCTTGGCAGAGTTTGACTGCCAACATATATTGGGATAGTTGAAATCTCCCATTACTACTGCACTACTTTTGAATGTGTGGCCATCTGCTCCAGGAAGGCATCATCCAACTCCTCGGGCTGGCTTAGGGGTCTGTAGTATACCCCCACAACGACATCCCTCTTGTTTCTCTCCCCCTTAATTCTTACCCAGATGCTCTCAACCTGGCTTCCTGGATTTAGGTCCTGGATCTCTTCACAAGTATAAATATCCTTGACATATAAAGCTACTCCTCCTCCTTTCTTGCTAGGTCTGTCTCTCCGAAATAGTTTATACCCCCCAATGCAAGGTAAAGGTTCCCCTTGACAATTTGTCCAGTCGTGTTCGACTCTAGGGGGTGGTGCTCATCCCCGTTTCCAAGCCATAGAGCCAGTGTTTGTCCGAAGACAATCTTCCGTGGTCACATGGCCAGTGCGACTTAGACACGGAACGCTGTTACCTTCCCACCGAGGTGGTCCCTATTTATCTACTCGCATTTGCATGCTTTCGAACCGCATTTGCATGCTTTCGAACCCCCCAATAACTACTGGTAAACTTGATCAAGTGAGAATACCTACAGAAATATCTTTCGTCCCTGGGCAAAAGAATGAACTTTAGAACACTGCTAGTGTAGCTTCTTTGGAAGTTTTATTGGCATCACTAGTCCAAAAGTGAGAACAAATTTAAATACCTCATAACATCCAACTAACAATTAATCTAGAAGTATACCTTTAGTAGCAGCTCATACAAGCTACTTCTGTAAGATAAAGCAGATTTAAAACAATGGCACTGCACAATAAACTCCTTATAAAATGCAGCTGCACTTACAAGGATAGACTATCTAGTTCTTGTTCAAACTCTAAGGCATTATAAACAATTTGCTAAGTTTTCTTGTGCCTGCTAGTGCATTAATTTTGCTAGTTTCATTAATTTTTTACAAATATATGTATGCAGCATATCTTGTATCAACTTCTAAGTTGAGCAGTTTAAAAATGCTGTTTGTTCACAGAAGCCAAAAGAAAAACAAACAAACAAAAAATACCTTTCATTCAAATGAAATTTTCAGTCACTTAACTATGGCATTTCTGTGTTCTCTGGCTTTTCAGCTTCCCTTTACCTTTCCTACAAAAAAGATTTAAATTGGGAACAATTTTTTGAAAGAAGAGAACCTGATAGAATGAGGTTGAATACAAAGTAAAACAGAACAATCACCCTCCCTATCATCAGGTTTCTCATTCTCTGTCTTCTTGAAACAGGAGTATCAATTTGATTATATACTCTGTATGTTACACACGACTGCAAGCCTCAAGCCACTAATTATTTTTCTTTTAAACAGAAAAGCAACCTCAGAGGCTGCCCCTGGGAAAGAAAGAGCAGCAAAGAGAAAAGGTTGCTTAACTCTTTCCCTCTCTGCCATTTGTTGGCTCAGAACTGATCCACCAGCTCATGCTGACTGGAAGATTCTGCCAGCTGTTGTCCAAAAGAGTAACTTTCCCATGCTCTGCTTCAGCTTCTGAGAAAGATATTTATGAAGCTATAGTCAACCATTCTCACTTCAGCAACGAACTATGCTGTTGCTGTCGTCATTTGCCATCAAGTCACTTCCAAATTATAGTAACACTATGAATGAGCTGTCTCCAAAATGTCCTGTCCTCAACAGCCCTGTTCTGCTCTTGTCAAGCCTGTGGCTTCCTTTAGGACAGTGGTTCCAAACCTTGTTGTTGTTTAGTCATTAAGTCGTGTCCGACTCTTCGTGACCCCATGGACCAGAGCACGCCAGGCCCTCCTGTCTTCCACTGCCTCCCGGAGTTTGATCAAATTCATGTTGGTCACTTCGATGACACTGTCCAACCATCTCATCCAAACCTTGGGTCCCCAGATATTCTTGGGCTAAAACTTCCAGAAGCATTCACCACTAGCTGTGCTGGCTAGGATTTCTGGGAGTTGTAGACCAAGGTTGGGAAACACTGCTTTAGGGAGTCAGTCCATCAAATTATAACAGGTTCTATAACAACATAATGGTTCAGAGAATCTATCTTTCAGTTTAATTTTAGCAGGGACAAGGATAATTACTATGCTGAATTTTAATATATATGATGATTTCAGTGCTTGTTGCAATTGCTCCCAAATGAGTATGGATACATCCTTACCATTGGGTCGGACAGGAGGGCTGCGAACCAAGGGGCTGGTGGATAAACTGGTTAGCACCATAGCTGCTGTGACTTTATCCATATCCAGTTCTTCTGAAGATTTTCTGAAACACAAAGTGGGAAAAAGCAAACAAACAAAAAAGGAGACAATGTTACCAGACAGGGAAATAACAGTGCCACAGATAATTCTACTGTCTAGGTGCCTGTACAGGACAATTAACAATCTGGCCACTTGTATGCAATACATTCAGTGCCTATTGCAAATCAGTGTGCAATGGCTGCCCACAGTACCATGCAGTCTTCCTTCACCCCAAACACTATGTTTCTAGCTATTGAAACTGACTAAGGGCCTGTCCACATTGTGAAATTTGGTGCAATCCAGCTGGTGCTTAAAAGATCCTTATATTCAGTCCAATCTATTTTAACTCAAGTACTCGTCTGCAAAATGGAACAAAGAGCTATTTCGCATCTTTATGAATTTTCCCAAAAAGATTGCATGCCCTACCTCTGTGCCAGAAAGAAACAGGATAGCTCTTAAAGGAGAAGGATGGATCATTTCAAGTAGAAACACAAGTAGGCAAGGTCTTTTCCCCCCGTGCCAAATAATGCTATCAAGGAACCATATATCACAACTATATGCCAGTGTGGACAGGCTCTATGATGAGCTAGCTGATAATGTGCATCTATAACCTCTATCAAATGAAACAAAGTCCTTTCAAGGTGCTCTTCCTTGGATTAGGAACAGTTGTGTCTTGTTTTGCAATAATAAAAACAACAAAGTTAAGGACAGGGCCAGAGACAACAAAAAGCCATCCATTTTAATTTTGTTAAAAACAGTGCAATCCCCAGGAATTCTAAGCAGATTAACAGTACATCACCACATGGAGAAAAGTTGATTGAGCAGGTAACACACCAAGTCCTCATTAGCATAAACTTACCAGCACGTATCAGTCCAACTATAAGATCTTCAAAAGATTCCTTAACTCTGGTTTTCAGGTGAATTTCACAATCACAGTACAGTTGTATGGCAATCACCAAGAACATTCGGGCCAGTCAAGCACAGAATTAAGCATAAACGGAACTAGTTTTCTGTAACTCTATATAGGTTCTGGCTTCTATATTTTAACAAAGAGGCGGAGGAAGACTCCTGAATACTTAAATCTTATGCCCCCTCTATGGTTCCGCAAATGAATAATACAACCCACCATCAAGGCAAACTAGATGATAACACAAGGGATGTATGATTCACTACCAGACAAATTTGAGTTTGAAGTGAAATGCAGCAGCAAGAAGCTACACACGTGGCCAAGACTGTCTGTTGATTCCCTCTGTATTATCTAGTTTGGCCCTCATTTGGAGAGAAGATTAGACAGCAGGTTTATGCAAAAGTATGTGTTAAACTACTAGCTTCATTTTTTCTACTTTGCTGAAGGGTTGCAGCACCATGGATTTTTTTTGTTTTTGTTGTTAACAAAAAACTTCTTAAATAACAAGCGCCTTTTAATTTCCCATGGAGCTAATTAGATAAAGTAGCCTGAAGGCAAACACAGCGCCCTTTAACATGGATTCAGCTAATAAATGATAATCATCTTAAGCATCAGGTACATGTGGAGTTATAATGTACCAAAGCTTCTATTCTCCCAAGGCCTGATAGTGTAAAACAGATACATGCATACATATATTACTCAGTGCAGCTCATTCATTTCAGAAGCTATGCTTGGGAATGCACTAAGAATGCATTAGCTAAGGGTGATGACTGTTGTCAATATATACTCTTCTCTACCACTGTCAGAATCATCACTTCTACACTAGATCATTCATACTGCAAACTCTGCTTTTTTGTGTTTTAGCCAATCTCTTGGTTTTGCAAGAAAATACATAGTGTAAAAATAAACTGGCTGGATAGGTCAATGAATTATGTATCTGGAGTCAGAGGTTAGGTGTTCAAGTCCCCACTGTGCCTCCTAGGGGAAGAGTCAGTCTGTGTAGCACTGGGAAAGTGAAGTCAGACAATCCCAGAGAGCCCCCAGAAGAAGGCAATAGCAAGCCACTTCTGAGTACTCTGTATCTGGAAAATCTTGGGAAGCTTTCCCATAAATTTGGATCAATTTTACAGCCTGTAATTATTAATTACTTTAAAATAACACCAGAAAATAGATACAGTCTGGACAGTAGACCGAACTGTACTCCGGCATTGGGGTTTCTGTGGGTCTGTCTTTGAAGAATGGTTGGAAAATACTGTTGGTTCAGAATAGGACTGCTAGGTAACTGATTCAAAACACACCACAACATTTGCCTTCACTGCCTTCCTGTCTGTGTCTGGGCATAATCCAAGAGTGCCACGTTTAATATGCCGCCCAGAGTAGACCTTTGGTCTAGATGGGCGGGGTAGAAATCCAATAAAATAAAATAAATAAATAAATATTAAATGCTCTACAGAAAGCTGGATGGTTTTGGACCAGGGTGTCTAAAGGACCAAAGGATGATCTCCCACATCTCTCTTCCATTTCAGATTTGTATGAGGGGCTCTGTGGATTCCCCTGTGGAAAGCTGTGGGTCTTCTGCATGTACAAGAAAATACTGGATACCCATTTCATACAAATATGGGAAAGGATGGTTGTGTTAGTACAGGAAAAAATGAAGATCATTCTGGCCTACTGCAAACAGTAGAATGTTAACACTTCACACATGTGGCTCTCAACATCATTGGGACTCCTATCAACTTTACTCCACATTGCCAGTGGTGAAGGATGATGCTAGCTACTACCCAACAACATCTGGAAGGCTGTGTGTTCTCACTGTCTGCCATACAGCTTACTGTGACAGGGTCTCAGGGGCCTCCCTTCACTGAAAACCAGACATTTCTATGGCCAGACATTGAACTCGGGACCTCCTACTTGCAAAGCATGCATCGCAGACCTGAGCAATTATAGAAATGAGGGCTAGTAGAAACAAAATAAAATTATGCTAATAGATGAAATATATTCAGATCTGTGGGCTATGGAGTTCAGCATATGTTGGCACATACATCAGGTCTTTCAAATGAAGAATCTTGAAGGGCTCATCTACATGAGGCGTGTGGTTCAGACTGATGTGGGTTATAACTGATTACCTTTCCCTTATAAATCAGAAATCACTTACTCCAAACTTCCATACTTGTTAGTCAGTTTTTCTTCAACGTAATCCAGATTCTCCTGATTTTAATTTCCACACCACCTCCCTCTTTCTCCACCTCCTTCCTTCTCATGCCCTCCTCATTCTGAAACACGCCAGAATGAATCAGGCCGAGGTGGGGACAGCTCTTAAGCAAGGGAAAATAACCCTGAAGTGGAAGGGTTGTGGAAGGGACTGTAGTGGAGAGACTCCAGTAACATAATGTAGATCCGTTAAATGTATCCAAATTAACAGGCAATGGAACCAGCTTCTTGTTGTTTGTTGTTTAGTCGTTAAGTCGTGTCCGACTCTTCGTGACCCCATGGACCAGAGCACGCCAGGCCCTCCTGTCTTCCACTACCTCCCGGAGTTGGGTCAAATTCATGTTGGTAGCTTCGATGACACTGTCCAACCATCTCGTCCTCTGTCGTCCCCTTCTCCTCTTGCCTTCACACTTTCCCAACATCAGGGTCTTTTCCAGGGAGTCTTCTCTTCTCATGAGATGGCCAAAGTATTGGAGCCTCAGCTTCAGGATCTGTCCTTCCAGTGAGCACTCAGGGTTGATTTCCTTCAGAATGGATAGGTTTGTTCTCCTTGCAGTCCAGGGGACTCTCAAGAGTCTCCTCCAGCACCACAATTCAAAAGCATCAATTCTTCAGTGGTCAGCCTTCTCTATGGTCCAGCTCTCACTTCCATACATCGCTACTGGAAAAACCATAGCTTTGACTATGCGGACCTTTGTGGGCAAGGTGATGTCTCTGCTTTTTAAGATGCTGTCTAGGTTTGTCATCGCTTTCCTCCCAAGAAGCAGGCGTCTTTTAATTTCATGGCTGCTGTCACCATCTACAGTGATCCAAGAAGGTAAAATCTGTCACTGCCTCCATATGTTCCCCTTCTATTTGGCAGGAGGTGATGGGACCAGTGGCCATGATCTTAGTTTTTTTGATGTTGAGCTTCAGACCATTTTTGGCACTCTCCTCTTTCACCCTCATTAAGAGGTTCTTTAATTCCTCCTCACTTTCTGCCATCAGAGTGGTATCATCTGCATATCTGAGGTTGTTGATATTTCTTCCGGCAATCTGAATTCCGGCTTGGGATTCATCCAGTCCTGCCTTTCGCATGATGTATTCTGCATATAAGTTAAATAAGCAGGGAGACAATATACAGCCTTGTCGTACTCCTTTCCCAATTTTGAACCAATCAATGTTTCCATATCCAGTTCTAACTGTTGCTTCCTGTCCCACATATAGATTTCTCAGGAGGTAGATAAGGTGGTCAGGCACTCCCATTTCTCTAAAAACTTGCCATAGTTTGCTGTGATCAACACAGTCAAAGGCTTTTGCGTAGTCAATGAAGCAGAAGTAGATGTTTTTCTGGAACTCTCTGGCTTTCTCCATAATCCAGCGCATGTTGGCAATTTGGTCTCTAGTTCCTCTGCCCCTTCGAAATCCGGCTTGTACTTCTGGGAGTTCTCGGTCCACATATTGCTGAAGCCTACCTTGTAGGATTTTGAGCATACCTTGCTAACGTGTGAAATGAGTGCAATTGTATTGTAGTTGGAGCATTCTTTGGCACTGCCCTTCTTCGGGATTGGGATGTAGACTGATCTTTTCCAATCCTCTGGCCACTGCTGAGTTTTCCAAACTTGCTGGGATATTGAGTGTGGCACCTTAACAGCGTCATCTTTCAAGATTTTAAATAGTTCAACTGGAATGCCATCACCTCCACTGGCCTTGTTGTTAGCCATGCTTTCTAAGGCCCACTTGACTTCGCTCTCCAGGATGTCTGGCTCAAGGTCAGCAACCACACTATCTGGGTTGTCCGGGACATCCAGATCTTTCTGGTATAATTCCTCTGTGTATTCTTGCCACCTCTTCTTGATGTCTTCTGCTTCTGTAAGGTCCCTACCATTTTTGTCCTTATCATGTCCATCTTTGCACAAAATGTTCCTTTAATATCTCCAATTTTCTTGAACAGATCTCTGGTTTTTCCCTTTCTATTATTTTCCTCTATATCCGGGCTAGTCAGTTATCATTTAAATTTGTGGATGAGCTGTAAATTTTATGTGGCACAAGCCCACTTCATCAGGTACAGAATCCATGGAAGTTTATGTCAGATAAAACTGGCTAGTTTTCATAAGGTGGCACTTGACTTCTTTTTCTGCAAGAAACTGACAGGCCCATCCCTCCTCAAAATATTTAATTTGTTTTAAAGACAATAACAGTTCAGGATTATAAAGAGCATGCTCTGTATGAGTTCCTAATGCAGTTCCATCCTGCTTGCATCGTCACTTAAAATTTCAGATTAGACAATTCAAAGGCCCCCAAAGAATCTGCTACTCAGAGGAGACTGAGCTACATGACTATTGCCCTTGTTAAACAACAACTATCAGAGCCTGCAAACATATTTTGTTCCTTTTCAGTCTAATATTCTGAAGCAAAACAATTCTCGTGATACTTTTATTCAGAGAGGAAAAACACTCTCTGAATCTTGATAGATACAAAAACATCTACTGAATACCTTTCAGGGCAGTGGGGTGTGTTGTGTATGTGGAAATGCATATAAAAAGCTGTTGCATTGCAACTGAAAAATACCTTTTTTTTCAACAGGTAGCAACTATTTAAAATTACACATAATAGTTAAAATATACATTCAATTTATATTTTATAAATTGATAAATTGAGGAGATTCATGGTGATTCTACACATTATGCAGCTAAGGCAGTTGCTGATAGTGATATTCCATCAGTACTTCCATAAGCAAATATGTGAAGTAAGAAGTGTTACAAATTGAAAGATTACATTCTTGCATCTTTCAACTTGCAACAACTTTCACATACACAGCTTGAGCAATGCACCCTGTATGCATGTTATCTACATTTCACACCAAGGGTGAAAAACTATTTACTCTGCACATTTTGTTCAACTGCAACACCCAGCATTTGAAGGGTTGCATTCCCCACTGTGAATCCCTGAAGATCCAACCTGTATGGCCTTGGGAAAGCTGCACAGTCCCAGGATGCCGCCAGAAGAAGGCAACTGTAAATCTCTTCTGAGCATTCTCTACATAGAAAACCCTGCAATGGATTCACCATAAATCAGAATTAACTTGAAGCACAGAGTTTCATATATGAGAGAAATATAGGTGTGCATACATTGGTTGTGCTTACTGTGTAAAGCATGGCACTTTTCTCCATACTACTTTGCTGTGACAAAATAGAAAAACCTGCCCCTCAACTATTCCTTTGTAGTAATCATTTACAACAGTACTATCCCTCTCCATTTCATTCAGCCTCCCTGTCTAGTTCCTACTTCTTCAATCTTCTCTCAATTTTCCAAACCTTATTTCTAGCTTCTGGTTTCCTTTCTTTTCTCCTGCTCTTATAGTTCTGTGGTATCCCCCAGTCTTGCCTCTCATTATACCTTTGAACACCAGGAGGTCACAACATACCCTGCCATTCAGATACCCTTGTCTAGGTTGCCAGATTACAACATCTAAACACAGTTTATATTTCCTTCCAAATGAAAAAAGAAGAAGAAAGAAAGAAAACTGAAGAAGTTCTTACTTAAAAGTTTTACTGTTAACATGGAGCTCCTTAAAGGGTGAGGTGGAAAGGGAGAGAAATTATCACCCCAGCTAGAACCTGTGTCCAAGTTAGAGACCATGTGTGGAAGAAGTCTAAGGAAAGGAATTAGTCTCACCCTCCCCTACAAAGGAAGGCGAAGAACATTGTGAATCACATTTGTCTGACCGGCAATTTGATTCTCTCTGTGTGAATGTTGATAAATCCCTTCTCTGTGGGCTTTGAATAATTTACGGTGCCATATCTCCCCTCTCCCTTCCCCTTCGTTCGGTTCTCTTGGTGAGCACAGAGAATGCTAATCACCGCAGGGCTGGACTGGCACAGCTGTACATGGCTGCAGAAGCCCCTCCTCAATGAGCTCATCCCTTAGCAGTGCAAATGAGAATGACATAATGCTTCTCTGAAGCTCCACACGCGTAGAACTTGCTCCTTGAGCTGCAGCCATGTTCCGTACAGATTTTTCATCCAAGCTCTCCCATTATTGTTGGGAGGGCACATAATACATTATGGTGGGAGGCTGGGGTGGGTGGGATGGGGAGAACGAACACACAATGCTTCAGCATCAGAAGGTTTCTCTGCTTTCTACATTCACACACACACAGAGAGAGACCAGCCTTTAAGCCAACAATACCAGCAGCACTGAAGACATACTTGATTTTTCTGTATACTAAGTAAAAAAAAATTATTTCTCCTGCAGGCCAAGGTGCGAAGGATGCAGAAATAGACAATGGAGAGTCAAAGCTTTAGAGAAAGCAAATGGAAATTAAGCTCAGTGGTTTTTTTCCCAGTTAGATTTTTTGGGTTCATTTTACTTCCTGTAACAATCTGCCTGGGTGACATCTATTATCACTGCTATCATTATAGCCAACATCAGAATGTTTATAACATATAAAATTCCTGACAGTCCTTTTATACAAAAGCACCTGAATCAGAACAATAGGAATAAAAAGGCATGCAGACTTTTTTTTTGCTGTGTCTCACATATTTCAGACAGCCATGCTATACAGCAGAACTGAGAATGTAAATCTATGGTGCTATATATTTCCAATATTCTCAATACAGTTTTAAGTGTTTGTTGCATATTGTCTTCTTTATCTTAAGGAAGCTTATCTGGCCATATCTGTCCTGATTTTTATTGCATGGGTATGCTCCCACTACAACTGGCTAAATAGTTTAGTGGTTTAGGTATCTGGCTGTGGAGCCAGAGACTGCGAGTTCGATTCCTCACTGTGCCTCCTCCAAGTAGATCCAGTCCATGTGGCCATGGGCAAGATGCACAGTCTGAGGGCACCCCTAGAAGAAGGGAATGGTAAACCACTTCTGTGTATTCTGTACCTAGAAAACTCCAGAAAAGGTCGCCATAAGTCAGAATTGACTTGATGGCACACAATTATTATTATACTCCCCCTCCCCATAAAATTCAAGGCACTCATCTTTGTCAGCATGTGCCACACCTTTGTTTGGATAAATTGGATGGCTCGATTTTTATTGATTAGCATGAGTTTGATTTTCTTCACATTGACCTGAACCCTATGACTTGTGTATGCTGGCCAATGGTAGAAATCACAGTGACAAATTGCTGCTAGTTAAGAAGTCAGGGATTATATTCCTCCTTGTGCTCCACTCATGTGACTTGACATGCAAGAAGAGAAAGAAAGAGATCACATGTCTATCTTCAAAAATCAAGAATAAAGAATTTGAGGTCCTTTAGGTGTGATTGGTTTTCAACTCCCATCATCAGATCTATTGGTCATGAATGATGGGTCTGTAGTCCCATATCTGGCAGGGTAAACTTTCTATAAACTAACATATCATGGTGACAACTGCCATAAGTAGTCTTGACTGAACAGCATTATAAAAGGATGCCTTGTTACACTCTATAGGCATTTTGACAGTGTAAGAATCACACATACACATTTGTGAATGTGTGCACACACACAAATTGTGGGAAGTCTATGCATTGCACTTGCTTTAATAAGCACAGATGTCTGGCACTTCAAAAGAGATTATTTTTGTCTATCACTTAACACATGCCATAAAGCAGCTACTTTTGCTGAGGATGCTGCCTGCTGTTTAATAGTTTCCTGAAAATTCACAGCCATTTCTTCAAGCCTTCAGGCTAGAAAATAAGGCTCATACTTCATGACTCTTTCAGGTGAAACTATTATATCTACAGAGCAGAGTTCTCCAGGCAAGGCTGTTGGCAGAATCATTCTTTTCAATATAATTTCCATCTCACTTGAAGCCTTCCCAGTATTGCCAGCAATATAATATATAAACAACCAGTTATGTTTCCATGGCAGAGGCCGGGGGTGTGTGGATCTACATTATAGAAAAATTACATGGAGCAAGAATACTACCTTTATTGTTGTCCAAAAGTACTGCCAAAGAACTGTGGTAGTGTGGTGTAGTGACTACACTGTTAGACCACGACTGAAGAGATCTGGACTCAGATCACCATTTGGCCATGTAGCTCACTGTTGACCACGGGTCAATCATTCTCTTAAGGCAAAGCAAAGCAAAGCGTGCTGCTTATATACCGCCCCATAGTGCTTCAAGCACTCTCTGGGCGGTTTACAAGTTAATTATGCAGGCTACACATTGCCCCCCCAGCGAGCTGGGTACTCATTTTACCGACCTCGGAAGGATAGAAGGCCTAACCTACTTCACAGGAACGTTAGGAGATAAAGTGTGGAGGAGAAAGAGAGTCAGGTACATTACCTTGAACTCTAAAAGAAAATCAGTGGCTAAAATCCTGTTCATCATTGCATCAAGTTACACCTGCATAACTGTGCTAGGCATTACACCCAGACAACTAGGATTGCACAGGTAGCACATTTGTGTGGCACACATGTGGAAGGGCTTCACGAACAGCACTTCTAATGTGCCACTATTTTCTGAACCAGCTTCAAAGCTTCACATTGTGTATGAGGAGCTGTGCAACAGAACTTTGGCCAATATATAAATTAGGTCGGTCGGTTGGTTGGTCAAGGAATAAGAAGGTAATTATTTAGTACTGAATATACAGGACGACAATTTTTCATGCAGAACTACATCCTTACGCTACAGCGTAATCTTGGTTTGAATCATACATCTACACTACAATGAGAATGATGGAAGATATTTGACCGACAAGTCACAACGTCTAGCTGTGCCAGCCTTGTGGGATGCATTATGCTTTCCCACACACTTTCAACTGTCTCCTTCGAAAGTCTTACCATACAAGGGACTCAGAATCATTGCCTTAATGCAGGGGTGGCCACTTCTGTCTGGACTGGGGGCCAATTTTCTGTTCCCAGGACCTCCCTTTTTAAGCAAGAGAACATAATGAGAGAACAGTTGTATCACTGCACAATCTTTGCATGCCTAATTGCCATTTATAATGATTATTCAGCCATTAACCAACTGGACTAAAACAGCTTCTGTTAATTAGCCTTGTTTGGGAGGATCTATGTTTGAAGCCATATCTGGCAAACTCCAAATCTCAAACTGCATATAAAAATAATGTTGGAGGTTTTGTGTGTCCATTCCCATGTAAGCACACAATCTCCTGTAAGAGTATCTTCGGACTCCTATTTTTCATGCAATCTCAGAGTTGGCACATTTAATACACCTTACCACAACCAGTGTACTCATTCCTCAACTTGCCTATCTACCCAGACTTTTTTTGTTGTCTTTCACCAGCTACTAACTTGATTGCCTCATGATCCTGGAACCTCCCTATATTGTAACCTTCACCAAAAAAAAAAAAAAAAAAAAAACACAAACCATTATAACACAGACTATCGCTCTGATCTAACAGTTGTTTCTTGTCCAGAGTATAGATTAAGCATCAGGACAATCAAGTACTGGGCCATACCCATTTGTTTCAGAATGATCCATAGTTTTTCAGGATCCACCCAAACACTTTGCTGTAGTCTATCAAGTACAGACTGATCTTCTGAAATTCTGTTATGCTCCAGGTAGCCAACATATATTTGTGATATGATCCCTACTTCTTTTTGCTTTCCAGAATCCAGCTTGAACATCTTTTATCCAGGACTTCTGGATCTATTACTCTACTAACAGTATTACAAAAACCAGTATTATAGTATAGTATGATATCATATGGTTTGACTGCAGTCTTGCATTCCACTCACTTGTAACCACAGGAAAAACACATTCAGAGAAATTTGTTTCAAAGAGTTCCTTCTCAAGTGGCAGAAAAAATGTAACTGTGAAAACATATTAAGAAACACTGCTCCGAGGAGGAACACAGGAAGGAAGTTTTTAATTTTCCTGTTTAATTTCCACTTTTCTGATATCATTAATTGGTTAATATTTTTGTTTAATCCACTAATGATATGGGGATAATGAAACTAGCTGGGAAATTATAGCAGAAAGCTCATCTTGGTTTGATCCAAGCAAACACATGCACTGGAAATGAACCAAAACAGGGTGATCCTACTGCACAAAAGAAGTAGTAGCTCCTGTCAGGGATAGAGATGTGGGTAGGAATGGGCCAGTTCACTCCAGCAATTACATGAGAAAAAAAGAGTGAACCAACCTGTCATCACAGCAGCCAAATGCCCATCTGATCACACCCTAACTAACTGGTGATCTGACAATAAAAACCTTCCTTAGCTACTAGAGCAATTGTTCTTTCTTCCCTTACTTCTGCAGTTGTCCAACTTAGCAGTGGTGATTTTAAAAGGAAATCCACAGTGTTTTGAGAAACAATCAATTGTTTATTTTTAAACAGTATGTTGTATAGTTCCATTATTTTTCATAAACTCAACACTTACCAGTAAGGCACTATGTGAAATGGAAAACTACATCTAGCTGCCACAGGAAATACGATTTGCATGCAAGTAGCCTATAGATCTCAAATAAAACTGAGATGAATTGTAGCCACTCTTGAAGCAGATCTGAAGTTTAAACTATTCTTCTGAGTCAAATTTTCTCTGGATTGTAAATGATGCAGTAGCATATGTTTCTTTATTATAGTTTTCCCATAAACACTGCATGATAATTTCACAGGAGACATTGTATCTGACTTTTTCTATATATACTAAAAGGAAATCACTGTATTTATTCATCTCTGATATCCCTGAATGCCGTTCAAGGATTACATCCTAAAAAATTTGAAAGGAAGGGATGTGTGCATATTTAACACAGCAAAGTATCTAGTAACACTAAGCACTGTATCATTCTGTGTTAGACTTGCTTCACCGTTTGCAGAGATCATGAGCACTGTGCATAATTCACATCAATTTCTTTCTACACAGGTGCTCCTTCTTATTTCCATATCAGTAATTAGTGTTCGACAATGAGTATTATCAAACCTGTCTGGGAAAAAGAGACAGGTCTAGTCACAATACAAATCCAGATGACTGATCTGACTGTAAAGGGAAATGGGACCAATTATTTTAAAAATAAGCTTGCAGGAGTTCTCTCTCCTTTTCCTTTTTTAAAATATACAAACAAACACAGTACAGTGGCCAACAAGAATCATCATCATCTACTATCCAGTTTATACCCTGCTCTACTTCCTATGATTTGGAAACTAACAATCCACATAAAAAGTGTTACATTTACAAAATACAAAAATCTAAAATAAATCTGAAATGTCTGCTAAAATACAATATGAACAGCAGTGTGAAACTTATTCATTTAGTCTTTGTTTATGTCTCGAAATTCTGTACAAATAAATAGGGTCTGAAATGGAAATAGGGAAGAATGTACAGCTTTTCATTTCACAATCCATTTAGTACTTTTGTTGGAGCTTTTTGCTTCTGTTCAGTCATTCAGCTTCAACAGGGTATAATGAACATGCAAGTATGATGCTGGCTCCACCACCATGTTCTGGTGCAGATTCATTATAGTCATTCAGATCTAACTGTGTTGAGTTGCAAAGTCTGACAGGGAGTGCTACTACTTAAATTCATGCAAACACAAGAAGCCCCTCTCAGGCCTTGGCTCCCGCAGTAAAGTCAAAACTGAGGACAAGGGTTAAGCCAGTGTTCTTGGGTGTAAAATGTGGAGCATAGCAACATGGGCAGTCTTTTACCCGACTCACACATTCACTACATTGTGCTCAGTCTCAATGCCCAAAGAGGGTCACATTATTTTAATACTTTTGCAGCTTTGCCGATAAGCAAGATTAGTGCTAGAAAAGTGTTTGTGATAATTCCATGACAGCTCCTATATCAATGGCAATAATATAAGCATTAGGTGGATATATGACTATGTGCCATATCAACAAGGCCCATCCGGTTTAGGGATATGTTGCTGGGGTGCTAAGGGTGAGTGAATACTGTATGAGTTGCTGGGTGTAATATGGGAACAGCTCAGAGGACAGGGTCTGCTCTCAATGACACGCAATCACTGTTCTGTGGACATACAACCCACAAGCATTATAAATAAACCATGTGAAATAGAAACTATCCATTTATATCACACTGATATAATCCGAGTAGTAGTAGCTACTACTGATACAATCTAAGACCACTAGAGATGATTGTTTCTGATTCACTCTCTTTCTGATGCCAGGATATTTAAGAGCGTCTGTAAAACACTGAGTTATAGTTAGAAAGCGGTGGGTTATTTGTGGAATCAAGCTGTGCTCACTTGGATTCTATCTAAACAAAATTACCATCATATGTTCCCAAACAGCAACCTCTGAGTCATCTAGGTTGCTATTGCATACATGTCAGCAGATCAAGTTATTCACATATCCCCCTCTCCCTCTCTCACACGTGCGCAAGCATGCACACACACGCATGCGCACACACACACACACACGTATGTGTGTGCATGCACACACGCACACACACATAGAGGACCTTAGTTTAGTGGAAGAATACCTGCTTTGCATTCAAAAGGACTCAGGTTGAATCCTCGGCATGTTCAGTTAAACGAATAAGGCTACCAGCTGCTAGGAAAAAACTGTGCTGGGGACCCTTGAAAGCAAGGCTAGATGGAGAAATATCCTGAAAACAGTACAAAGCAGTTTCCCATGTTCTTTTTTTATGACACTCTTCTTTAAAGGAGAAAGTATATCTAGAAGCACAGCGCACAAATGCTCCCTACTCTTTTAGAATGAATGGGGAAAACCTCTTGGCCCACCAGATCAAAGTGTAGCACTTGTATTTTCAGGTGACGGATGAAACAGGTTACATTTACTTACTGCCCCTCTCCTGCCCTTGTCAACCAACACATACAGTATTGCAAGGCTCAGTTTTTTTTAAGTCTTAGCGATGAACTGAGTGCCCTCCTAATTCTACCCCAATCAGACAGTCAGTCAGTCACCTAAATACTTAGGTAAACAATACATAACTACAATCTGCAGAATACAAGATACACATGTTCAGTTTGTAAGAAAAAAGCTATTGAAGTATCAGGTTTGGCAGTAACTGAAACCTTAGTTGGATTGATCAAAAATTAAGAAGTAGCAATTGGGCAGAATCTATTTGTAGCTTCCACTATTTAACAGTCCCTCACCTACCCACCATGCATTGAAGCAATCCAAAAACACATTTCAAATGGGTTATTTGCATTGTCAACTCTCCTTCCCTTTTTTAAATATTAGCTACTGAAGACTTTCCAAACAATCAATGTTGCTATGCGACACTACGAAAGAAACACTCAAAGTTGTCCAGGCTGTGGTTTGAAACTGGGTAAGGTAAATTATCTGCTCACAGATTGTTTGAAGAATCTCTCAATGCCTGCATTTTGCACCATTATTTATTCTGTTGCTTTGAAGAAAGCCAAAGGTTGCATTAAATAACCTGAAGAGTCTGAGAAATCTTGGAATAATATGATCTATATCTAACTAGCCAAAAAACCCAAATACTTAAACTAAAGAAGACTAAAGTGCCAAGAATTCAGATGCTTCTACTTTTGTGGTGCTACCTAAAAGAATCCCTTCTGCTAGGGCAGAAAAATAACAGAACATAACACATGGCCACATTCTCCTTGACAAAGATGACTAAGACTAATTTGTGTTGTGCCTTTGTGTTGTTTTTCCCCACCCCTACAGCTAAAAAGAAACTGCAGTTTCAAAGCAGGCAATGTGAGTGTGTGTGTGTGGAGCAGTCACAGCATAATTGGCAGTTTTTTGGTCCAGAGAGAGGAGTGTAAAAATTTCAAACCATGTTGCAAAGAGGCTTGTGATGGCAGTCTTGAGAGGACTCACATCAACTCTCACAGACATGTACCACCAATTTTTGGACTCTTGTCTACAAGTTTTCTGCAGTATGGGTTGTGCTAAGATTGAAGAAGTGGAATTTTCTCTGTGAAAGCTTGCAATTTATTTGATTCTTTAGTGGTCTAATAGAAGGTATCATCGACTCTTACATTTGTGTCACTTTGGGACCACACTGCCTTTTCCTTGCTCCTTCTAAGACTAGTTCATTCTGCAAATAAAGCTTTGTGGAAGAGTTTCTGAATAAACCAATTAACTTTGAAAGCATCAGGTCTCTTAAATAGTGCTACCACAAAGAATGGTATCATGTGCAAGAAATAGCACAGGGGATCTTAGGTGCTAAGGCTAACTGGCTTCTGCACTTGGTGTATCCATTCTAATCCACCTATATTCTAAGTTAAAATTTAAAAATGAAAATACTGGTGTGGTGTGGAATGCTGGGGAACAGGGTTACTAGGAGCCACGTATGTTCTGCTCCTGATTCAGAAGATAGTCATACAATTTCCAACAGCTGATGAGAACTTAAAAACGCTAGTCTAATTTAAATATTACTTCCATTATCAGAGGCAATATGCTAGGAAAAGAAAAAAAAGACTCTAACCAAGCATAAAGAGAATTGGTGTGGTGTAGTCAATAGAGTGTTGGTCAAGGACTCTGGAGACTTGGGTTCAAATCCCTGCTTGGCCATGACAAGCCACTGGGGAGTAGCAATGGTAAAGCATTCCTTGAACATTTCATGTATCTTAAGGACCCTATTAGGGTCACCATAAGACAGAAGTAATCTGTTAGCACAGTAAAACAAAGTCAAGTGTAAATAATTTTGATGACACTAAATGGCCCTTCTGTATAGTGGGCCATTTAGTATATGAACTGTATAGTCATGGTTATGAAAACACAGGTGGGATTTTCATGTATACAACAAGCTTTCTTTTTCTGGGTTATAGTTGTGTAAATGCACACACACTACTGCAACAACAGGAAAAACAAGATTCCATTTCCAGGAAACCTGCTATCAACAATTTACTGTTGATGAGTTTTCAAGAGGCCAGCAAAATGTGTATCTTGATAATGTATCAGGCCAAAATCCTACTAATTACACTCATGAGCATAACACAAGGTGTATAAATCTCAGCAAATAATTGCAGCAAGTTAAGAAGTCAGCATAGGCAATTGATGTTGTGTGACAAGTTATTACACAATAGCAAATGCCTGTGCTGATTTCTTAACTTCTGGCAACTGACCACAGATTTACACCACTTGTGCTATACTGGTGTAAAATACAATTTGATTTTGGCCAGATTTTCTTGAACATTTGTTATTACTGGACAACCTGTACTTTGAAGTAGCTCAACATCATACAAGAAAGAGCAACATCAACACTGATTGTTGCCTGGAACCATAGCTACTTGTTTATTTCATGAAAAAAAATTAACATAATCTTTGTGTTCCTTTTCTGTTCTCTCAGTTATTTACATGTGTTCTGCTTATAGGCTTTTCATTCACTACAACATTCGCTCCTACCTTTCAGGTAAACCCTTTTGCTTTATATAAATACTTGTCAAACTTGATAGACTAAAATTTAACACAGGAAGAAATGACAACAAATATCCCAGACATTTTATTTTTTGGGACTACAGTTTTCATGACCAGTATTGCCAGGGCAAGCTCTAGTATAAAAAACACTTTGTTTTTTATTTCATAGGATAGCAACTAGAATCTCTGTTCTCAATCAAATACTGTACTGTAAGTACTCTCTATTGCCACCAAGTGGCTATGATGTAAACATACTCAGCCTCTACTGACATTTTCCTTGGGGATTATGCAGATTACTAGGGTTTCTGACTCCCCATTGTTTAAAAAAACAGCATTAACCAAAACGAGTCCTCCTCACCCCAACTGCTGATATGCTGCTAAAATGATGAGAACTTAATTACACTGTGTGTGTAGAAGAACAGTCAATACAGTACTTCTTATTTCTGGTATTCTATACATAAATTCCCAGGCTCAAAATTCTTTAACTGTAGGTGTAATTTTTGTATGAAGCTCCAGGTCATGGGTTTTGGGCTTCTACTGAAAAAGTAAACCCTGCAAGTCTGAAGTCTGTCTGCCTCTCTATCATATTGCATTTTATGGTGGCACTGATATGGTGGGTTCCACAGAAAGATTTGTATGTGGACTCAATCTAGAGAAACCTAAAAGGTTATTAAGATATGTGAACATGCAGATAATCTAGAGAAACCTTGTTGTTGTTATTATGTGTCCTCAAGTTGGAACTGACTTACAGCAACTCTAACAGGGCTTTCAAGGCTAGTGAGATATTTAAGGCAGTTCCACTCCCCCCACTTGAGTTTCCATGGCTGAAAGGTGATTCGAACCCATCCTCCTGAGTTAACTACTCCATCACTCTATCCACTATACCACACTGGGTATCATACCAAGAGAAACCAAGAGACACCAAAATGTGACTGAAACTGGTAAAATCTATAACAGTCATGTGCTGTCAAGTCAATTCTGACTTATGGTGACCCTTTTCAGGGTTTTCCAGCTAGAGAACACTCAGAATTGGTTTACCATTCTCTTCTTTTGGGGGCATCCTGGGACTGTGCAGCTTGACCAAGGCCACACAGGTTGGTTTTATTCACAAGAGGCACTGTGAGGAATTGAACTCCCAACTTCTGGCTTCACCACTGAGCTACCAGCCAGTTCAGCACACAATTAATAACTTTAGTGCCTTTGGGAAGGCAAATGAAACAATTTGATCTTAACAACAAAATTTTTAATAGATTGTGCATGTCAATGTATCTAGAATATGATGTTTTCATGGTGTTGCACTCAAATAAATAGAATGAACCATTTTAAAAACTGGCAGTAATTTTCTGAACTCATAATCAATCAATTTTTGTTACAGCATTAATTTTCCACTTCTCTACTATGCTCAAATCTGTATAGTAAATAAAAGTAATACTTTTATTTATTCACACAGACACACCTATATTTTAAAAAAGAAAACCTGCAAAGTGAAAATATAAACAGGACTTATCATTGATTCTAGGCATCCTTTTGTTCATGAGCTGATGTATAAAATCACCAGCAAGTACAACCTAGTACCCTGAATGTGGAATTGAGATACACAGGTGTAAAAACAGTTACATTATTGCCACTGTATGGGACCACAGATCTTCAAGTGGGAGCCCACAGGCCAGGTTCATCATGGGATAGAGCGGTTGTGATGCCACAGTGTTACTGCTGTTCTTTTAAATCATATTCATTGTCTGCAAAATAGAGTGCAAAGTAGGAATGAAGGCAAAAATCCACCCTAAACTAAGCAGCACAGAAAGCAAGTGAAAAGTGTTCTGCTTTATTAAAAGCAGCTTCCTAATTAGAGTCATAGGCAAGTTCTAAACAGGCAGATTCCAGGACATCTAATCAGAAACACTGTGCAGCTATTCTCTCTCTCTTCTTGACCTCACTCCCCACCCCCATACGACAGAAGAGGGAAGAACTGGTTAGAAGGCTCTAGTTGAAACTACAGCACTGCATTAAATCACTTCCGTGCCGTTGCTGTGGGCTAACTGCAAACAGGTTTGATCCCACCGGAATGCATGCCCAAGTAGTAGTTCTTTTTTCTATGTTTTACTTTGGCCTATTGATAGATCAAGGAGAGAAGGAGAATATTGATACACATGCTGGCTGGATAGCTCAGAGAGTTAGGTATCTGGCTGTGGAGCCAGAGGTTGGGAGTTCAGTTTCCTCACTGTACATCCCAGAAGAGCCAGCCCGTGTGGCTTTGGGCAAGCTGCACAGTCCCAGCGTGCCCCCAGAAGAAGGGAATAGTAAACCACTTCTGAGTATTCTCTACCTGGAAAACCCTGAAAAGAGTCACCATAAAGCAGAATTGATGGCACACAATTATTATTATTATTGATACACATATGGGGTGGGTATACTGTGGTCCAGGTGGGTGTAGACACTGTCACTATGGGCATGCTGGCAGCAAGATGCAAAATCACATGATAGGAACATTGTGCACCACTTCATCCCCTTTTAATTGTTTTAAAAAAGGTTTTTTGCACATCTTTGGGTGTGTGATTTGAAATGTGTGTTTTTTTTTTGTAAGGAAACAGTCCTCCTTAAGTGTATACAGAGTCAAAAAGGAGAAGAAAAACTCAAAGACACGATGATGGTAATGAACATAAAGGACAATCAAGGGAGGACCAAGGGGGTGACAAACAGGATGGTGGGGAAGGGGCAGGCAGAAAACTGGGGGGGTGGAAAGGGGGTGGTCCTATACTATCCCAAAACACAGCACAACATAAAAAAATAAACCGCAGCAGGAAAGAACCAGATCAGGTGTGATTTTGAACTACTGTATGGCTTATCAGGCAAAATCCAGAAACAAAACAAAAAGACAAAAACGTGTGGCACCTTGAAAACTGACCATTATATTTTAATGTAAGCCTTCCTGGACACGTCCAGGTGAAGTGGACGTGTCCATAAAAGCTTACATGAAAATATAAAGGTTAGTTTTTAAAGTACCACATGTTTTTATCTTTTTGTTTTGTTTCTTTAGATTTTGCCTGATATGTTTGCACAGACTAACATGGCTATCTCTTCCAAAACTACTGTACGGCTTGGCACTGTGTGTCAAGCCATACAGGTTTTTCTGGAGTGTGTAGTTTCAACCACAGAGAAGGAGGACAAGTAGAACACCTGATTACCTGAAAAAAATCCATGGAGAAGACCGGGCATCTACTCTCTAACAGCCCCACCTGGAAGTTCTCCAGCTCTCAAAAACGTAAGGCCCTATCAAGGCACACTATAGTTCTTACTAGGAACTGACAGCAAACAGAATGTGAGCTATACTATCATCTGACTAGCAAAAGAGTGCATTAAAAAAAATTAGAGAAACCGTTTATTTCTTTATTTCATCTATATCCTCCTCTTTCCTCCAAAGGAGACCAAAGTGGTGTACATGGTCTCTTCCTCCCCTATCTCTCTAAGGTCGTCGGACCGAGACAAAGCCAACCAGGCCGAGGTCACACAGTAAGTTTCAGGGTTCAGTGGAGACTAGAACCCGGATCTCCCAAATTGCCATTTCAATGGCTAAAACCTTGCTGCTTTGTTATGCACACAAATGGGAAATGGCATAACTCTTAGTGCTCTTTAGTTGGCAATTATCCAGTCCCTGCTGGGATTCTCAAGCACACACCAAACCCGTGGGTAAGAATTCCAGCAGCAGTTCATTAATTGCCAGCTAGAAGCGACTAAATGTTATGCTGTTTGCCTTTCACATATGTAACAAAGCAACAGGATTTCAGACACTACTGTTGAACACAACTTGCAAAATTCCGGACCAATGGCCATGATGGTTGGGACTTCTAAGCATTGAAGCCTTGCAACATTTAGAGATTTGAGGTTGGGAAACACTATCTTAGTCCAGGTCCAACTCAGATGTAATCATGTTGATTCAAACAATATGGCTTATTAGATTGATAATGAACTTTCTGTCCACGTGCTCTGTCCTTACATCTCCCACTGTGCTTATAATTTTGGTTTTCTGTCACTGTATTAGACTGCCATGACTGCAAACACAATAACCCAGTTTGTTTGTTTACATCCAATGTCTTGTGCTGTTCTGAAGGTTCATTTTATTGCCAAGAAGCGGTAGCACTGAAATACATCTCTACTACCACCGAGACGTGGCTGCCTTTACCATTTGTTAAAACTGAGTTCTAAAAGAAGGAGGCCTGACTTGTACTGGTGGGTCACAGGCTTCGCCATTTGAAAAACAAAACAAATTCTCCTGTCCCTTTCAAAGCCATTTAGTACATGCCCTTTGCTTTTTGAAATCTCACACAAAACTCCAGCTGGGATTCTTCGGCTAGCTCCTAAAAAATAGAATGTGCAATCATTCAAGAGCTAAAGATAGCCCATTTTATTCAATACCATTTCAATTAGGATGGTAAACTTTCTCTGAGGAAATAGCCATTGCTGCTTTATCCTGACAATGGTCTCTTGTGCAATAGTATATATATAAAAAGATTCTTAACTTTTCTTATGCCGTCAGCTCCCTTTCTTCCTTACTTCATTTTGCTATTTCATTATAGCCTCACTAGCGGTTGCCACAGCATCAAGCAATTAGTGATGGTTATCAAGATATGAATTCTAAAGCTTTTCTGATCATTCATTCATTTCTTAGGAGAACAGACTGAGAAAGAATCTCAGTTCCAAACCAACACCACGATTTCCACCAATTCCAAAATAAGCTTTCATGGAGAATAATGACCAGAACAAAATCATGGGTGCCAAGCATTTCCCTCTCTGGGAAAGGATAATATTTTGCAGTCCCTCTGCATACTACTACCTCTCAAGAACATTATGCAGAATGACTTCCACAGTAATGCAAATACACTTAACAGTAAATACCTTTTATGAGCCTTTTGCTAATGCCCCAAAGCAAGCCTTGAGAGAGGAGGGAGAAGGGGAGGAGAGGGAGGGAGAGGGACAGGAAAGCTCACAGTCCTATTAAGGACTGTGGAACAAGGTAGTCACCCCAAAGGAAACCTGTAGTCTGCCACTATGAAGATACAGGGCTACCAGGAATAATCTGGGAAATCATGAGGGGTTAACATACTCCGAAATGATTTCTTATGCTCAAAACCAAGAATAACACAAGTCCAGGATATTCCTAAAGCCATATATTTAATGTGAGTTGTACGCAAAGGAAAGAAAAACAGAATAAATAGCACTTATTTCCTTATTCTACAAGCAATATTTATTTAACTTTAGAGTAATACTTCAAGGTTTTTTAAATGGAGAACAACAATCTGAAAGCATAGCTTGTGTAAATGATGAAAAAAGCTAACAGACAAAAATAACTAGCAAACTTTCAAAAAATTCAGTTTTGCCTGAATTGGTAACCAGAACCACCTGTAAATAGATGGGTGTGGACTATGTATGACATTGTTTTTAAGTTTGCTGTAATTAGTGCCTTCTTTTATTTCAGTAGAGAACTGTAGCCATTCTATTTTCAGATTAAATAAAACCCCTCCTTAGAAATTCTATTGCTGCTTCCAACCTGTGCTTGTATGTTGTGTTTTTTCATAACAGTTTGGCATTTAGCTTTAAAAAAAAAATTGTGAAGCACAATAAGAACGTTTCTGCAGAAATTCGAAGAACGTACATACTGTATAAAAAGGATGTGACTTTTCTGAAAATGTAACATGTATTTATTTCACATGAAGATATAAAAATAGCAATTGCCTGGTTCACACGTGATGCTAAACTAAGATGTAGTGCCTCTTTATGCTCTAGGTTAGGCAATTAGCTAAACAATCAACTACAAACCATGAATTGTTAGGCTGGTTTGTTTAGAGTTTTTTTAAAACTAGTGGACCAGCTGTGCCCATTCCTGGAGATGTCCAATCTGGCAGCTGTGACACATGCCTTAGTTACATCCCATATTACATTATTGTAACATGCCCTATGTGGGGCTGCCTTTGGAAAGTGTTTGGAAACTTCAGTGGGTCTATAATGCTATAGCTAGATCGTTAACTGGGGCTGGTTACACGAATCACATGACTGCCGTTACAGCAGCTCCACTGGCTGATGGTCCCTTTCCCAGTACAATTCAAAGTGCTGGCTTTGACCTATAAAGACCTGAACAGCTTGAGTCCAAGCTGTCTTGAAGCCTGCATTTCTCTTTATGAGCCTGCCTGGATGTTAAGATCACCAGGAGAGTCCTTTCTCCTGGCACTACCATTCTGACAGGACTGTTTGGTGGAGACATGCAAGAGGGTCTTCTCTGTCACTGCTCCCAGACTCTGGAATACTCTCCCATGGGAAGCTAGGCTGGGCCCCGTCTTTGCTGTCCTTCTCCAAGCAGGCAAAGACCTTCCTCTTCAAGTAGGTTTTCTTTTAGTGACTAATGAGACTGTTTTATTTTATTTTTAAATATGCTTTTAATACTGCTTTTATCTGTGAGTTTCTAATATGAAATTTTAGATCTTTTTAAAATATTGTAATAATTTGTTGTTTTTAGCATGAATATTGTTCATTTTTTGATGCTGTAAGATGCCTTGGATTCTTTATAGGAGAAAAGTGGGGAAAATATTGTAAATAAATTATCTCAAAAACATCATTTGCAAGTTTCCATTTCAAAGACTGGAGAGGTGACCAATCAAATCCCCATTGTTTCAAGAGGTCTACTCTAGAGTGACTGACTACACTAAGCAACAGGATTTCAGCCAATGTCTTTCGGAGAAGCAAAATCAGAGTGAAACCACTTTGAAGCCACCACTCTGAAGCACTCTTAAGTGTCTTGAGACAGGGGCCCAGTTGTTTTGCCCTGCTGGTCCCTCTCTCTTGTCTCAGACAAATTGGGGTCTTTGGGGAAGGGTCTCACTGAGAAACGTTTATCAATGGATGAAATAGCCTGGTGCACCAAATTTGACCAGAGGCTCCACATTTTTGCTCTATGGTTTCTGGCAGAGATCTCTTCTAACCTTATTTCCTTTTTATTTGGAAAGAACAAACAATTGAACACAGCAGCATAGGCAAGTGAGCAAGGCATGTGTTCTATCACTGAGTTGTGGACTGTTCTTTCTGCTAATCTTTGCACTACAAAAGATAATGTATGAAGAGACTCTGAATGGCAGAGCCCCTTATTCTTGCTACAGAAAATGAAAGTCCTGCTCAGCTCTTGAATGTTAGGAAAAAGATTCTTTGCAGGCAAACAACTCACATGAGTGAGTTACAGAGACCACAAAGGCAACTCCTTAGTGAGGATGAGACAAAAGCCTTAGTCAGGTTGGTGTAATGATCCCAGTCTAATCCAATGCATGCCGATAGCCTGTTGCAGTATGCAATCAAGCAAGGGTGATTGCATAAGCATTCCCCACACTCTGGCAGGCTCCCTGTGGTGCGCCTACTCTCACTTCGGTTCTGAGAGCAGTCATGCAACATGGGAAAGCTTACGGCATTTTCCTTATGCTTTGGAAAGGACACTAGCACAGTATTTGGTAGACTGAAAGCAAATCTTGCGTCCACATTGTCCTGCCCGACTGTTCTCTATGGGCACCCAGTTTCAGCATTTCTGCCATGGTTTCTTTTTACATCCAAACAGGGAAAGTGTAACTTAATGTCTCTTCACAAACAAGGATGTAAAATTAAGATCATCCTTGCTTCATAATGTAGTTAACAAACACAGAATCCCAAATTAGGGTTCAACAGGAATGTATAGTTTAACAACGTGTGAATGTTTCATTACAGCATTTCTGAGAAGGAAATAAAGAAAAGAAACTGAGTAGGCACAACACTTGTTCTTTGTCTAATAGAAAATTTAAAAACATAGTTGATCAGACTTAGATTGGTGTCTAAACAACAACAACAAAAAAGCAAAGCATGCTGCTTATATACTGCCCCATAGTGCTTCAAGCACTCTCTGGGCGGTTTCCAAGTTAATTATGCAGGCTACACATTGCCCCCCCCCCCCCCCAGCAAGCTGGATACTCATTTTACCGACCTCGGAAGGATAGAAGGCTGAGTCAACCTTGAGCCAGCTACCTGAGATTGAACCCCGGGTCGTGAGCACAGTTTTGGCTGCAGTACAGCAGTTTAACCACTCTTAACAAGACCTCTCCAGCCTGGTGTCTGCTATATGTGTAAGACTAGGGATAATGGGAGTTGTCATCCCACTCGTCAGAAGAGTGCTACCAAGCTTCCTCACTAGAAGAGTGAGGAAGCTTGGTTTAGGTAACTGCCTTACCTGACACATGTGTACAGAACCATTATTCAATATATTCCCATTCATTCTTGTTGATTATTTCTGTTTTTTAAATTGTTTTTTTACTGGTTATTCCCATTTTACAGATGAAAGGCCTGACACTTCAGTGGGAGTCACTCAGTAAAGGCCATCCCGGAGTTTTCAGGTCAGATGGGATTCTGAAGTCACATACAATACTGACCATCAATTTCCTCCCACCTCCCACACGTGAATTTAATTTGGAAAAAACACTTATCTTAGACCTCCATAGGAAAAAAACACACACAACCATCTTGTACTTAGAATGCTACCAATATTTTGTCCCTTTACAGGTTCCCTACCTTGCAGGAGGCACATCAATATTCGAAGATACAACTTTGCGCTTTTGTTCAAGAAGGCAGATTGAACGAGTGCTTTCTTTTTCACGCTCATAGACTCTGCTGTTTTTTTTGGTGTCTGCTGTTTTAGGATCTTCTTCCTTCATAGCCATCAGAAAAAAATGTGGTTCTGACAGTTTTTGATTCAGATCACTTTTTAGGTCCTCCTGCTGAAATGCTGTGAAGGTCATTTCACGCTTTATGCTGGTTGCCTGAAAAATTTAAAAGTGCTGATTAGTTTTTCTACAATTAGTTTCAAACAAGGGGCAGATGTAGCCTTGAAGTAGCCAATTCTGTGTAGTAGCTCTGACTCACATTGCTTTGTTTTACAGGCATCAGCAATCTCTTTACTTCCCTTCCTAGAGAAATCTGTAAATTGTCAGAACACCCCCTTTGAAGAGTCCTCCACATTTAAAATAAATGCAACAAGGCTCTTAAGAAAGATGTTGTCAGAGGACAGCACCCTGTCTTAACTCTGGAAATAGCTCCCTTCATGCCTGAGATATACATTTTTATGAATGCTAATGTACCCTCCCTCCCTCCCTCCCTCCAAATGTGGAGGCCAGATATTTGGTTTTCTTCAGTAAAATTTCTGCCTCCAACCAGAGCTTAGAAAATTTACCATTTCTGAACTACAGCTCACAGATTTGACCAAAAAAATGAACTCTCCCACGCTCCATCTCAAACAAATTCACGTGTTGCAAGTTAAGAGGAGCCTCCCCTGTTAGAAACCCCCATCATGTGGTATTCAAAGGCACTGCATCTCTGAATATGGATGTCCCATTTATCTGCTATGTTCATCAATGGTATTTTTAAAACACTGCTGCCTCTTAAACTGAACCATTTTGAAACATCAACATCAAAACTTAATTATGCTCCACGTAAAACAATTATTTGTTTTGCCTTTTCCAAATGTACCTATCATCAATCCCATTTGGTAATGCCAGTTCCTAATGTCATGGCAGAGAAACAAATATCTTTTCATGGACTGAGGTTGGAAAAGTTACTCACCTGGACAACAACTTCCAGAATTTGGCTGGTTCATTATTGTGATGAACATATATAATCTAATGAGTGAGGTACCTGGCTGCAAAGGCAGAGGTTGGGAGTTTGACTCCCCACTGTACCTCCTGGGAGAACAGCCAGCCTGTGTAGGCTTGGTTGAGCTGCACAGTCCCAGAAGAAGGGAGTGGCAGACCCCGTCTCAGTGATCTCTACCTTGAAAACAATGGGCAGAGTTACCATAAATTGGAATTATCTTGATGGCACGTAATTAATTAATTAATTAATCTAAGCAGTGTCACCTAGAGTGCTGGGGATTTCTCTCACACACATGCTCTGCATGAAATGAATAAAACGATCCCATAAGATTTGTTTTCTAATAATTATCCCAAAGTTATACCTTTTTTTAGTTCAGGAAAGAGAACTGATCAGAACCAGATAGCTCTTCAATATTGCAAACGTGCATTAATAGGTTAATTAAACATGTTAAATTAAATTAAATTAAACAGGTGGGAGCAGGTTCTAAATAATTTTTAGATTGGCTATCTAGATCCCTGACATCAGACGAGGGGCTTATTTTACCAATGGAGGAAAAAGCAACCCAATCCAAATCTGCAAAAAGGCTGGCTTTTTCCTGATCTCAACTCCCACAGCAGGTGAAGCCTAACTATTTCATCTTTCTGAAATGTCTAATCAAGAGTACAATTACAATCTCTCAGATCATGTACGGAACTCTGCAGAAATGCTGAAACCCAAGATTCTAGGTACCATATAACTAGTGAAATCAGCCTGATTTAACTCCCCCTCTCTCTTTTGAGGTTTATGCGCAAGGAGGAAGAGAGAAAGAAATTCTCGCCTTACCTTTTTTCCTAGCCCTGTTCCCAAATAAACTGCTTTACACTTCTCAACATTTGATTACATTGTCTCAAAAGACATTTCTCACTAAAATCTTTCCCATGTGCAAAACTTCATAGTTGCTAAGAAACCCCCTGTGCTCTCAAGATATTTCACAAAGTTTTGTTAAGTTCTGAATGTTCTATGCTTTGGATAGCTAATTACAAAGCACATTTCTTTTTTACTTTATATTTTCTGAAGCTGAAGGCAGGGGATCTTGGCAATAGGGCTTAGAACTCCCCCCAAAATTGGGCAGTATTTGAGGAGAGAGTCCTTTAATAAAAGGAAATCTGCCAGTTAGAAAAGTCTCACCTCTCTGTCTGCCCTAGATCCATAATAGTTAGTATACAATCCAGTGGAAAATTATAGTGTAAGTACATGCCACTGCATGCATACTAAAAAAGTTAAGAAGCAAAATATTTAAATATATTTCTCATTTTGAAGTTTCCTTGGGAGGTCTTCTGGCAGTTGATTTGAGAGGAAAACTGGAATGATGACTTTAAGAACATAAATGGTCTCTGAGCTCAAAGCATTAGTCATTTTATACTTTTTGACATGCAGCCAGATGACATACTTCTCAGAAAATATGTTTCCCCACTGTATATTGCAAAGCAAAAAGCTCTGAACACAAAACAAATTATAATTAATTTTAAAAGCATAATTTTCGTGGTAGTAATAATGGTCATGTGTTTGAGAGACAGAAGGCAGACAAGATGTCGCTTCCTGAGAAAAGTTGATTTACAGTCAATTACTCATGCGGGTAGGGAAAATACCCAGAGAAGAATTCAGTTGACACAACCACTGAGTGCCTGATAACCATCTGATATTTGCTTGTGTGCATGTGAACAACTGGGTAATCATGGCTAATCACCAATAAATATAAAATCAGTTTTTACATACCACTATAGACCATTATTATGGTCATGGAGAGAATCACACTAAAATAGCTTAACCAGCATTTGGTTGTGCCTGCACACAGTTGGGTAGCTGCAAGAAAGAAGCTAGTATATATAGAAATGTCAACAAGCTACTGTTTGTCTAATGGTCTTCTGAACTGATGAATTTCACTACTCTCCTATTTATGATATTAAAGCATGTAAAAGCTGAAGGATTTTTACATGTCTTCTCCATGTGTTATAGTTAGAGAAAACCAGGACATTTTTCTTCCTCAACTGAAGGATAAAAGGCAATCTCCTCCTCATTCCAGGCACAGAATCTTACTTCTACCCTGTTGGAAAGTCAATGTCCTCATTGTGCCTCAGGCAGCAGGTGAATTTAGGGGACTCAAGACAGATGGTATGATATCCACAGCTCTGCTTGTTCAAGATGAACAGTGCGGGGAGCACTACTGCTGTGAGGAGTGGTCAACTCACTCCTCCTAATTGATCTCCAGCATTGAGATTAAAAACCTCCTTTTCCTTAAACCAATAATACATATGTGAACATTTAGCCTTTATATAGTATTTTTTCCTCCAATATTGAGTGGTCAGAAGAAAAGAAATAAAGGTTTAGCCTTCCTTGGAAGGCAGTTTCACAACCTTTCTTGTCTTCACTGAATGGGTGTGTAAGGGTGGCTGGATGGACAGAAGGGCTTATTGACGATCTTAAAACCAAGGAAGGCAGAAAGAGAGAAATACTTCCACACAGTCTGAATGTAAGTTGCCTGGACCCACATTATATGAAGCTGTGCCTCAGCATATTCTCCAATTTTTCAGATATGTTGGGGTTGAAGGATGAGATGAGAAAAAATAATGGCTTGCCTAACGAGTTCACGACTAAAACTTGTATTTATTTAAAATTGTACTGAAAATGTGGCCAGATTTTTTGATAAATAACAAGTTATAGTGGAAAAATCATGAGGCACTACATAAACAATATGCAACGTAAAAGCTTCATTTTCCTACTACCATGGAATTTCCTATATATAGTCTGAAGCTGTACAGTTCATTCTAACAACTCAGGATGTGACCACTTTATTCCTATGCATGAGTCGATCTGGCTTCACTTAACCATAAAGGCCTAGTTATCCCAAAGGTTGTTATCAAGCATCTGGGCCATCAGATGACAGCTAGGGCCCACATAACTGCATATAACTCCATCATTATTATTTTTTCTTTTAACAATCAGGTTATGAATGCTAGAATCCTCTCTTTTCCAAAGAGTTTCCTAGGTTGAAGGACAATTTGTTTATTTTGCTATGAAGGAGCAGTCAAATGTATAAGCCTTATCTGCAGACACAGGTTTATTATCTTAGACTGAGCTAGGAATAGCTCATTCACAGCCAGCCCTACCATCAGGGAAAGTGAACAGCTGCCTCAGATGGTAGACACTGTGGTGGTGGTGGGGAAGCAGTAGCAGTAGATCCCAACATGGATTAGGATGCACATCTGCTGGTATACTGTTCATCCCACTATCCAGTTATCTGCCTGCATCAGCTAACCAGAGTGGTCTCAGTAGTGTTTGACACCCCCCTCAACTTTTTGTGCTGAGAGATTCCAACAGGGTGGCCACAGCATGGGTCTTAGAGTGCTTCCAGACTTTGTGACAACCAGAGGCCTTTCCCAGATGGTATCTGGCTCTACTTATCCTGTATAGTTTTCAATGTGGAGGAAGGTGGAGCAATTTTCTAGATTTCTCTTGTCTTAAGACCTATTTGAGTGTTATTTATCCAGTCTTATCAATATTGTTAGAGGGGAGCACCTAACCCTGCTCCCTCTGTCTTCACTTTCTCCATATGAAGCATGAAGAGGAGAGGTCCCAGATTTTCCAGGGTTCTAGCCCATGTGCAGAGCTTACAAATGGATGTGAATCTCTCCTGCTCATATTCACCCCACTCCACTCTAACCTTATTGACAATGCTGGATACAGTAATGCCTGAATAGGCCTACAGACAGATCACTGTTTAGTGGGCTTTAGAATAGAACCTTTGGTGGGATGTTGATTAAGATGGTTCACCACAGAAGACTGATCTCAATGACTTTCTGATGTTGCTTCAGCATTTTCTTGCCAATTCAGTTGTTGACTTTACAACAGCCGTAGCTGAGCTCTAGAAAATGGTCTGGGGCCAATGACATGACTACTCTTGAATGTTCCTTCGCACTAAATAGAGCAAACAAGTCCTCCTGTTTTCTGGTGAGCTGGGGAAGAGGAAAAGAGTGGGATAGTGAAAGACGTAATGGTAGAAAATTCAGAGCAACTCTGATTAAACATGACCTGGAGCCCATCTGAAGGCCTATTCTGTGATAGTAGTACAGTAATTTTTCTCTGTTACTACTGTGCTTGCACAGTCATCAAAGGGAGCTCTTGTGGTCACTCATTAGCCCTTTGTGTCCAATCTGCCCAAACCTTTATAGACAGAATCACTCAGACACCACAATTAATAACAGATCCAGCAATGCAACTTTCACTTCTGCTTGTCCAGTTGCAATGGATATTTATCAACTTGTACATCTTGAGGGTGTGTACAGTATTCTACTGTGTGAACTAGATCTGTGTCCTTCCTAGCTTATAATGGAGAAGAAACAGTAGTATTGGGCAATAGTGGCATGTAGGTTTGAGCTCTTGAACGACAACAGCCAGAAATCCCCAGGCAGCATTCGTTCCTGGGGAATTTTGAGAGCCATGGGCTATATGACTCAATAAACACAAAACTCTGAAGGAGAAAGAAGAGAAGATAGCTTGGTACAAGTAGCTCAGTCTCAAAGATATTGATTCAGAGATCACAATCAAGTAAGCCATGCAGAAATATCAGAAAGTAAGTGAGAGACAAAGGAGAGGGAGGATTTTAAGGGTAAAAACATTAAGTGAAATCTTATTAAATACTTACAGCATTCATAAAATGAGACTTACAGGAATGCTTAGGTTGCAAGATCTTCCTTAGAGCTTTTACTAGCATCTATAAAACTATTCCTGTAACTCTGAGATACTCTTTAACAACAAATAACCGCCAGTAGCAACAGGAGCTGCAGATGGTCCCATCCTGTTAAAACATCAAATGGCTAAAAGATTATCTAAAATTAATTCTAATAGTTTGTGTAATTCTTCTTACACCAGTTTAGCCTTAAGTTCCCTCCAACATTCTCTCATTTTTCTACCAGCATGAGGATGCATTGATTTGGAAAAGAATTATACCACACAAATCTATTCAGCAAGAAGTCTCTACTTACAGATGAGCACAGTGAGGTAAAGTAAATTCATCTAATGATGTCTGGAAAACAACTGCCCTGAAATTTAGTGAATTAGTACATTCTGGCTCACTGTTTGCATTTAATTACTCAGCTGGCCAACAGATGCTTATTCTCAATAGTCTATGTTCACTGAGCATAATAATTTAAAACAATTTTTCTCAATCTTTTCAAATTCTTGCCCCCGCCTTGATAAAATGTATAAATCTCTTGCCCCACTACATACATGCTTTCTGAATAACCTTATCTGAAATGTAAAATGTCACAACTTTGACTGGGAAAGTCAAGGGGAGAAATGGGTGAGTGTTGCCCTCCTAGCATGTAATACAGCACAACCCTGGAAAAAGGCAAGTTGTTGGCAGCAGGGGAACGGTGGATTTGATATGGGTAACTAATGGGGTGCACAGTACCACCATCCACACAGAACGAACTCTACATTATAGGATGAACAAACTCCATGTTGTGGCATAATACAGAGGCAAAGAAAACTAAAGGAAAGAAAATAGGTACACTATTATACATCATAGGCTGCAAGACAGGTGGTGGCCTTAGCAGATCACAAGCTAAATGCGAGTCAATCATGTGATGTAGTGGGGGGGGGGGGGGAAGGGAAATGCAATAGTCAGTTGCATTAAGAGAAGTATATTGTCCAGATCAAGAGAAGTAATGGTCTCACCCTATTCCACTTTGATCAGACCTTATTTGGAATACTGTGTCCAGTTCTGGGCACTACAGTTTATGACAAGCTGGAATGTGACCAAAGGAGGGTGAGCGGGATGGTGAAAGGTCTGGAAACTAAACTCCATGAGGAATGGTTGAGGGAGCTGCAAACAGACATGTAGCCTATAGAAGAGAAAACTGAAAGAAAATATATTTCCAATATTTGAAAATATCTGAAGGGCTATCATGGAGAAAACTTGTTTTCTGTAGCGCCAAAGGGTAGAACCTGAAGTAATGGATTCAGATTATAAGAATGGAGACTTCACTTAAAAACTAGGAAGAACTTATTGAAGGTAAAAGCTGCTTGACAGTGGAACAGAGCACCTCAGAAGGTGGTGGACATTCCCTCATGGGAGGTTTTGAAGCAGAGATTAGATGGCCACCTGTGAGGGATGCTTTAGCTGTGGCTTTCTTGCTCTGGCAGAGAGTTAGATTTGAAGACTCATGGAGTCCCATCCAGCTCTACAGTTCTATGATTCTACAGGATGGTGCAATAGGCTGAATACCAATAAACCAAGATGTATATTTCAGCATTATTTCCACAAAAATGCATTTTAATATTGAGTATGTTTTTTTCAAAACAGATACATCTACTCTTGCATTTGTGTAATCTTGGGGACCACATGGCCTTTTTCGTGTTCTTTCTGAACTATTTTTCAAATTAAATAAAACAAATAATTAATTCAGGGATGTAAAGAGCGAGCCAAAGAATAACTACAAGCAAATGGTGCAACTTTTCACCACTTCTATGAATGTACAGACTTAACTCTTAGTTCCATGCAACTGTATGTTCTTTTGCTAGGAGAAACTGGCATATTTATAAAAAGTTGTGTTTTGTATTTGCACTGCAACTGCTTTCTGAATCAGACTTTGATCATGAAAGAGCTTCAGCTCCACTCAAACAAAGATCCCAAACACAATCTTGAGGACTCGAAACATGTTACTGGCCTGTGTGCTTTTTCCTCACCCATCCTTCTGTTGTTGTTGTTTAGTCGTTAAGTCGTGTCTGACTCTTTGTGACCCCATGGACCAGAGCACGCCAGGCCCTCCTGTCTTCCACTGCCTCCCGGAGCTTGGTCAAATTCATGTTGGTAGCTTCGATGACACTGTCCAACCATCTCGTCCTCTGTCGTCCCCTTCTCCTCTTGCCTTCACACTTTCCCAACATCAGGGTCTTTTCCAGGGAGTCTTCTCTTCTCATGAGATGGCCAAAGTATTGGAGCCTCAGCTTCAGGATCTGTCCTTCCAGTGAGCACTCAGGGTTGATTTCCTTCAGAATGGATAGATTTGCAGTCCAGGGGACTCTCAAGAGTCTCCTCCAGCACCACAATTCAAAAGTATCAATTCTTTGGCGGTCAGCCTTCTTTATGGTCCAGCTCTCACTTCCATACATCGCTACAGGAAAAACCATAGCTTTGACTATGCGGACCTTTGTTGGCAAGGTGATGTCTCTGCTTTTTAAGATGCTGTCTAGGTTTGTCATCACTTTCCTCCCAAAAAGCAGGCGTCTTTTAATTTTGTGGCTGCTGTCACCATCTGCAGTGATCATGGAGCCCAAGAAAGTAAAATCTGTCACTGCCTCCATATCTTCTCCTTCTATTTGCCAGGAGGTGATGCGACCAGTGTCCATGATCTTAGTTTTTTTGATGTTGAGCTTCAGACCATTTTTGGCACTCTCCTCTTTCACCCTCATTAAGAGGTTCTTTAATTCCTCCTCACTTTCTGCCATCAGAGTGGTATCATCTGCATATCTGAGGTTGTTGATATTTCTTCCGGCAATCTGAATTCCGGCTTAGGATTCATCCAGTCCTGCCTTTCGCATGATGTATTCTGCATATAAGTTAAATAAGCAGGGAGACAATATACAGCCTTGTCGTACTCCTTTCCCAATTTTGAACCAATCAGTTGTTCCATATCCAGTTCTAACTGTTGCTTCCTGACCCACATATAGATACAGGCAAGCTAATTCTCTCCTCCTGCCAGTTTGCTGTGACTCTTAAGAAAAAAGAAGGAAACAACTCTACAGATAGTACTCGAAGTTTCTGAATAAAAATTCTTTCTGTAGCCTGATCCAGTAGCATTCAAATTAAATCACTCAGAATGCTTTTTAAAATGAAATGTACTGTATGCCAAAAGACTGTAAATAAATTGAGGAAACATCACTGTAAGCAGTTCATAACAAAATGTACTTCCTCTGGACAGTAAGTCTCCTCAACAGTTTCCTTCCCTCCATAAAACAGAGATATAATCCTTTCCTTTATGCTACGTGTTTTTAAACAGAAATGTTCTTGTCATGCACAGCTGACTTCTTTGATGTTTCTTGTCTTAGCCAAGTTAAGTTTATTCACAACATCATCATCAGGACTCTTCACACAATAATTGCTATGTTTTAAGTTGATGTTTGACCAACCAACCTTGTACAAAAACCATATACTATGAAATATTTGAACTGCTGTTTGCCTAAGGTTTTACAATGGGGCTAATTTTCCATCTTTTTTTAAAGATGCACCATCTGTTTGTGCACAACTCATCTGCAAGTTTAGGCCAAATAAAACTAGTTAGTGCTTAAGATGCCACATAATTCTTTGCTTTTTTTGCTACAATGGACCAACATGGCTACCCATGTTGGATATTAAAACAATAATAGAGTGGTCATCTGACCAGATAGGCGGGGTAAAAATACAATAAACAAATAAACAAACAAATAAATAAATAAATAAATAAGAAAAGCATTAAATGCAATGGTCACACTCCAGTGGTGTAGTTTGGTATCCAACACCACCAGAACAGGGCTTCTTTTACTTCCTCCTCCTACTGTAACGCTGTATGATGTGGGGGGGGGGGGGGAGAACTGACCTCGCACCAGAGGGTATCTTAGGCCATTAGAGCAAATTTCAAAGGTGTGCATAGTGGGCTGGAAGAGAGAAAGGAGGTTATTGACCCTGGTGGAACAGTGGGACTTAGCCGAAGTATAGCACTGGATTCTGGCCTATGACAAAAGTCCGCCAAATTACACTAAAACAGATTTTTCCCCCCAAAAGGCACTCAGGTGCTACTGAAGTTTATTTTTTCTTTTTCAAAAATACATATAAACATTTTCACCAAATGGCAAAAATAGACTAGTGTTGAAGGCAGGTGGGTGTTCCTGGAATAGAAGGACATTCCAGAATACCGGTGCCATGATGGAGAAGTACCAAATTCTAAGCTTTTTCTCTACAGCCCTAGATAACATTCTGGCAGAGACATTTTGGAACAAATTAAGTTTTCAGAAACTGTTCAAGAGTTGCCCCATGCAGAGCTAGTTAGTGTACTGCAGGCATTCCAGTAGCAAGCCATTCATCTGGTTGAGCTTCCATAGCTATATATTTAGTTTTTAAAAAAATATTTCTACACCCCTTTTCATATTATTTTGAATTCCAGATTGGCATATAAGCAAACAGGATCACAACAAATATAATTAAAAAGCCATCAAAATTCATAACAATCAAAATTTTAGTTTATATTTTTATAAGATTTTTGAATGGTTTTAAAATTAATTTTACTTTAATTGAAAAACACCTTAAATTATTTTGATTGCCAGGCAATATGCTATATCTATATCATTTTTTAAAGATTAAGACACTTGTTTTATACTTAATTTTGCAAATTTATGTCTATTCAGAAGTGTTCAGGAGGGTTGACTTCCAGTTAAGTATGTAAATGATTGCTTTCAATCTCAAAAACCTTTTGCTCAGCCTATGTATGACTGCCTGCCTGCCCTACATTCCATCACAATATCTAAAATCAGCCAAGAGCATCCTGTTAATAATACTGCATTCTGCAGAGCCAGTAGCACCACCACACAATCTTGCTACAGAAGTTGAACAAAACTGTTTTTTGATCGCAGCCACATGCTAATTCACAAAGCAATAATTATGCCTTAATTGCTCCAAAGACTTTTCTAATACCGTGTTTCCCCGAAAATAAGACAGGGTCTTATATTAATTTTTGCTCCAAAAAATGCTTTAGGGCTTATTTTCAGGGGATGTTTTATTTTTTTCATGTACAACAATCTACATTTATTCAAATACAACCATGTCATCTTTTGGTTGCTGCACAATGCTGCACAATGGTGGAGGGTGGGGTTTCACTTAACTGGGGCTTATTTTTTGGGGTAGGGCTTATATTACGAGCATCCTGAAAAATCATACTAGGGCTTATTTTCAGGTTAGGTCTTATTTTCGGGAAAACAGGGTAGTTATTCTCTGCTTGCTAAATATTACGAGAGGCTGAAATTCATCATGACTATTCTTGCTACTGTAAACAAAATACTATGTTGCATCCCAACCTGTTTCCAAAATTCTTCAACCAGTAACTTCTTCTCCCTCCTGCCTTCTTTTCCCATTTATTTTACCTTGATTGACCCGTTATAACAATCTATACTTCTCACTTGTCATTACTTGAGGTACCTATTCACACACACACACACACACAAATATTTGGGATTCAGTCCACTAGCCTTCCCATACTGTTGCCACTGGACTGAAAACCATCCCTGACAACTATACATGGATGAGAACGAGGGGAGTTGTAGTCTAACCTATCTGGAGACCACCATGTTAGGAATAACTACTATACACACTTACCTGGGGAGTACAATTTAGTAGGAGTTTCTCAGTGGACATGCACAGAATTGCAGTGTTCATTTCCCCATGGTTTCCTTCCCTGGTGGGGTTCTGCTGGTTGATGTCATCTTTATTCTTTGTCTTCCCTTTCTTGCACTTCCACCTGCCTGATTAAGCTGCACCACTATTCCCCACTACCAGCCCTGCGGTTCAGATGCATGTGTTTCAAAGCCTGGCTACACCTTCTTACCAGCTGTGTTGATCCTGCTTTCCAATGGTCATCCCAGCATTGCCCTGTATTGTCAGAGGGCTCTTTCCATTCTCAGTCACTCATTGTAGGGTATTACCATACACACAACAATTCAAGAACAACAACAACAACAACAAAAGTTCTCTGATTGAGCACAACAGACTACAAGGGTCCTTGGCTTTTTAAAAATGGTAAACAACAGCCATCTTTATTTACACAGCATGAGATAAATGTCTGGAGTTGAGAAATAAAAATCACTGAATCCCAACCCTGCAGGGTCCCTCCAACCAATGAATTGCACCCCAATATGTCCATCTGTGTATGCGTACCCCAAAGCCGAATGTTAACAACCCCAGAGGCACTCTGCACCTTCCCTCTAATAAAGCCATTTGTACCGAGAAAGAGAACAGGGGAAACTACACGTGATGCCTTTTGTCACCCAACAATACATGCAACACAAACCTTTTCCTACAGACTTCTCCCTCCCTAGAAGCGACGGGAATGAGCTATGCAGGAGCGCTCTCGTTATTCAGCCGGGCAGAACGGATGGACGGGCAGATAGGCAGGCGAGTCCGCTCCTAAGGAGAAGCCGCCGCTGGGTTCGCCATGCCGGGAAGGTACTCTGGGTATGCTCAGATGCCCCCTCCCCTTGGCATTATCTCATCCCCTCCTTCGAACGGAAGGCTTAGCGCTGGCTGCTGACAACACGGGCCGGGGCTGCCGGAGCCCAGCCCGGCCTCAGCTTCCCAGCGGTTGCCCTACGAATGACCCCGCCGGCACCCATCCACCCCCCCCCATCCCGCGGGAACAGCCGCCGCCGCCGCCGCCCCTCCGGGAGGCAGTCCCGAGTCACCCGCCAGGACCTCCCGCACCGACCCTCACAAGAGTGCCCCCCCTCCCCCGCCCCCGCCTCAGCCTCAGCCAGGTGAGGGCTTCGACGGCGCGCCTCCTTTTTTTTCCCGCGCCGGCGAAGGTGACGCACCTTTTGGTTCTCGCGGGCGGCCGCGTGGCCCTTGCCCGGCTCGGCCAGCTCCGAGGGCGGGCTCCCCACGCGGCTGTTCCCGCCGCCCCCGCCGCCGCCCCCCGCGGCGGCCTCTGCCTCGTCGGCGTCGTCCTCCTCCTCCACGTCCACCACCACGTCCTCCTCCTCGTCCTCTTCCTCGAGGGCGGCCGTCGAGCCTTCCCGCCGAGGCGGCCTCCAGGAGTTCTCCGGCTTGGGCACCCCGCGGGCGCCCGACTCCGGGAATGGCTGCCCGGCCGGCGGCGGCCCCGCGGCGTTCAAGCGCCGGCTGCCCAGGCTGGAGCGCTTGGCCAGACGCCGCGCTTGCATGGCCGCGCCCAGCTCAGCTTAGCGCACCGAGCGAGGAGTGGGTTTCGGCTCGGCTGGGTTGGGCTGGGCTGGGCTGGGCTGGGCGAGCCGGAGCTATGAGGGGCGGCGGCGGCGGCGGCTGTTGCAGCCGCTACGGCTGAGGCGCTCACGGCGAGGCAGCAGAGGCGCTGCAGCCGCTGTGAGCGGAGGCGCTGGGCAGGAAGGCCGGGCGCGCTGCAGCCATCCGGGCAGCCTGCCTCGGTTCGAGCCGCGCAGAGACCGCTGCCCGGGTGGCTCGGTGTGGCTGGCTCCCTTCCCGCCGGTCGGGTGATGTTTCCCAGCTGCTGGCGGGCGGGAGAGGCGCAGGGACCGAGCAAGCGAGGTCCCTTGGCTAGCCTTTCCTTGCGGCTCCCGAGTCCCCAAGCTCAAAACCCGGACTGGAGTCGCCGGTTTGCCAAACGCGCCCCGGCGTCAGCTTCGCCTTTCCAAAGCAGAGGCGTCGACGACTGGGGAGCTCAGCTGCTGGGCTGGCTGGGGCGTCTTCTGCCAAAGCGTCCTGAATCTCTGGAGTCCTTCATACCTGCTCAGCAACAAGTGCTGGCAATAATCCGAGGTGGTGCGGGAGGAGAAGACGCGATATCAAAGCCAAACTAAAAGACGGAGGTAGGTTAAGTGTGTGTGTTTTTTAAAACTACACCTTAAATTGCTGGTTTTGGTGAATCTGGAAACGCTCGCCCATACATTAACCCGCAGGTGAACTGGAGCGGGGATCTGTCTTTGAACACTTACTGGTAACGATCCTATCATAGCAGGACAGAGCTTGTAGTTTCCAAAGGGACAGTCCTGTTCTGTGGAAACACAAACAGTCCACAATCTACTGCTGCAAGACTTAGCCCAAGCTTTCCTGGATGCATGGAGTGTTGTTCAAAATTTCAAATATTATATATACGACAATTATTATTTTTTTAATATTAAAAAGCAATATGCATGGCACACATGGTCACCCAGTAACAACTTCCAGAAGCAACCATGAGCAGAAAGGCAATAAAGTATCCTGCTTGCCTTTTGTATCAGGTGAAATGGTTAGAGGGAAGTAGGAGGGGAAAGGCTCCTGGACTCAGAAGTGTGAAGGCAAGAAACATGAATTCGCAAACCTAGGTCATACAGACGTACTCATTGTGAACGTGGGTCATATGGGGACAAGCACAGTTTTATCACCATATAATGCAGGCCCTGGAGTTGAATTTGGTCCTTCTGCAGTCCCAACCCAGACCTCTACTGTTCTCCAGATCACAAACCCCATTCTCTGGGACCTGATCAGGTTTATGTGATTTTTCTTCTTCTTCTTGAATTGCATGAATTTCAAGCAGCATGTTTTTGGTCAAACATGGATTTTTTTCAATAAATAAATAAGTAAATAAATATTCAATAAATGAATATCCAATAAATACTGTACTGCTCTTTGTGACCAGGAAGTGTCCTGAGAAAGGTGGGTCCCTGTTGTTGGCAGCGAAGTAGCCCCTGTCTGATGATGGAGGTCCAATGAGCTCCCTCTACTGGCATGGTGGCTCCACGTGGCAACTGGGGAGGGTGCTGGAGCATGCTGTAGAGTTAATGCAATAAACTAATCTGTTCTGTATGTGTGTGTGTGTTTGATTGTCTTAATCAACTGTTTATGCTTTGTAGTTATGTTGGGGGGTGTAGAATTATACACAGATTTTGAACTACATGGGGGTTCTGGCACCCTTAACCCCAGCGTTGTTGAAGGAAGAAGTGTATTCTGAAAGGTTGAACTGTCTCTCTGCCGCATTAGTTACAGGCAGTAAAAGTGTAAAGCTAGAAAACCTTGGTAGCCACACACACCCCCACACAAAAAAATCCTTTGAAATTGAATTTGGTCCTCAGTCTGAAAGAAGAAACAAAGTAGCTCTGAGTTTGCAGTCCTGAAGTCATCCTCCAATAGATCACACACACATCCATCAATAGTTGAAGTAATGTAATACAAGCCAGTATTTATCCACACTACACCCATCGCCTCTTTCCGCATCCTTCTCCATTTTGCAGTATGAGCTGAGGAAATAGCTGCTGGCAGATCTTCTGTACTAAACAGAGCCTCTGCACTAAACAGAAGCATTGCTGGCGATGGTTATCAAGACTGTATTATTTTTCTCTCATGACTTTCTTTCTGTGTGCTTTCACTCAAGCTCTAGTGCACCTTAACAAAAGCTTGGGAAACAACTCTACAGATGTCTCTTTTGTTCTTTGTACATCACCCTTCAACCCTCTAGGACCCCAGGAGTGAATGCAAACAGCAAGAGAAGTTGTTTTACAAAGTCTTAGAGCCCCCTTCCTTTGGGATCCAGTGACCTACTAATCGAAGCGAGTTTAAGATTGCGAGCACAGTTGTTTCTTTTTACATTGAGCACAGAAGTTCTTTCATCTGTTTGGCAGGAAGCTTATCAATCAAATGACTACAAGACAAAACAAGTGTGTTGGTTTCCTTAGTCCTAACTCATAATGTGCTCAGTAGTTTGCCACTTTTGGCAAATGCTCTTGTGCATGAAATGAACAATATTCTTACTGCTTTGCATGGCCTTGGCGTAGTGTTAGATAAGTTGGGGTTGGATTCCAATCAGTAATCAGCAGTGAAGTAACGGTTTTTGAATAACCTTTTGGGCCTGTTTGTGAAAACACGCTTTATTCAGATGCTTCAAAATCCTTCATATGACATTAGTGACGTGTTAGTAAATTTTGAACCATAGGTACCCAATATCAATAGTTCCCATAGCTGTGCCCTCAAGGAGAGATGAACAAATATAGGTAGCAGTATTGATTCCTATCAACAAACTGGTTCTAGCAGTTTTCTTCTCCACCTGGAGCAGGTCATTAACTGGTCTTAATTTGCCATTCAGAGTCTAAGCCACATTGTAGCAGGAAAAGTTCACCACAATCAATTCCCACCATCACCATCCAGCATAAACAGTGGTCTATTGTTTGTGGATGATGGCAGTTGTAATCCAGGCCAGCTGGAGGACAGTGGGTTAGTTCATTAGGTCAGACATTCCTTCTTTCAACTTTCTGCCCACATGAAAGATTTTCTACCAATGCCTGATGGACCCAAAGTGATATACTTCATAGTTCTAGGTGATATGAGATATGGACTATGAAATGTTAAAATATCATTGAGGTATTGATATTCATTGAATGGAATTGAATAATGTTCTTATTTTTAAAAGAGTGTTAGATAAGGGTTACTGTTGATATAATATGGTGTCACAGAATTGTGTTCATTAGGCCTTTGTAGGTACTTCGCATGCATGCAACATTTTCACCAATGGCTTAATATAGAAAAAGATACTGTGGCTGGGATACTACAGTCCTTTCATCTTGAGTGTTTTCAGTAACACATTATTCTTAGAGAGAGCCAAGATGTTGTTGCAAAACAAAGTATCAGCTTATAACATTACTGATTTGGGTGTGGGTGTATGCACTCAATTTTTAGAGTATATATTTTAATTGCATTTTAATTGTTTTGTCTTTTTATTGTATTTTAACTGTTGTAAGCCGCCCAGAGACCTTTGGGTAGTGTGGGCGGCATATAAGTTAAATAAATAAATAAAATAAATAAACAAGTAATGTTTACAAATAATTTCTAACTGTTGCTTTTGGCGAATGTGTGTGAGGGATTGATAGTAAGATATTTTAGATTGTTTAAAAATGTATTAAAATAATAATTAAAAAGTAACACATTATTAACATGTTAATATTTAAATTATAAATAATGATAGCAAGGCACCTTTAAAAAATAGTGAGCAATGAGTAATAAATAGATGTTTGGAAAAATGTTCCAAACTATTAAACTTCTACTTCCAAAATTCCCATTTAGTGACATTTCAAACATGTTCAGAAATTTAGCTGCAATAAATGCTACTCCTTGCCTTGTGCTGCACCCCTCTGAACAGGAAAATATTGGATTGTCTGAGATTTCTGAAGGAAGGAATCCAATATCCTGCTAAGAGTCCATTTCAGGTTTTTCTTCAAACCGTTTTTCCTACCGGCAGAATGCAGTCTGTAAACATGTGTGGCTCTGTTAAAAAGCAAGCCTCTGATTGGTAGAATTACTCCAGGCCTCCACTAAGCTACACATCTGAGCTGTCAGTTACTTTTACAGTGTGCACTAGATTTTGGCGCCACAGCTGGGAGTGAGGTTTTTGTTCAATAACAAAAACATGAACCTGAATGGCAATGCATAGTGGAAATGAAGGCATAGTGTGTGAATGCGGTTGACAAAGGACATTTTGGACTTGGAGAGATTGTATTCAAAATATTGCAATGTAGTCTGTTTGCCCCTTCTTGGATGCATACTTTGACATAGTCAAAGGGTTTGAGTGTGTAAAGTGGAGAGCAATGCTGCCAGGAGGCCAGACTCCATTACGAGGCTGGACTCCTAGCAGGGTCACCCAAGGCAGAAGGATCACAGGTGAAATACCAAACTCAGATGCATCCATCCTCTTCAAGGATAACAGCTGCAACAGCAGAAGAGAATGGATAGTTCCAATGGTGATGAGGTGGCAGCTGGAACTGGAGGTGACACCGGTGGAAGAAGCAACAGTTGTGACACTTAGCTAACTTTTGTTAGTACTGCATAGAAGGTGGCAATGGTAACCCCTTACTGAACTTTCCTTGCTATGAAAACCCTTTGATGAGACAGTCCAAAATGAAACAAGAGATAGTGCTGGAACATGAGACTCCCAGGTCAGACAGTTCTCAGTCAACTCGAGGGGCAGAGCAAAGGATAAGTACAAATAGTACTGTCACTAATGATGCAACTAGAATGCCAAAAAGACAATTAGTGGTTGATATGCACAAAAATGAAGGTAAAGTCCAATGCAGAACAATACATATAATTGGAACATAGAATGTGAGAAGTATGAATTAAGGTAAACTGGAAACTGTAAAGCAAGAAATTGAATGTATAAACATTCCAATGCTTGGAGTCAGTGAACTAAAGTGGACTGGACTGGAATATTTTTAGTCAGACAGCCACAAAATGTTCTACTCTGAAAATGGAAACTCTGAAGAAATGCAGTGGCTGTAATGCTGAGGCAAAGGAGGCAAAGTATAGTACAGGCAGTTAGGGCTATAATGCAAGGTCTGACTGAATAATGTCAATCTCTGTGGAAAATCTATCAACATAACCATCATTTAAGTCTATGTTCCAACTACAGATGCTGAAAAAGATGAAATTGAAAGCTTTTATACAAGGATTCAGGAGATACACAACAAAACAATACATGCTTATAATAATAAGTGACTAGAATGCAAAAGTGGGGAACAAAGGTGGAAAAGCTGTATTCTGCCAAAACAAGACTAGGAGCAGATCGTGAACTGTTAATATCCAGTGTTAGAGTAAAGCTGAAAAAACAAGAATATTAAAATAATCCTAGGCCAAACTATACATAAAGATTCAGATCAAGGAGGAGTGAAATTTGGTGGAAAAACCATCAATAATTTAAGACACCAGAAAGCAGCAATGACTTGAAACAACTTTTAGTGAAAGCGAAAGAAGAAAGTACCAAAGCAGGACTGCAGTTTCACTTTATGAAGACAAAAATCATGACTACAGAAGATCTAACCAGCTTTAAGGTTGTCAGTGAAGAAATAAATATTATTAAAGATTTTGTATAACCCAAATGGAGGCCATAGGACAAAAATTAGAAGAAGACTGAGACTGGAAGAGCAGGAATTAGAAAAGATCATCAAGTGTAATGATGTGTCACAGGAGATCAAGACCAAGCTCATCCACACTCTTGTATTCCTGATCACTATGTATGGGTGTGAAATCTGGATAGTAAATAAAATTGACAGGAAAATAATTGATTTGTTTCAAATACAGTGCTGAAGGAGAGCTTTGTGAATATCCTGGCCCACCAGAAAGATGAACAAGTGGGTCCTAGAGCAAATTAAGCCTGAACTATCTCTGGAGGCAAAAATGTTGAAACTGTGGCTGTTCTACTTTGGGCACATCATGAGAAGGCAGCATTCTCTGGAAAAGATAATAATGCTGGGAAAGATTGAAGGCAGCATGAAAAGAGGAAGACCAAATATGAGATGGTTTGACTTCTTAAAAGAAATCACAACGTTGAGTTCATAAGAGCTGAGCAGCCAGTTGAGCACAGGATAGTTTGGAGATTGCTCATTCATAGAGTTGCCATAAGTCAGAGATGACTTGACAGCATACAACAACAACAACAACAACATGGTTGCATTTTCAGAAGTAAAACTCTGTATGGTAGAAACACATAATACTGGAATTTATAATATGCACTCTTACCACATATGGGAACTGAGAGCATTTAAATCCATTATGTTGATTTCTACCCAATTAAAATAAAAGAGTTCAAAGTGAATGGGATCAAAATAGAAACTTGTTCATGACTAAGTGTAACGCTGTTCATGTTTGTTTGGAATTGAATCCCACTGTGGTGAATGTTTAGCATTCTAGTACAAGGTCGCATACTTATTGGCAAATAATGCTTACTGGAATAAACATAATTTATTTTGATTCAATACCTGGAGGATTGGGTTCTAGGGGACGACTCTTGGCTTTTGAAAGGTAGGAGAGACACTTTGCTATGCAAACTCAGCTCACAGTAAGCGAGAGGCTAGCCTCCTTGAGGAGAAAGCAATTGCCAAAAGTCTAATATTTTGATCGATGCGTATAACGTTTTCTCACTGGGAATATATCTCAAGGTTGCCGTATGGCAGCTAAGGTTAAAAGCCAAGGCAATTGTGTGATGTTGCCATTTCCTTCCTTAGTTGCCCACTGGATGAAAAATACTTAAATCGGAAAGTACAGTTTCCAAACAGGTTTTGAACTCCATCAGGCCAATAAATATTACCTGAAAGAAAGTTCAAATGGGGATGAAAACCAGAATGCACCAGTAAAAAAACAGGATGCTTCTTTTAATTGGAATAATTACATATATAATTTTTTTCCATACTGATTTTGCCCAGAGTAGTATGAGTTCACTAACTGGGTGCTATATTAAATAAATAAGTAAGTAAATAAAATCCTGTAGAATCCTACATTTTGCAAAATAAAGTTTAATTATTATTTTTTTAAGCCCAGGGCAGGAATATTGTGGATGAGCCCATATTCTAGCAGTGGAGATATTGTACATGTTCTTAGCACTGGTATTCCATTTTTAGATCTGTTATATTTGGTTTATGTCTTTTAAAAATGGAGAACAGCTTACAGGTAACTAACAGGACAGTTACACATATTTATTCTGCAACTATAGAGGGCTGTAATTGTGAAAGTAGATGTGGACAAATATGTAAACCCAATCCCCATATGTAAGCCCACCCAGAAATAAGGCACACCCTTGCATATTCACCGTGAAAGGCATGGGCTTTTAGGGCCCTGTGAAATGCCCCCAAGGCAACACTGAGATTATCACAACTCTCCTACATATCTCTGAAGTCTCACTATTAACACAAACTGGCCCTTTGGTGCAACTTCTCCAACCTCTGTTTGTTGAGATCAGGCAAGGCATTTCAATTAAATTGTTTCAAAAACATGTTGAAGACTTTTGTTGCTTGGTTCTAAAACAGCACAGGATTTATGGGGTTTAATGTCCATACTGTTATGTACCTAAGCAGATTCAGTGCAAAGTGCTTTTGCCAAAGCAACAGGCTTCCAGCAGAGAAAGATAGAAGGAAGAGCACAAGGGCCGTTGTGCTTGATCAAGGCAAAAGCCACATTTTTGAAGTGAAGAGGAAGACAAGAGAGTGAGGCAGCTATGAGCATGGCATACTGCTCCTGTCTCCCTCTCCATCCACCATCAGCGGGCAGCCAAACTGTTTTGCATCCAGTATCTGTAAAAGCATTGTTTTTTTTTCTTTAGCAGGGTGGCTAAAGAGCAAATGAGCCAGCAGATACGAAACGTATGGCATGTTTCGTCTCAGTGTGCATGCAGTGAGGTACTGCTCCTGCTTCTGCGCCCTTCTGCTCTGACTTCACCTTTGATTGGAGAAGGCTGAGTGACCCATCTTTTAGTTTTTGGACTACCAGTGTCAGTGACCGAGGAAGGGAGAGAGAATGTGTGTGTGCATATGTGTTTCGGTGTAATTTGTAGGACAATGCTCTAATCCCAATACTAGGATGCACCATAAAAAAACCTCTTCTACAAATATAATGCAGTACAAATAAAATAAAATAAACCTAGAAAATACTATATACCAATTTTTAAAAGTGGCAGAAAGTGATATAAGAGGAATGTAGTCTGGATGTCAGAGGAATCTCTGTTAAGATCAGTGCTTAACTTAAAGGAACTTAAAAGGCTACAGATGTCTTAGAGCAGTGGTCCCCAACTTTGGGCCTCCAGATGTTCTTAGACTACAACTCCCAGAAGCTTTCACCACCACCTCTTCTGGCCAGGATTTCTGGGAGTTGAAGAACATCTGGAGGCCCAGATGTCTTAGAGAATACTTATAATAATCTTAAAACTGCATATCTGGAAGGGACCCTATGGATCATCAAGTCCAACTCCTGTCAAAGAGGCTCAGTGGGCAATCAAACTCCCAACTCCTGGCTCTGCAGCCAGATACCTAAACCACTGAGTTATCTAGCAGTTCAGAGAGAATACTTGGCTGTAGCATTTTTGCTTTCCAAAAATCTATATAGATTAATAGATTTAAGAGGTGGATTTAAGAAATAATAAACAAAATGCCATGTTCCTATTTCTCAAATGGGCAACCACTGTTTTCTGCATGGTTTGTGGTGTAATGCACATTGTTGTTGTTTGATCAGCTTTCTTAAAATATATGCTTTCTACATGAAGCATTTTTCTGTTTACCAATTGAAATACAGATCTAATCTGGATAGTGTAGATTTGTGGTTGCTAGTAGTGACTGTTGGTAGAGGACTAGTTTAAATGCAAACCCATAGCTGAGTTGGGAGGGCAAAGAGAGGTGTATACGACTGAGGCTATAACTACACTGACTGGACCGCTTAGTGATGTAACAATCTGGCTGTAGAGCCAGAGGCTGGGAGTTCAATTCCCCACTGTGCTGCCTTGACAGAAGCTGGACTTGATGAACCATAGGGTCTCCTCCAGCTCTGCAGTTCTAAGATGATGATTTTGGCTTTGCTGTGGTTTGATTTGCATCCTATATTGTGTTTCTGTTCGGATTAGGTGATTACACAGAGACTGTAGATTGTTTTGGCGCCACTCTCCACACTGGCATCTCAGTCTGATGTGGATTGATCTGCACCACAGCCCACAGGTCCTTTCTTTAATCCCACCCTTTTCCAATCTCTGGTCTCCTTTTATGTTTCATTGCAAAGCTTATGGGTGTTTAAAGTGTTGCACAGCTTTAGGGAAAAGGGACAGTTTTCCAAAGTGCTCCATAGCGTACAAATATGTACATAAATACTGTGGAAACATAGTTATCTGCTGTAATTTTTCAGAGCTGTTTCTGTTTCATGTTGATTTTTATCCTTCTTTAATCCATATAGAAGATATCTAGTGTTAAACTAATACAAGAGGTTTCCAACCTTGGTTAACCAAGGAGTTCTTGGAGTGCAACTCCCAGAAGCCTTCACCACTAGCTGTGCAGGGTTGCAGTCTAAGTACACCTGGGTAACCCAAGGTTGAGAACCACTGAACTAATGTATCAATGCAGTGATAAAGTGATCTGGGGCTAAACTCGTTAGTTTATTAGTATGTCACCAGAATATCACCCACAGTAATGCCCCCCCCCCTTCTTTTGGAGAACAAACAAATGATCACACCTTTGAAATCACTCTGGCTTGAAAAGCATAGAAGCCCCCAGTGGCAGGAAAATACACTCAGCTTCAGAAGAAAAAAAGGGCTGGGCTGATTTGCACTGGCATTTGTGTAGAGTGATCAGTTTAAAAAAGTGGAATGCAAGTTTCACTTTCACAGCAAATCCTCTGCTATTTACCCATCTAGTTGCAGCCTAGGTGAGTAAAGTCATACTTGAGAAGACTTTTTTTCTAGTTTTATTATGTATTTTTCTAGTTTTAAAATGTATTTATTATGAATAGCAGATATTAGCAACAGAACATGGGCAGGCTAGAGTATCCAATCCACATTACGATACTGAGCCTGGCAAATCCTGTTGGCCACTCTGGAAAAAACTTTGACAGATGGCATTTGTCTCGTATGTGCATCTTTGCTAGAGCCTACGTGGGGACAGGGCTGTGGGATATCTCTATGTGAAATTCTGCATGAATGGTGCCATCTGATCCCGTTGAATACTGATAATCTGTATAAAGGAATTCCCAACTGCTTGGGAAGAGATGGATTGTGCTCCTGGCTTACAGTATACCAGTTATCTAAATATATGTATTGGTTGTAAGTTAGGTCACACAGCCATCAATTTTATTGGTTTAAGAGATACAATTTCCATAGGGATTTTGCAAAATTTATTCTATTATGAAGTACCTAGGTTTTCCAGCTGGCATCTATTAATTTTGGAACACTGGTATTTCACTGGCATGCATCCACATAACCATAACTTTTGAATACAGCTCATTCTTTATTGTGATTCACAGAGAGAGGCTCTCTGGTTGCCTTTTAATCTCAGCCTGTTCATGGAGATTACTTGATTTGTGCAATGCCAGCTCACTAAGTACAGCTGCTCTGCTAAACTCAAAAGTTATTTGTGAGAATGAATACATACAGCATTCTTAATTTGGCTTCCCATTATAAAGGAGTGATTTGGCCAACATGACAATTGCATTGGCTGTATCATTTGATGGCATTTTAATATTATCATCTGTCTGGGTAGGCTGAACTTGGGAATCAATCCTTTCCAGTGGATATTATATGGAAAATTGTTCCATATGGCATAAATTACTTCATTGTATTTCCCCACGGTAGCAATTTTTCTGTACATCTTCCAAGTTCCATCATGTAGTGGAACTGTTTTAATGGGAACTGTTCAATGGAAGCTTGATTTCTTTTTCTGTAGATGATTGGCAGCTGACAAACAGTATCTTGTCAAAGTGATGCGGAGAAATCTGAAGGCCCTGGGATGAAATTTCTGAGGACAGGGCTATCACTGTGGTTTACCTTAAAGTGAATTCTGGATACTGTTGTAGACTTGACAAAAGGATATTAATAACATGGGCTCTTCCAGGATGTTTCCATGGAAGATAATGGGCAAACAAATTTCCTGACGTCTTCAGAAGTACAGTCAACCCTTGACTTACGAACGGCCCTATTTACGAACATTTCGACTTACGAACGGCTCCGTTGGAAAAAATTGGCATCGACTTGCGAACGGAGCCTCGACCTACGAACGAGGCTCCATTCGCAAGTCAATGCCAACGGAGCGATCGGCGCCTTCGGAGGTCTCAAAGGGCTTTCCCCCCGACATCGGAGGAAGCCGTTTGAGAGCTCCGAAGGCAAAAAGGCAGGGCGAAAGGGCTGGAAATTCAAATTTCCCGCCCTTTCTCCCTGCCTTTTTGCCTTCGAAGTGCTCAAACGGCTTCCTCCGATGTTGGGGGGAAAGCCCTTTGAGACCTCCGAAGGCACTGATCGCGGCAGTGGGGACCCCCAGGGAGGTCTCCCAGGGCTTCTCTGCCACCATGGGAGACCTCCCTGGGGTCCCCCGCCGCCGCGATTGGAGGCAGCGCTCACCCAGTGCCGGGAGGCTAGAGCTGGCCGGGCGCTTAGCCGCTCGCCCCCGGCCGCACGGAGGCAGCGGAGTACCGGCAGGCTTCGGACTGGTAAGTCCTTTTTAAAAAACTTTTCTGTGTGGGTTTTGGAGGGTGGGTTTGGACTGGGGATTTATGTTTCTGTGGTTTTTTTGTGGGTTTTTTTTTTTGCAGTCCCTGCGTGGGACTTGCTCTTTTTATTTTTATTTTGGTATTTTTTTAAATGCTGGAATGGATTAATTCCGTTCCCATGCATTTCAATGGGAAATGGTACTTCGACTTATGAACTTTTCGATGTACGAACGTCCTTCCGGAACGGATTAAGTTCGTAAATTGAGGGTTGACTGTATGGTTAGGAAACACCATAAAGAGGGGTGGTGGTGTTTTTCTTCTTGCAGCCTTAGCTAAATGTAGTGTAATGCAGCCCTACTATTCTGTGGAAAAAAAACAGGTTGATTGGGACTGTATATTCCACCTTAGAGTGTGCTTCAAAGGTGCCAATGGCACATTTTTCTAGGTTGGGATGGGTGGAATCAGTAATCTCAGCCACGCAGTGGACTCCATGTTTGACACAGTTGCATTGTTTTGATAGCTTGAAACATGCATAGATCAGTGCTGGCACTACCATTAGACAGAATGAGGTAGCTGTATCTGTATTAGTTTTGTATTTTATATAGATATAGAAATACAACATCTATATTTCAGAATTATATATTCCTGCTTTTTTATCACATGGTGTCCAAAAACTGAAATCAAAACAAGATAGTGTAAAGGAATACAATTAAAAATATAGTGCAAATTAAAAGCAATTGATAACCAACATGAGCAATTTAAAACCTCAGTGGACATAACAGTGTCCTGTTGCTTGAACACAGAACAGATGGACAATCAAGTAAGCATGCTCCTGCTGTAGCAGCTTCCTTGCCATGCAACAGCTATGTAAGTGATCTCACAACCATTGTGAGCATGGGCCCATGCTAGGGAGCCTGCTAGAGTACAGGGAGGTGCAATTGCCCTTCAACTTTGCAGGTACGCAGTAGGATCCTGGTGCATTAGTTTAAAATTTCTTAGCCGTTATGCCTTTTGGAAGAGGACCTTTGGTGGGAGTGGTTTTTTGTTTGTTCGTTTTTGCTCAGCCAGTGAAAAGAAAACAAACTGAACTTTCATAAGGAAACAATTTATCCAGTTTCAGGTCACTAACAAGCACATCTAAGGTTAACACTGGAGTCTGGACAAGACATTCATGCTAACTGGGGGATTCTGGTAGTTATAGTCCAAAAATGCAGGCTCATGACTGGCACACACTGTTCATAGAAGGAAGATCTTAGTGTATGGGTCCTTTAGTTGTCATAGCCTCAGATGTTCGGACTTTGAGGTCTAAAGGTAGTACTTTGAATTTGGGCCTGGAAACCAGCTAGTGATTAACAGAGTTGTCACAAAGTTAATATAATGTGATTAAAGCATCCTGTTCAGGTCTAGACAGCAACATTCTAGGTCAGACAGTTGTATTTTCTGTATATTCTTCAAAGGCAGAGCTGCATTGTAATAATAATTTACTCTGACTGTTAACATAGCACAAGTGAGGATAGCCGTGTTGGCACAAATCAAATTCTGGGATCTATACTGAGGTTGTATCTTTAGAGAGCAACCAAGGAACACAAAGAAGCATGCAGAGGCATAAAAAAAAAAGGATGTGAGCTTTCAAAAAATAGTATGTATTTCCTCAGCAAGATGCTAAAAGTAAGTGGAGGGTAGAAAGGGAGAGGAAGTCTGGATCTTAAGAGGAGAGTCCAGATCTTAAGTCCTTGTTATCTACATTTTGTTCCAGGATAGAATGGTGGAAGATGTTCCAGACAAAGAAAAAGATCTTATCAGGTGATATAGTGATGTTAGATTTCACACAGCATAGCCCACCTTAGACAACATAAGTCCATTGCAGTAAACATAAAGCTATTGTGGGGATTTTGAGGTGACCTCTATCTTACAGCAGTAGTGTCTTTCATGAGTGAATAAACATCCTCTTCTAATGGTAAGGGAGAAAGTAATGCATAGCTAGGTCTTGCATCATTTCCGTTTTTGTTTGTGGAAACCAGCTATCCCTTACCTCCCTGAATCCATGTAGTGAATTAAGCACCAGTGTGAAATTCAGCTCAGCATTTCAATTATTAAGTCGCTGCAGGACTGGCCTGACAAGGAAATAGAGGTGTGCACAACTGGATCAGTGCCTTGGCCTGTGGATGCTGCAGAGAGAAGGGGCAACAGGCATAGGTCGCTCCAGTCCTCCAGACTGACGAGTGTTATAATTTGAGATGGTTTCATCAGTTGTGTGTATGAAAGGGTATCTATGCAGCTGCCATGTTTTCCCTTTGTAATGCATTTTGTAATGCATTTTTATGCATGTGCGACCTGATCCAAAATGCATTCACAGAAAAAAGCTATTCAGTTTACAGATCAAATTTGGATGAGAAGGACTGCAATATCCATTCTATTAAAAGTCAATGCTGTGTCTTTGAACTTGTATTTCACCCCGTGTGGAGATATCTGCCTGCCTGCAAATGTTTGTCTCGTGTCTAAAAGAAACCTGAGCAGTATTCCAAAGTGCCCTTAGTTTTTTGGTAATTCCAATTTTGTTAATTGTACATGTTTGCCACTCTGAGTACTTTTCCATTATATTGCTCCCAGATAGTAAGCTTCCATCCATGTGATAAAATTGATAAAACCGAGTTAAATGAAATCAAAATTAAAAGCCACAGCTCAAACTATGTGCACCATGGCAAAGACAAAACATATCAGGACAACAAATACATTCATATATCCTTCCATGAACAAATTCGTAAACGAATTGTAAATCTTCTTCATCACAAATCTGCATAGAACTACTGCTTGCACTCACCAGACACAAAAGGGTTGTTTTTCTTTCTCCTGTCTTGTGGTTGGGCACAAAGACATGTTTAAAAGGCTGTATCTTGTAAATTATAAGGTTTAGCCAAATAGTTAGTGATCTTTTAGTGTGATCAAAATTCACCCATGAAGCACCATTTAGCTATGAAGAAGGCAGACTGCGGTTCTGTTTTCAGAAAATTGGAACCTTCAAATACAGTCTTGTTTAATGTAGGCTGGTTTCTGGCCAGGTTCCTTTCACTGTGAAAGCTCCAAGAATTTGCTGCCGTCCTTTTTTTTAAACGAAGTGCCAAGTGAATGTGTAAAAAGGGAATAAGATTTTAGTGCTTTGCCTGTACAATAAAACTTTTATTTGGAGCAGCAAAACAGATGGCAGACACTTTGGTGCAATTGGAATGAACACAATAAAGCTCATGAGATGTCTTTTCATGCAGTCACACATCAGAGTATTAAAGAATACTGGCTAAAAGAGAACAAGGCTCAAATTAGAAGTTGCTCATTGACATGGCTGGTAAAGCCAACATTTTCAAAGTTTACTTCAGTTTTTTTAATTCATGGGGGCACCAAAACTTTCCATATCTGAGTCTGACAAGCTTGAGCAAACTATGCATCTTTTATGTGGTTCGCTTTCTTGACTTTGATCTTGATAAATCTGTGTTGGACCCCATTTAAAACCAACAGCTAAATAGTCCTTTTCTATTGGACATCAACTGTTTTCATGACTATGCTGACAGTGATGTTATGCTATATCAAAACTAGACCCAATGGTTATTCAGGCAATATGTGGTCTGTCCTGCACTTCTTTTTCTGTTTTGTTTTGTACTGGATGATCAGCTGTAAAAATCTGTGTTCCAGCTTTCTGCATTTTATGAGTTCTATTTTTTCTTAGCCTTTATTTATTTCCCTTAGTACTTCTGTATAGGTCATCCACTCAAACTAAGAAATTCGTATCATCCTACTACAAATTCAATTTCCAAATGCTTCTAATTTTTTCATAGACCTCTGTAAGGGCTATGAATCCATGCAATGCATCAGAATTGAAAATACTTAATGTGGTACCACATGCAGCCTCAAAGCCAGATACATGCTTTCACTCCATATTACATCCTTTACCTTGAAGAAGCTGCTCTGAGCCATCTCTGTTCTGATTTTGATCACATGACTTTGATCCCAGTGTTCATTCAAGCAGATTGCAATGTACTTATTTTGTCAACATTCTCCTCACTTTTATTTATTATTTAATGGCATTTCTTGGGCTGCTGACTTTTTACTTAGTGCCATGAACTTGTTTTTCATCATGTTCATTTTTAGACTGTGTCCATTATTTACTGTATTGATATAATTCAGTAAACTTAGTTCCTCTAAGTCATGAGCTAGTAATACTGTATCATCTGCATATCAGATGTTCTTGATAACATTTTCATTAAAAATAGCACTAACTTCTGAATCAGCAAGTGCTTCCTTAAAAATGTTGTTGAAGTACAAATTAAAAAGCAAAGGCAGGAAGGAGTGTACATGTTTGATATATAACTCCTTGTTATATATCAATGTCCTTTGTCATATGACCTTCAACTTTCACTGCAGTTTTTGGTTTCTAGTACTGATTTAAAATTATATGAAAATCTCTTGAACCAAGATCTTTGTTCATGAACAACACCATTAAGATGGTCCAGTCCCACAGGCTATTGGATCCAGTTGGTTTCCAAGATGCAATGTGGGGGTTACCAGCTGAATTAGTTGGCGCTCCTGTTGAAGCTCTGGTGGATGGATGGCATGCTGGCGCCACCAGGGCAGCTGACACAATCACTCCTAAATGCCCCCTCCTTTGCGAACATGTTCAGCTGCTTGGTATAACCAGCAGCTATGGGTGATGAAGCAAAATAGGAGGACACTAGAGAGCATTTGGAGATGGGACCCGACGGAAACTAACTTACAAGCTGCAAAAATCATATCTAACGTCTACTTAGCTAAAGTGAAGGCTACAAGATGATCTTACTTTGCCTCCCGGATAAGCGAAGCTCATGACCATCAAGCTGAACTCTGTCGTATTGTACGCGATTTATCCAGGATTGGGCACGGGGACAGGCCTCCCAGTAGCATCTCTTGTGACCAATTTGTGGCCTTCTTTAAAAACAAAGTGGAGGTCAGCCGCTGGGATCTGGATCTCTCCTCTTTACCAGTAGATTGAGCCTTCTTGACTTTGATCTTCATAAATCAAGATGTCCACTGCTGCATCTTGCCTGGAGAATCTAACACAGTTTCAGCCTGTGACGTCAGTTGAGGTTGACAGAGTGCTTGACCACTGCAGGACCACCACTTCTCGACTAGATCCTTGCCCAGCCTGGTTGCTGAAAGTGGCCAGGCCTGTAACAGTAGAGTGGGCTACTGCCATTATCAATGGGTCTCTCCTGGAGGGCAGGGTGCCCCTTGCCCTCAAGGAGACACTCATTAGATCAATTCACAAAAAGCTCAATTTGGCAGCGGATGACATAAACAACTACTGACCCATCGCCAATGTCCCTTCCATTAGCAAGCTGGTGGAGAGAGTGGTGGCCGATCAGCTTCAGGCACTTCTGGAGGGGATCAATGTCCTCAATCCATTCCAGTCAGGGTTCTGGCCACGTCATGGCACAGAAATGGCATTGGTCACCTTGCAAGATGACCTTTTGAGGGAGGCTAACAAGGGCAAAATGTCTTTGTTGGTCCTCCTCAACTATCAGCGGACTTTGATACCGTCAACCACGGTATCCTCCTGAGGAGGCTCTCTGGGTTGGGGATTGGAGGTTTGGCTTTGGTCTGGCTCTGGTCCTTCCTGGAGGACTGTCCTCAGAAAGTGCAGCTTGGGGAGATGCTTTCCGCTCTGTGGACTCTCAGTTGTGGAGTCCCACAGGGTTTGATCATCTCCCCAATGCTATTTAATATCTATATGAGGGCACTAGGGGAGTTCATCAGGGGTTTTGGACCTTTGTGTCATCAATATGCAGATGACACCCAGTCTATCTCTCCTTCCACCCTTCTGCAGTGGATGCTGTCCTGTCTCTTGAGCGCTGCCTGGACGCCGTGCTGGGGTGGATGAGGGATATACGTTGAGGCTGAACCCGGACAAGACAGAAATCCTGTGGCTTGGGCGTACTCTTGGACCCAGTGCTGTCAATGGAATCTCAGATAGCGTCTGTGGTCTGCACCACCTATTTCCATCTAAGATGGGTTGCCCAGCTGCGTCCTTGACACTGGGTCCCTCACCATGCTGGTCCACACACTGGTAGTCTTAAGATTATACTACTGTAATGCTCTCTATGTGGGGCTGCCCTTTGTGCTGTCACGGAGACTTCAGCAGGTCCAGAACTCGGTCGCCAGATTACTGAGTGGGGTGAGAAGATATCAACATATCTCTCCCACCCTGGCTGCCCTGCAGTGGCTACCTGTCCGTTTCCATGCCAGCTTCAAGGTGATGCTGTTAACATACAAGACTAGATCTGCCTGCCCTGTCAGATCTTCCCAGGCTGGGCGGTTGAGAGTTCTGACCCCAAGAGAGGCTCAGAAAACAGCAACCAGAAACTGGGCCTTCTCGGCAGTCGCCCAGCAATTGTGGAATGGTCTCCTGCCCAAAATCCGCCTTGCCCCTTCATTGGTAACCTTCAAGCAATCATTAAAAACATGGTTATTTAGACAGGCCTCCCCGGACTCTATAATATCCTGATACAATAGTGCATTAACAACCAGATATTCAACCCTCCGCCATGTTTTCACTATCTTATTTTAATGCTTTCATTGGTATTGTTGCCATTTTGTTTAAACTGCATTGATTATTTTGTCTTATTGTTCCGTTTTATAGTATTGTTTTGCTTTATATTGTATTGTATTATCATACTGTGTAAACTGGCCAGAGTGGCCTGGGTTGCCGGATGGGCATTATAGAAATTAAATAAAGAAATAAAATATTGCACTTTGCCAAAACCTTCTTCACAGTCAATAATACAAGCATATTTACCTTCATGTCACTACATCTTTCCTCAAGTATATGTATGCAAAATAGTGCTTTCTCATTCCAAATCCTCCTATAAATACAAATTGTACCTCCTAACCCTTTTTCACATTTCTTGTTTTGAACAACTACTCCCCATTATGATCCAAGCATCGTAGTATCTCTGGACCTGGTACACCATCATTATTCTCTGATGGTTGTCCTAAACTGACTAAAAAAGATTTGCCTGTTTTGAAAACTAGATCATTGATGGTTGCTCCTCAGTTTCTTGCCATTCAATTTGTTTAAGCTCCTTACATTTCTGGCTGTCTAATGACCATGTGTAGCCAGGCATGGCAGTATGTCATACAAGTATTTATATGTTTTCATATATATTCATCATTACACATGAGTGACAAAAACCTATTAGCATTGGCCCATGTACGTGGGATCTATCAAAATATATTTACATTGTTATATCAGTTTGATCACACTTTAACTGTAATGGCTCATCCTACAGAAATCTTGGATTTGTAATTAGTGTGCTTACAGTTCTCTGCTAGTGAACTCTAGTGCTTCATGGATTTGAACACTCTTAAGTTCAACTAACATAAAATAATGGTTGGTAGTGTCATAGGTAAAAGTCATGGACTTTCAAATGCAAGTAAATGTTCCAAGATTTCAGATTAAACACATTAATGGCAACCAGTTTTCTAACCAGTTACCCTAGAGATGTACAAGAATTTGCCAGATTGGCTGAAAATTAATTACAGCTTAGACAGAATGTTGTTGATCTTTCAGTTCCAAATTAAGTGTGTGGCTATATACATAGAACACTGTGGTGCTCAATCTCTGAATTTAAAAATGCAGAATGTTTCACTCAGATGATTGTAAAAGAATGTAATTTGATTGCATTTGAGTAACTTTCTGCAGTAAAAATGTACTTGCTTATAGGTGCAGTGTTGTTTTATGTGTAAGTTAAATTTGAATAGATAGGTTTATAGCAGTTGATTTCAGGATTATGTTTAATTAAGTCAACATTCATAATGTGTATCCACTTTGGAGAGAAAATTACTGTTGATTAGCTCGGGGAATCACTTAACATCTACTTAGAGCAAAGGAATGCCTCTGTCTTTAGTTAGTCTTCACTGTTGTAATGGAAAACTGAATTATCTCCAAACGATGTAGAATTTTTTTAAAAAATGAAGTCATGTCACAGACATTTACAATTTCATTAATACTGTGTGTATATGACCCTTGTCTTAGTTTTGCAGAAGTACTTGGATTTAAGCCAGTAGGAGACTCAGCTGGCTATATAACCTTGTGGACTCTTGACTTTACTAGGCAGTTTATTGGGCTGATACAGAATACCCTTTTTGAATGACCAGGCAGTGATTGGTTTATTTCATATACTGCACTTTTGTCACCTTCAGTCCTATTTTTGGTCAGGGGAAATCTTTCCCCTTCTTTTTAAATCTTTTTAGTGCCATATTGGAAAGGTGGAAATGGGTGAAGGAAATTCCCTGGAAACTGGTAATCTAAATCCCTTAGACAATATGTTTAAGCGAGACTCTGATTTGAAATCTGTACCACCTCAGGGCCAAACTGAATTAGCGCATCATTAGAAACAGAGCTCCCTTCAGGGGTAGAAGAAATCTGTTTATTTAACTATGAGCTTGCTTCATTCTGCAAGTTGAAAGTTAACTTGCTTTTGTGTTATGATTACTTATTGGGAAGGAAACATGGGCGGCATTTGCAAGTCTGATTGCCTAAATCTTTGAAAGAATTACGTCTTTTGAGGAAAAATAAAATACAGTATCAGGGAATATGAAGTTCTCTTGTCCCACCTGACTACCCCATAGCACTTCTTTTTCTTTATTTGAATAAATAGTTTGAACATATTTGCATTAATCAAAATGCTGTAAGATATCACATGTGGGAGGAGGAGTGGGGGCCCTGATTCTTTTCTGCCTCCAGACTGGCCTTGCAAGAGAGGATAATCTGGCTTCTTTGACATGCTGGAGCTGTTGGAAAAGAGTATGGACACATGTAGCAATGAATGGGATAGGGACAGTAGACAGCCAAGATGTTTTCCCCTTCTACTTTTTTTTTTACATTTAGATATTAGATTGCTCCTGCTAGAGATCTATTCCTTTCCTCCTCCTTCTCCAAGGTCACTTCCAGCTGCTTCTTGGCTATTCCAGTTTTAGTTGCAAAAAAGAAGCAACCTGTGGCATCTTCATGATGTCCGTAAGCAGACCTACTAACATGGCAGCCACCTTTAGGGATTTTCCCTTCTCTGATTATCTTCATCCTCTGCACTGTCCTTTTCCTAATAAAAAATGGCCAGTGTTCTATTGAGTGGTGAGGATACTGAAGAACAGCCTGTTCTATGCATGGCTCCTCCTTCCTAGCAAGGGCAAACCAGCAACACCACCACCACCACTCGTGGAAGTGGAAATCCCTGCTTAAAGCAATAGGACATTCTCTGGTTTGTGTAATTGCAAGCCACAGATCACCAGCTCAAATGTGGAGTGCTCCATCTGTGGATCTCTTGTGCTCCATATTTTCAACAGGGCACTAGCCAAAGAATTTTGTTTATGCCTTACAACCAGTCTGTAGAGCAGTTATTCCTTCCCAGTAGCCACAAGCTCAGCACTAGGCTGCTGTAATCTGAAAACATAAAACTTGACAGGGTCTGGTGGAAGTTGTAGTGGACTGTCAACCAAGCTGTCTACCACAAGTGGAGAATAATTGCTCTACAAATCTTGTTGGATTGCATACTCCTTCACCCCCATCCAGCATGGGCAGCAGTTAAATATGATGTGTGTAGCAGTCTAGGAGGAGAGAGAGATGTTCCATACCCTTACTCAGTATTCTCCAGAATGCTCAAGATCAGGTCCTGAAGGTGCAATTCATAGCTACCCTTGCCTCAGTTCCACTGGGCTTAACACTGCTTGGTTTTATTAACTCAAATACAACCTCAGACTTCCATGAAGTATGCTCCTAGAAATGAATGAATGAATGAATGAATGCGTCCCCTAATCACAGCATATATGGAAAGGAGCTAAAAGAAATATGAATGGTCTTAACCATATGAAGAAAATGACATGTATATTATGTTGCACATTTACTGTACTTTTTTCACAGCATTGTTTTTTTTAAGTTATGGTTTGCTTATGTATGATTTTGAGATATGTGCTTTATTTCTGTACTTCCTGATTTTAGCACTATCTTTAATAAGTCTGCTGAAGTTACCAAGTGATTGTTCACAATCTGATTTTACAAAATGCCAGCACTTCTTGGAAACTTTTTGTAGTGCCCAAGCCTCCCTAAGGAGTACTTAGCACTAGGTCAGAGAGTTCCACAGGCCACTTACCTACCACCTTTGCGCTGAGGCAAGTCCTAAGACCTCAGCAGTGCGTAGCGTAAGCCCCTTGAACAAGTCTGACCTTAAAATAACACTTTACTTTTACCCAGTACTTTGCAAGTACAGACACATGGGCTTTGTGATTCCTTAGAACTCACAACAGCTCAGTTATGTAGGACTCTTAAAGATAGCTATTTTGTGGCCCTCTCCACTCCCTGGATTTAGCCAGACCCTGCTATTCAAGAGACCAGTCCTTTGTAAGGATTTTTATAATTAATTTTTATTAGAAAAATAGAGTTTCATAGAATCAGTTTATATTGCTCAAGCTTTAGCACAAAGAACATATTCAAAGATCATTACAGTTAAATAAAATAACTAATCCCCATTAAAATAATAAACACTATTAAGCTGGGCTAAGGTGGGCTAGCCCCACCTCCTTCTTTCTCTCCACTTACATTCTTTCTCCTTCAAGCCACATACTCAAACCATCAAGTTCTTTTTTCTCTCCCATCATCATGGAATAGAACTTCTGAACTTCTTCCACATAACCCATTGTCCATTTTCTACATTCTCTAACTCCTCCCTTCTTCTTGACACTTCATGGCTGTTAACCAATTAGCCTCGAGGGGTTATAACATCTTCCTCCTCCCTCAATTCCCATGAAAATCCAGGTGTTTTATCTCTTCTCCAATTAGCTCAGAATGTTGAGTCTTTCACGGGCTCCTTGTCCGACCTTCAGCTTTATCTCGAACCACGCTGTACCGGTCTTCAGAAAAACACTCTTATAGCACTTAGAAAAACACATTCCAATGTCTCTCAAATCATCTTCACACAGAACCTGTCTGACTCCATCTTACATTTCTCTGACTACGTATCCCATACTGCTTCACTCCATCACACCTTTTACAAAGTGAATAATATGAAAGGGATTTGTCCAGTGGGTAAGGTAGGGCAGCAATAGTACAATGTGTAAATATAATTTATGTTTTATGTCTCTGAACCATATTTTTTAGACAACAGTTTTTTCTATGCTCCAGTGTATTTACATAGGAGTGGGCTATATTTACAGTCAATAAACATAATTGCCTACTGTGCTTTCAGCAGCCAAATGTAAAATTGCTTGGAATATCTAATGAACAATATTAGGAAAACAAGGTTGCTAAATTACATCAGACCATATGCACAATAATAAGAAATAGTGAATGGAAGTTCATTGCAGTTTACCCACTGTTATAACCATACCTTAGTCATGATGATGAATTATTTTAAAAGTCAAACAAGACCTAGAATTATATCAAAGCTGCAATTTGTGGTACATAATTTCTGAAAATGACACTACTTTTCTGCCTGCTAGTTCAGTGTATAAAACTCTATATAGAATATAAAACTATAACCAGACAGATTGTTAAAAAACCACTCCTCACCTATTGTATGTGAAGTTGCCATAGCAGTAAAATATTAATAGTGATTTCTATTCATAGCAATTGCAATTCATAATGGTTACATTCACTTTGGCCCAATTGAAGTCAGTGGTGCAAGTGGGCAATCATTTAGAATCCCAGCTCAGATGTGCGTATAGAAATTTTTGCCTCCGTGAGTAGAAACACGCATTCCAATGGAGGAAGATGATGGTACTACACACATTTCTTTACACATGCATTTCTACCTTATGAATCTCAAAGAATGATGGTCTATTCATGCAGGAGCTTCTCAAGTGTATTATGCAAACAGGTGTGTGGACACTTGAAAAAGGTAAGTTTTTGGATTGTAACTGCCAGAATCACATTGGCTGGGGAATTCTAGGAGCTGTAATTCCAAAAAGTAATTTCTCCAGGCTGAGCCTTAGTTCATCAAGTGGTTCAAAGCAGTAATTAGAAACTTAGTGTTAATAAAAAGTGGTTACTGAATTCTGATGGAAAACCTGACTATAAATGTATAACATACATGTTTTAAAATGCACATCCACAGCCAAATATCTGTTATGCTGAAGTGTACACATGACACCTTTTAAAAGAAAAGAAAGAGAATTACTTCCAAGGCATGTCTTTGTGAAGATGTTAACAACCCACAGAAGACTAGGGGGAAACAGGCAGAGACGACCTTTTTGTTGAGACTTGAATGTGAAGGAGTTCTTTGACTAAACAGGCAGAATAAAAATATTAGTGGTTTTATTTACAAACATACACAACCTTTTCCTTTTATTACTTAGAAAGTTACGCAGAACCAAAGTCTATCACCCCTGCTTTTTTGTTTTTGGTTTGGCATCAAGGTCATGCTGGGGCTGGGGGATTCTGGGAGCAGTTGGACTGAAAAAGGCATTTTTCCAAACTCTGATTTATAATTTAAGTCCGGGTCAATTGACCCACTTCAGACACTGTATAACATTAATAATGCAATTCTAACTCAGTTGGACTTTCTGCTGTGTAAACATGGATGTACCAGTTCCCTCGGCTTTGTGCAAACATGATTGCACTGAAACTGTTATATGTCAATTGTAAGCTTTCCTTCTGAACACTCAATGCACAAACATAATTCTTTTTCCCATAATCTTCCCCATAACTATTAGTGTCTCAGTCATGGGAGAAAAGCAGGATATAAATTCAACCAGTAAATAAGGATTTGTGAAAACTAACTTTAAAACCTCTATAAATTAACACAGAGTATAAAAAATTAACCTGTTGACCAATGAACACTTTGCAGTAGGCTCTCCCTCCCCCTGCCCCCCCAGATTTCCCCTTTGCCACCCAAGGACCTGAGACACTTTGTCTGGAAAGAAAGTTGATTTATTTAAGGATTTTAAGGGAGCAGCTTGATTTCTGCTACATGTTATGGCACAATGCAATGTTAGCCCTATCATTGGACCGAATGAGAAGGCTACCTCAGGTGACAGATTGCCAGGAGTTACGTATTGCCATTTCTCCTCTCTAAAATGGTCCTTGGTGCTTAGAGTAGCCATGCTCAACCTTTTTTTTTGGCCATGGCCACAAACCTAATATGAAATATAGGCTGAGTCAGGATTGTATATTTTGCGTAACAAACCTTACTGTATAAGATGGTGTGTGAAGAATTGTTTTCAGTCTGTGGCCCCCTTCAAATGTGCCAGGGCTCCTCAATGGGCCATATGCCCCCCTCTGAGAATGGCTGCTCTAGGGAGCTGCTCTGTGCAGTTTGTCAGAATCAAGAATTGTTTAACATATGGCACTACAGGACCTCTAGAACCAGGCACTACAGGAGGGCTGATATAGTAAATCATTTGTGCCATACACAATCTCCCTGGGTCATCCCTATCATAGTTTCTGGTTCTGAAGCCTCCTCATACCCAAGCAAAGCATTTAAACTTCTTAGATATGTGGAAGCAGCCACCACAGTTCTGAAAACAACCCTGCTGGGCTTTGGCAGTGCTGGGAGGCTACTGCTACTGCTACAATGGAAGGGGCAGGTTTTCTACATTGGGATTAACCTTCCATAGTAATGAGAGCAGTTCACTTCCTACCTCAGATGGCAGGAAAGCTTGAGCCACCTCGGATCCTGCATGCTTCATGACCCCAAAAAGTTGGTGCAAATTTTGAGGAAACTTCTAATTAGATTCCCCCCCTTCTCCCCATCTATAGATAAAGTTGGAACTGGCAGGGGAATAGGATGCATTTATAAATGTATAAGTTGCTCTTTAGACATGTGCAACATGCAAGACCCAATAAAGTCTGTAGCTGTTATTAAAGCAGAGTGAAATGCAGCTGCTAGCTGGTGTGATTATGTTCGGCCCAGACAGTGCAACTTGTACTCTGACAGTATCTGTATTTTTCTTTCTGACGTCCATTTATAGTAGTATTTTGTCCCAGGATTTCTTCCTAAGGGCAGAGCTTAGTGCTACAACACTTCCTAGAAGACGTTCAGTTCTGTTTCAAAGACTCACAGTCAGAAACCTTATATTAGCACTGATATTAACATTTAAAATCCATGCAAATCTTCCAGAGGCAATGCTGCAGCAAGGAGGTGGATTTTCCACTTTCCTGAAAAGCTCAGAGAGACTATTTTCAAAGGTGTGGTTTTTGCAGTGCAGGGTAGATACAATTAATTGTTGTCCCCTTTGAGATGAACCTTGACTACCTGCGTTGATTACCTGTGATAGTTTTGCCCATCTGATCACACCACAATTTAATGTGTTTTTTTCCTAGTTAGGATTAACAGTTAGATTTAGCCCAGAGTCTTATAATCAGAAATACGTCCATAGTTTTCACATGCATATTTCTATCTGCTTCACGCTCGCTGCTTTGAAAGCCACATCTAGGAGTTCTCTGACTACTTTCTCAGCACATCACTTATCAGTCTTTTTCTGTTGAATCAGCAGATTCCAGGACAACTAGAATAAAAAATCTCACAGAGCAGCATGTCTCATGGTATTTTGAAAGACATGGCCATATTTTCATAATTCATTTTAATTTTTATAGCCATGAAAAAAGTGGAGTCAACAGACAAAATTTTGTCTCTGAGAACCAAACTGTTGTTTAGTTGTTTAGTTGTTAAGTCGTGTCCGACTCTTCGTGACCCCATGGACCAGAGCATGCCAGGCCCTCCTGTTTTCCACTGCCTCCTGGAACCAAACTGTACTCCAACACAAAAACAGAAGTAATGAAACACTGCTAGATTTTAAAATGAGAAGCTGCTTTGATGGGGAGCATATCAGAGCAAAAAAGCACAAGAAGGATCCTTTCTGTGTTGCTTCTTTCCCTACTCAAATCATCCCCCTTCAGCCTCTTAAGAGTTTCAGACACATGTTTGCAATTAGCTCATGAGGGATGGTGTTTCATATATTTGCTTTTAAGATAGTTTGTTTTTAGGGGAAAAAAACTGTTCTTCAAGACATTTTCCAACTTGCCTTACATGGGGCTTCTCTGTGAGATTGTTTATAAACAATTATTTATAAATTAGCATGGTAAGTGATAATAAATCTGCTTGTTTATTATATGATCAACACAGAACTCTCTACATTGGTAGTGTATGCAAACTACCTAACATTGAGTGAAACTCTTGATCTACCTAGACTGTCTGAGACATTTCAGAGTCTATTCCATTTCTGGTATAAGCTCCTGCTTTAACAGAGGATAACAAATGAGATGTTCGGATATGTTTCTGTATGGAATCAACTTGTGGGAAGTAAAGGCAATTCTGCTTATATGGCTACAGCTGTCTTTTGTTACATAGATGGCAAAACTTGGCTCAGAGCACCACTGACAGATGAGTACATCTAATCCTCTGCAAAAACTTTGCACAGATTTGCCTAAACACTAAAGAAGATGTAACACACATTGGCTCAAGATCAAAGTCTGTATTTCCTAGAATTAGGTATGTGGCTTGATTCGACTTTTTCTTTGTAGAAAACTTTACTGCTTTTGATTGATATGTATACAGAATATTGAATAACACATCTCTGAACACAGACGTACACTCAGCATATAGTAGAGAGATTCAAGTTGTCTTTTTCAGCACAAAACATCTGTCTTATTTGACGCCAGAGCTGCACAATAGTCCTGAGCAGATGTGATTTCAAGCTATGCAGAATATATAGATGTTCCTTTTAATGAAAAGTACAGCTTAGCTCTCAGGAATATATACAGAGACCGATAGCTTTCAGGATATTTTAAAAAGCACCATTATTAATAACATTTAAGAGAAAGCACCACATATAACTTAATGAAGGAACTCTTGCTGTTGATAAAATGCCATGTAAGGTGGATTTCTAAAGGCACAGTGTTTTATGCCCTGAGGAATATGATGACCAACACAAACTTAGCTGCCATGGGCAAATGCCTACCCGTAACAAAAGATAACAAACTATTATCAGCAAGAATCCTGATAATAGTTTGTATAATAGTAAGAAGGTATTTATTCAAAAGGGTGGTACACACAACCACCGCCCCCCCCAACTGAGTTGAAAGAACACGTAACTGTTGACCATATTTACTAGGGCTGCCTGAGGAGCAACTGGGCCCCAGTAATTAACAGCTGTAGCAGAAATGCTTGCCCACCCACCTGTGCTCCATACAATGGAGGGCACTGACTGTGCCCTAGAACCTTCTAACTTCACATGTATAAATTAGCATATATGGCAAGCCTTTTCTTGTGCTGTCTGAATGTACAAGCAGGCAGGGGTTGGGGTAGACCTGTTATTACTACAGAGTGAAGCAGCTGTCTCACATGGCAGATTTTATGTGTTATGAAGGGCAACAAATTGTTAATTGTTTGAAAGATTATTCTTGTGTTTAACTGCCATAAAAGAAGTCAGAAATTTTCTGTCCCAGGTGCCCAAATAAATTGACTGGTCTTACATATTATGCACCTTGATTTAAGGATGGAGGGTGCCATATGCTGCCACCTCAGGCAGCAAAATGTTTTGGATCATCCTTGCTAACCCACATGGAAATACATAGATTGTGTGGCATTTCTGTGAACTGGCCCTTTAAATAATAGATAACCCAACATCAGCAAATCATTCATTTCAGATTAGTCTATTATCAGTGCTTATTTTTTTAAAATGGCACCTGATAGTAAAGGACTCTGATACACCCTATGTGTATGAAAGGAATGTGCTTTCTACCTCCTAAATATATCACATATATCTGCCACGAAAGCTGTGATATTGATGCTGCTGAGATCACTGTCCCTCACTAAGTGCCCAAGTGCCACTACTTCAAGTCTGCAGTACAACCACCAGTTTACATGCTATGAATTTGGCGGGAGACAAGTTTCCCTACATGCTGGCTATAATATATTTAAGATGTGTGAGTCCATGGGTCATCAAGATGGGGACACTGAGGGACATGCCACTGAAGTTGACACCAAGCATATCTGGTAGTAGTATGGATGCTTTCCATTAAATGGGGATGATGCCTTAGGCATTATCACAGCTGCATAGAGCATCAGCCAGCTGATGGCACCACTTGCAACATATTGTTGTTGCTGGCTGAGGGATTCAGGAACTGTAATCCAAAAAGTAACTTTCCAAAGCTCTGGAGGAAGGCCATTTGGATCGGCCTCTAAATGGAGGCTGTAATGTGCAGAAAGTCTCCATTTATAACAGTGACAGTAAATGTATGTGGCAAGCTGCATTAGTTGATAAGCACTCAGTTCATATGACAGCTTATTTAAAGCAACCAACTATCACATGGCAGTTGGTGTTATCACTGGTGTTCACACACCAGCTTGAGTGGGTGTTTAGGACAAGGCTGCATTTCAGCTGCAACATGTTTTCTGGAAACTTGTATCGGATCTAGAAATTTAAAATCATCCAGAGAATGGATGTGTATCATATTTTAATCTAAAGTTTGCAGAGTAACCCTAAATACCTAGAGCTACTTCACACCTCTTCCAGTTGCAGCTCCATAAAGCATGCATACATGCTGCTGAATGTGTTGAAGTGCCCTGTCATTTACATATTCTACTAGTTAATACTACAAAAAAAACCAAAACACTGTACATGCAGGAAGCCCTTAGAAGCTACATCCTTTCTAAATTCTGTGAATCAGGTAAACGAAGGCTGGGACAAGATGCCGTATATACAATATATAAACCAGGTTGCAACTGTAATTAGACACCTGTGTTGGGGAAGAGGATGTGAAAAAAAATCAAAAGGTAAGATGTGGTATTTTAAAACTTGACCTCCATTTGTTCACAGGTGCTTAGATTCATGACTAGAAAGCATGTTTTCTCATGATAACATTTCCCCTGCACAGATGACTGAAAGCAACCTCTGAGACTGTTAGGAGCTGCCCCTGCCCCACCTCATGTGAACAGATTCTCAGTTTAATTAAATAATGTTTATAGCCTGCTTTAAACTTCAGTATCCTGAATACTTTGCTGTCACTCCAGGCCTGCACACCTCACCAACTCTGAATTCTATAGTACCACTAATATTTTATTTAGCATTTGATACAAGAAGATATTTTCTAAACATGCATTAAGTACCTGCCTGTGTAGGAAGTGCATCTGATGCAAAATATTGCAGCCTGTTTGAAGAGGTAACATAATCTAATAAAAATTTTAAGTCATTGGGGATCAAAGGTAGCATTGTGTTCATTAAATCCTAAACATTTCAAGCATCAAGGTTGTATCTCCACTAAGAAAATGGAAGATCTAAATGCAAACAGTTTATAGGATAATGCTATGTGGGATATTATTACAATGCATTTTACAATATTAATTCAAGTTCTGTGGCCTTAGAACATTTGAAAATGATAGTATTCTGCAAATCAGGAATATAGGACCGCTCCAAGAGGTTTTTTTTTGGGGGGGGGGGGCTTTCAGTTCTCTCTCTTGGTCCCTTACTTTTCCAGCAAAAATGGGTGAACTGAGCTTTCAGAAGCCTGCTAGAGCAGTGACTCACTCTTTAAATGACAGGAGCTCCTTGTACCATTTAAGAGAAAAAGTTCACATTTTTAAAAACTGGAAGTGGTCTACTTGCCACTCATAGGGTTGTTTTTTGGTATTTCTCAGCATTTTTGGCAGTCTGTGTGGCTCCCTAGAAGGATAGAAAACTGGCCCCTGGAGCTACCAAAACTGTCCACCCTTGCTGTAGACAACAACAGACCAAATGAGACTGCAAGCTACTTCCAAACATATAGGTTGTAATTTCTCAGAAATGGAGACCCAAAATCCCTGTGGTTGTGTATAATATGTTACTGCAAACTAGCACTTTGCTCTTATATGTGAATAAGTAATATTGTGCTGTGCATACCAAACACCACAAACTTAGGGTGTGAGGCATGTATGAAAACATCCTAAAAGAGTTCACAGGGTGCTAGTACAGTACATTGTCATAAAATGTTTGAAATACATGACAAAATAGTATTTTAATGTAAATTGAAGCCTGGATTTTTAATGGCAATGTGTATTTGGATATATCTCTCATTTTCTTTTCACACACACACTCTATAAATTAAGTGACAAAACATGGCACTTTTCACCAAATATTGAGGTCTTTTTAGTACCTTCCACCTGGATTTTTTATCTGTCTCTTATTGTGGTCACCACCATCCACATGAGCAGGCAAGTAATACTGCACATTTTGGCAAAACATACAAATATTTTCCCCAAAAGCTTATTTCTTCTTCCCCATGGCCCTTCTCTGTTCTTCAGAAAGAGTAACAGCCCTTTTCCCAATTCCCAGAGCGAGACCAGATATATAAGTTGACCTGCATGTGTTCAACAGCCACCAGTGATCAAATATCCCAGGCTGAGCTTTCATATCCTGCCCTCATGGCAAATGAAATGCTTCACCTCAACAATAATTGGACACAATTTCACATATTCATCTATGAGCCAAGTTTGAAAGTGATCAAGATGCAAAGTGGATATCTTGGATATCTTGAAATGTGTGCCAGTAGATCAGTTCTCATAACTGTGTGTCTGACATAGTTAAAGCCTTGTGATATCCTTGTTTTGCTGCAAGTCTCCAATACTCTCATAGTCGTTCTCTTGGGAGAGGAGTGACTGGCTGCTATTGAGAACCAAACCGTTTCTGTCTTCTTCACGATTTAAAGTCTGTATTGCTTCGTAGTCTGGCTCTAACTCCCCATTTAGTCTCTCTGATGACTGAGGCATAGTGGTACAGTTTGGGATATTTTCCAAGTCCTTCACACTGGCATAGAGGCCACTGCAAATGGATGGTGATTTTGGAGGTACAATTTCTGGGATACAGGTATATGTAGACTCCAGGTTTCTGTTGGCCTGCCCTGGTTTATTTACAGAAGAGTACATTGCTGAAATCTGTAGGAGGTGAGAAAGGGAAAATAAATTAAGCACCTAACAACAGCAAACTTCATGTAATTGTTTTATAATTCCTTGATGCTGCACATGATGCCAGTTCATATGTTAATATATCAGATCAAGAAGTAATGGTTTATTGCAGTGGTTTCCAATATTGGGTCCCCAGATGTTCTTGAACTACAAATCCCAGAAATCCTGGCCAGCACAGGTACTGGTGAAGGCCTCTGGGAGTTTTAGTCTAACGTTTTGGGATTCAAAGTTGGGAACCACTGGTTTACTGGATGGAGAATGAGCACTCTGGGTATGTGTTCCTCATGCCATTAGGTATGCTGGCTTGTAGCTAGAGGTTAAACCATAGTTATTTTTAGTCAGCATCCTTCTGGTATTCTTGCTGGATGCTCAGAGAATTAGACATCTGGCTGCAGAGCCAGAGGTTGGGAGTTTGATTCCTCACTGTGGGAGAAGAACCAACCTGTGACTTTGACCAAGGTGCATAGTCCTAGAAGGTCCCAAGAATAAGGGAATGGCAAGCTATACCTTGAAAATCTTACAAAGGTCACCATAACATCAAACTTGATGGCATTTAATTATTGTTACTATTTTTATGGCAAACGTGGAGACAACAATGGTGGGCAGTAGGCCATATCTAGAATATACTCTATGAAAGGTGCATTTGAAGGGTGTTTATTCATGCCAGCCCCAAGGCCCTGATCCTGGCCTTAAAGACTTCACTGCATTTCAGACATATTTTATATACACTTTATTTGCTTATGAGACTAATATATTTATAAAGCTACCAGTTACAGCTGCACACAAATGGCTTTTTGAAACTCTCCACCCTATTTGTAGAAACAGAAACTGGCGAAACAATTTCACCAATTTTCCTAAGGCAAGGAGAAATTATCCAACAGTTTTTCAGAGGTGAGGATCAACATCAGCTGACTTCATAGCCCAGCTATGTTCTTTTTCCTCCTCTCAAAGGGTTTTTTGTTTTTGTTTTGTTGTTTCATTGCCATGTAAGTGGCACCAAAAACAATTGCCTTAGCAGCTTGGGCACCATTTTGCTTCCTCCACAATGTTTTCTACCTAGGGTCCTTCTAGGGCATTGTGGTGGTGGGTGGTGATGGGGTGAGGTGAGATTCAGCCATCAAAAATGGTGGAGAATTTTTGGAACAAATTCTGAAAACACGACCTTCTGTTTCAAATGAAGAATGAAAAAATCTTAGCATGTTTCTTAGCGAAATGTCTTTCAGAAATTTTGACTTTGTATTTGCCATTCTTTGGGGTTCAACATTTTCCCTCAGGGCCTCTCAAATGTTACATTTCTGAAAGGTCATTGTAGGTAGAACAGATGATTATAATACTTTCATGTAAATCCTATAGCAGGCATGAGGAAGGACAACGTTGTGTCCAACTCCAGGAAAAAAGATAAACCTAGTGATATGCCATTATTTGTCATCCAATTTCCATTTTATTTTCCCATGCAAGAAACTTCCATTTTTCTGCCACATTATCACAACCCTTTAGAATATCTTTAGACAACACTCCTATGAATATTTTAGTGACTTTGCTTGGCTTCCATAGTAAGCCTTGTGCCAACTGGGAAGCAATTTGCCAATTCTTTTCCCTCATGACAGACACAGCTGCAATGCACACCATTCCAGAAAACCTCCTGAATAATGGGAGAAAACATGAGTCATTGCTGCGCATTTTGGGGGGCGGGGCGGGGCGGGTCTTTTTGGAGCCACAGGTTTCACAACAATGTTGGTCCTTCATAAATTCCTAAGAGGTGAGCCCTCTGGTGGGTCTCAATTCCAGTTTGAGGTGCCCTGCCCCATGCTAGTGTGTGAGCACTAAGTATGAAACCAGCAAGAGAAGAGGGTTTCTTCATCTGTAAAACACACAGCATGCTGCAAGATCTGCAGATGAATATTTTCACCTCTAGATTTGCCCATCATTCCCAGACCTTCTTACAGCACTTAGATACTGATTTATTGCTGGTGAAAGGAATTATTACATACTTCATACCAGAAGAAACTCACCTCTTCTTCTGTAAGAGATGGATCATCTTCTCGTGATTTGTAAGACAATGAACTAAGCCTCTGATAAAGAAGGGGGAAAAACAATCCTTATTAACAGCCACGCTTCCACAAATCAGTATTGTTTATAACCCATCCATTTCTATGTGAGTGAAAACTAAACTACAGTTTCATCCATGAGTTAAGTAGAGCTTTTAGATGCAGCAGAACCTTTGTTATTTGTGGTGTAATGATGGGTTAAATGATTCAGTAATGACATGAGATCAAGTTCTATTAGATTTTTGAGCTTTCACTGAAATCTGAGTAAGTCAGCAGCAGTGTACATACATAAACAAACTGCTGGATGTTAGGCTGGCTAAGTTTACGGTGCCTTAATAATGTTGCTGGACCACCAGTATAAGTCACTACCAAATTCATAACTGGTTTTATAATTTTCACAGTCTTTTTCTTAGCTGGAGAGAGGACATTCACTTCAGTCACTGGCTCTCTTGACAAGCAGCAAAGATAGAACTTAATTTCTTATGGCATCTTATTTCATCACAACTTTGGGAAATTTTTCTTAAAGGATATTTACAATGTGTTTTGTTTTGCAGAAGCCAGAAGGAAGCTTATAAAAAAATTAACAAACACAGTTAAGGGCCATTACAATGTCTCTGGACTTTGAGACAAGCAACATTTCAACTCAAGATGAATCAAATGTTTTCTAAGTGAAAACAAAACAGCAGCATCTAAGGTTTTTTCTACAAAAAGAAAGTGACTCCATCATGTTTTAGCCTTAGTGTGTATCCATCCTACCAAGTTAAGGTCAAAGTATGCAGATAGGTGGCATGCAACAATTTTCCCAATTCAAAAGCATTGTTTATGTGCTGGGGAAGGCAAATTGGTATGGGATCTTAATGTGTGGGGGATGGGTTGAAACTTTCCCCCATCTGCTGAAGACCCAATCCGGATTCAGGCCCCACGGTTGCAATTTACATAGGGGAAAAGTCTCCATTTCCTTCAGCATTTCCCCTTAGGCTAACTGCAAATCAGGACCACAGTGGGACAAAGGATTAATGCTCATACCATACCAGTGTGCTACTTAATTCAGCTGTACTTTACTTCTGAATAAAGAAGGAAAAGACAGAGCTGCTTTCTAAATATTAAAGATAATATGCAGTTTGACCCTCAGCCTGCAATCCTGTCATCTTTATTTGCATCTTTTACTGCCAAAGACAGCATTTGACACAGCAGATATTGCAAATGTGGGAGCAGGTCTCAAACAATGGTATGCTCTAATAAAGCAATGTAAAATGTACCTTGTCAGGCTCGCTAGGTCCTTCCATCACCTCTTCCTCTTCTTTGACTGCTTTTTCCTGCTCATTCTCATTTTCATCGAGGAGTTTCATGGGTACTGGAGGAGGAGCTTCATCTTCCACGTCAGGAGTGTTGCTAAGAGGACTCTCTGAATTAGCACTCTGACGGCTTTTTTTATTTCTGTCAACAGAGGCATATTCAGCTGATTCCATCTTGCGCTCAAGAACATGATTTAGACTCCCATTAGCAATCACTGTAGCTTTTGATTTGCTCTTCTCTGTATTGGTTGTTGTTCCTGGATCCTTAATTTCCTTCACAGTTTCATACAAGCAGTCCTCAACTATGTTTTCTTGGGAGGAGCTGTCTTTCAGCACTTCATAAGGTCCCTCTGTGGCCAGACTCTGGTCATTTTCTGTATTTCTTGTAGATAGAATAGTTTCTATGGCACTATTTGGAGGGATTCTGGGAAGTTCTCGGCTTTGGTGACATTTTAAAGGCCTTCCTAGACTGTCCTGTGGTTCCAACAGATCTGTAACAGAGGTCTGCACTTCTTCATAAGGCTGGATGCAAGCAGTTGTGCTATCTTCTGATAGAACTAAGAGAAAAATGTATAAACGCACAGCATAAGCAGATAACTGTAACATCAAGACCATGGTTAAGAATACAGACCTACCATATAAATCTTCCTACCTCTACTCTGGATCACCTACAGAAAATCAGACCTGTTTTATAGGGATTCTATTTAGAAATACTGTTTTCTTTCAAGCAGGTATTAGATGATGTCTTGCTCATTGAAAGGTGGTGATTTTCTTGTTAAAAAAACAAAGTTGCCTTGGGGAGAGAGACAGAGATGAGGCAGGAAACACCCATTCTGAGACATCTTAATCGCCTTCAGACTTTCCTATTTAGCGACAACTGCTTGGCAAGAGGTGTGCATAAAATCACTATAGCACTATGGCTTATTATCTAGATAACGGAATCTTTGTCTTTAGATAGCACATTTATCGTGACTTCCATCCAACTATTATGATCTAATGGGCCATCCTAATGCTATTAACGTTGCTTATATCAGTATCACTGTAGTAGTCACAATCTGAATGTCTGGAGACCCACAATGAGAAGCGAAGAACACCATTTCCAATTTTGCAGATGGAACAGTTCTGTCAGCAGATGTTTCCCACAGATTTTAGCCCCAGTTTAGTCATATTTTAAGTAGGCCCACTAAAATCAATGGGACTTAAATTAGTCATATTTGACTCGTCTCATTGATTTCTGTTGTGTACATGCCACCTCCTATATGAAACTGTCTGTAGATTAAAACTGTCTCTTTGCACCTGCTATACTTGCCACCATCAAGAGGCAGGTAATAATGTAGGATAGGATATTATTTTGTAGCAGAACCCTTGTAAACTTCTATAGTTTCAGGCAGGCAGGAAATACATTTATGTTCTCTATGCTTTTATTTATTTATTTTAATGTGAAAAGGTTTGCTTCTGCTATCATTTAAACTACATCTCCCAGAATTCATCAGCAATTCCCCTAGTCAGAATTCTGATAGCTGTAGTTGAAAAATCCAAGTCCTCAGAGGAGTTTCAGAAAACACACCTGTGCTCCAGCAAGTCTCCCTCTTAAGCAACAGCTATTAGCCTACAGAAGAGGGAAATGGGTGGGAGTGGTTTAACTCCATGGAAGCTACAAAGGATTAGGGGACTGGCAGGTTTTTGAGATGCACAAAGCCTAATGAACAGAGAGATAACCAGTCCCCCAATCCCTTGAAACTCCCATAGAGTTTAGCTACTCCCATCCATTTCCCTCATCTTTAAACTGATGACCATCGCTCCAGAGACAGACTTGCCTCTGAGGACTTGGATTTTTTGGCAACAACTACCAAAATTCTGATTGGGGAAATTTCTGGGAAATACTGGAAGCTGTAGTGAAAAAATCCAAAAGTCCCATGCCTAATATTAAAGTGAGGTTGCTTTGTTTTCCACTATTATAAGTTTGGTTTTAAAGTTTCATTTTTGTATAGCTCAGTGGTTTAGGTCTCTGACTGCAGAGCCAGAGGATGGGAGCTCAATTCCCCACTGTGCTTCCTCAATAGGGGCTGGACTCAAGTATCCATAGGGTCCATTCCAGCTCTGGAATTGAAAGATTATTGTTATTCTGCCTTGAGACAATTTGTTAGGGCTGAAAAGCACGCAGATATTCTTATAAATAAGTCTAGATTCAACCTATTGTTTTAACTGTTTAGTTATTCATTTACCCACCTGTATCTGCTCAACTCTTTTCCGAACTCACAAGTAACTTAATAAGTGCAGCACAAAGTGCTAATCCATGAGACATCAGAGACTGAATAACACAGATGAGCTTTCATATCACGTCACATAGTTTCAATTTACACATCCATTTACAAAATGCTAAGAAATCATATAATGAAATGGAGCCTTACCATCACCATTGCTGAGTCCACCATTTTGTTCACTGCTGGCAAGTGGATCTGTAGTCAGACTTGTGACAGAGTGGCTAAATGCTTCCTTATCAGAGGGCTGCAAAAGAAAATGTGTGGATTCCACTTGAACAGGTCAGGTTCAAGTTATTACTCATGATCTTTACTCATTAATAATGACAAACAAGTTTTCTGGATTGGGCCATGCTATTCCATACATTTAGCCAAAATCTTTCTGGTTATTCATACAGATACAAATGCTATGGCATAAATCACAGCAGTGAATTGTTGCTAGTTAGCGTCACCACTGTATTCCTTCTCATGCACCAGTTGTGTTACTTGACATACAAATAGAAATAAAAGCAGCAACTCCTTAACTGGAGGCAATTGCCACTGTGATTTACATCACTGCGCTTAATGCTGGCATAAACAACCAATAGGATTCTATCCTTTTTTGTACAGTTTTCATCTTTTAACCAACTCTTTCTTTTACACATCTGATCATTTATAATCTAAACCCTTCATTTTGTAATATAATGAATGTATGACTCTAATATATTAAATGATTGATAAAATATATTTTTCATCATTAAAACCAACCATATTTTATCTCTCTAATGACAATATATCACAGCATCCACTAAAAAGATCAACTGAATAGAGTCACTGAGAATTCACGCCCAGTCTGAAGCATGGGGCTGAGCTATGGGCATGCTCCCACTCTTACAAACCTTTCTAAGAATATATGTTAAATGCCTGTGTACCTATGTTCCCCTTAGATTACAATGCAGTTGTACTGAAGCATATAATTACATAATCATGTATATTTTTTTACTTGCCTTGGATTTTTAGCTATCTATGACTACCAGCTAAGGAAGAAGGATATTAGTTATTTTAAATATCTAATAATAAAAACAAGAAACTCCAGTTCCCTAGCTATATTGGCCAAAATCTTATTGGCAGTTAATCCAAAGGCATAACTTTTAGTAGCAAGTTGCCATAAGATATCTCTGCTGGCATTATTAGTTGCATGTTGAGTTGTGAGACTCAGTATGCAACAGGTAATGCTTAGAGATTTTGTAATTCACAGCAATCTGCCACTAAAAGTTATACCTTTGGCAAAGCTGCACAGCAGGATTTCAGCCATTGTGTCATAGCAGAAGGAAAAACAACTTGTGTCCATCAGATGTTGCTGGACTACACCTCCTATCAGCTATAGCCTAGCCAATAGTGCACTGGGTGAGTGATACTACTGAATAAAGAGTTTATGTCAACCCAGTCAGGCATTTCGTCTCAAAGTTGTAGGGTTCAAAGGATGATGAAGATGTGGGCATGTACTTAAGTCCCACCTTCATGTATTTGGGCCACCCAGAAATCCTATGGACTTTTGTGCTTTGGGGACAAAGGTTTGCATTGGGCTTTGAAACATGCTGAACTGATTTCACTTATGATGTTTCCATGATCAGCAGCCCAGATAAGGAAGGGCTGCTAGTCATAGAAACAGAGTATGGCACAGTAGGTCACAGCTAGAGTAAGCCCATTTAAATTAACAGAAGTTATGAAGGACTGATCAAATGCCCACTGATTCCTTGGGCCTACTCTAGTGTGATTTACTATGCCAAGCAACAGATTTCAGCCAACCTGTAAGTGCAATTGAGCATGTTTAACAGTGCCTTTGCAGACATAGAAATGTCTACAGGCAACGTTCCCTTTTTCTGTCCCACTGCATTGGAGCCTCGCCCTGTGTGCATGAGGGTGGGTGGGGCTTCTTCCAAACTGGGAAGTAAACAAACCAGCTGCTGGCTGCCCGTGTACAGCCCTGATGGAGCTGTGGGCATGCACGTGAGCTCAGCTTAGAGGGAACGTTGTCTACAGGACACCTGGATGTGGATGTGGAAATGGGGTGAGAATGTGAATGTGGGTTTCAGACGTGTTCCTTTGTCAGTGCCACAAACTTTCAGGCTGACTGCCTGAATAGGGGTTTTGTCCCCAGTGATCTATGAACTGAATAAGTGGTTTTGAGAAGGCACAATTACCCCACTTGCTAAATGGAAAACTCTCATTTATCACCTTCCTCACAGGGTGAACAATGTGGTGGGACAGGAGGAGAACACCAGGATTTGTGCACCACCAAAGTCTCCCACCTTAATGTCCATGAATGTATTCTTAGTCCTGAAACCCATAACATGTGTACATGCATTATGTAATAGTCAGAAACATTCTGTGTTCAGACTTCCTCTTATATTATAAATCCTAAACTATTAAAAAAAGTACTTTCAAATAATAAAGTTTCTTTTTTTACCACATTCATCAGATTTTCATGGTCCCCATTCTGGTGCTTGGGTCTCTTCTCCCTTTAATGCAAATCATATTCAGGTATATTGTTAAAAATAATCCTAATATGTCTGAGCATCTATCTCTATGTTTAAGCATCAATCAGTATTTGCATAATGTAAGAGATGATTTGTGGACCCTAGTCCAATTAAATTCCCGCTAAGAACAACTAGGCATAATCTATTCATAAGGAACTTGAACTACTGATTTCAGGAGGATTTAAAACATGATTAATGTTACTCTTTGAATCCTTCCTTGACTTTAAAAAAATGCATTCTTGACCTAGAAAGAAATTCAGGTGTCTAGTACTGATTTATTTACCATTTTTAATATAATACTTTTTAATTCTTGTTTAATATTTGTATACTTATTGTTTTTAGCTTTTAAATGTTGTCTTTTTAATGCTGTAAGTTGCCTTGGGCCCTTTTAAGGAGAAAGGTGGGGTAAAAATATTTTAAATAAATAAATAATAGAGTTTGGCAGTCATTTGCATGTGGTTACAGGGGAAATTTTCAGTTGCCCTGTGGAGCTAGTATATATTTATTAATTTATCCCAAACAGGAATCCTATATTCTTACCTTTTTCAAGAATTCTAAAAGAAAAACAATGTTGATTAATCTGCAATCAGTACTTTTTTCTGCTCATTTGAGTATAAGAAGGAACAAAAAACAAACAAAATCTCACCCTTCTTATTTTTTATATTTAAAGAATGTACATATTTCACATGTGACTGGTATTTTAAACTAAAAGTTTCCATCAGTCATCTGAAGAATTTATTTTATCCCAAAATGCTTACTATATGGCCACATGAATCCAGTTGGTAAAACAATTACAACAAAATGTCTTCTAGCATCCCAAATACTAACAGATGTATTGGCCCATAAGATTTCATACCTATCTGCTGTGGCACCTGTGTAGCATCTGTATAGGCTTTTGAGGAATAAAGCAACTTTAACTGTAAATGCATTAGGCTTCTGGGCTCCATAGGAATCTTTGCTTTGTTTTGCATGAGAAATTATGCAGTTGTCTACTCTTTTGGAACTAAATCCTTTGTAAAATGAATTGTGTAAGTCCTGGAACAGGTGTGGGGTTTTTTTGTTTAATATTAACAGACAGCACTTAGTGTTTGCTTCAAGTTATCTATTGTTGGCAATTTGCTGTATGTTCAAGCATATTTTAAATTATTCTATATATGAACACAGCAGTCTCCCTTAACTAGGTCAGACAATTGATCCATCTAGCCCAATATTGCTGACAATGGCCCAAATCCTCTTACCTCATTAAACTGGTGTAGCGCAAATGGTGTAACTTTAAGAAATCACCGAGGTCATTATCAGTTGCATGCAGGGTTGTATAATTGATTGTGCAATTGAGGATGTCTATAGTAATTTCTTAACTTGGGGCAATTTGCCTCCAAAAGTTAAGCCATTTGTGTAGATATGCAGCAGGATTTTGGCACGGTCCTCTTGAGTTTTTAAGCAGGCTCACATCCTAGCCCAAATTGTATATGTGGGATTCTTCATATTCTGGGACCTGCTACATGCCCTGCAGGTACTTTATCACTGAGCTATTGCCTCTTCCTGCTACACTAACTGGTATTCCCTGGAGGCCTTCCATCCATGTTCTAACCCAGAGGTGGCAGGCTCCCCCTAGTTTAGGAAAAATGGGATGACTAACTCCAAGATCTTCTTGACTTTTTAAAATGAAAAGCAACCAGTTTTGACTCTTGGACAAGGAATGTGACTCAGGAATATGTATTGATTTCTGAGAAGCATATGACAGGCTGTGCCAGAACATCAGTAGTCGGTAATGGTGTCCATCAAACATTGCTGCACTTTTCCAACACCATCCTCAGTAGAGTATTAGACAAGTAACATAAGCTGCTACTCACACCTAAAGGCGCAGCAGTCCATTATATGAGAGTTTCCGGAGCAAAGCATTATCTTTCACTATCCTACTGAAGCTGGTGGCAAATCTCTCATTAACTGTAGCTGTACTTCTAAAAATGTATTTCACTGAAAGCAGGCTAATGATGCCTTTTAAAATCCATGATTCTGTCCATGCAGTACACAATATGATTCTTATTTGCAGTTACTAATTTGCTCCCTTAAGCTTTTCTGATAAAGCATCTGCTGTTTTTTTAATGTCATCAATGATTATATCAACAGCATCTGTGTAAGGAAGGGATTTAGTTTAATTGCATTTCTGGGAAAGTACCTGCTACACAAATATTCTGATGCCACATCCAGCCTAGCAATATGTTAAATTATTAAAGGATGATTACCAGATAATGTCTGGCAACAGAATTTGCATAGCTTGTTACAGATACCCAGAAGACTGATTCTTACACAACACTTTCTTCATTTTCTTCCTCTAGGAGATATCTTAGAGACTTCAAGGATAAAAGATGCAAAAGAGGGCAGGAGTTATCAATCACAAAACTTTGGTAAGGATTCTTTAGAGATTTTCTGCTCAGATCCAATTTAACTACATGATTCGTACATTCCCCCTCCCCTTACAAACAAGGAAGATTAAAGAGTAAGCGCACAGCTATTTATTTTAAGAGTACTTCCAGTCAAACATAGATTCTGCTTTTCAACTGAACAGCAGTGTAAAGTGCTAAAATTTATATGCTCTACATTCTGGTTACCTATTCAACTGAAGTTTAAATTCCAGATAAATTCAAATCAAATGCATAGATGAAAATTGAGTTTAGCCTTAAGCATTTCTACATGAAAACAGCATCAATTTTGAGAAGCTAATGTTAGAATCTCTTAAGACTGGATTTTTAGCACTAAACAGATATACTTGTTATTTTTTAGCAGTGACCCTATAATTACCCTGATGTAAATATTATGCTTTGCAGTGTTTAATTTCTGTAGTTGTTTGAAAATATTCAAAACACAGAGGTCTAGTTACACCTGGAGCAAAATGGGGAGGGGAGGGCCTTGTAGAATAAGGTGGTAGGATTTCGATGTGGCAAAGCAAATTGGATGGTAGCATTTTAGACTGCAAGCAGCAAAAACATGTTTTTGAATCCTCTATTTAAAAATTTTGTACAAGCTTTTAAAAAATACCAAGCAAAGCATAGAATAGATTACATTATAATTTTTCTCTTAATGTGCTGGTTAGTTGTATTCTTCTTTTTTTTTTTAGTATAGGGTTTATAGAGGGCTTTTCCTCTTTAGCCTAGGACAGCATTCAAAAACATCATCTGAGACTTGCAACCAGAAGTGGCACAGTGCACCCTTCCACCATTTTAAAATTTGTCCATCTGATTCTGCTGCTTGTATACATTGGTTTAACCTCCTATTGCTGCCAGATCAGATTGCCAGGCTGATCTGTGATTCTTCAGTAAATGCTGGGTACCATCTCCCATGTTGTAAATTTAAGATATGGAACATTCCTTATGACCTTATTTTCCCTCAGCTTACGTGTTTTCATGTATGCAGTCTTGCTATACAGGGGGAAATTGGTTCATTTTAAGTTATTGATTCCTCTAAAGTAAACAGTATAGGATGACTTTATAGCAGAAAGTAGCCACAAAAAACAATTATAAACATGCACAACAATTATTAAAGGGGAAGGATGGATTGTTCTAAGTAGAAAGATTGGCGGACAAGGTTTTTTTTCCTGATCCAAACAAACCGTGCCATCAGTGATCCATATACCATATCTATATGCCAGTGTGGCTGTTTTATGATAGGATCTCAGATGCCAAATGCCTTCCACTAGGACTGGAATACAGGATCAGAACCTGGACCCAAATGGCTCGTTCATTTATTGTATGATTATTAATTAGGAATGTACTTGACTCTCTTTTTCTTGTATGTGAGAATGAGAAATGGTAAACATTTTTTCCTTGCCTACAAGGAGGCAAAATTTTTTTTGAGAGTTTTGACAAGAATTTTAACCTGCTGTACAAAAATGCAAATAATACCAATAACACAAATTGCACAATTGCTTTGTTTCATTGATTTTTAGATGAGCTACTTGTTTCTTTTTGAGAAATCTCCTTGTCCTGTGCTTATTCTCTCTTTCTGTCTGTGTGTTTCTCAAAGGCATTTTGTACAAATTGCAGAGATTCAGATGGGAAAAGAAGAAACACAGGTCTCACTTTCACACTACAGGCAAGGAATCTCAGAGAGCTTGAAAATTCCTTGTCAAGGTATCTTGTCATGTTGAAACAGCTAAATAGACGAGAAGGAGGAATTTAGGGCTCAATCACACTGGCAATGAGAACTACAGTTGAATCAGTTTTAGCATTATTTAAATTGATTTATAAATTATTGGACACATGACACACAGTTCAACTCAATGTATTTGGACTGAGAAGCAAGTTTTTAACTGGCCTGCAGGGGCTTTTTAAAATACATTGGTTCCAAAATCGATTCAAGCCATTCAGGTTTGGTGGTTGTGAACGCTGCTGTCATTTTAATTTTACCTATGTGGATTTTGGGCGGTAGGAGCACCACCACTTTTCCATTACCTTTTTAAAATTCTTTATTAAAATGTTTAGCAATGCATTGCTTAGTACAGTGTGACCGTGGTACAAATTTTTGTTGTTGCTGCTGAGAGTTTATCACTATATCACTTCATCAATACATTCAATATTAAACCACCTTCCCTGTTCTCTCCATTCAGCGAATGAAAGCATGTGTTTTCTATAAATCATCAGCTGGGGCTAACCTCTGTGGTGTTTTCCCCATGCTTTCTTGCTAGTATATGACACCAGGTGGTGCCATTGATTTAGTGATGTATCACTTACTTAAAAAATAAGCCAAAAATTTAACCAGAGTGTGCTCCTCAAACAAAACAGAAATTGAGTCAATTCCAGTGTAGCTTCCCAAACTGGTTTTAATTACCAGAAGTACACTGAAGAAATTTAAGCCAGAGTGAACATGCATACTGATTTATATGCCACATGACTTTATATCAATGTTAAAAAGGTTGGGACTGGAATTGATGTAAATTGGCAGTGTGACTGAGCCCTGAGTGAATATTAGTCACATCCTTATTCTTAGCTGAGACCTTACCTGTCACAGCTAGAGCACAGGAAAAGAAGGAAACTGAGGACGAGAAGCATTGTCATGGCTGCCAAGCCTCCCCATACGATGATATGAAGCAAACCTGTGCTTAAGAAACTACTGTCTGGACCCATGATGTAAAAAGAAGATGATATCAGGGGTTGTGGTGATTAATCCCCATGAGACATTTGTGTCTGCACTGAAGAGTTTCTCTGTGAAGAAAAAAGGGGAAGGAAAAGACATAGAAATACAGTTCTGTTAATAGCTTGCTTGTGAATAGCAATAAAACTTTAAATTTTGATTTCATTTAATATGTGATTAAACTTTTTCTGTGTAAATTAAGAAATGGCAGAGCTCAATTTTAACTCATAACCTCATCTAGCTAAAGAGAGAAATGATGCTGAATCTAATGGCAAATGAGTGAGCCTGTTTGTGGTTACACAGGACATTGATTTTTATATGCTCAATACAGGCAGGCTGTATTGGTGCAGCGCTTGTTTCAGAACTAAGCCCCATAGCTGACAAATTTAGATGGGTATAGTACAGTAGGAGGCATGCCCAAGTTGTACTCTGAAGGAATCAGTACAAGTTAAGCTGCCATCACTCAGTTTTACATCTATTTCAGTAGGACCTGAGAGCAAACGGTTTAATCTGGATATAAAACATAGTCTTGTATGTTTAATAAAAGATGCGGGGGACGCAGGGTGCTGAATCTGGAAAACAGATATTTTCATTACTCTGAATAAAAAGAAAGAAGAAATGCATGAATATACCATTGGCACAGTGCTTTGACTGGCTCTTACTATTTTGAATTCTTTATGTATACAACCAGGTCTTCCTTTTAAAGTCCAGATGTCACAGTTTGATAGCTCTAGAACAGCAGGATACCTTAATTACTCTCTTAAAAGAAGCCAAACTGTCTTGTGTAATAGCATTTTTATTTTTAAAGTTCAGATTGTACGCTGAAGCACAGAAATGGGATATTAGTGTTTGAAATAGCTGTAGATTAATCTATGGATACTGATAAGAGTGCTGAAACATTTTCAAATGTAACAATTCTCATGGGTAAAAGTATACATATAAAATTTTCAAGCATATATGTTTAAAAGTAATATCTTCCTATATAATATTTAACACATAGAAGTATACAACAGATGTTCAAGCATGGCAGTAGAATATTTCACCCAAATGTCTTAGAAACACTACTTTTGCTACTTAATAATAATACTTCATCCTTCATTTTCAAAGACCACCGTTTCCATCAGATGCAGCTTTACCATTTGGTGGGGGGGGGGGACTAGTAGTAGTGAGCAGTTAAGGTTGAGCAGTGGCACACTGATGTATACACAAGTGACTAACTAGACCAATATATGCTACAGTGTGTAGAACCACCTGGCCCACAGGGCAACTGTGCATGCTGGCTGGGGATCATGAAAGCTGCAATCCAGAACAGTAACTTTTCCAAGTTGTAAATGAAGGAGAAAGCAGAGTTTCTGCTTTGTTTTTCAATATCATGTGAGCTTCCCAATTTCCCCAAGATCTAGACAATGACCATGGACATCTGCAGGGCAAAAGCCTTTGTATATAGATCCTGTCCAAAGCTGAAACTGTGATCACATAAGAGTTCTGACTTCCCTTCTTCAGATGTTTAATACGAGTATGTGGACACTGGGGGCCAGAGAGCCACATGACCTTAGGGACAGTGGCACTGGAAGGGCCCCTCTGCTACTTTAATTATGTGACCTTTTTCATGCAGACAACATGTGTAGAGGGGCTCAGAAGTTCTTAATAAGTCAGGTAATTGTAGGTTTTGTTATTCAAAGGAAACTAAATGGGAGAAATAGTAATCAAGTAAAAGTGATTCTAAATAAATTAAAAAGCTAATAATAATAATAATTACATACAAATCTATTCTGATGTATAGTGACCCTTGCCAGGGTTCTTCTCTAGTTATACAATACTCAGAAGTGCTTTAGCATTCCCTTCTTTTGGGGATGCCCAGGAGCACATAGCTTGCCCAAGGCTACACAGGCTGGCTCCTCTTCCACGACGCACAGTGGGAAATCAAACTGCCAGTCCCTGGCTCTACAGCTACATACCTAACTATGAGGGGGTACAGGTGTGCACCCCTACAGAGCCGTCTGGCCCCAGCACACAAGTATCAGGCAGCTGGGAGGAGGATAGGTTTTCTCAAGATCAGGTCAGCAGGAGGGTAAGTTTTCTCAGGATCAGTCTGATGCAGCTGAAAGAGAGAGTTCCCTGATGAGAAACAGCTGGAGGAGTCAGGGTCCAGGAGAATGAAAGAGCAGTACTAGGAAGGCACAGGTCCCTGCCTATCTCCGAAGAAGAGGACATGTGGGAGGATGAAACAGAGGAGAATGCTGGAAGCTGTGTACCATTGCCTGGTTTGTTTGCTTGCTTGCGACAGGAGTCAGAGATTCCAGCCACATGCCTGGACAAGGCTACATTAGCCTGGACACTGTCGCAGCCCTGGAGAGGCAAGCAAGGGGATTGGCAGAGACAAGCTGCAGAGCATGACTTCTTTTGTTCATCTGTACAAGCCTTCCCTAAAAGGGATGCTTCCTGAACCTAAGCTCTCCTCTCCTTCCTGCTTTCCTGAACTCTGGGGAACTCTAGTGAAGTTAACTGGGTCTCCAAGATGGCAAGTGGTGCCCAAAGGTTTAGAGACTATAATTCAGCCCTATGAGACTGTGGGAGGAAAAGTGCTGTACCACTAATAAAAGCTGTTCTGAGCCAAGAAGCTGAGCTGGAGCCTATGTAGTTATTGCCAGGGGACCCTGGTCCTGCTGGCACTGCAGCAGGGGGTGCAGGTGGGGCACACACTAATTCACTTAGCTATCTAGCCAGCCTAGAAAATAAAGCTACCTGTCTACAAAATAATGTATCCCTACAAAGAGATGGACAGACCTAATTTTGAGACTTTATAGTGTGTAAAAGTTTTAGCCCTAAAGGGAGTGTTGTAGGAGTAGCTAGAGAAATTGGTACCTTCTAGACATTTTGGACTACAATTCCCACAAGTTCCAGCCAGCACAGCAAGTGGTTAGATAAGAATTATGGAAATGGTAGTTCAAAATATCTGGTGAACTTTAAGTTGCCCACTCTTGGTCAGGGACTGTGTATGCATGTACGCACATGGACCCAGGCATGTGAAGGTTTAAACTTCCCTTCCCTACCTGCTAAGCCAGGAACATCTCTGATTAGCTAGGCTGCAGAGAAAGGTGAATACATCACATTTGAGAGGCTACACATCAAATTTTTCCTGTCTTAGACTTACGTTAATTCATCAGGAATTCCACTAAGCACAAACATCCTGACATTTCAAAGCATTTCCATTCAGATAGCTGCAAAGTCCAATGTAGGGTTTTTTAAAAGTACAAGTATGAGCTTAGAGAAAAATGTCATCATGCTATTGTAACAATAAAGCAGGGAGAGAAAAAATAGTCCCATGCACTCTTGCTGACTGAAAGAAAGGCTAAACCTACAGATAAAAGTAAAATATGGTCCATATATATTTGATAAGTTATCCTCAAGTTTTTGTTCCAGCTTTGAGCATAAGGTGGCAGCATTACACTACTCTTTTTGCTCAGTAGCGAAAATCAAGGGTGTTATATGTGACATGCTAATTTTTAGTATATTAACTTTAAGCCATTATTTAACAAAATGTGCATAATTTTAATTAATTAATTGCAAGTTGTCTAGGTTAATATTACTAGCAAATAACACATTATCTTATATTAATAAGACATGTTGGGTCAAAAGACAGGCTCAATGTGCCTTTCAGTATTACATTTAAGTACAGACGTAGGACGTAGCATCTTAAAAAGCAGAGACATCACCTTGCTGACAAAGGTCCGCATAGTCAAAGCTATGGTTTTTCCAGTAGCGATGTATGGAAGTGAGAGCTGGACCATAAAGAAGGCTGACCGCCAAAGAATTGATGCTTTTGAATTGTGGTGCTGGAGGAGACTCTTGAGAGTCCCCTGAACTGCAAGGAGAACAAACCTATCCATTCTAAAGGAAATCAACCCTGAGTGCTCACTGGAAGGACAGATCCTGAAGCTGAGGCTCCAATACTTTGGTCATCTCATGAGAAGAGAAGACTCCCTGGAAAAGACCCTGATGTTGGGAAAGTGTGAAGGCAAGAGAAGAAGGGGACGACAGAGGACGAGATGGCTGGACAGTGTCATTGAAGCTACCAACATGAATTTGACCCAACTCCGGGAGGCAGTGGAAGACAGGAGGGCCTGGCGTGCTCTGGTCCATGGGGTCACGAAGAGTCAGACACGACTTAACGACTAAACAACAACAACAGAAGGATGGGTGAGGAAAAAGCACACAGGCCAGTAACATGTTTCGAGTCCTCATAAAAGCAGAAGAAATCTGAAAGCCTGTCCCTATCCCATTGCCCTTTTGGAGAATATGTAATGTGGTGAGTGTGTTGATGATTTCTGTTCCTTAACTGTGTGGATAAACCATTAAAGAACACAGAAATGAAAGTTTCCTCCATGAAATTTGTTTTCGAATTACTACACCATAAATTTTTGACAGCTGGCAGTTCCAGGTGAAACAGAGACATGGTTATTTTGATTTTAAAATGTTATTTACAAAAGAAAGCACCTGACTGTACATAATTTTATTTTGCTAATTAAAGCCAATGAAAATTTTTTTAATGTATCATTGTTCCAATAACTGATTTCTCTGTCACATTTTTCAATTTCATACGTTCTACTGGCAATGCCTTCTTGAATATTTGTGCCATCCATTCTCAAAGCTGTATCTGTTTCACTGACAAATATCATCCTTCGGATATTCCATGCCAATAACTACAGCATTGTCTCTGGAAGGTTCCAGGAAATAACTAAGTAACACACATGTGCCCCTTAAGATAAAGAATTCTTATGGGGGTGGGGGATGTCTATACAATTAGAATAGATGAAACTATGCTCAGCACACTAGAATCCTTGAGTCCTAAACAGATGAAATATTCATTGAAAAGTTTCCAGAATGGCATTTAAGCACTAAGGAAAAAGCAAACAAACAAGACTTGGAAGAAAAAGCATATGAAGATTGTCAATATGCAACAACTCAGTTTAAAACATCCATTTGCAACCACTTCAGGTATACTGGAGAAACTGCTGATTTGACAAAGGGTATCTCTGTTTCTATTCCAGGTACTAAAGATAATTATTTTAGTTTGTAAAAAATAATAATAAAAAAATTCAACAAACAGCATGTTTGTAAATAAGACTTCTTCTAAGTGTTGATGCTTTTCTTATATTTTATAATTTCACTCAAAGCATGAATCTAATTCTACACATTATGCAACCTATACTTATGCTGCAGTAGCTTCTTTTACCAAATTCACAACATGGTCTGAAGAACTCCATGGAAACATCTACGAGAGTTGTGTCACTGAGCCCTGTATACTACATTTAAAAAAATCAGGGACTAATTGACACTTGTATGTATTGAATGTGCAAACTAACTGCAATGAAAAACATTTCTCTGAGATGACAAGGAATTTCTAACCTTGTTAATTATACCTGTAACAGCCTGTGCACAAATGATTTTTTAAATGGATGGCTAATTAGTTCCAAATTAGCATAGCTCAGTGAACAGAAGTGCCTGCCTGCAGAGCTAGGAGCTGGGAATCTGAATCCCCTTTGTGCCTCCCAGGGGAAGAACCAGCTGAAATCACCCAAAGCATGTGTGGCTGATGGGGTTACATGTCCTGTTCCCTTTGCAGCCTTGGCCAAGCTGCATGTTTCCAAGGTACTGTAAACCACATCAGAGTACTTTATATCTGGAAAACCCTGTGACACTTTCCATTAGTCAGAAACAACGTGATGGCACATAATTATAATCGATCAGTTCTACTGTACTTAGCATATTTTTAATTAAATAATAAATAGAACAGAAAATGAATTCTGCATCAGACTTCTTCAGTTTGACAGGACATTGTTCCATTCACTGGCCTAGCTATTGGTACAGAAGGGGAAATATAAAACTGCAGACTATGAATCTGAAAGGAAAGAGCACGAATCCATGGTTCCAGAAGAATGATCCAAAAATAGTGGGTTTTCTTTCCTTTTCGTAATGCAGAGCAAATGCAATTATAAGATCTAATGATCTGCAACAGATATCATCTTTGAAATCTCCACAGTTAATGAACTACACATATTTCTTTCCAAACATAATTGGGTTGCTTCAATCAACAGCATGAAGCAAAGGGTTTTCACAAGGTTTTGTATGGAAGGGATGGTTCATAGGTCTGCTCACCCCAAATGACAGCCGTACACATCACTCCTTTGCTATCATTCTGTCAAAGCAAAGTTAATCTTGCATGGTACTGTGCTTGAAGACTTGTGTTTGGACAAGACAGGCATACTTCACTGAGTGGCTAGAATTCAGTACTAAGTCACAACTAGAATAGGCCCATGAGGTCAGTGGGGATTTGGTGAGTCAAGTCTTCCATAACTTCTGCTGCTTTAATGAGCCTATTCTGGTTGCAACTTACTGTTAGATTTCAGCCAGTGACATATCATATGTTAACTGGTATTCATCTCACATGGGCCGAGATTGTCCAAGGATTGTCTGGGATTCTGAAAGGCTTTGTGAAAATTTAGCTCTAAATTTTATTTGCATTTTAATCTCACATGTAGTTCTCCCAAAGAGCTAAGGCCCTCATGCACATTTTCCTCACTCTTTGCCTTGCAGCAACTCTGTGAGGTGGGTTGAGAGAGGATAATTGATCCAAGATCATCCAGAGAATTTCATGTCTGAAAGCGAATTTAAACCAGGGTCTTCCCATGTTGTTAGAAGTGCAGTTTGAGGATGATGGACATGCTAAAGCGTATGTATCAGGACTGGAAGGAGGGAGGAAAAGAACTCAGGTGTTACGGTAGCATTCCTGGAGATTATAGCTACATTGGGCAATTACCCTTGAGTAAGTCATGTCAAGGAGAGATTAATAGTGCCCCCTACAGAATGCTAGTGGACATTAAGGGCTTGCTTCACTCACAAATTCTGAGTGAGGAAAAAGAATATGCCTCAACAATAAATGTTTATAAGTGTGCAAACACAATAACCATCTGATCTGTGTAATCAGCCACAGTTAATTTGCTTTTTAAAGTCAGCTAGCCAAAAATGCAAGCTGAATTTAGGTCTCAAGCCTGTCATCACTGCAGTTCTCAGCTCTTTTGCAAGCAGACTGACTGACTGGCAAAATTTGCTTTTTAAAGTCAGCTAGCCAAAGATATGAGCTGAATTTGTAAAACTTTCTAAAAATGCAAGGTTTTACAGATCCAAGTATGTATAGATTTTCTCCCTCACTTCTCCCACAGTACATGATCATCAGTGAAAAATAAAAAATAAAAATCACAGTTAACAATCCTCTCCCTGCCCACAGTCACAAGGGCTAGAGGATAGCTCGTGCAAAGAATATCAGTCTACATTTTTCACAGTACAATTGGGAAGACTTGAACCTTGCAAACAAGGGGAAAGCCTACATGGCTTGCTTGAGCCACATCATGTATTTCTCACAGGAACATAGGTAGCTGCCTTATGGTGAATAGACAGGTTACTTAATACATAATAAAAGTTATCTGGTCCTTAGCAGGTCTGAAAATTACAAAACACAACCTCAGATGAACAACAACACATGACATATTACACCATATCACAATTTGTTTTACAAAAATAAAGCCAAAATGGAGAAGCCATGTGTGAAAAACTACGTATCCCCATTACTGCTTCCATAGGAATTAAAAGGCTAAGTAGTACCCAGGTGTTGCTAACCAAATGCCCTCGAGTAATTGATCATCAGCAAGTGTGAGCACCTCTATAAAAGCTGAAGTTTTAGGAGTTTGCTGGTCTGGAGCATTCAGATGTGTTTTAACGAAATGCCAAGGAGGAAACACATCAGCAATTATTGTAGAGAAAGTTAGGTTACCTACCTGTAACCATGGTTCTTCAAGTGGACCTCTGTGAATTCACACAATAGGGTTTGACAGCGCCTGCGCTGGTCCTCTCGGAATCTTCTAGAGCTCAGTGTGTCTGCAAGCTCGTCTGTTGTCGAGACATGGAGCGCCACTGGAAAGATTTGATGGTGGTAACACCATTCCCACAGATGTATTGAGAGAAGGAGAAGGGACATGGAACGTGTCCCGCCTTGTTTGTTGATGTAGTACATGGTCGTGGTGTTGTCCGTGATCACTTGTACACCACGACCCTGTACCAGAGGAAGGAACGCCTTGAAGGCTTTTATGATGGCTAGCATCTCCAGATGGTTGATGTGCAAGCTCCTGTCGTGATGTGACCAAAGAGCATGTATTCAATGAGGCCCGCAGTGCGCTCCCCACCCTGTGGGGCTCGCATCTGTCATCACTTGAACTGTCAGCTGTACAGGTCGAAAAGGTCGGCCGACCATGAGATGTGGGAGGAACGTCCACCATTGTAATTGCTTCACTAGCTCTGTTGTGACAAGCATCCGCTTCCGTGGACTGTCCTGAAGAGGATCGAAAAGAGCCAGGAACCACGCCTGAAGATATCGCATTTTGAGGCGGGCGGGCGACACTGCTGATGTCGTGGAAGCCATGAGGCCAAGTAGATGTTGAGTGTGCCTCGCTGAGACTTTGGAGTGTGGACGAAATTTTTGGACAGCTCTGTTGATTTTCTTTATGCGGTCTGGTGGTAGGAATATTCGAGCTTTGAGAGAATCTAACCTTCCTCCTATATAGTCGACCACCTGGGATGGTACAAGGTGGGACTTCTTGTGGTTGACTGAGAGTCCGGGGTCCCTCAGAGTGTGGAGAACGAACTTGGTGTCTTGCAGTGCTCGTCGCCTTGATGGAGATACCACCAGCCAGTCGTCGATATACGGGAAGACCTGGATGCCGTGAAGACGAAGGTAGGCCGCCACTGGAGCCATGCACTTGGTGAATGTCCGTGGGGCTGTGGACAGCCTGAATGGAAGGGCACGGAATTGGTAAATGGTGCTTTGAAAAATGAATCTGAGGAACTTTCTGTGACGTGGATGAATGGTCACATGAAAGTAAGCATCTTTGAGATCTATTACTATGAACCAGTCTTTTTTCTTTAGTAGGTGAAGGATGGATTCCAATGTGACCATCCGAAAGCGTCGAGGATGAAGGTAAGTGTTTAATTGTCTTAAGTCCAGAATGGGCCTGATCCTGCCATCCTTTTTTGGTACGGCGAAGTAGCGGGAGTAAAATCCGTTTGCTATGTCCCGTGCAGGGACTTTTTGAATGGCATGTTTTTGTAGAAGGATGAGAATCTCTTCTTCTAGAACAGGGTTGAAGGATGTAGGCCTGACTTGTCCTAGAGGAGGAAATTCTATAAATTCCATGCGGTAGCCGAATTGAATAATGCTTAAAACCCAAACATCTGTTGTGATGTTTGCCCAGTTGTGAAAATATGGTGCTAGTCGAGTAGGATAATTGTGATCGGGTAGTGGAAAGTCAAAGATACTGTTTTGGTTTCTTGGACTGTGGCTTATAAGGCTGACGGCATTGTGTGGAGGATTGTGGTCTAAACGTGGAAGTTGAAGATGAAGCCTGTGAGGTTCTTCTCTGGTTTTGGTTTCTGAAGGGACGGTAGGATTGAGAAGCCGGTTGTTGATATTGTTGTGGGTATTGCTTACGCCACTGATATTTGTATTTAGGTTGCTGTTGTATAGTATATGATTTAGCAGTCTTTTTTATTTTATGCAGGTTTTCCAAGTTATCATCAGTTTTTTCATTGAAGAGGCCTTTTGCATCAAAAGGTAGGTCTTCTACGCGTGTTTTCACATCTTCTATGATGCCAGAAGATTTAAGCCAAGCGTGCCGTCTCAGAGTGACGGCGGACATGAGTGTTTTAGCAGCCGCATCAGCTGAGTGGCGGGAAGCCAATCTTTGGTGTTTGGAGACGGTTAGGGCTTCAGCATAGGTATTCAAGAGGCCTTGTCTGGAGTCATCTGGAGCTGCTTGCAGGGCAGGCAGTATTCGTGACCATAGCTGTCTCTGATAAGCCCCCATAGCTGTTTGGTAGTTTGCTACCTGGAGCATAAAGGTTGTGAGGGAATATATTTTTCTTCCCAGTACGTCAAGTTTTCGGCCCTCTCTATTAGTGGGGGTGACATGCGACTTCCCAGATGACCTAGATGAACTGGATTCGACAATTAGTGAATTGGGAACCGGGTGTTTAGTTAGAAAAGTAGAATCAGATCCGTGGATACGATACAAATTCTCCGTTCTGCGAGCCACAGGAGCAGAAGTGGATGGTTGATTCCAACATTCTTTAATAAGATCCATCAAAGCAGGAATGTATCCTAAACTAAGTGGGGGTGTTCTTTCTTGATTAATATCCCCAAAAATGAGATCTTCAGATAGGGGAGGAGGTTGTACAGTCTCAATTTTCAGGGTTTTAGCCATCCTGGAAATCATTTGTACGTAGGAAGAGAAATCTTCCGAGGGTGAAGATGGGTGAGGGTCCCCAGCATCTGAGTCCAAAGGGTCTCCTCCGACAGGTGTTTTGAAAAAGCCGCGTCAAAGTCCGTAAATCAGTCAGAAATAGTAAATACGATAGCTCTTAGACCGAGAGGTTCCAATCGCAAAGGTGGTAAAATGGAACTGAGGGCTGAGGCAGGCGGAGCATGCGCGATAGGGGCAACTCTAAACTTGTTACTTTTCTATAAAAGCTCTAGAAGATTCCGAGAGGACCAGCGGAGGCGCTGTCAAACCCTATTGTGTGCATTCACAGAGGCCACGATGAAGAACAGGCTGTTGGTCCATCTAATCTAGTATTGGTTCCTCTAGCCTTATACTGTCAATTCTGACGGAGAATGGCTGCCTATAGTTTTGGTCAACAGTTTTTCCACCCTTACCATCCTATAGATGCCAAAGATTAAACCTTCTGCATAAGAAACATATTTTCTGCCACTGACCTTCTCAAATACTGTCTGGTGTCCAGGATTCTGAAGTCAAGACATGTGCAATTCTGATTTTCATATAATTTGCACAACAACAATAATAATGTCTTTGTTCCATCAAGTCAATAGAGTACTCAGTTTAGAATATTCAGAACAGCTTGATCATTCCCTCCTTCTGGGAGCACTCTGGAACTGTGTTACTTGCCCAAGGCCACACAGACTGGCTCTTCTACAAGGCACAGACTCCCATCCTCAGCTGCTGTGGCTGACTGGGCTTTTCAGCCAAGTTAATGTGCATATATGTCAAGAAAAAATTCTCCCTTGCTGACACACAAAGTGCCTTAGGATTATCCTTTATTGTTGTTATGTGTCATCAAATTTCTTACGACTTCCAGTGACCTGATGAATTCATGACCTCCAAAAGATGCTATCATTCAGAAGCCTGCTCAGGTCTTGAAAAATAAAGTCTATGGCTTCCATTACAGAATCAATCCCTCTCATGTTAGGCCTTCCTCTTTTCCTAGTGCTTTCTACTTTTCCTAGCCTCATTGTCTTTTCTCATGATGTGCCCAACGCACAATGACCTCATAATGAAGATGGCAGCACTCACAATTTACAGAAATGGATCTGAGAGTCATATACCTCCATAGTATGCACAGGAATTACTATGCTTAGGATCCCTTGCATAATCTATGATTCAGAAGGATGTGTGATGTACTTGTTGCAATGACCACCACAGGTTCATTCTCTTGAGGCACATGTTAGATAATATATTTGTGTCCGTCTTGGGTTTCCTGCAGGCATCTGTCTGACTGCTGCATGAGCAGAATATTGGACTCAGGAGAGTTTTGGTTTGATCCAGCTCAGTTAAAAGAACTTTCTAACTCTTATTCCCCAGCAACCAGGGTAGAAAGACATGCTGCCTTAGGTACTGGAGGGAAGAGCCAGCTATCTCAACTTGAGTCTCTGAGAGACTTATCTGCCTCCACTCTCTCCTGTGATAAAAAGCAGAAGGTACTCCCCCTCCCACTCAAGCACACAGCTGTTCTAGTTCTTATGTAATGCTTTCAAACATTTTCAGTACAACATGCTCATCACGTGCCAAGCAACAAGTATCATCATTTGGGTTAGGATAAATGGAAGTGGAGCCTGAAAAAAGACCTGAGGCTTAGCCATCTTATGAGAACAAACAATCTGCTATACTCTTGTACGGCAGTCTCTGTAAATAGACAGGCAGCAAACAAAGGGGAAGCTTGACAGAGTTTAAAATAGAAAATTGCTTGTGCATTAACAGGCTTTATGGCAAGGTTACTTATGCCACATTTGCCTTTAGGACTCAGCAGGCATATATTGCAGCATATTGTGTCAAGCCATCTGCTGAACAGGCAAGAATCAATCTCAGTCTGTGTGTCCTGCTTTGCTTGCAGATTTACCCACTGTGACTAAAACACGTGCATGCAGAACTGATGATTAAAAACAGTCAGATCTGGTCTTTCTGGGAGGGTGAGGGGAACCTGACCTTAAACTAGTTTCAAAGGAGGAAAAAAAGAAATGAGCTTTGCCACATACACCATTTTAAGGAAGCTGTAATTTGAACAATTTGTTCCTTTCCCAATCAGCAGATGAATTTGGGCTTCAAACAAAACTCACACAGTAAGTGCTATAACTGAGATGTCAAACATATTTTAAATTTACATGGTGCTGTATAAATATGGACTAAGTAATCTCACAGTAATTTTCCTCTGAGAATAAAGGATCTTGTTAGGAATATAGGAAGTTGACACTGAGACACAGATGAGTTTTGGTCCATCTAGTCCATTATTTTCAATACTGTTCGGTAGTGGTTCTCTGAAGTTTCAGGTAGGAAGTTTCTCCTGCTCTGTCTGGACCTGCTTGGAGACTGAAATCTGGACCTTCTGCATACCAAGCACATGCTCTGCCACTAAGCTATCACTCTTCTAGCCTTCTTTGGCGGGGGAAGGCTGAATTGAAGATTCACACTGAACAAGACCACACTGATTGCACACAAGAGGTTAGGACCTCAGCATTGTACTTAAACCTTTTATTTTGTTTTGTTGTGCAGCTTGAGCAAAACATGAAAATAATGATGTTCATTATCATTAGACTAGAGGTCATTAGAAAAAAAAAGGAGTGTGCACAGAGCCTTAATTCTGAAGAAGGAAGAAAGAATCTTTCCTGTAATCTACCAGATTGCTGTGAACTCTGCAAAGAACAACTGCTTCCACCATATACATTAACATAAAACACTTGCAGCCTTTAGAGTAGAGGCAAGTTCTGTTATCCATTGCTAGGGTGCTCACACATCTCATCTTAGCAAACTGCAGTACGAGCAAAAGAGGTCCATGGCTGATTAGGAAGCTAACAAAGTGTGGGCTGGATAGAACAACTGTCAGGTGGATACACAGTTGGCTACAGAATCATACTCAGAGGATGATGATTAATGGCTCCTTCTCAGACTGGAAGGAGGCAACAAGTGGGATACCCCAGGGCTCAGTCCTGGACCCAGTGCTCTTCAATGTCTATTAATGACCTGGATCAGCAGATGCAGGGAATGCTAATCACATTTGCAGATGACACAAAATTGGATGGAATAGCTGATACCCTTGAAGACAGAAACAATATTCAAAATTATCTAGATAGGCTTGAGCACTGGGCTGAAAACAACAGAATGAAATTCAACAGGGATAACTGCAAAGTACCGCACCTAGGAAAAAGAAACCAAACACAAAGTTATAAGATAGGAGATACCTGGCTCAGCAATACTATGAGTGAGAAGGATCTTGGAATTGCCATAGATCACAAGCTGAATATGAGCCAACAGTGTGCCGTGGCTACAAAAAAGTAAAATGCTATTTTAGGATGCATTAACAAAAGTGCAGTCTTCAAATCTTGTGAGGTACTAGTTCCCCTCTATTTGGCATTGATTAGGCCTCATCTTGAGTACTGTGTCCAGTTCTAGACACCTCACTTCAAGAAGGATGCTGACAAATGGGAACAAGTTCAGAGGAGGGCAACAAGGTTGATCGGGGGCCCTAGAAGCCAAGGCCTATGAGGAAAGACTGAAAGAACTGGACACATCTAGCCTTAAGAACAGAAGATTGAGAGGAGATATGACAGCACTTTTCAAACACTTGAAAGGCTGTCATACAGAGAAGGGACAGGATCTGTTCCAATCATCCCTGAGTGCAGGACATGCAACAATGGCCTCAAGTTACAGGAAACCAGATTTCGGTTGAATATCAGGAAAAAGTTCTTAACTGTTAGAGTTATATGGCAATAAAATCAATGATCTCAAGAGGTGGTGAGTGCTTCAACATTGGAGGCATACAAGAGAAATTTAGACAACTGCCTAGCAGATATCCTTTGATTTATATTCCTGCATTGAGTAGGGGGTTGAACTCAATAGCATTATAGGCCCTTTCCAACTTCATTATTCTATGAATCTATGATTTTATGTCTAGACCAGCATGGGAGGAGGAAATCTCACAGTGATACTGTAAGATTTTAAGGCACCTCTCTCCTTGGACTACAAATTGTCCTTTATTTATTTATTTGTTTGTTTGTTTAACATATATGCCGCCCACACTACCCAAAGGTCTCTGGGCGGCTTACAACAATTTAAGTACAGTAAAAAGATAAAAAGATAAAACAATTAAAATACAATTAAAAATACAGTGCTCTAAAAATTGCCATCAGGCACTTCCTTACAACTTAGTAAGAAAAAAAAAACCCTCTTCTATAAGACTTCACGTTTTCCCCTTCTTGAACATGAGTCTCACCTCTTACTCCCATTGTGAATACAGTGGAGTCTCGACTTTCATACGGCTCCACTTACGTACTTTTCGACGTTCGTACTTCTCCGGCCGCAAAGTTTCCAATCGACTTGCGGCCGGAGAATCGACCTACGGACCGGAAGGGGGAGGCGGGGAAAGCGCCAAATTCAAATTTGGCGCTTTCCCCGCCTCCCCCTTCCAGTCCGTAGGCTGCCGATCTGCCTCCAGATGCCTTCCAGGGCTTCTCCGCCGCCATGGGAGGCATCTCGGAGGTCCCCCCCCCGCCGCTGATCGTGCTTCGGAGGCACTATCGGCGGTGGGGGGGGGGACCTCCGAGAGGCCTCCCATGGTGGCGGGGAAGGCATCCAGAGGTCCCCCGCCACTGCCGCCGCTGCTGGGAGCCGAGCCGCGCCAGGCGATCCCGGCCATGCTCGGACTCCTGGACTTCCCCTGCCGCCGCTGCCGCTGGGAGCCGAGCCGCACCGCACCGCGGTCCCGGTCCACCCTGGGAAAGCCAGCGGCGGCAGCGGCGGCGGCGGGGGAAGTCCAGGAGTCCGAGCATGGCCGGGATCGCCTGGCGTGGCTCAGCTCCCAGCAGCGGCGGCGGCGGTGGGGGACCTCCGGATGCCGCCGTGGGAGGCCTCTCGAAGGTCCCCCGCCCCCGCAGGCTTTCCCAGGGTGGACCGGGCCTACCAGGGGAGGGCTTCCCCCGGTAGGCGCGGTCTACTGCCCAGGAAAGCCTGGTAGACTGGGCCTACCGGGGGAAGCCCTCCCCTGGTAGGCCTGGTCTACCAGGCTTTCTCAGGCAGTAGACCGGGTCTACCGGGGGAAGCCCTCCCCTGGTAGGCCTGGTCCACCCTGGGAAAGCCTGCGTCGGCAGGGGCGGGGGACCTCCGAGAGGCCTCCGGCAGTGGCGCCGAAGCCCTCGGAGGCCTCGGGCAGCGGCGATGGCGGCGGCGGGGGACCCCCTGGAAGGCTTCAGAAAGGTAAGGTTTAATTTTTTTACTGTACTGTAATTTATTTTAATTTTTGTGTGTGTGTGTGTGGGAGGGGTTTTCTTGGGCCGGTTACGGATTAAATGGTTTTCAATGCATTCCTATGGGAAATGCATTTTCGACCTACGGACTTTTCGACCTACGGAAACCGTTCCAATACGGATTAATTCCGTAGGTCGAGGGTCCACTGTACATACCTAAAATTAGACGGCTTCCTTATCATATCATAGTGAGATCAGCTCTGAATGTTTCATGCCAGCCTACCTCAATTTGCTAAAGAAAGCAGAGAAGAACTTCCAGCTGGAGAATTCCTGTTCCAAATCCTGGGTGATGAGGGACCTGGTTTCTGAGAATCCCTTTTCCAAACATCTGTTATTTTTGAAGAGTTATACAGATTACTTGGCAGAGACAATGCCATCAAAGATGCTTCAGCTATGTGACTGTAGCCATCCTTAGGTCTCCAGTATGGTGCAGAATGTAGCAGTCCTGATCTAGAATCTGCCAGTAATAATACTAGAGCAAAGGTTTCCGCGTTCTCTTTTCTTCAATTTAAACGAAGCAGCTGTTGCACTAAGAGGCAAGTGATGCCACTTCTTCTGGACATGTAACAAACCTCACCTCTCTGTACATACACAAGTCTCTTGAAAGCTGCATTTGCAGGATAAGAAAACCCAAAGAGTCAGCTTCAAAGCCTGGGCCAGTGGGCAGCTGCTTTATCTAGAGATGCTATGTATTCCTAAGTAACCTCAGAGAAAATAGTAACCATACTTCTATTGTTGCAAAATCTCACCATTATTACAAACTATATAGAAGAATACCCTTTAAAAGTTTTTTTAAAAGGCTTTATTTGCTCATAATGTGACTGCCAGTTCAAAATATTATTAAAACCCTGTCTAGACCTTCCATTACCATGCCGTGAGCTTCAGACGTGCATAAAATGGATTATGTATTTGAATGAGTTTAGGAATCCAACAGGGTCCCTGATATATGAACCAGACCTCAGTGCTTGGCATAGGTTAAAGAAGTTGCTAAATTTAAAACATGTTTTTTGTCTGTCATTAGTTTAGGAAGTATTTTGATATGGTTTGTAAATCCAAAACAATACTCTAAAAAGCTATATATAGAATTACGAATACTAGAAACATCTTGCAGCACCAAATAGCCAGAAAGACTGCCCTTCAGTTTCTATGATTTCACTGTGACCTCTAATAAAACAACACACAGGAATAAGAGGATTAAACTTTAGAGTCTCTGCTTGTGGTTTTGATTAAAAAATAAATAAACCACCAGCTGTCCTGTTTCCTGACTTTGTAATTAAGTCTATCTAAAAAAAAAAAAAATGAAGGACTGCTTATTGTAAAGTAGCTTACAATATGACTTGTGTATTATGCATATATCTGTGTAAAAAAATATGCAGGCTTCACATCTGTTTGGGGTTATTTTGCCACAGCTTCTCCCCTCCTCCACACTTCCTGTTGCATCTTTGTTCTATAGAAACCATTTCTTTTAAGTCCGATTTGAATGTTTTACATTAATCTTCTTAAACTCACAGTCCAGTCCATCCAACAGTTATATACATGTAGAGTCTTCATGGTTATAAAACAGCTTAGGCAGTACAAGTGGCATCTGAACTGCAATTATGACAAGCCGAAATAGTGGACTGTAGTTGACAAAAGAACTAGCAATCCTTTGAAATTTTAAAAAGCTAGTTTTTTTTCCCTTGAAAACCTGGACTAAGTCTCACAATTGTCCTGTATGCATAGGATTTTCAGAGTGCAACTGGGCACATGGTTAGGAATGACAAATGAAACATGTGGAGCAGATGATTGTATCATAGATAACATCCACAGCCACTCCCCTTACCACAGCAGAATTGCTTTTGCCTGCATTCTTGTTTAACTGGCACATATATGACTGGATTAATAACCACAATTAATATAATAATTTTATATTAAAAATTAATGCCATCCTCATGACTATTTACCATGCACAACTAAGTCCTCTCATACATAAATGCACACACAAATCTGGTGCAAGCAGGACCTCAAAACAGAGGAATATCAGATGTCTCCATCGTGAACATAAGACATTATGAACAGAGATGGGCACAAATCATGGTTCGGCACTTCGGCTCAGTTTGGGCTCACAGGGGTTGCGTGGGTGCCCTGATTCCCCACCCTGCCTCCTCCTGCAGGTGTCCGCTGAACAATGCCAAAGCACTCATTTCTAATTATGAATAACTCTGTGTCCCACAAAGAGTTTTAAAACTTTTCCCTACACCAACTAACACTACTTCAAACTATGGTAATTCAATTTTGAACAACAAAAGAGATTAAAAAGCATCTAATGAAGCAGGTACTGCAGAGTTTTAGTAGCCTAGAGTAATTATGAGGAAGTATGGGATATAAATTAACAACAACAGCAATCTGGATGCTGTCCCACAGTTACCTCCTAGATGATGATGTTCATAACCGGCAGTGGCCCCTCGTCTCTGGAACAACTTGCCCGTTGAGATCCGCCTGGCTCCCTCTCTGGGTGTCTTTAGAAGTAAACTTAAGACATGGCTATTTAGGCAGGCTTTCCCTCCTGCTGTATCTTAATATTTACATTTTTACATCTTGGATTCTTGCATGTTTATTGGTTCTATTGCTTTTTAAATTTTGTAATGCCGCCCAGAGTAGACCATTGGTCTAGATGGGCGGGGTATAAATCTAATAAATAAATAAATAAATAAATAAATAAATAATAACCTACATTTTAAATTAGGCCATCTTCAGGTTGAAACTGAGGAATTCATGTGCACAATCTAAGACCAAGTTACTTGCACTAGTTGCTATCAGAAAATAATGAAGCAAGGTGCAAGTGAATGTCATGAATTGAAAGATTCATCATATCATAGTCGGATGCCCTACGTTGGCATCAACAGATTATATGTGCAGACATAACCAGGTTGTAAAGATCATTTTCCAGCAGTTGCTAAATCTTACAGATTACTCACATCTTCTCTCTGTATTATAAATTCTATCCACCTCTAATTTTAGGAAATGAAACCATGATACTCTGCTCAGACACCCAAATTATCTCACATAAACAGTTGGTTTAATAAGCCGGACATTATACTTCTTGATAAGCAACAAAAAAAGAGCACATCTTACAGAAATTGGAGTTCAATCAACAAGCAACCTCAAAAGTACAGAAAGTATCAAAATTGCAAAGTACCAAACATTAAGGCAAATAACAACAGCAGCAGCAACACAAGAATATGGAAATAAGATCAGGTCATTCTAATTTCAGCAACTAGAATAGTTCCAAAATCTTTGGTTATCAATTTAAGGCAATTGCCAATAATGCTTAACTTGCTTCCCAAAATTTAAAAAAAACACAGTGATTTTACAAACATGTCATCTCACCCACAGTTTTTTAGGACATGACACCTCATGCTTAGGCTTGACTCTGGTTTGTCCCTATGCATCAGCAATGCTGAGAAATAAGAAAATAACAACAATAAAACAAGCATCTGTTCAAAGGAAGATTGAAATTTAAAAGCTCGCTGGATGCATGAAATTCCCTACCCAAGCCTTCTCCAAACTGAAGTTGTACAAATACATTTGGATAACAACCCTCATCTTCCCCAACTAGCATGATCATTCTTTGGGCTGTTCCTTTGCATCATAAAGCCCATAGCCTTTATGTTAGGACTAACCCAGGAATCTCCTTCTGGGCTGAAATTAATACTTAGCAAACTTCGAATTACACTGCATGAAGTACATTTTCATAAAGCTAATGATAGTATTCCTCAGAGGAAATGAAGCCTTAAAATGATAAGTGCTGGCAGTTGCAGTAATATTTTCCTTCCAAAATCCAATAACCTTCCTGGAGAGTAGTATAAAACAAGTGCAATAAAATGTTGCAGTGCCAAATCTTCTTGCATGGGGTCCCAGCTACCCAACTAAGTCTATTTATTTCTTTATTACTTAAAAGATTTCTATTCTGCCCCAATTCTAGACATCTGAAGGCAAGACACAGACAATGAATCAATGTGTAAAAGTTTTATATAATTTCAAACAACTGCTAGAATTATCATTTTTCTAGAATACTTCATTCCCTTCACTCTACACCACAGCTTACCATTTTCCACAACAGCCAGTCAGCAATGTACAGTCACTAAGTCTACCTTGAGGGGAAGCTCCTCCTACAGATTTGTCTCTTGCAAATCCTAGGGTTCTCCTAAGGCTACAGATACCACTGTCTGGTATTCAGAAGGTGCTACATAAGCAGGTCATAAATCAAGATTAATATATAATTGATTATGTGACAGTCTAAATATAGAATTTTCAAAGCCACAAAAAACTACAGCTGATGTTATTCATTAACAGGTTTTTGAACATGAATTCTCTGTAAGTCAATTTAGGACAGGGGTGGTCAAAATGTTGTCAGACTACAACTTCATCTTAGAACTGCAGAGCTGGAAAAAACCCTATGGATCATCAAGTCCATCCCCTATCAAGGAGGCACAGTAGGGAATTGAACTCCCAGCCTCTAAGCCACTGAGCTATCCAGCAGTAATCCATCAACCCTAGCCAGCACAAGCAATGGTGAGGAATGCTGGAGGTTATAGTCAATAGTATCTGGAAGTCTGTACTTTGCCTACTTCTGCTTTAGGACTTTCCATTATATAAAACCAGAAACAATACTGTTATGAAGATAATAATCCTCATCTTATCATTTAAATCAACCCCCCTCCTGTACATATCAGACCTTTGAAGAGCCGAGAACATAACACCCTTACATAATCTGCATCCATGAAGGTAAAGTTGTCAGATTTCAGAGCTCTAGCTGTAATCCTCAGGGATACCCTATGTTCTCAAGTTTTCAAGCAAGGGAAGTCAAACCTCAGGATGAATGGTTTTGGAGCACATTGACTTCTATGTGTGAAATGGCTTTAAAGCAGAGCTGGGCAAACACCGGGGGGCGCTCAAGGGCCATTTTACAGGTTTGCTAGTACCCTTGATAAACTCAATCTATAGCTGAGAGGGGTATGACCAAATTAGCTAACTTTTTCTTAAATTTCATAAACTAAAATGATTAATTTACCAAAAAATTATTAACTTTTACTTTAATGCAATATTTATAAGATTATAATAAGGTTTCATTTAATGTTTAGATTTAATTTAGGGTTTTATTATAGTTTTGATAAGTTTGTGTTTTTTAAAAAGAAGCCGTGAATTGCTGCTGTAAACCATAGCTTCTCTCTTCTTAAATGATTCTGTGTTACCTTCCCAATCACTTGTGTGGATTTTTTAAAAAAATTGTGAGTTGGTTTGACTCATTTTAAAAAAGCTTACTTCTTTTGGTCTAAAATATCTGCCTCTTTTTGGCCTAAACAATCTTAAGTGGATAAGAAGTCTTCCATTGCTTTATTAACTTTCTGGTATGTGACTCCCGTCTTTATTGGACTGTTCATTATTTCCAGAAATGTTATTCCAGGAAGTAAACACAGTGATTGAAGACTTCCTTGTTAATTAAGATGATTAGGGAAAGAACAAGCATTTTTAGACAAAGATAATCATGTTAAGCTGTAACAACTAAAAAAGTTAAACTAACGCTAACTAAAGATAAAGAATGCTGTAAAAGGGATTAGATGCTGCTGTGGAGCTTGATAGAAAACATAAAAGCTGTGGTTGCAGCAGTGATTCTCTGTTGCTTTCTAAAGAAATTAATTATGAGAGGTCTTGGAGGCTGCAAAAAACTTGAGGCCACCCCTGCTGTAAAGCCTGGGGGATCTTCTCCACTAATTCCCATTTCATAATACTAGTGTACAAAAATGCAACACACACAAAAAAATCACACCAACCCCCCCCCCCAAAAATAAAACACACAGAGAGATATACAAACAATAACTGAGAAGCAAGGGAGAGAGACCCTATGGGTGCAGGCACTTGGGCAGCCTACTGTGCCATTAGGAGTGGAGCACCAATGATGGCACTCATGAGACTTCCTGTTGCTCAAGTCTTGGCAATAACGGTGCAGGAACAGGGAAATATCCCCTGATATGCTAGCAGTCAGCCTTCCTCGTACAAGCCTGTGCAGCAGTGTAGGATAAATCCACACCGGTCATGTGTGTTCTGGATGAAGCTGGACAGGCTGAGGGACCTATTTTTCTCCTGTGACAATAATTATAATCAGCAGAAAATAAGTGTTCATTTCAAACATTCATTGATTTTTTTAAAGTATTAAAATCCTACATCCATCCTTTTTATTTGTCCTTGTCCTTATTCTACATAGACAGAATAAGAAAACATAGTATTGCTCTTCCTTTTGAATTTTATGGTTTTACAGTCAATATAAAGAACTATAAATCTTAGGTAGACAGCAGGTGAGGCAAATATCAGCATATGATTTCTGTGTGTTCATTCTTATTTTCCTCTAGTCATTCAAGCCAAGGAACTCTGTATTATAAGAAAGATTAAAAACCTTGAAAGGAATGAAATTTCTCTCGTTCTGTCTTTTTACCTAAATGTGTATGTTTGTGTCTCTCAAACCAGTGTCATTCTCTACCACCATCCACTGCTTTTTGGAATTAAAATCCAGCATGATGATCATCTAGACATTCCACTAACCTTCGGATGGCTCACAAACTTCAAAAAGAAGAATGTACAGAGAGGCTGCATTGCTGAATTCAGTGCAGATACAGTAAAAATGACTTTTATGGCTTTGTATGGAGTGAAATAAGAGGTAGAGAATGCTATATTCAAGAAAGGGCACCAAGATCTTCACACAAGGTTTTTTTTGTGAGCGGGTAGGGGTAGGGATAAACAAAAGACTCTCATTGTCCGATGCTTGCATTATTCCACTTCCAACTTCCACAATGTCCATTACCTACTCATAAGAAGTACTGAGCCCATTCAATGAAAATTGATGAGTGAGTGTTAGGAGACCTCAATTTGCTCTCACTTCTAGGACAAAAACAAAGGAGGGACAAAGGAAAGATGCTCATATTCAGCACTTTAAACAAGGGCTTCCTCTCCATATTCCAGCCTATATTAATACACACTATATTAAAGTATTTATTATAGATTTATCTCACTCATCCTTCATCCTGCCCATGACAACATACTTAGTTCTCTCAATTTATTCTCCTAATAACCTTCTCAGTAGATCACATGAAACAAGAGTCATCACCTAGTAAAGTCTGAGGCTAAGCAGTACTTTCCTGTCTCACTTTAGTGCACTAATAATTATTATCACAAAACTATTCACCACACATTACACCTACTTCCATTAATGAAGCTTTAAATCATAGATACGTGAATGAAGCTAAAGCATACAAAACCTAACCCAATTTATAGTACATTACCACAGTAGAATGGGCAATGTAACTGTACCATTAGTAGCCTGGAAATATTTATGGAATGGTGGCCTGCACATCTTTAAAATGTGATTAATTACATACCTTGAATTAAGCGGCTAATGAGAATATGATTCTTTTGGTCTTCTTAGCATCTTGTGGGAAGTGGTTGGACCTAAGGCACATGCATGTGTGTTCTCACTATTCACTAACTGAGCCTGTGTATAAGTAGCATACATAGTATCACCACACTACTCTGAATACACTCAATCTCATCTGATTTTGAAAGTTAAGCAGGGTCAGGCCAGGTCAGTATTCAGATGGGAGACCATCCTATAACACCGGGGATCTCCAGGAAGGACTAGAAAAGAACCATGGTAAAACCCTGGATAGTAATTGCTGCCATTCAGGGGTACCTATAATGGAACAGACAGACCAATAGTCTGGCTTGATATTAAGATGATTTCTCTACTCCCAATTCCTCTGCAACTTTTCTCCTCCAACTTGTACTTTGAGGTTGCTTTCAGAGTCTTTTGTTTTAAGTGCCTGCCAGTTAGGTCAATTATAGGGACAGGGCTCTCAACAGTGGCCTCATGCTGCATAAACTGTCCAAAGGGCAGCCCATCTGTTTCTATCATGGTAGGACTTTGGAGATCCATTTGTTCAAAACTGCTTTTGCTTAAGTCTGCCATACAGATGTTTGAACTCCTTTCATGCCATTTGAATGTTACTATGCTGAGCTTAAAGGTATTACAGCTAGTGCTGGTTTACTGAGTTGTTTATCAGTGTAACTAATTAAATAGCTTAGTCCCCCTGAAATGTCCTAGCATCAGCAGAAGGCTCATGAGCAACCACTCTGTGTGTGTGTTTCAGATATCTGTAGTTATTGTAACGCTGCAACACCTATACAACTCCCATGATTGTAAATTATATTAAAGATAACACCAGGTGACACCACTGAATTCCATCCTAGAAATGTACAGTGACATAATCACTTGCATTGATGGCAAAATGTGTCTGGTTCTAAGAATTTATTTAAAGTGAGTTGCAAGTTCAGGATGTTATTCCTCAGGCAGTCAAGATTCTTTTACATCTGCTCATCCCCTGTGAACGCTTTCAATTTCACTGACACTGAAAAATTCTCTCTCTCTCTCTCTTCCTTGCCTCTCTGTTTAAACTAAGCACCCAAGTCCATATAAAATATTTCTTTTAACTTTAGTATTTTGTACGTTAATTACAGAAAGCTAGACTAGATTCAGATGGAGTGAAACTTCGTAGAAGAAACAATAATTTTAAATATGCAGATGACACCATCTTACTGGCACAAAGCAACAATGACTTGAAATGATTTCTGGTGGAAGTGAAAGAAGGAGATGCCAAAGCAGGATTGCAGATGAACATTAAAATGACAAAAATCATGACTACAGAAAAACTACACAACTTTAAGGCTGCCAATAAAGAAATCAAAATTATTAAAGATTTTGTATACGTCAGTTCACTCATCAACTCAAATGGAGACTCTAGCCAAGAAATTAGGAAAAGACTGAGACTCAGAAGGGCAGCAATGAAGAAATTAGAAAAAAATCATCAAATGTAAGGATGTGTTACTGGAGACGAAGACCAAGATCATCCACACTCTTGTATTTCCAATCACCATGCATGGGTGTGAAAACTGGGCAGTTAAGAAAGCTGACAGGAAAAAAACTGATTTATTTGAAATGTGGTGCTGTAGGAGAGTTTTACAGATACCCCGGACTGCAGAAAAGCAAATAGGTGGCTCTTAGAACAAATCTAGCTTGAATTATCTCGGAGGCAAAAATGTTGAAACTGAGGGCACACCATGAGAAGATTCTCTGGAAAAGACAATAGTGCTGGGAAAGGTTGAAGGCAGCAGGAAAAGAGAAGACCAAATACAAGATGGATTGATTCCCTTAAGGAACCACAGGCTTTGGGTTTGCAGAAGCTAAGCAGGGCTGAAGAGTGCAGGACATTTTGAATATCTCTCATCACAGGGCTGCCTCAAGTCAGAGATGACTTGACAACACATAACAACAACAACTTAATTACAATAAAAGAATAAAGAATATTTGATCTAACAGCTCTCCTGCCTCTAAATGGAAGTAAGCAGAAATGTTGGAACAGGCAAAACACATACATTCCACGGTCTGTTTATTGCTCTCAACACTCTGCCAAAGATAATCAATTGACAGGGAGAGTCTGAAAACCTGGGAGTAAAATGAAACTATCTGAACCATGTCCTTTCCTCCAAATGAAGAGACTCTAACATGCCAAGTAGCAGGGGGAGGGGAGGAGAAGGAATGATGAGCACAGCTGAAAAAGTTATTTGAAGCTGTTGTCCAGCAGTTTGCTGAGTGCAAGAATATATCAACATCAGAGGAAAAGAACCAAGTAATAGCAAAAGAGGGTTGGGAGGAAATGGGGGGGGGGGGGTTGGGGGTGGGAGGTTGTTCTGTTTTGACACTTTTGTGATAGGAGTAACAGATTGGCAATATATAGGTTTGTGAAATAACACAGAATCCAGCACTTGTTAAAACTCTCCTACCATACTTGGCTTATAATTTTCAGTCTCAGCTCTCTGGAATATGATGAATTGACATTCTGCCTTGATGGATCAGTCTGGGATACTTTTAGTTTACTAGCTTTACAGATAATGATCAGCCAGGTGCCTGTGGAAGGTCACAAACAAGTCATAGCAGTGACAGCTACTCCGTGTTATCTCTCACTATATTTTTGTTTGTACACAGAGACCACATTTAGTTTATTTAATCCTTTTCTCCATTTATTTATCTAATTTTCTTTCAAAGCAAGCAAGCAAGCAAGCAAACAAACAAACACTGAGCAAGTGGTCTTCATCATATCTTGTGGAAAGAGAATTCCACTAGTCAGTTGTGAGTGGGACCTACAAAAAATGTTGCAGTGTGGAGGGGTCATTGTACAGGCCTGCTGAACATTCCCAGTCTTCAGTTGTGCTGTTTTCAGGGCGGGGGGCTGCTACCACCACCAAACATTTTTGTACGTCATTGAATATTGGGATTCTTCAAGCCCACAAAAACTTCCTTTTAAGTGTGTGGAGGGTGCCATTTTCCTTCATAGTAACTGGCACTCAGAGATCATTGTAAATATATACCATCCCTGGTAAAATAACACATGTGCATGTTAATGAGAGATAAATTATAATAAATAAATTAGATAATAATTAGATAATAAATTAGATAATAAATTATTGTACAAAATAACTTGATCTGGACATTTAGGAAAAGTAAATGTACAGAGGGCATTAAACATGTGCCAAAACAGAATAAAGAGCAAACATTCTGAATATCATGAATGAACTGCAGATTCATAGTGCAAGTGGCTTACTTACCTCACAGATGTGGTCATGCAGTTTCAATGAGGAAGCAAAACGTATGCACTGAAAAAGAGGAAAGAGGGTGCTCAGATGGTCAAACATGTGCTTCCTACCCTGAAATACTGTCAGAACCACACATGTTGCACTTGGCAGATGGGTGTAAACCTGAAATTTTACAAACAACTGTTCACTATTGTGTAATTTCAGAGAGCACAGATCATCTAGTTCTCTAAAATTTAGCAAATTCGGCCTTTAGCAATTATATTTTATATAATATTTTAAAAGTGAATGGTACACATTACCAAAACGTTTTTAAAAACTGACATTGTTTTTTGAAATGTGTTCAAGGAGTCTTAAGAGCTTTTCCCCTTGAACCTGCACTTCCTTCTGAAACAAAAATGATGTTTCAAAAGTGTGAAGAGAAACACAGCCCAGTCACTTCAAAGCATAACCTGTAGGGTAGTGATTCCCAACCTGGAGTATGTGGAAAAAATTGAATAATGGCAGAAAAGGCGCATACATTAACAGTGCAAGACAAGAAGTTGTGAAATTAATTGAATGTTATGATGAATGTTGGAGTGGGTTTTCTTTGTTATTTAACCTCAAGAAAAGCTTTGTTCTCTCACTTTGATATTTTGGTGAATAGTGGGAAGTCCCTCCCTAAAAAAATTGTTATGAACATGCTACTACAGCATGCATGCTTGGCAGTACACCTCTCACAGGCTCAGCTTTCATTCTCGTCCTCTTCATGAACATTTGAGTGCTGTTGTGCTGGTACCAGTGTATATATAAGTGGGCACCTCAGCCAGTTCTATGGGCAGTGTTCAATGAGTGAGTTCTTCCAGGTCTTCTGTGATGTATTTATCAGGGATATTGGCAAGTCTCTGGGTCTGAGTCCCGAGTCCAAGTCTTTGGTAAAGGTAAAGGTTCCCCTTGACAAATTGTCCAGTCGTGTCCGACTCTAGGGGCGGTGCTCATCCCCGTTTCCAAGCTGTAGAGCCAGCGTTTGTCCGTAGACAGTTTCTGTGGTCACGTGGCCAGAGCGACTAGACACGGAATGCCGTTACCTTCCCACCGAGGTGGTACCTATTTATCTACTCACATTTACATGCTTTCGAACTGCTAGGTGGGCAGGAGCTGGGACAAGCAATGGGAGCTCACTCCATCGTGTGGATTCGAACTGATCTTTTGACCTTGCAGCCCAGAGGCTTTGCGGTTTAACCCACAGCGCACCACGTCCCTTTGGTACTAAGCCCCAAATCCCAATTAATTAATTAATTACAAACATTTTGCTAATATGAAGGGTACAGTTTATGGAAATGGTCTGCCAAAGGGTATGCAAGTGAAAAAGGATTGGGAACCACTATTCTGGGGGATCACATATCACTACACTTGACAAACACACAGTTTGCAAAGCATGGGTTGGATCCAGTATTTTCTCCCACTGATGGGATCATACCCTGAACAGAGTTCTGATCTGGATGCTCTGTCCATAGGGAAGATGGAAACTCAGAATTCAGCCCCGTATTTGCTGCTCATTAACAGTGTGGCGCCAAGGGATTATATGCAAGGGAGAATCAGTGGACGGGAGGCAGTCTGTTTATCTTTCAGCTCATCTACTGATTCTCCCCATAATGCTTTCCATTCATACACATATTCCTTTGCTCCTGCAAAGGATTTCTTTCCTCACCATTCAGTGGCAAACAAATGTGTTGGAAATCCATGCTGGCTGCACAAAATGTATTTGTGCCCTTGGACTGCATACCGCATTTTTTTCTGTCTTGATTCTTCCAGCAAACTGCATTGCATACCAGGTCGTGCTCAGCTGAACTGCTCACATTTCAAAATGACATTTTTTTTCATATGGACTGTGATCCTTTACACAACAGTTCTTGCAGGAATTCCATTAATTTCCACTGACACTCAGCAGAAATAACAATACAGTGAATTCCAGTCCAAACATTTTAATAAAAGAAGCAATATTTCCACAGAATGTGTTCAAAAACATCCTGAGGCTACAAGGATTTATGTTATTATGTTTAGAGATAAACTTTCATATTTAGCATCTTGTTGGAAAAATATACCTACTATCCTAGCAACACACATTTCTGTATCTGCTTAAGCAACAAAAGTGTGATCTGAGTCAGTGAGACATTCTTACATTGCCCGTTAATGTATATAAAAAGGGAAATTGCTTTGTAATCTGAGATAATCAGATCTGTGTTTGGTGATCCTCCTAGAGACTAGCTGAACATATGCATCTGGAGCATGGGCCCAACTGCTCTCAGTTTACACAGGTCTCCTGACCACTCCACATCTTAAGAATACATGGCGGGAAAAGCAATTATGTCTTGATGAAGGAAGTTTCCATACTACCTTAAAACATCTCTGGCTTTAATTCAAAACACACATGCTGAATTATACGTGACATGGATTCTAGATGCTGTACGTATTCCACTGAAAGACTTTCTCTGTTTGGTAGTCCTCACACCTCCACACAAAAACAGAACTTCAAATGCATACATTGCTTTCAGTTTTCCATACATTCTGTCTTCTGAACTCAGATATTTTGACTCAGTGCCTCACAGGCTGCCACCAGTCGATTGGGTAATATGTTACATAAAAGCTTCTGTATCCTTAAATAATGGGAAACAGCTGATAGCCAGATCACCCCACTAAGAAGAAAACATCCCTTTTTCCTAGAGAAAATATACACCACCTTCTCATTAGCTAGTGTAAAGTTTCTTTTAAGCCAAAGAATTTTTATTGCAGTTCCAACTACTCAGGGAGTGACTGTATAACTTTAGGGCTAAGCATTTACTGGATTTAGAAGTTAACCAGTGGACAAATACTAAGGTAAAATCTAAGAAGTACTAAGCAGAGTAAAAGACCAAAAATTCTAATATACAGAAAAGTAGAGTACATCAGTACCATAATCATAAACGAAATATACAGATTATTCCTGTCAAACCAATTGTTAAAAGTGAAATAAACAGAAAAGGGCCGGAAAGAGAAGAATATATTGGTTGAAGAACATAAAGAACCAGTTTGGATATAGCACAACATATTGTTGTATGGCTAAAATGATGCTCAACTTCTTGCAGAACAGAAATAATAAGAAAAAGATTCAGTGCAGTAATCTGTTAACTAATGGAGGCTCCTCCAAAACTGAATTGCACAGGTACACATGTTCATAAGAACAGGGCTTCTCCATGTGTAAGGAGATGCTGGATATCTTCTTGTGTAAACTCCATAAATGTCATTCGGCTCCATTAATCTCTTTCTGCATTGCACAAGCAAAACAATCAAACAGGATTCCACCCATAGCTGTGGCACAGAGCATATGCTGTACTTGTAGAATGTCTCAAATGCAATTCAGGCAGTGGGAGTGAAAAGGATTAGGTAGCAGGTAATCGGGAAGACTACTCTACCCAGCCGCTGCCCATCAAAGCAGATAATATTTGGCTAGACCAGTGGTTCCCAAGAATCCCTGGCCAGCACAGATAGTACTGAAAGCTTCTAGGAGCTGCAGTCTAAGAACACCTGGGTTATCCGAGGTTGGGAACCACTGGGCTAGTTAGTCTAGTTTCCTCTCTAATGTTGGCTCATTTCATGCATCACCTAGCAACAAATTTGGCTTAGATTGTACAGACAACTAATCTCATCTCTCTGCCTATATTCTCAGAAGACAAGGCCACTGACAGTCACTAATGATGAGTAATGATTTCCATGAATAATGATGTTATTCAATAATGATGAATAACAAAGCTACTCAGAAGTGTTTTACCATTGCCTTCTTATGGGGACACACTGGGACTCTGTAGCTGGCCTAAGACCATACAGGTTGGCTCTTCTCCTATAAGGCACAATTAAACTCCTGACCTCAGTGAGCAATGATATATTTCCTCCAAAGATCAGAGGAAAACTTTCTCTGTGTATCAGTTCCTGTACAGAGCATGAATCATGGAAGATGGTCCTATTCTATTCATTCCCTGTTTTCAGAGGCAAGTGATGGGCCACTGGGAACAGGATAGGATACTGGACAAAACAGTCCTCAGGAGATTGTTGTTGCATTCTTGCAATAAATGTGTTTTCAAACATATTTACTATGTAGCTAACTAGATATTGTATGTACATAAAAAGCACTTCAACATTTAATAGGTAAATAAGCCTTAAATATCTATAGGCTGAAAATAATCCCAAAGTAACTTTCCACAAGCTTTGGATGGGTTTGTTTCTGATTTGGCCACATGCACACGCAAAAATCTTATTTTGCTGTTCACCAACTTTTGAATGCAGCTCCTAATCAGATAATATTTCTAGCTGGTTCTGGCAGCCTGTTTTCAAGTGTGATAGGCAAGGACTGCTGTTGTCATGCAGCATGTCTCAACACATTGTGTTTTTGCTACTAGGAACAGTTGTCCCCTGTGGATTAAGACACAAGGTACAGTGAGCCCTATGAGATCAGAAGTTGTTAGCAAATCCACAGATGGCATAAGCAAGGTTCTCCGGAATGAAACCCTTCAGGTGTTCAGTCAGATGCCTCTTTGTATGATAGATTGCCAGCTCTCCAATTTTATTTTCCCTTGAAGCAATCCTGAACATGGTTTCAAAATGCAGCATCCCTGGCTAGTTCCATTTCCTCCCCACTTTGGATGAGTTAAACAAGTAAAAACACCTACCTCCTTCTTCCAAAGAACATATATTTTTAGACTACTTCTCAAGTGTTATTTAAACATTTCACATCAGGCAAAAACAAAATTAAAATTAAAATTAAAGCAGACAGAAACATTGTGGCACCTTAAAGACTAACTGCTATATTTTAATGTGAGCTTTTGTGGACAAATCTACTTTCTTAGACATAATTTCAGTGCACTCTAGTGGTGGTTGAACCCTGAATAATTTTTAGGATATAGCAGCAGTTAAAAACAGCCAGAAGGCAAACTAGCTCTCAAATGAAAGTACATAGCCTTTAAAATATAGAGAAAGTGAGAAAGGAAACAGAAGTCATCAAGGAATAATAATAATCAACTCAGCAAACAAACAAAAAAGAAACACATATTAATTATTATATAAATGTCAGTTTTAGCACAGCTTGTAATCCATTACTCAAGTGCCATAAGAAACACTGTTTAGCAATATGTAGATTATCATTTCCCCCCACTTTTTTTAATTGCATGATGTGGAAAGAATATTAAGTTTACAACACTGTTCAGCAGAGCTTTTGGTATAATAAGTAACCAAGAGATAAGGAACTGGATCTGGAAGTGTGCAGAGCAATGTTAACTGCCCCCATTGGCTCTACATTAATGCATCCCTGTTAGCAAAAATCCTCAAAGCACGTTGCATATAAACATTAGCTACTGGCTATAGCTCAACAGCCAAAAATCCTAAATGGCCTTTTCTTTTTCAAACAAGTTCTCTCATTAAATGTTAATCCAGTCGATAAACGCATAGCAGGGAGGCACAAGTGCTGAATCTAACAGAACCTCAGAGCCAGGAAGAACTAGATAGAGCTGCAAATGTTCAACATTCAAATTTCAAATGTTGGAGGGAAATATAGCTAATTAGCAACATCAACTAATTATAAGAAAAGCAAGAAGAATTACCTCCTGTCTAAAATGCCTCTTCCCACCAAGCAAAGACAACGGCAAAAAAGGTGTATGCACAGCAACATGCTATGAAGTCCTCGCCTATGATCCACTTCTTGAGATCTGCAGATTCTTGCCCACTCTGTTACTTTCTGAATCTGTATGCGCAGCACAGGTCCATACCTTATTTGGTTGCCAAGTCTATTACAGTGAGTAAACAATGCCTTCTCTGTCAGAACAGAGAATGAACAGTATCACAAAGACACTCCTCTCATGTCCTGCTCTGGACTTTTTCCTCCTCCCTCTCCTCCTCCTTTCAAAGCAATCTAACCAGGCTGAGAAGGGATGGAAAGAAATCAGTAGTATATTTCAGTGTGACCCCTCCCTCAGTGGCTGTCATCCTTAAAGTGGCAGAAAATGATACAGATGGGTTTTTTTTTCTTCCTTTTTCCTCACAGCCTGAAATTTAATGATGGAATGGGTCTGCTAGCTTTATGCTTTCATCCCAAGTGACTGAATGTGCAAGCAAGCATCTGGAATATCCATTACAGGCTCTAGAAAGTTTGCTTCAGCCCATCAAAAGCCAAACAAAAGAGCAAGGAGAAAATCTCAGAGGGTGTCAGCAGATTGTGGATAAATCTTTCTGCTGCTCTCTGTTTTGAAACGGATTTGGTCTTTGAACAATGGCTGGGCTTCTGGAAAAGCACATGTGTATTAGGAATGATGGAGCAAGAGTTTCAAGTGGGATTTGGGTGATGAAAGCAGATGAATAAATCTTTGCATGACTGGGAGCTGACTTTACTGCTTAAAAGCAAAGGGATTAATCTCAAGTAAGTATTAATGATTCTGGGGATACAGAATACCTGCTATGCAATGAAGATGCTGGTTGGAACACGCAACTAAAACACATACAGACAGAAGGAAACAGAAGCATGCAGTTTAAGGTTAAACAGTTTTTCCAATACCTCTAATATTTCATTATACAAGGACTTAATTTAAGTGCATTGCTAAACAGTGCTGCCAATGCTTCTAATTTAAGAAACACATCCTAAAGGCTGTCCCTGCATTGCCATGTTGATTTCATGGTATGTGAGAACACTTGTACTTGACTAAGCCCATGTTGTGACTACTTGATTATCCCTGAGCCATCCCTTTACAGATGCTGCAGACAGAGGATGGATTTTTCCCAGTGTCCCACTTGACAATTTCCCCCGGGGGGGGGGGGGCTAGTGCTAGAATACTAGATTAGATGAACCTTTGGCTAGCCCCAGCAAGGCATCCCATGTGAAATCAGTCAAAGCTCTTTCAGGCTCAATGTCTGCCAATTCTGTAAGCAGCTTTAATCTGAAATAGATCAAGAGGATACAAAAAGCTAGCTTTTTATGTACAACACCTATCCAAGTGTAGCATGGAGGCACAACTTCAGAGTCAGTATCATTCCCAAATGAGCGCTGGCAATTTAGCAGTTATGCCTAGCACACACTTAAATGGCCCTCTATTTTCCTTCAATGTATTCATGCACAGCTTGGAAGTACTGATACCTTCTTGAAAAGCCAAAGTACGACTACATTAAAAACAACACGTACCTTATATTAACATTGTAACTTAACAAGGGATAAACATTACTGCTTTTGCAATGTTAAGTGCAATTTTTTGTGTGCCTTTTACAGTGTTAGGAGTGTGGTGTTAGGTTATGGTGAAGAAGGTATCTCCCAAGTATAAAGGATGGATCTTGCTGCTAAATAAAAAGCACTAAAAAAATAAAAAAGCACTTGGTTTTTAACATTTTTTTTAATGGAACTAGAGATGGGCACGAACCTCAGTTTGGAGGTTCGTGCTGGTTTGTAAGATTAGTTATTTATAATTCCAAGACCCAGATAAGCACGTTCCCTTCCCCTACCTCCCCTGCTGGATTCCTCCACTCACCAGCTGGAACACATTCCTCTCCTCCTCCTCTTTGGTTGTTCAGCCAGTTCCTGGCAAGAGCAAGGGGTTCCCTGCCCCACCTCCTTGGCTCATCACCCACACAGACAAGAAGACAGGCCAGGCAAGCCTGTGCTCCTGCTAGGGACTGGCTGAACAGCTGAAGAGGAGGAGGAGAGGAGTGCACTCTAGCTGATGAGCGGGAACATTGGCCAAGGAGGGGAGGGAATGCTTACATACCAGCACAAACCTCTAACTCCATCTCTAAATGGAACCTATTCTAACTGCTTTTGAGAACTGGAAAACAAAGAGCTACTTTAAAATATAACTACAACAGTAGCTAACTACTTACCTGGGTGTCGGAATTATTATTAACCAATCACTTTTCAAAATAACTGTCTGCATTGTCTTTCCATTATATAAATAGACCTTGCTACATTATACAAACATAGAGCAACATTCTACAACTTACAACCTATGCTCACAGGAATCATATTGGACTGTAGGTACTCATCATGCATTCCAGATAGTCAAGTACATCTAATATTATTTGTGCAATGCAATAAATGGCAAAAGGAAATAATGTGTAAGTCTTATGAATGGTTTGAAAATATACATTGCTACAGGAACAGAAGAGCTAGATTATTTTCTTAAGGTCAGATCCATAAGGTAATGTAGCCCTTCGATGTTCAAATACAGCCCAAGGAGTTAATGTGCAGTCTTGGAAGCTATCGAATAGTGAGTGGTTTCAATTGTTTCATTTAATTTAAATAACAAGGACACATTCCAATTTTCAGCCCCCAAGAGCACTAGGGGGCTGAATTTGTAGCAAATCTCTCTCTCTCTCTCTCTGTTGGCCAAACACTCTTTCTCAGACTAACCTACCATATAGTGAGAATGTAGTGGGGAGGTGGATGAGCCATACACGTTACTTACTGCCTTGGTAAGATGATACAGAACCATAACAGCTTGTTTCTCTCCTATGAGAGCCTGGCTATCCTGGCCTTGGATAGGCAGTTCTGAACAACAATGTTGTGCTGTATCCAAACAAATCTCCAAGATTAAAAGTCAGTAACAAATAAATAAATAGATAGAAATGAAATAAATATTTAAGAAGAAGAAAAAACTGGCTTGGACCCTACAGTAAATTAGGTAAATTTCAAAAGAAACAATTCATTCTTTGTATGCCTAAAAATAGGGAATCTTGCCCTTCTCTCCAAAATCCAGGCGGATGTCTGAAACCTCATGATTAGTTTTCTTTTACGTTAAGAGATTAATTCCCTCCACCCTGCAAATAATGAGAACCCACACAAAGAGGGATCTCTAAAGGACTGAGTACAACCTTGTTTCTCCTCCCACCTCCTCAGCACATGCACCACCAGTGTGAAAAGTGGTGTAAGGAATGGAAACTCTGTATCAGGACAACAGTAGCTTTTCAATTACCTGTTGTTCCCATGTGCAATTTAAATCCTGGATATCATCTAATATTGCATTGCATTAGGACTGTCCACAAAATTTGAGATTTGAGTGCAGTTTCAATATCTGTACCCACCCACCCATTCATCTCACTGTACTCAAAGTTATTTAAGCTCCAGTATTGCACTGTGCACTGTCTGCAGGTGTGCTGTACTGACAGGGTATACAAGGCTGTCTCTTATAATAATCAGAAATAATTTTCAATTGTGCATTAAGTATTTATCACATTTTTTAAAAACTGTACTCTGTCCAAATTCTACATACATTTTCAAGGAGAAATACTTGAGGAATTCACACAATACAACATGCTTTTCTAATTTATGAATCTCTGCTAAATGAGACCCATGACGCAGTGGTTAAATTGCGGTACTGCAGTCGAGCCCCTGATCACAACCTGAGTTCAATCCTAATGGATTCAGGTAGCTGGCTCAAGGCTGACTCAGCCTTCCATCCTTCTGAAGTTGGTAAAATGAGTACCCAGCTCACTGGGGGCAAAGTGTTCCTTGCATAATTATATTATAAATCATCCAGAGCACTAGCACTATGGGCCAATATGCAAGTTGAAACAACAGTAATATATGGAATGGGAGCCAATATGGTGAAGTGTGGATAGAGCGTCAGACTAGGACTCGGGGAAACCTGGGGCAAACCCCTACTCAGACATGGAACTTCAGTAGAGATTGGCAATGACTCCTTGGAACATCTCACATACTTGAAAATCCTACCAGGGTCACCATAAGTCAGGCTTGACTGCACATAACACATTTATATGGAATGATCAACAGATCATAGTATCTTTTCCTGCAAGTTGACATTCAGGACTGGTTAACAATCAAAAGATGCATAGATGGCAAAACAAGAGAGGACAGCAAGATAGGAGTGTTGACAATCATTCACGGGGGTCACAGCTTATGCCAAAAGGGAGTTGGGGGCATAGCTCAATGGGACTTTGCATACATTAGTACCCAGGTTTAATCACTGGCACCTTCAGGCAGGGCTGAGAAAGGCTCCTGCCTGTCTGCAATTCTGAAGAGCCACAATAGACAAAACTAAACTAGATGGACCAGTGATTCACTCAGTCTAAGGCAGCTTTCTCAGTAGGAGGGAAGTAAGCAAATTTGAAGTCAGATTGATGCAAAGGAAGACATCTGAGTGTGAAAAATGACAATATAAAGATGTGTTAATTGTTATACAAGAGTCACAAAAGTGTGTGTGTCACATGCCATCAAGTAGCAACCAAATTATAGTAACCCTAATAGGGATTTCAAAGTAGAAAGTATTTCAGAGATATTTAAAGAGTGTTTTACTACTTCCACCCCATAATGAGTTTCTATGGCCAAGCAGGCACTTAAACACAGGTCTTCTTAGTCCTATTTACTATACCACACTGAGTATATTTATTATTTGTTTGTTTGTTTTATTTATGTGCCTCCTTTGTCCCAATAAGAGGACTTACGGTGGCTCACAATATTAAAAGGAATAGAACTAAAAACAGAATAAGTTAAATATTAAGAAACTATTAAACTGTATGCTAATTAAAATATAATTGAATAATTAAAAGCAAGTAAACATTAAAAAACTATCTTAACTCTAAGAAGGTATTCCGGGATTCAAACATGATTGTTAAAAGCCTGCCTGAAGAGATGGTTCTTCAGCCATCAGCGGAAGGATAAAAGAGATGGGGGCCAGCCTGATCTCCCAAGGGAGAGCATTCCATTACCAGGGAGCTGCCACAGAGAAAGTCATCTCCTGTGTTCCCATCAGCCGTGCTCATATGGGGAGAAACAGTCCTCCAGACAGCCTGGACCCAAGCTGTATATACTGTAGTCACATAAATACTGTATGTATTAGGATATATTATCTTTATAGAGATAACACAGACTACTTACAAAAAACCTAACCACCAGATTATACAAATGTTCATATGGACAGGCAACTGCAAGAAGACTGAAGCCACCTTTTGTTTAGATGACTAGATCTGGGAAGTAGAAAAGCCTTTTCCATTAGGATAATGATAGAGGTTTTCTGAATTTTATAGAAGATTAGTATAATCCGACTCCCACCTACTCAAATTCATGAAACAATTTGCATAACATGCACATCTCAATACCGATTATGCAAATTGTTTGACCAGAATTATTATGACAATGTGCATAATTCTAGCAAGGCATTTTACTACCACATCCCCTGGGTAGCAGAGGCACAAGATAGTATACAGCAGAGTGTATGTCACATTATGTGATAGTTTGCTGCCTCCAAATCTGCTGCTATTCTGCAAAATATACTATATTAGTATATACAGTATATAGTACAATATATATACTATAATATACTATATACTATAATATACAAAATATACAAAATACACCCAGGATAGTACATACCACAATGCCATTACATACAACAAATAGAACAATAAAATGCTTTACATAAATGATAAAAATGCCATCAAAATTAGGAAGAAGCTAAAGCTTACCAGACAATTTACTGTTTATACATTACCATATAATGAAGGCTTGCTACATAAGTGGTTGAATAGCATGCAAAGGCCCACTGAAACAATTCTGCTTTATATCCCCTACTGAATCCCTACAAGGACTTTATACTTCACAGGGACTTAGGAAGAAAAGAGTATTCATAATATATTTAAGTCAGCCAGCTTGAACAGCTGGCACCTTTAGAAGAGCAGTTCTGGACAACTTTAACTGGTCCCAGAACTCATATGGATAGAGGCAGTTCAGGACTTTTCCTGCAGGCATTATGTGTTGCAGATATTAGAACAAGCATGAGGATTTCATGCTGCCTATGAGATACTGCACCTGCAACAGAGTGTAGCTATATTATTTTGCAGCAGAGCAAATCAATATTCTACAAGGCAATTTTAAAAATCGGAGCAGACCAAACACAAATTATATCTTTTAAACTGGGCTTTAGATTGTTTTGTGTTTGGGTGAGAAGTGCCTAACTGATGAAAAAAGAAGCCTGGTTTTGTGATTTTTCCCTGCTTGGCGTCTCTTTGTGAGTGTTAGAGAGCAAGATGCTATCTTGTAGACCAGTGGTCCCCAACCTTAGGTCCCCAGATGTTTAGGACTAACTCCCAGAAATCCTGGCCAGCACAGCTAGTGATGAAGACTTCTGGGAGTTTTAGTCCAATAACATCTGGGGACCCACAGTTGGGAACCACTGCTGTAGACCACCTTGACTGCTGACACTGGTGTGGACAATATTCAGGCTGCCCTTTGCTATAGAAAGTTTGGCATCCTTTTTTTTTTACTGGCAATGTAAACACAATATTGTGCAACATTATCAGGCCGTTTCCTGATATTTTGAACTGTGGGTACGGAAGCATAATATCCCACATTTCTAAACCAGATTTTTTTTTGAAGAATTGAATACTGTAGTCCTCAAAAACAAACTATAATAAATCTTTTAATCTTACATGTTTCATTGCTTCATTTGCAAGTTTTCTGGAAAATCCAGTCACAGTTTGTCTCTTGTGTCTACCATCAAAGAATCCTACATATGTCCAAGGTCCTGAGACAACAATTAGCCTACTGTGGCACAATCAGGCTTCTCTAGCTATACTTAACCACAAATTATACAACTACAAGTGGAACAAATATTCATATTTCTAAAAAGCATCCAAGTTGCTGGACAACACATTCTGACAGTTATTCTATTTCAAGTATACAATTTTGTGCCTCGTCTAAGGAGATGACATGCTTGGAGGTCTTTCAGACTGTTATTTTCATTCCTTAATTAGATTTCCAATCAAGTTCCCCCACTCACCCTACTATTTGTGACTTTCAAATGCATTTAAGTTAATCTGGCTAGGAAAAACATAAAAGCCAATCATTCTAGCATGTTCTCATGACTGAGTAATAAGAACTCCCTAGATGTAGTTTGAATTATGCAGAATATTTCGTTAGCTAAATCAAATTTCTAAGCTCTCAAAACACAAGGGAATGGTAATAAAAATGCTTTTTCTGACATGCCAAATCTGATTAAAAGACATGTCAAATAATATGCCAAGTCACTGAATGCTGATATAATGGAAGACTTTAGAAATTAAATATTCATGATGCTAAAAGTATGCCCATCCACCAGAAGAAAGGATACCATGAGATGTGACTGCACATGACTGGGTAATTAATCTCAGGATTTTCACTATAGACACTTACCAAGATAAAAGAATGACACATCTTTGGTATTCCAAAGATAGCATGACACAAAGCCGTTGGAAATGTAGGAAGAAGCCACAAAATCATCTGTTTGGTGCTATTATTGTGAAACAGCACTTCTATTTCTCACTACACAGTTGCAGATTTTACAGGTGTACAGCATTTATATACTGGCTGAGTACTTGGATTTTGACAAGTTTGGGCTGTGGAAATTAAGCTGCTGCATTCATGGCTCTTAAGCTGACAAGGGTTTGTGTGACACACATACATACACAGAAGGGGGGCGGGGAGGGGGGATGAGGTGTTCTTTGTTTGAACATTGGGCCATCCCAAACTTTAAGTATGATGACATTCCTAAGCAGAAAGGACTTGACATATAAAGGAGCATGCAATTAAAATATGGACAAATCATATTTGACAAACACATTTGCATTATATGTAGTCTTCAACTTCGAACAGGTTGTGTGCTTAATAAACCTACTTCCTGTCATTTTTCAGAGTGAAATAAGATGCAAAGTTACCTTTCTTGAATCAGTGGAGATTTGGTGAATCAATGGGCCTAGTCTAGTTGCAATTTACTACATATTTTTGAAATAACAGAATTATGTTGGGTTGGTACACTGTGTTGATGCTACTATTGTGACTGATATTCAGTACTTACTATTAGCTGGTTAGAGTCAATATATGACACTCACCAGAACTTTTTTAAAAATCCATCTACTGTTCTCTTGTCACTCTCCACAGTGCCTCTTTCTGAGCAGCTCATTAATTTATTAGAAAACAAGAAATCAGTATAAAGAGCTAGAGGAAAAAGAACATCTTTCTATCTTTGGATGTGATAAAGTATTTGTTGCTTATCAACCAACCAACCAACCAACCAACCAACCAACCAACCAACCAACCAACCAACCAACCAACCAACCAACCAACCAACCAACCAACCAACCAACCAACCAACCAACCAACCAACCAACCAACCAACCAACCAACCACTTGTTTTCCTGGGAAATCTGCTGAATTTACTCTCATCTGTTCATTAAGTATCAATGTCAAAGTTTTATTAAACGCAATTTAGAACATCCATAATATTCGTCTTTATAAAGCAGTTTTTTTCTCCCTGAATGCCTGTCTCATCTCACTCATGTTAGGCAGCCATGTTTGGAAAGAACAAAAGCTGCTGTACAGACACAGGCATGATGACAGTGGTGCAATATCCCCAATATGTTGTGCTGACATGTTAAGAAGCATTTGCCTGTGCCACCTAATGTGACTATAATGAAGGGGTGAGAAGCATGTCATTAAGTTGGCCATATTGGCCTTGCATATTTGCAGGTGGAGCTGCAACACCTTTCTAATGTTTGGGGTGCTTGCTGCCTTCTCTTGCCATGTGACAAGAACAGTTGACCAATGCCCCATGTATCAACAGTATCGCTCCAGATTAGACATGGGCACTTCCCAGCAGGCTGCTTACCAGGATCCATGTGGTGCTTGGCTCTGTTGTCATTTTGCCAATTGTGGAAGCAGCCCAGCTGACCCTTCCCCACCTCCCAATGCAGCGGACCACTGCAGCGGGGAGGCAGGATGGGGAGTCTCCCCATTCAGCCAATTAGTGGTCGGCTGCATGGGGAGGCGGGGAAGGACTAGCTGGGCTACCTCTGTGATTGGCGTGACAACGATGACAACAGAGCTAAGTGCTAGGTGGAGCCCAGTAAGTGCCCCTGCCAGTTCTGGGGTGCAGGATTGGGCCTCCGCAGCACCTGTGGTTTTCCCAGGGAAACAAATACGAAGTGTCCATGTCTACTCCTGATTGTCAATGAAGAACCTTCCAAACTAATTCTGCACAGGCTAGCCATTGCCATCTCCTGGGCAGGAATGAGATTCCTCTGTGGAGCTTGGCTTGAGTGCACTTCTTCTGTTCCTGGTATTAGTTTGTTATCTTATTCTGCCCTTGGATTCTGACTTCTCTTCAATCTTGACTGCTGGTGCCTAGTTCCAGACCACTAACTAAACAGCCCTGATGCTATGTGCTTATTAAGCACCAACCAGATGAATGCAAAGTTGAATTCAGAAACAGTATGCCACTGCATACCAGATTCTGGACAGAAAAGAGGCAGGAATAATACTGTCCTTGCACCCTGACTGCAGGTTTCCTAGAGGTATTTGACTAGCCATTGGAAATAGGAAAAGATGGATCTTTTTAATGTTCGTGTCTCTTTTTCTTTTTGGCCAATGAGAAGTAAAGGTCAAAGAGGAACAAAGAGAATCTTGGATTAATTAAGATGTGGTAAAAGAGGCGAATGCATAAAGCAGTGGTTCCCAACTTTGGTTTCCCAATATTGGAATACAATCTCTGTTGTCATTGGGTACTAATCCTGTTAGTTGGGGAGGATGGAAGCTGCATCATTGGTGAGGAGGGAGGCTGGAAACCACTGAGATTGACCAGAAGCATAAAGCAACGGACTGAAACACGGGTGGCTACATAGCAGAACGTTGTAGCAACACTACCTCCTTAACGCCCCATGAAATGTATAGAGGATACTAGCATACAGACAAAAACGTATGAAGGACAGAAGCTGATCTACAACTCTCAGCACCAAAGGACACCTTTACATTACCAGCTGTGTTTGAAAAGGCTGGGCAAGACCCATGTGAAAGCAGAACCCCACTAAACTTCATACCTTGTATATCTCTAAACTTCTTAGGATTCCACCGCTGCGACCACTACCCCCAGCATGGTATAAAAGTTAACAACTGAGTTGTGATTTCTTGCAGATTTCTAAGATCACTGTTTTACCCAACATGAATTGAGTTTTCAACTTATTACTCATATGGCACTCTAGGTTCCATGTTGCAGTTGGGATTCTGTCTACTCTCTACTACTCTAGCAATCAGGTTCCCAACTGTGCATTCTTTAACAGTTTCTCAGACTTCACTTCACACCCTATATGAGAAACTTCTAAAATAAAAAAAGTTCTGCCATGTTGTTTTGAAAACCAAATGCTTTCTAGTATCTTACATTTCACTGTAACGGCCTTCGGCTAAATCTAATAAAAATATCATGCTGTGTCTAACCAGCTATCTTCACTGCCTCCCACCCACTGGGCTCACCCATGCTACATTCATACATGAACACAAGACTTCATATTATTTAGTCAAAGTATCTTTCCTCTCTCTTAAAAAGTTGCACCGGATTCTTCTGAGAGAAATTTACTGTAGCAGCTGCAGCCAGCTGTGAACTTTCCCATGGGGTCTGCAGCTGCTGCTTCTGATAAATCAATGATCATTCTATGACGGTGGAGAAGGGTCTTAGCTGCCCCTGAAATAAGATCATTTGCTGGTATCGTGGGAACTCGGGCAGCAAAACTGCGATTCTATTAATTCAATCCAAAAAAGAGATTTATAAAATCTGGTCTCCGATTGACTAGAAACTCACTGTGTACATTGGTGTGGGGGGAGAGAATAAGACTAATCATGTGAAATATTTCTGGCTGTAGAAACAGAGAGCCCGTCTTCCTAAAAGAATTTATGGGACTCCATATTAGTCATCACATAACTTTGCTTCATCCTTCCTTCCTGCTTTAATGATAAAATAGATGATTATAAAGTATGCCATTTTTCATATTTAATCACTATGATAAATACCAAAATATAAGACCAAGTTACTGAATTATTTGTGAGGGAAGTGCTGCAGTTCAGCTCAATTGGTTTGAACACATCTGGTTCTACACTTACACCTGAAATGAATTTTATATTTAAGGCATGATGACTAGTCCTCGTTTTCAGGAATGATGACTTCTAATGAATTTAAAACATTATATTGAGTCTGCATTCCAAATATTAAACATGTCACATTCCTGCCATTGAAGGCCAGCCTGTCTAAGGCAAATAACCCATCCATTCTTAATATAAGCTTCTGCACACCTTCATAACTGTAGGCAACCTAATGTGGCCATTTTGTTAGTTAATATAAAGGCGGTCCAAGGGTGATGATGGCAGAGCATGAAAACGTCACGTTTCAGATTACAGCTTCCGGAATGTTCTAGCCGGCATGGGCATGCTGAGTGTGGAATTCTGGGAGTAAAAAGTATTTTTTAAAAAAAGTTCAGTGGGGTATAGAACTTATAGTTATTTGGCTCCAACTTAAGAGGACGTTCCTCTCTTCAAATCAGGGGAGGCTCCCACAGTAAAAAGTGAAAATATAAAATGGATGTGCTGAGGGACAGACAAAAAGTGGGGGGCAGTGCCTTGATATGCAGGATATTCCAGGAGGTAGAAGAATTTAAGCCCATTGCACGCCTACTTATTTTGTCTTCTTCTGAAGCCATACTAATTCTGTAGCAAGGGTGAAGAGGTCAAGAAACAAAAGCTTATTTAACAGGCTGAACAAAATCAAGCTAAGGGCTTCTGAAGAACCTCACTATATTAGGACCATCAAATACACATACTCAGTAATAGCCTGAGGCATAATTTATTACCTCATAAATGCTTTGCTTAAATGGGTGCTCTTCACTGCCTGTCTCCCCCCTTCCATTTGCAGCTTTGTACCCAACTTCCTTCTTTCTGGTAGCCTTCAGAGCTTATTTATATATTTATCCCAGCTGTGCCTCTCTGGCATTTACTCTCTGAACTGATCCAGCTCTCTCTGTCAGCTCTTCTAGTAACTGATGTGTTAATATGACCCACTCACGTCAACTGATGATACCTCGCTCTTTTTGATGCATCACTAAATTAAAACAGTATAAATCTCTTTGCATACTACAAAGAAAGAAAAAGAGAGAGACCATTAGGAACCCCTTCCCTTTTAAATGGCTTTAAAACTGATTCAGCTGAGCTACAATTTTGCCCTCCATTAGGGAAAGGGCAAAATTGCTTTTACAAACCATTAGTGAAGTTACACCTGTATTTATCATAACCACACTGGTTTCATATTTCAACAGTATAAATCCAAAAGGCATTCAACTGTCTTTCATTACAAGAATACTTACATGCTTGTACATATTAAACAACAGAACCTGTCTAGTATTGAATAGGCTAGGTTTTCCTTTGAAGATTTTTATTAGTTTGTTTCAATTTCTAGAGTATCAATTGAATCAATTAAATTTTTAAAACGTTGCTCAAATAAGACTTGTTTCCCAAAGTATTTCCAAATATAATAGCAAGGATATGTTTCTTTTTACCTGCTATAGTTTGCTCTTTTACTGTCACAAAGTCCCACTGAGTAGCAAAAAGACCAAACAACAACAAACTCACACACAATTAACCAAAATCCAATTCAAGATCACATGATGTAGATCTTCACGCAGGAGTTGCAGAAGTCCGTACTGCTGTGCAGATGACACAGCACTGCAGTCTCATGATTCCTCTTGCACACTGATCTAAGATATTTTTGCCTCTTGAGGCACAGCAGCAACTGCCTCTTTCCCAAAGCCAGGCAAATTGTTTTTGGCACAAGGGGCAAGAATAACCCCTCTCCCCATCTCTAGCAGTAAATATACAAGAAAAAGCCACATAAACATGTAATCATTTCCTGTCTTTTCATAAAGCTCAGAACTGGCCGCCTGAAACAGTCATCACATCTACCTAATGGTAGGGCTAGGCATGGGGAATAGGAATTATACTCTATACTCAAGAGTATAATCCTCAGTACAGGCATTGTACACTCAGTATCTGTATTGAGAATTATGCTACTTCTCTACACTTGGATACGGCTATAAGATATATATATATATTAACTCAGACCTGATGGACTGAATCCAGTGCTTCTGGATGTTGAAATCATAAAGCAACCTTAATACTAAGGGTATTAAGAGCTACCTTATAATGACGGGGTAATATCAAACAATTTTGCTTACTCTTGGTGAGTAAGGGTAGAGAGGAATCCACTCTACCCTTCTGCATGCGTAAGGCCATGTTCTGTTCATCAGGGCCATCTGTGGCCTGTTGAAAACAGCAAGCCAATGAGAGTGCAGAGCTCTACCTTCAGGGTGTGTGTGTGTGTTATGCTCCATGATTCCTCAGAGGATATTGGCCATTGACCTTTGATCTGTCTGACCATCACTAAATATTTATGCAGCCAGTAGTTTTCCAGGATTTCAGCCAGTCTTCCTCCAGTACTGTACTCATATCCAATAACCCTTTAACTAGCAGCACTAGGGAGCAACTCTGAGATTCTCTTGGAGTGTAATACATTCAAATAATGCATGCTCCCCCATTCAGCTACTAGGATTTCAACAGGAACAGTGAAGTTATAATATATTATCTAGCTTGTTTTCTTTGTGGAATTTTATTTATTTATTTATTTGAAACAAAGGGGAAAACCGACAGGGGTTTTCCCACATTCCATAGTGGCATGCACAGCTGGAACATGTTGCAAGATACTTTATCATCTAAATGACACACACCTGGTCACAGCATAAAATATGTGAAATTCAGAAACTGTTTTTTTTTCCTATGCCAAAAAACAAAACAATAAACCTTAAATAAATAAATACATCCAGGAAAAAACAAAAACAAAACAAAACCACCACTCCTTAAAAAAAAACCATCTAGTAAGATCCATAGCTGGAGAGGAAAATAGGCTGCTTGTCAGCCTTTTTTTAAGCATGTAGATTTCTGTCTTACAATGTAACAGGGTAGCAGTGGGTCTGTGTAACCAATCAGGGCAGTGATGAACAAGCCCCATCAAATCTCCTAAGATCAGATCTCTGCATTCTATTTATATTTGTGTTCCATTTTAAAGAGAAGGGGGATGCTGATCAGTTTGGGACTGAACTGTGAGGGGATACAGCAGAAGTGCATAATTTAGGAAAGAACCTACAATGAACTTCAGAGCTACAACAAATATTATTTGGATTGCCTCATAGTTAGAAGCATCCAAGAAGAAAGATAAACTGTACAGGCTCGTCAAAGAAGGAAGGAAACCCATGGACTATGGTCCTTAATACATTGTAGATATATTTTTGAGATAACTGATGTAAAATAGCCTAAGCTGATGCTCATAATATAATACTAGACTGGGTATATGGATATACGTCAAACAATGTCCAAAATGCAATTACATTTTCTTCACCAGCACAATGGAATAGGCTTGGTGGCAAATTGCTGCAAGTTAAGAAGTTAGCATAAGCATTTTCTGATGCAGACCAAATCGCGCAACTCAGAATGCTTCACACCAATTGCATTAACTGATTTTGGACGTTATACCTAAGAATTGAGGAGGTATGTCTGTGTATGTAAAAAAATAAGCATCTGTGGAATTTATTCTGTGGAATTTGATCAGACATTTGAAGAGCTTCAACACATGAATAAATGTAAACCTTCACAATCTAATAAGTTTTTCTCATACTTAAGGATAAGATAGCCAGAAGTTGGGAGTTTGATTCTCCACTGTGCCTTCTTGACAGGGGTTGGACTCAATTATCCATAGGATCCCTATGAGCTCTGCAGTTTTATGATGGTGGTGGTAGTAGTGATGATTTTAGCCTCCAGCATAATATTTGGTTTCTGAATCCATACAGAAATAGATGTACATGTCAAGATTCTCCTGATTCCACGGACAGGTTTTAAAAACACTAAAAACAAGGAAATGCCCAGAAGAAAAATATGTCCCAATTTTTTTTTGCTTGTTGCTATTAGGGTACTTACCTAATGTGATGTTTGGGTTCACATAAATGCAATGTAACACATCCTAGGTGTTCATAGATTTGCCCTTGGAGGTGGACACTTGGATTCTCAATGGGGTCAGGAAATACAAGAAATCTACATGAAACTTTAAACATTATCACAATCCTAACAATAACATAATCCCTCAGTGAACTGCAATTCTTTGCACTGAGCAAACTCCCCTACAGCTCACACAATGCAAGGATTTAAATAAAACAATTTAGTGAACAATTCCTATGCTTGAATGTTTATGCTCCATCACAGTATATTTATTTCGAATGATCATAGTATACTATAGATATAATCATTACCTTGTTTTCCATGTCTGCAATAACTGCAATTATAATCATCAGTGTTCCCATTTTAGCTGTAGAGGTTTGAGGGTGAAAGAAAATGGATTTCCTCAAAACCAAACTCTGAATTTGTGGACATGAGAAGATTTATACTGAATGATCCAATTTATCATAACTTAACCAAGAACTTTCTCATGGACTAGGTCTCTCAATGCATGGCTACAAACCTCAGTACAGCCACACGGACAGCCAGCAATTACAAAATAGCAGGGTAGATTAAAATAATTTAAAATTCAAATTGATTTAAATCATAATTTTAAAAATCTTTTTTTATTTTAATTAAATTTTGCAATCAAATCCACCCTGCAAAACAGTACTATCTAGCATCACAATCTTTAAAATCAAGACATTTTATATGAATGTTTATGTTTAGAACTGCATATACCCATATTTGAATTAATACTATTGGCCCTTTATAAAAGCTAGTAGCCTATAGCTTTTACATATAACTTCTGATAGAAGCAAATTACTGTAATAGAGAAAAAGAAAACTACTTGAAACTGTGGAATATCTTATAAAATAACATCATTCTCCAATGCTACTAGATACCTTGTAGGGCATATATAGTCAGAATGGCTAAACTATTTCTAGGAACCTCTTAGTTGTAAACTATTTATCAAGGTCTGAAGATGTAAGATTCAAAGTTAACAGAATCTGATCACTCCACCTACCAACACACAGGTACATGTGTGTTGTCATTTGACTAAAACAGAGCTTTCTCTGTGTTCCTTGGAATTTTTGTCTATGACCGCTCCCTCACTAGTCAGGAGATGTTTAAATATACAGAACAAAATATTATTTATGATGGTCATATGCCCAATTCCACATAACACATGACATATCTTCCGATTCTCAGGAGTGGTCCAACCAACCACTCCTGAGAATCCAACTAAAATTTTAAAAAATCTTATTACGTAATCCAAAATCACAAATGATCCAGGTCCCAAAGAGATCTTGAAAAGTTACTTTTAAGAAAAACAAATATAACGACATGTATAGCCATACATAACTGAGCAGAAGTAGGATATATAAGTTATCACTGCATGGTTATACAAGGTACCAGGAGATCTTTTGAGTGTTCTTTTTAAAAGTAACTTTCCAGACTCTGGCCCAGGTTATATTCTGCCAGGCTGCTTCTGAAAACATGTACAAGGTGCTAGGCCTCTGGCCCAGAAAACCGTTTTGATTCTTACATATCAGACTGTGTGGCTCTATAAAGTGTGGACTATGGCAACCTTAGTTCTCATCATTAAAAACAGAGATTGAAAAGTTCTAGCCAATTTTTGACCTATAATCCAGTTGTTCATGGCGGGGAAGTATGTGTATGACATTAGTCTGAAAAGTTGCAAACCTAGAAAAAGGGTCACTATATGCTGGGGAAAGACTGATTAGTTCTTACCTTGGGTAAATATACTAAGACCTCTGTATTGTCTTGGGTCATTTAGTAAAGAATTTTAAGCAGGGATCATTATTCCCAGCATTTCTTGATTTGTAAGAGACCTTTGATTTATGGCTCCAAGAAACTGTGGGAAAATGTACTAAAATCCCCTGCCCCCCCCCCCCAACCACCAACTTTGGGAAGATTGATCGTTCTTATTAGTAATTTGCACATTCAAAAAAGGGTTCAAGTCCACTGTGGGCAACAGTACCAACTGTCAAACAAGACTATGACAAATAGCAATGCTACACAGGTAAAAGCAAAAGGCTTATATATCACCCCAGAGCACTTAAAACACTCTCTGGGTGGTTTACAAGTTAATTATGCAGGCTACACATTGCCCCACCAGCAAGCTGGGTATTCATTTGACCGACTTTGGAAGGATAGAAGGCTGAGTCAACCTTGAGGCGACTACTTGAGATTGAACCCCAGGTCGTGAGCACAGTTTTGGCTGCAGTCCAGCAGTTTAACCACTGTGCCACAGGTCTCTTTATTGTTCTATTTATTTTTGTACTATCTGGTTTTCATCAGTGTCGATACACATATACGTGTGACACAGACGTTGCTTGAAGTTCTTACAGAAATATGAAGAGATTATTTTTCTCATCATACGTTCTTTTCTTAGACTAAATAAAATCAGTTCTTTGGATAGCCTACATAGGTCTTTAACAGTATGATATTAAGCACTGAGGTGTTCTTCTGAGGCCATTACGAGTTTAAAATTACTGTGGCCTGGAGCAATTGTTATAAAATGTAACTTATTAAAGAAATGAAATAAATTAAAATCTCATGACCTATTCATAAAGAATGGCCTTTATGCCACTATCCAATAGCGTTTTTTTTACCCTTTTAATGTGAAAGAGCAAGTCTTCCATTATTTAGTGCAATAAAAAGAAGCATTTATTTAACAATCAATTTTTAAAGTTGTAGAAAATGGAAAAGTGAGTTTTTTATTTCACTGATTCTCTGAGTCTGCAGTCAATTTAAGAGGATTAAAAAAATACTATTTGCCAGGCCTTAATACTGGAAAATTATACTGCTTTTCTTTCTGAATTGAAGACAAGAACTTTTAAAGTTGCCATCTTGAGAATCAGTGTGGCTATATTAGTGAAAAATTGTATCTGAACCAAATTCCTACATTTGTTCTCAGTTTTTTTCCTATAATGTCATATACAAATAAATGATATCGTTATATGATCCTTGAAGTCCACAATAAAGAAGCTTCACAGCATGAAGTGATTCAGAACAAGTATAAGATCATTGTGTTGTGCATAGAGCTGAGTCAAAAACTCATATTTAGCCACTGCTGATTTGAATCACAAAATGGTAAAGATAAAGTGATATTTCTCATTGAACCAATTATCAATTGATGTAGCTTTAAGGTTAGCTCTTCATTTTCATATTCTTCAGCCCAAACACACACACTCTCTCTATCTCACCCCTCCCTTAAAACTCACAAAATGCAGACTAGTTAGAGTGGACATTTGCAATCTTCCATTTGAAGAGCGCTTTGTGTTATGAAAGGCTTTGTGCTCCAAGTCCTGTTTAAAGAATCACCTAGCAAATGGAGTAAAATAAATCATTTCTTTTTTAAAAAAGGACAGACAATGAAGTGTGTAGACTGCTTGTACTTTTGCATTAAAACACATGTTCTTCTGTGCTTAATTTGACTGGCAATCTGACCTGCAGATACATCTTACAACAGCCTGGTGCCCTGCTCAGTTATGGATATTTCTGGCATTATTTCTGAACAAACTCCCCATAGTTGTGGGTCAAACAATACAAGAAGCCAGTCTCAATATCATAAGAGTATAAAATGCTATCCCTCCAAAGATGTACAGTACTCTTTCAAATTTGTGATATTTTTGCAGTCAACTTATAAATAAAATTTAGTTTACTGACCAATGACCACCCACCAAAGCAGGTTTATTTGCAAGTTGTGAAGTTGTGCAAACCTCATAAAAGGATAACCAAATGTCCTTTATCTCTTAAGAAAGATCCACTTGTAACTGTGAAGCTTAGGATGAGAACAGATAAGGATTTGTCTCACTTGAGATGGGCTGGTTTGCTCTTTTTCATGGTGATCAAATGATGTACAAGCCAGCTCCTCCCTGATTCTTTGCCTACCTGCCTATTTCAGAGGCTACTGTTTCTTCAGTGCAAGTACGGTCACTCTGTTTTGGTTTCGTTCCAGTGTGTCAATTGCTATGATTAAACCAAAGCAGATGGTTTAAACTATCCCTTTGCCAAAACCACCTGATGATATCAGGAAACCGAAAGCTTCCTCCCACTCCCCCACATAGGGGTAGAAAGGAATCAATTTTTTAAAAGCCCCAAGACAGCACTGCAATATTTCACTTAGAAAAAAAATTGAAAGCTTCCTTTCTCCCCTCTCCAAGGGGAATAGGAGGAAGCTTTCAATTTCTCACAATCGTCAAAGAGTTAATGATTTAGGACTTTAATATTGTTGAAATGTCTCTCCTAGAGTTCAGCTACTCATTTTTCCCTTTAGCAAGACTGAATATCATACAAAAGTATTACAATGCAATCCTACATGTGCCTATATAGAAGTCACAGAAGAACTAAGAAATGTGATCCATACTTTGATTCATTCATGGAATTAAAGGCTCTATAGTCATCCTTTCCTTGGATTAAAATGGGATCTATAATGCAGAAGCTGTTTGGGATTCTAAAGTCTGTCCTTAAACTCAGTATTTATATTCAAACAGATTTTGGAGGAGTCTTTCTTTCCCATCATTGGCTTTCATATTTCTTTTTTTTAAGGCTTCAATAATTAACAATTAATTACATGCTGTCAAGATTATTCTGACTTGTGCTGACCTGCCCAAGTATGAAATACTCAGAAGTGGTCTACTAGTCCCTCTTTCTGGTGGTGTTCTGAGACTATGCAGCTTCTCGAAAACATACGGGTGGCACAGCATGTAACTATTTGAGCCAAGATTTACTTCCCAAAAACCTGTCTTTTTAACTGTCTTACTGCTTCTTAACTGCTCTTTTGGCAATCTTACATTCCATGATAAAACACATTATAGTTTCCCAACAGCTATTTTAAAAAAATTACAAAAACCTACTAGAAGCCTCTTAACATGACTAATATCTTGGAAAAATACATCAGTTGTGTTGATTCACTAGCTTCTAAATAAATGAGTTCAGAAAATGAGCTAATTCTGATTATCAAACTGCTGCTGCAATCTTCAGACCTTCTGTGATAAAAAAATTCTGACTCAATGAAATAAACAGGAGGTCTTCATCATCAGTCTAACATCTAAAGTTAGAGAATGGAACCATGAGCTCATTGTAATTGGATTGTTAGTTGTTATTTCATTTTTAAAAGAAATGAGTAAAAGGAACACAATGTAACCTACCACACTAACATGGACAGAAATAAAAACAGAATAATCTTTCATATCCAAAGAATTTTCTCCATTTAATGGTTTAAAACTATACTTAAATAATATATTCAACAATCATGTATCTGTCAGGTTTGGTTTCATACCCCTCAAATTTCAAGAGAGAAGAGAAAATGGAGCTGCACCATGTATACCTACTAACTGCATCATACTCATTCTGTTCTTGGCAATTCATCCACAAAATACCCACAGGAATTTGTTATACTTTGCTATAATTATTTCCACAATATGCCACATCTATCTGCATAATACTTTGAATAACTAAGTTGAATAAATTCTTGATTCACCTTTATATGTGTGTGTGTGTCTTTCTCCCTTGCACACTGAAGGTGGCTTAGAGACCCTCTAAAGGCATCTTCCGTGGCAGCTGTGATGGTGATCTCACAGTACTGTATCAACAGTGCATCTACTCAGTGCTGCTGCAGGATGTTAAAATGTTTACAACCTTTCTAAAATGAAACTAGGGAGCCATCTGTGGCCTACTGTTATTACTGTGCAAATCATTTTGTAGATAAAGTTGTAACCACTTCAGTTTGGATGTCACCAATTAAATTGGAGTCTTACACCAAGATACCTTTGCCAAGTAAAAGCCATTCCTTGAACTAAATGGACAGAAGAATAGAGATGTTGGTAATCAGTATTTAACATCAGATCAACAAAGATAGCTAAGCCACTTACCACCTGGTCTGCATATATTCTGCATATTAATTTTACTGATAACACAAATCATATTTTATGGTCAGCTTAATACATTTTTCCAAAGTCAAGAAATGTTTCTTGAAAAGAGATTAACACAATTCTTCAAGGAAGTACAGAAATAATTACTGTTTTGAAAATATCATCAAATATTGGTGAGAATCCAATTAAAGAATTAAATTGCTGAGAGTTGGTGAGTATAAATTTCAGCAGCAAATTGCTGCTAGTTTAGAAGCTGACATTTGTTGCCATGTGTCAAGTCACAAGACAGGTATGAGACACCAAAGACCTATTCTGACTTTCAACTAGAAGCGGTTTGCTGCTGTGGTTTTTGCCAATGGACTTCTGCTAGCAGGTGTAAGTAATAGGGTTCTGGCCAATACAGTCATCACTACACCTAGTTTTTCACATTTTATCCAATAGCTGAGTTTTTCTATTTTGTCTTGGAATACATACACCTCAAAATTCACTTTGGGCCTTTAGGTTTTTCAAAAACAAGTATTCACTCCTCCAACAACCTTTATTGTGCTCCTGTGGACAGAAAACAAAAATAAAATAATAATATTTCGACTTGAAATATTCAGAGTTTCTCATTTCATGCTGCTACTAATGCATATTTCCCAGCATACTAAAATTGTTTTTCTGGAGCTGGGAGTTAATTTAACTATTCCTCAAAGCTCTTCAGTTTTTAAAACTGCAATCTTAATTATATTTTTATTAACATATAATAAAAGATTCAGATGTAAAATTAATAAAGTTGAGCTTGTGCATCATACAAAAGATGCAGAAACCTATTGTTGATATAATTGAACATGCTTAGGAGAAACCACTGTGCATTCAGATATTAAACTGAATTTTAACAGCAGCTGTTTCTCCTGGCACTCATAATCAGTATTTAGTCTCTTTCTTAGCCTCTACCATTCAGAGAGCATCAGAATGGATGATGAGTAGCAACATTTAAAACAAAACATCAAAACTCCCAAAGGAATAAAATTAAGAGTATTCAGAGCCTTCAGTTGCTAAAAGCCAGCCTAAATGAGAAAATTTAACAATTTTTAAAATTGAGACTTGGAGGTTGGAACATCTCCAGAGGAAGAGAGCCTCAAAACTGAAACAGCTGGCATGCATTTTAATACTTTTAAAGTAATTTTCCAAGCCAAATGTAGAGGTTGATCACCTTGTTAAATCAATTCAGCAGCGACAGCATCATTACTTAGTGTACTTGAATTCTTTTAATTTAACTTACACTGAATTTAGAGATACATAACACTAACACAGAAAACATGCTTGCTGTTTGAAGATATATCTGTTTTAACCCATTTTGATACTTGGTTATCTGCTGCAGGGTTAGTGGAATGTTAATGCAGACCCTAGAGTAGACTATAACCTCCTAACTGAATTTAAATGCATACCTCTCACAAATATAGCATCGCATGGGACAAATTGACTGGGGTGTTTTGGTCAAAGACCACAAGACTTCAGTGCAGCAGAACTTTCTCATTAAATTTACAGTGGAGCTGAGGGAGAATTTCATATGAAATCCACTTAGATCTATTTTGTAAGCCAGCTGTACGAAAGGTCCTCCATCACTAGCCACAGGACTCACTGTTCAGCTCCCTGTAAGACCCTCACACTACATATCACATTAAGCTATTATATTTATCCTGTTACACTTGTATATATGACAATGCCAAAACATTCTGCTACTAAGTACTGAAGAGCAATTTTAGTAAGTCACAAAGGGAGACATCTACACACAGAGAGATGTACAACCCACATTCCCCTTGCATGTGTGATAAATACTGGCCACGTTTTAATACATTGTCCAGTTTAGTCAATTTCAAATAAACTGCCCCCATATTTCTAATGTATATATATATATAAATTCATATACAGTGATGCCTCGCAAGACGAATGCCTCGCCCGACGAAAAACTCGCAAGACGAAAGCGTTTTGCGATTGACTTGGTGACTCACAAGACGACTTTTTCTATGGCCGTGCTTCGCAAGACAGTTTTTTTTTTCCGCAAGAGCGATGCCTCGCAAGACAAAAATAATTCGTTCGTCTTGTGAGGTTCCCCATAGGAATGCATTGCAATGCATTCCTATGGGAAACCGCGCTTTCGCAAGACGAAAATTTCGCAATACGACGCTACTCGCGGAACGAATTACTTTCGTCTTGCGAGGCATCACTGTATATAAATTCATGCGAAAGGCTGGACTGGATGAATCCCAAGCCGGAATTAAGATTGCCAGAAGAAATATCAACAACCTCAGATATGCAGATAATACCACTCTGATGGCAGAAAGTGAGGAGGAATTAAAGAACCTCTTAATGAGAGTGAAAGAGGAGAGCGCCAAAAATGGTCTGAAGCTCAACATCAAAAAAACTAAGATCATGGCCACTGGCCCATCACCTCCTGGCAAATAGAAGGAGAAGATATGGAGGCAGTGACAGATTTTACTTTCTTGGGCTCCATGATCACTGCAGATGGGGACAGCAGCCACGAAATTAAAAGACGCCTGCTTCTTGGGAGGAAAGCGATGACAAACCTAGACAGCATCTTAAAAAGCAGAGACATCACCTTGCCGACAAAGGTCCGCATAGTCAAAGCTATGGTTTTTCCAGTATCAATGTATGGAAGTGAGAGCTGGACCATAAAGAAGGCTAACCGCTGAATAATTGATGCTTTTGAATTGTGGTGCTGGAGGAGACTCTTGAGAGTCCCCTGGACTGCAAAGAGAACAAACCTATCCATTCTGAAGGAAATCAACCCTGAGTGCTCACTGGAAGGACAGATCCTGAAGCTGAGGCTCCAATACTTTGGCCATCTTATGAGAAGAGAAGACTCCCTGGAAAAGACCCTGATGTTGGGAAAGTGTGAAGGCAAGAGGAGAAGGGGACGACAGAGGACGAGATGGTTGGACAGTGTCATCGAAGCGACCAACATGAATTTGACCCAACTCCGGGAGGCAGTGGAAGACAGGAGGGCCTGGCGTGCTCTGGTCCATGGGGTCACGAAGAGTCGGACACGACTTAACGACTAAACAACAACAACAAACATATATAAATGAAGGCTCTACTTGGTGTATGCAAATACACATCAGAGTATATTTAGTCTCCTCTGCAGATCATACAGTTGCAAAAAACTGCTCTGGCCACATCTTTCCTTCTTCCTTCATCTTTTCATAAAGCTCTGATGAACGAACCAAAATGATGATGAGAAACTGAAACGGACATTAGAACACCTACCCTGCAAGAACCCAAAGGAGAAAAGTAGGTGCATACATGAAAGCTATCCAAGACAAGGGAAGAATAATCAGCTGGCTGAAAGGTTTGCTTCATTACCTTATTACACAGTCTTTATAGAATCAAAGGCTGCACTTAAAAATGTAATCATTATAAAAGAAGGTAAAAACTATGATTCAAAATGAAGACCCCAAATTAATATTATCTTTTTCACATAACTACTTAAATGTATTAAAAATAATCAGGATGACATAAATAAGAATGTTAAGACTAGTTTGTTAAGCTATAGAAACAGAGGGAAAGCAAACATCTGTTACTCAGCTGTTGGTTTAAAAGATTTATGTCTATGTTATTCTATGCTCAAGGCAGTCCACAACAATAAATAAAGCTGCAAAGCTAACACAGTCAGAAGCATTACATGCCACGCTACTTCTAAGATATATTTCCTTAATGCATAGGTCTTGCTCAAAAGGCCATCAGGATGTGCTTGGATGAAGAACCTCTTCAGTGAGATCATTCAGCAAGCCCAGAATAATCATGAAAAGATCATGACTTCTGAGATTGACTTAACTGAACATAGAGCAGAGTACCGGAAGTGCATCTTAGATGAAGGAATACATGCACAGAGTAAATCCAGTGGGACGGTAAGGTTTTGTTTATTTATTTATTTATTTATTTATTTGCTAGTTCATAGATATCAAAGCAGCCAGGCCTGTAACAACAGAATGGGCAACAGAAATAATTAATGGGTCTTTCCTTGAGGGCAAGGTTCCTCTTGCCCTCAAGGAGACACTCATTAGGCCCATAAGAAAGAAACTAAATTTGGCGGCGGATGATATTGGCAATTACAGGCCCGTCGCCAATGTTTCTTTCATGAGCAAAGTGGTGGAGAGGGTGGTGGCCGACCAGCTTCAGGCTCACTTGGATGAAACAAATGCCCTGGATCCATTCCAGTCGGGTTTCAGGCCGTGCCATGGTACAGAAACGGCATTGGTCGCCCTGTATGATGACCTATTGAGGGAGGCCGATAGGGGAAAAACGTCCCTGCTGGTCCTCCTCGATATCTCAGCCGCCTTTGATACCGTCGACCACGGTATCCTCCTGAGGAGGCTCTCCGAGCTGGGAATTGGTGGCCTGGCGTTTGCTTGGCTCCAGTCCTTCTTGGAGGACCGTCCTCAGAGAGTTCAGCTTGGGGAGAGGGTTTCGTCCCCGTGGAGCCTCAATTGTGGGGTTCCGCAGGGCTCGATAATCTCCCCAATGCTGTTTAATATCTATATGAGGCCGCTGGGTGGTGTCATCAGGGGATGTGGAGCATCGTGCCATCAGTACGCTGATGACACACAGCTCTACATCTCCTTTTCTCCAACTACAGTGGATGCCGTTCTGCCCCTTCAGCGCTGCCTGGAGACTGTACTGCAATGGATGCAGGAGAATGGGTTGAGGCTGAACCCGGACAAGACGGAGGTACTGAGGGTGGGTAGCCCTGCCATCAGCGGTCTGGGAAACTCCCTCTCGTTTGGGGGGGGTGACTCTTACCGCGAAGAGTGAGGTTCGTAGCTTGGGGATACATCTGGACCCGGCGCTCACCATGGAAACCCAGGTGGCGTCAGTGGTCCGATCCGCCTATTTTCACCTTAGGCGGGTCGCCCAGCTGCGTCCCTATCTTGATGTCGGGGCGCTCACCACGTTAGTGCATGCGCTCGTAATCTCGAGATTAGACCATTGTAATGCACTCTACGTGGGGCTACCTCTGAGACTGACGTGGAAGCTTCAAATGGTGCAGAATACGGCGGCCAGACTTATTAGTGGTGTGAGGAAATACCATCATATCTCTCCCACTCTGGCCGCATTGCATTGGCTGCCTGTTCGCTTCCGCGTCGATTTCAAAGTTTTGATGATAACATATAAAGCCTTAAACGGCTTAGGACCTCGATATCTGGCGGAACGCCTTCTCCCACCAAAGTCTACCCGTTTCACTCGATCTAGTCTGGAGGTGAGACTGAGGAGCCTGACGCCGAGAGAGGCCCGGAGGGAAAGGACAAGAAACCGGGCCTTTTCGGCGGTGGCTCCTCGGCTATGGAACAACCTACCTCCAGAGATCCGTATGGCCCCCTCGCTGGGCGTTTTCAAAAGCCAATTAAAAACATGGCTGTTCAGGCAAGCCTTCCCCCCGGGCATGATTTGATTTGATTTGTTGATTTAATTTGATTTTGATCTTGAATGATTAATTATTTTCATTTTGAATATTGTTGATATTTTTAATTGTTTGTGTACACTGATGTACGCCGCCCAGAGTAGTCAGAGTGACTAGATGGGCGGGATAAAAATGTAAGAAATAAATAAATAAATAAAATATGGTTCATTTAACTCAGCTTAGCCATGTATCGTTCACAATCACTATAATCAGCATAATTTTGAATCAGGGCACAACAGCTTTATGCATATACTGCTACAAGCCTCTAACATAGAGTCATTGTGGTTTTCAAAATCTTTCCACCTTCAAGAAACATTTTTAATGGGAACATTTTGTTGAAGAACTCTGTCTCCCATGCAACATTTCAGACAATTCAGGAGTGTCTTCTGCAGCAGATCCCCACCTACATGAGGCGTTTAGGCTTTGTTACAGGAGTGGACCATATGTGTACCCTACTTCTTTCTTGCAGGCCCTGCCACCTTCCTCTCCATTGCATTTTGCCGACCTCAGTTATAAAGGTGACTATATTGGCCAAAATCCTGTGGCTTGGTGTGGTAACTCATATTAGAATAGACCCACTGAATCAATGGGAATTTGGTGAGCCAATTCCTCCACTAGTTTCTTGATTGAAATCAGCCTACTCTAATGGCAAGTTACTTTAGCACAGCAAGTCCCAGTTAGAGTAGGCCCATTTGAATCAATGGAACTTATGGAGGAATTGACTTACCAAATCCTCATTGTGTCAATAGATCTACTCTGGTTTATTATGCTAAGCAACAGGATTTTGGACATTGCTTTTGAAAGTTTGTGGTGTGGCAGTGGCAAAGACGCATTTCCTTTTAAAACAAGGTGCATGGGGAGTGGGAGCCTTGTTTGCAAACTCAGAGATGCTGCCAGAAGCTTCTTGAAGTGCTGTTGAGTTTGAGAACAAGGTGCAGGTCCCTTATGCACTTTTGTTTAAAGCAAAGATATGGCTGTTCTGCTGCTGCAGCAAACCAGGTAATAAGGGAAGAGTGCAAACTCAAGCACGAGGTTCATGCAAGGCAATACAGCTCACCTCTCCTTTTTAACTTCTCCTCATGAACCGAGAACACACACTACAGCACCAGACAGCCACAATTCCAGTAGACAGAATGCCAGAGGTCAGTATTCTGGGACTTTGAACAAGAAGATGTGCCAACAGTCTCTGGCAATCTCTGTTCACACTGCAGATTGGAAACAGGAAGAAGTGCTGGGATTTTCTTTCCTTCCAAAAACCTCAATTATAAGGAGGCTCGCTTTTCTTCCTAGTCTTGTTAGAAAATGTGAGAAGATGAAATATTTTCTCACTAGCAGAGAAGGGCAGGTCATGATCATATTTTTAGCTTTCTCCATCTCTCTACAAAAGTGAGAGAAGCTCCACCTTCTCCTTGAGTCTTCGATAGAACACCTGGGACAGAAGTGAAAAGAAGGGATTAATGAGATATGAGCCACTGGGAGAGATTCTTCCCTTTTTTATCCCCTTCTCATCTTAGCCAAATCTCCATGCAAGCAAGATTCCACCCTCACACACCCCCATCCCACTCTGTGTGCCAAAGGGCTTGGAAAGAAGACTCTCTCTTACAGAGCCATTTGGAAAAGATGAGAAGGAGAGAGAATCTGTTCCATTCTTTCTTCTTCATACTGTGGAAAAAATGAGACAAGTACTTGCTTCTCTCAAGTGCTATATGCATGTTATGAGGCTAGAGACAAGAAATTGTAAGGGGTGGCAGTGGGTATATGGACTTGGCTGGTAAGTCAAGCTGATATTTTAAAATAGGCAACTTATTCATGTGGCTGAACATTGCAGGGGAAGACTGCACCGCTAACAAAATGATCTTTCAAGGAAGCTTGGCTACTGTTACTTACTTTCTCGATACAGAACAAACGTCTGAGAATGTATATTTGGAAACGACATCATCTGGTACATTTCCCTCCCTGAAAATTGAAACTGTGCACTTGATTTTCATTCATAGACACTATAAAATTAATTTATCTTGAAGTTTTGGTATAAATAAGGTTTATACTATAAACTAGAGCTAGACAATATTAGAAGTACAAGCTACAAAAAATATTACATAAAAGCAATGTTGACCCCCACGTTGGCCATAATCAATCTCCTTGCAAGCTCAGTTATTTCTTAATTGTGCTAGGAGTAAGGGTGCTTACAGCAAAGAAGACCAAAAGAAGGCAAAAAAGGGGGTGAGATGGGGAATAAATGTATATCTTCCACAGAACCAGTCTGAGTCTTACAATCAAACATGCATTGGTTCATTTTCACACCAGTTTCACATCTGAGTGAGAAAACTAGCATCAAAGCTGTCAATGAGGTGTTTCATATGTTGACTTTCTTCCAGAAATCAATATCATTACGATGCTAAATACAACTAGATTTTAAACAGTGAAATGGCAGAATCTTTAGAATTATAAGCAAGACAAAAGGAGTACTGTGAGTTAATTTCTAATCTGATCTTATTTTAGCACCACTGTCAAGGTACAATTGTGGGCACAGAGATTATCATATAACTAGAATGGATTTCCTGTTGCTAGTGACAACGGAAGAGATGTAATAATGATAACAAACCCCAGCAAGTACAACATACAAAAATGCAGGCAGAACTTGCAGTAATAGATCATTAGCATAAAATCGAAGGTCGTTTTCTGCAAAGTGTAGCAAATCAGGAATATGACTGCCTTTCATTTCAATAATTCTGAAGTCTCTCTCTCTCTCTTTTCTCCAATTTCCTTGGTGATTTTGTAGACATGCGGCTCATTTTTGCATTTCCAGTAACTACTTTCTCCTCTATATCTTAGATGTCATTTTGTACATGAAAAAGCTAGACCTGCACTGAATCATAAGTGCTTTTAATCATCAGACTAACCACCAACTGTATTCCGTCATTTGATCAAAAATTCTATTCTGCTAGCTGTCTTCTTGAGTTCTGCTAGAATACATATCGAAATTTTAATTTATGGTGAAACAGAATGTCATTATTAATGAGGGCTGAACAACAGAATAAAATGCATGTTAATAATGAAGAAAAAAATAAATTGTTTAAAAATAGCTCTGTTATCACATTGCAGGTGACTTGGACCATGCAAGCTTTAAGGTTTTAATTCAATTAGTGTGCGTCCTCTTAATTACACTTATATAGTTATACTGCATTATCGCTTTTGTTTTGTTTTGAAGGGGCTTGCATTGAGTACGTTGAGATGTCTTCTCCCAGGCCAGGTCATAATGGTGAAAAACTCTCTTTTCCAATCAGCTGGAAAAAGAAACAGGCCAGTACCCAGCTTTCAACTGAAGACTGGACAATGAATAGGATATGCTTCCTCAGACTCTATGGGTTTGGCACTGTACTGGTTTATATGATTACTTTTATGGGCTTATATTCTTGTATTTGCATATTTATTTTATTTATTTAAACATTTATACCCTGACCTATAGCATAAGATCTCAGGGCAGGTTACAAAGCTATATAGAACAATTTTAAAACATAAGATATTTAAAATAATTTAAAATCAAACAACACAAAATTAAAACACTCAAATATTAAAAACATTGCACTAAAACCTGCATAGGCCATGATCTTCAACTTCCAAAGGCTTTTATAAATAAGTACATCTTGACTTGACAGTGAAATGATGCCAATGTTGGCACCGATTGAGTCTCCAAGAGGAGAGCATTCCACAGTTGGGGTGCTACGGTGCTATTTCTATTTATTAGCAGACCAGAAATATCTATGCTGGAATTAATAAAATAATTTATTATTTTGATAGAATATCAGTATACACAATCAACTGGTCAAAATCTAATGCCAGTAGGTAATTATAAAACATCTACATCATATAGTAAATAGCAATTTTGTTGGCATCCAGAAGTATTGACATATTTAGGTATTTTATCCTATACCTCTCAAATGATTAAGAAGATTTAAATAAGCTGATTAGAGAGATTTCTAATGATCTAGAAAGATAGGCATCACTTAGCATTTGGGGTAAACTTAGCATTTGGGATAAGGTTAATACATTTAATACAAACAATATATGTACTTTGTGGTATTTCACTGCATATTCCCCAAGTATGTTTTTGAAAATATCAGTGGAATGTTTCAGAAATTTATTCAGAATAACTCTCCACCTTGCTACTCACTCAAGAAAATGCAGTTGCTGATATCAGAAGACGAGTTTAACTTCCCAGATATTAGTTTGTACCACAAGGCATATCTTTTAGCACATGTAAATGGTGGTCAAGTCTCTGTTTCTGCAAATACCCCAGCTTGGGTAATTTTAGAGACAGCTTATCTAGCACTCCTTCTCCTTTAGTTTTAGCAATTAGAGTGACAAGGTGTATATTGGCTTGTCAGTAACAATTTGATCCGCATGCCCACGCTAAAATAACTTTATGGGGAAATCCAGATCTGAGGATAGAGAGGAAGCTGTTCTTGTGGAAGAAGCAGGTAGAATGTGGTATATATACTTTAGACCAGTTGATAGGCTCAGACAATGAATTTCTAATGTTTTCCACTTTAGAGGTTAAATATCATCTCCCTGTGAGTGCAGAATAGCAGTATCTCCAGCTGAAACGGGTGTCTATCTCTGGCCCATCTGCACTGAGTGATTCAAAATCTCCTAAGTTGTTGGAAGGAATTATCGGACCTATTCAGAAACCTAAGGCTCTAACCATAGCTTATAAATGTTTAATGGATCTTTATAAGAGAGACATTCAAGAGCTTAGAGAGATATGGAATGGAGAATTAGAAGGTAGCATACAATCTAAACAATAGAAAATTGTATTAGAATGTACTAGATTTGAAATTAGACTGATCTGATAAAAATAGTATTTAGAGTATACTGGACTCCACAATGGTTGTTTAGAAAGGAATTGTCAAATTCTCTCAGATGTTGGAGATGTAATACTGGAAATGCATCCTCAAGACATGTGATCTGGGCTTGTCCAGCAATTTGGTTTGAAGCCACTGCATGTATTAATACAGTATTGGGGATATCTTTAGTATTTGTACATATTCATGTTCTCTTAGATTATATTCCTGTCCTATGGGGTCTAACAAATGAGCAACAAAACTGGACTTTATGTGCCGTTATGGTGGCTAACATACTCTGAGCTTGGAAGGATAAACATCCACCATCTGCTAGACAATGGTCAGAGGATCTGTTAGCACTAGCTACATTTGAACAAGTATTATACAGATGCCAATTTCACCGGGACTTTAACTTGGACACCTAGAAAGTCTACACTGATTTACTGTATATGCTTAACTAGAATTGTATGAAGTGATGGTTACAACTATATTCATATTGCAACTTTGTAATGGTGGTTCATAGTGATTACTAACATTATTGTATATACTGTTCTCATTTTGTTTTGTTCTTTCTTGTTTCCCTTTTCTTTGCTAGTTCAATTTCTTTCTTTTTTTCCATTAATTCTGGAAAGAAAGAAAGAAAGAAAGAAAGAAAGAAAGAAAGAAAGAAAGAAAGAAAGAAAGAAAGAAAGAAAGAAAGAAAGAAAAAGCCCTCTCATATAATGAACTGTTCTCAATGGTGGGAGACAGAGGAGGGCCTTCCCAGCAGCGCTTAGTGACTGGGCAAATTTCTACAGGGAGTGGTGCTCTTTCAAATATCCAGGTCCCAAAGCCATTTAGGGCTTTATAAGCAGGTCACAAGCCTTTTAAGGCTTAATTCATCCATCACCCAAGGAACATGTGGGAACATTTTCCTGTTATCTCATTCATCCTAGGAGTACTCCACTGTTATCCCTACATATTTAGTCACTACACTCAAAGAAGAATGATCAGCCCCTGTTCCTCTCAGTCACAGCCTTGTACACATAGAAAGTGATGTGTCACCTGTGGAGACATTCCTGCTGGTGTGTAGGTCCTGCATGGTTATTGGCTTGTATGGATAGCCTGCAGACAGGTAAGAGCCTCTCCTTTGCAGATGTGGTACTTTCCATGAGCAGAAAATGACAATGGGGGTGGGGGGCGAGGCCCTGCCTTGAAGCTTGTTGAGTGTATCAGTGGAACAATAGCCGAACACACATCTGTCATGAACAGCAACATGTGTAACATAAGGAAACCTTAACTCTTGCTCCAATGTACAAATGCAACTTGCAGAAGTGGAAAATCACTTTACCACAAGCATTTAAGCAACCAGCTTGTCTCTTATATCCAACTTTATCTTTTTACATTTCTGTTAGGCATCTGTTGCACATCAGGAGTTCTTCCCTATAATCAAAGGCTTCTATACTAAAATATACTGAGCCTTAACAAGGAAATAGTACTATCAAAAAATTTATCGGGGACCACCAGACTCTCAAAGGAATCCTTTTGAGAGACATAAGTGGACAATTATACATAGCTAATGGCAGTGTGAAGCAATTTGAAAGCATTTCTAAACAGGGGGAGGGCAAACTGTAGTGTTACCAATGCAATGACAAATAAACAAACCCTTAATCAATTTCTGATTCTGTAGTAATTGGAGAACTGCTTCAATATATGTGAAAAGCAAAACAAGTTGACTTTGGGAAGGGGAACCACACTACCTAATTTAAAATAATCGGCTCAGACCATGGGGATCTCAGTATTTAACCTTTTCCTTCCATTGTGTTAGTTCACAAGAAAATCAACAAAATACCTAGAAGTTTATATTTGATTAGCATAATTCCATCTGTAAAATTTGTATATTTCTCTAGCCTGTCTCAAGGCATTTCCTTGACAATATATTATATATACTGTATGCACGTTAGACATTTTGTGACTTAATATGTGGTGTATAGTATGTGGATAAGACATTAGCTCTATATGTATTACCTATTTTTCCGTGTATAAAATGACACTTTTTCTTAAAATAATTAGAGGAAAAATTGAGGGTCGTTTTATACACGGAAGGCAGCAGCAGGAGGCGGAGACTGAGGCAAAGAAGCAGCCCGGCTCAGCCGCCTCTGGCTGCTTCTTTGCCTCAGTCTCCTCCTCCTCCTCCTGCTGCCTTCACCGCTGGAGCCCTTTGACCGGCCCTTTTCTCTTCCTTTTGCTAAGCTCCGTGGCTTCGCAAAAAGAAAGGAAAAGCGGCTGTCAAAGTGACCGCCGCTTTTCCCTGCCTTTTGCGAAGCCACGGGACTTAGCAAAAAGGAAGGGAGAAGCAGCACTTCTCAAAAGGCAGGGAAAAGCAGTGGTCACTTTGACAGCCGCTTTTCCCTGCCTTTTGCAAAGCAGCGCTTCTCCCTTCCTTTTTGCTAAGCTTTGCAAAAGGCAGGGGAAAGCGGCTGTCAAAGGGAGCCCTTTGATCCCTGCTTTTCCCTTCCTTTTGCTAAGCTCCGTGGCTTAGCAAAAGGAAGGGAAAAGCAGGGATCAAATTTTCTAATTTGGGGTTAGAAAAGGGGGGGGTGTCGTCTAATACATTGGGTCGTCTTATAAACGGAAAAATACGGTACCTTTTAGATTGATATGGAATTGTATATACCATGTTACAAGGCTGCAATCTAGTATAGGAATAAAATAAAATAAATACTGTAAATTTTAACTCTTGTTTTCCGCTTTCAGCATATTGTACCACTTTGGTGGTGGACCTATGGTAACAGCTTCATTTAATCTTTGCAGGCCTACCTTCCCAAGTTATAACTGCATGTCTGAATTCAGTGCAGGACAGTTGGGTTGCTATAAAAAATTAGTGCAGTTACTGTTAGTGATCTCAGGACAGACTGATTACAAAGTCCTCTTTGTTCCAAGGGCCAAGATCCCAGGAAGGAACACAACACACAGGATACTTAATATAGTTTTCCAAAAGCAACTCTAGTGAAAAGGGGTACAACAAAGTAACCTCCAGTTTCACTACAATCTCTCTTTGAAACATTTGGCTTATAAGTCTTAAGTTTGCCCTGATCCCCAAGATACTGTCAGCCTGGGAAGATGTTCTCCTACACGAATTAGCAAACAAACGAACCTCACTTTAAAATTATTATTATTCTTTCAACTTGCGTATCAGCCCAAAGTGCTAGAGCACTCAAGCTGGGTACTCACTTTACTGACCTGAGAAGCATGGAAGACTGAGTCAGCTTTGAGCTGGCTACCTGAAACCCACTGGAACTGAACTCAGGTCATGAGCAGAGTCTTGTCTGGAGTACTGCAGTTTAATCACTGGACCATGGGGCTCACTAAAGAGATGCTGTGTCCTTCAAGTCACCCCCTGCTAGACCAAAGTCCAACATAATTAACCAGATGTCTGATGATTTGAAGAGCTGAATTCTCTCTGCTGTTAGCAGCAACCATGCAACAAGCATGCTGCACTAAAATTCAAGCACATTTCCCCTTTTTTATACATGCACACATGCAACAGTTCCACAAGAGGCCTTAGCTTAATGATGCCTTCTCATTTTCTTCCTAGCATTTTCCAAAGGAAGCGATGCCTACAATAAAATTCATGAAGGCGTCTTTCTGTGTTTAATTTCCAATCCCAAGGCATCGTTATCTCAGTACTTCATTTTCATGAGCTAATTACACTTTAATAACTCTTGAAGCATGTATTTACAATAAATTAAGCCTGAAATAAAAAGGGCTAATACAGATAAAGTCATTATCACCCACCCACATTAGAATATGAACCTTTAGTTTTGATTCTGTTTCTCTCTCTCTCACACACACAATGTAAGATTTAAACTTATTTATTTATCTATTTATCTATCTTATTTATAGGCCACCTTTCTTCTGATAAGGGGACTCGAGGCGGCTCACAGTAGAATTAAAACCACAATAAATAATACATTAAAAACAATTAAACTATAATAATACTTAAAATACACTGAATGATTAAAAACATTTAAAACTTTAAAAACGCAACTAAAAATGTCATTCAGGGACTCAGTTATGATTGTATCCATATATAAGACTTCTGTGTCTCAGTGCAAGACAGATAAAATGCTGCAACTGTTACACAACATGTGATGGAAGCAAGCTTTTTCAGGCCATCCTATGACTCCTTAAATGACCTACACACAATACTTCCTTTGTAATGCAATGCCTCAGCAAAACTGCTAGGAACATTCTCAGATTGAGCAGAGAAAACTTCACTGTTCTGATTCAGTGTGTTAACCTCCCCCTTCCTTCCTTCCTTTTGTCTTCCAGAACATATCTTGCACATAGGCTACCAAGGATCTGAGGAAAGGTGACTTCCTGCACTGTCATGCATAAGAGATTCACCTATCATGCACAGCTGCAAGTTACATCTCATTTATATTTCTTATATTCTTCAATGGACTGAGATACCACTGGTGCTATTTCAACAATCATGTCCACCAATGGATGAAGAACAGAAAGCTTTGCCTTTTGAGAATGCAAGCAAAAGTCTAGTGAGAAAATAAGCTGGATGATTATATGGTAAATAAAAAAAAATCAAAATGTAGCAAACTGTGATTTAACAAACCAAATATACAGGGTTCTATTAAGGACGAGCTTGTCTTACATCTTTGGTGTTGACATAAATGTTAACAGTATATAACAATGTAACACAGATTCTTCCTGCCACTTCAAGCAGCACAAAGATTCTTCCAAGCCTACCCTCTCCATGTTATCCTCAAAAAAAACCATGCCTAGTGAAACCATGTAAGAAATTACTGCTCATACCCAAGTTATGAAAAGGATCTACTGAAAGGGATCTAAGAGTCTTGGTAGACCACAAACTGAACATGAGTCAGCAGTGTAATGCAGCTGCCAAGAAAGCCAATGCAAATCTTGGTTGCATCTATAGGAGTATAGTGTCTAGCTCAAGGGAAGTGATAGTACCACTCTATTCTGCTTTGGTCAGACCTCACCTGGAGTATTGTGTCCAGTTCTGGGCACCTCAATTCAAGAAGGATGTTGACAACCTGGAACGGGTCCAGAGGAGGGCGACCAAAATGGTCAAAGGTCTGGAAGCCATGTCCTATGAGGTGCGGCTTAGGAAGCTGGGAATGTTTAGCCTTACAAAAAGGTTAAGAGGGGACATGATAGCCATGTTTAAATATCTGAAGGGATGTCATGTCGAGGAAGGGACAGGTTTGTTTTCCACGGCTCCAGACACTAGGACAAGGAGCAATGGTTTCAAACTACGGGAAAAGAGATTCCACCTGAATCTCAGGAAGAAGTTCCTGACAGTCAGAGCTGGTCGGCAGTGGAATATGCTGCCTTGGAGTGTGGTGGATTCTCCTTCTTTGGAGGTTTTTAAGCAGAGGCTGGATGGCCATCTGTCGGGAGTGCTTTGATGGAGTTCCTGCATGGCTGGGGGTTGGACTCAATGGCCCCTGTGGTCTCCAAAACGACCACTGCCTTGCTAAAGAAGCTGAGGGTAAAGGTGATGGACTCGGCAAGCATGTCGACACCTAAACCCTATTGAGCATCTGTGGGGGATCCTGAAACGGAAGGTGGAGGTGTGCAAGGTCTCTAACATCCACCAGCTCTGTGATGTCATCATGGAGGAGCGGAAGAGGACTCCAGTGGCAACCTGTGAAGCTCTGGTGAACTCTATGCCCAAGAGGGTTAAGGCACTGCTGGAAAATAATGGTGGCCACACAAAATATTGACACTTTGTGCCCAATTTGGACATTGTCACTTAAGGGTGTACTCACTTTTGTTGCCAGCGGTTTAAACATTAATGGCTGTGTGTTGCGTTATTTTGAGGGGAAAACACATTGACACTGTTATACAAGCTGTATACTCACTGCTTTACATTGTAGCGAAGTGTCATTTCTTCAGTGTTGTCACATGAAAAGATATACTAAAATATTTATGAAATGTGAGGGGGTGTACTCACTTCTGTGATATACTGCATGTCAGGGGTCCCCAACCTTTTTCACCCCGCGGACTGGCTGGGGAAGGTGGGGAACCCCCTGCGCTCGTGCGTATGTGCGAACGAGCGCCCACGCGTGGGCGCAAACAGCAGCATGGCGTTTTTGCGGGCGCGCTGGAGCATGAGCGCATGCACAAATCAGCTGTGCGGGGGTGAGTTCGTGCGCCGGGGGGGCAGGAGGTCTGTCTCCGTGGCCCGGTTCAGCTCAGGCCACGGACCGGCACCGGGCCGCGGACCGGGGGTTGGGGACCTCTGCTGTATGTCACACAAGCTGTCTCCCCCACCCCCCACTAAAGCAAAGTTGCAGGTTTGAAAGCTAAATTCCCAACCACAGGGGAAAAGTTACATGCTCCTTGCATCTGCCCCACCATGTATTGCAAAGCAGCATGGGTAGGATGTAGAGCAGACAAAACAGCAGAAAGAGAAAGATCTAATTAGCACTGGCTCTTGCAAGCAATATGTTAATAGTAATATTATTAATCATTACTTCCTTTTCTGTGGTGAGCTCGGTTGTCATTACTTTTATATGTTTTCATTCTCACCACCTCCAACAGTTTCTAAAGTCAAACAGCTAGTCCCATATGTTATCCGGTCAACGACAGAGGGTCATTCCATAGTGAGCTATGCAATAGAGATAACAAGGTCAACGTGTACATCTAGGGATGGTTTGTTGGGAGAACATAGGTCAATCACGCTAAAGAGATTGATCTATTCATATGATAGAAACAGCCTCCCTTTTTGCCACTGCAAATATTATCTACTGGTATAAGGTTGCCGCAGATGTCAGTTGAAGCAAAGGAGAGGTGCTTGTTACTGATGTTGAAGAAAGGAGGCTGTCACTATCTTGCTACAGTCAAGAATGCAGCATTCAAATCTCTGTGTGAGAAGTACAAGAGAAGAGAAAATTACTGTAATCAGGAAAAGAGGCAATAATGGTCGGAATATAAGTTTTAAGTAGGCAAATGTCTGAAGTGAAGTTGGATTAAGGCAATTTTTCAAGAGCTAATGGAAAGATGTTTCTACCTACTCCACGCGAAAGGTGGTTTTATTTAGAAGAAAAGAGGACTGCTGAGAAGTTTCATTTGTGCATTTTATTGCAGTCACAGGGTGAGCGGTGAAAATGGATTTGAGGAAAGAGATTTAGATGGGATGCAGAATTCATCTGCTACCATAAATTAGTAAAACATGTAGCATTAAAAGGATAAACAAATACCACAGATATTTAAATTACAGCTTAGGGACTCAGGGAACACACATTTTAATACAAAATATATTTAATTCTCAACCAGCAAATGGACTATACACTGTAAATAGGTATAAATTAAATATTTATCTTACTCTTATTCTTTACTCATCTTCCTTTTTAACTATAAAGTTTCTACTGAATGGGAGCTGCTGCCACAAAACACAGGACAGACTAAAAACACCTTTCCAAATACAAACATGTCTCAAAGGCTGAAAAATAGAGTTCTTGACCAAGCTTTTAGTCTCCCAGTCAGCATTACCTGGGAAAGTGCATCTGCAGCTATGTGCAACAATGTGATAGGTTGTAGCCTGATGTCAGAGCAAAGGGTGCTAATATTGGGTTTAACTTCAAAGCTTGCAAAATACTTCCTGCAATATAACAGTCAAATATGTGGCTACCATGGAAATCAAGGTTATCTATAGCCACCCAAACAAAAAAGTATAATCCCTAAGCATGTTTATTCATTGATTACTGTTTCAACCACGTAAAATTCCAAAAAAATTAAGAGGATTTTTTTTTTTTACAAAGCTTGATAGTAGGTTGTGAGATTGGTATTTAAGTCCATAGGGATGCAGTCCTAAAGGTATGCACTCATATTAATTATCTATAGTCTGACATTGCTTCCATGGAAGGTGCAATGTATATGCTACACACGAAGCCTTTCCTGTCTGCAAATCAGAGTTCCTCCCAGAGCTGCAAACTAGAGCTAAGATCAATGCAAAACTTTCCCTAATTACAAATGGCCTGTTAGGGCCAATCACCAATCTCTGATAGGAGATAAGGGCAGAAGAAGCTCCGTAGGCTGGAAATAGAACTCCCATGCGTTAGAGATTCCCATTTCTTTGTATGCAGGTATACACCAACTCAATACATGACCCAATAGAAGTATTTCTAATACATATCTTCATAATAGCAGGAACTCTGGGTTCTACCTAAGCATAATAAGGCTGTAATACATGGGTCTAGAAATAAGTCCTAGTGACACCAAGTAGGGCTTACTTCTGAGCATACATGCACAGGATTATCTGGCACCTAAGCATAACACAAATGTGATATGATGCATTCCAGAAGGGAGAAAAAATGAGCTGGAGGGAAGGAAATGCATACTATAGGAAATTAATATATGTAGCTCCTAAAAGCTCTCAAGAAATAAAGAGGCTTCTTTTTAAAGACTAGGAAGAAAGATAAACTACTGCATATCAAGCAAGAGTAAATTCAATGGGATGGAATCTATTATATCCCAACAATGGATTGATCTAAAACTGAATTTTCTAAACACCGACAGTAAGCTTTCTTCCTAGGCCTTTCTAAAAAAGCTTTTAATTCCTGGTATCTATCTTTTAAAAGATGTTTTCTCTGGCTTTTAATTATATTATATATTCTATTGCTGCCCAGAGTAGACCTTTGGTCTAGATGGGCGGGGTAGAAGCCTAATAAATAAATAAATAAATAAATAAATAAATAAATAAATATTTGGAATTTAGCCTCAGAACACACTTTAAATTGAAAAGATTATCCTCTCAAGTCAGGTTGTAGAATCTGTGGTTCTCCAGGTGTTGCCCAACTCCTGTCTTCACCAGGCTCTGCAAAATTCACCAATTGTAGTTCATCAACACATGAAGGAGCACAGGTTACCTAAAGAATGACATTCTGAAAAGGAGACCCTCACATTACATGGGGACTCTTCACATAATCCAAAAGCCTGAAAAAGCTGTGTTGCCAATCACACGAAGCTGCTTGCATATAAGACATTGTCCTCTTTTGACTACTGCTCTCCCAGTAGAGTTAAGGAAGGATCACCATAAGTCACAATAGACTTGACAGGGCATAATTATTTATTTTCAATCTGAAACATTTAGCACCCAAATCAACCTTGCATGGTCACACTTCAGCAAAAATGATTTCACTCTTCTATCAGAGACACCCCAAAGAATGGTGATGGGCATTCTGGAATGCTTTGAAGGTCCACAGGATGCCTTTCTGTCCACTTTATTTTTTAAATATACTCATGAAGCCAATAGGCAGGGTCATGGTGCTCCAACTCATCATAATGATTGTGACAACTTGTTATCTCACTCACTTTTTCAGTCTCTACTATTTCAGTGTTTTCCCAATATCTGATGTTAAAACCGAGCAACCTCATATCAGACAAGAGAAGATAAAGATAATTAGGATGTTTCACAACTAGAGTGTGGGAATGGGAATCTAGCCCCCAATGAATTCAAATTTTGTTTCCCCATTTTTTGGAACCTAGGCTGAAGCATTGGTGAGAAAGTGGCAGGGAATACATCTTACAGAAAACTCCACTACTTTCTAATGAGTTGTAAAATGGATGACAGCAGCCTTTTCTTTCTCTTGTAAGCCTATTATTTAAGCAGGCTGGTAGAACACATTTGACCATACCGAGCCATGTTACTTTTACAGTTCCAAATATCACCAAAACAGAAGCTGAAGCAGATTGATGTAAGTGGCCTCCTTGTCACAGCGATGATGTTTGAAGGGGACCTCAAACACATACTGGTTAAAGGAACAAGAATTAATCCTTACTAAAGCTTTTATATCTACATGATTCTATTTGATAGTAATCACATATATATTCAAATGTGAATAACAACCATGCAAATATATATCTGGGCACATCATACAAGCACACCTACCTATGGTACATCCAAGGAATTATTCAGGATGCTTCGCAGAATTTCAGTGTCAGTGCCCAAGTGGTCAAAAGTATTTCAGTCGACATGAAAGATGCTCAGTGGACACTATCTTAACAGTGAGAATATATGCACAGGCAGCAGTGTGAAATGGAGTATTCTTATGGTCAAGAAAAATGCACAAGATGCATATCGATGAGGTGTTTAAGCTTGTGAACAATGATGGAGAAAGTTTAAAAACTGATTGCAGAAAATGCATTCCCCTCAAGGGGGACATATACACAATATCCTATTAGAAATAATAGATGAACTGTCTCAGAAACTGGGAAGAAGATGAAAAATTCTCATTGCTCCCTCTACTTGAATACTAATACAGGGCAGGGGGAGAAATAAAATGTTAGGCTTCAAGTTTTAATAGCCAGTTCTTCCTCCAAATGAAAGAATGATTGCAGAAATGCGTAGCTGCTTAGAATGAAGATATTGATACACTGATTTCTTGGGGTTCTGGCAGAGCCTTCCACAATGGTTACCCGGATTACAGATTTACACCTCTGTAAATGCCTCTCAGGCATTTTTTCTGCCTTATGAATAAATAAACCAGTGCCCCTGGAAAGCATTGATCTAAGAGGAAAAAAATCAATATGTGTCTGGCATGCAACAGACTTTCATTCAGCTATAGTCTGTCTAAAATTTATAGAGCAATTTTAACGACAAACAAGGAGCTGTGGGGGAGGAAAAACCTTGGTATTTTAAAATACAGGCTTCGAAGCCTGCTCTTGCTACACTGTGAGTTCTATTTGCAAGAATAATTATTTTCTAAGTGATTGCACCCACTAGTCTGTGAATAGCTGTTGGATGGATTCTAATATTTATACTAAGTGATAGTAAATTGATATTAAGCTTGATTCTTCAATTTGCTTCAGTACACACCAGTGTAATAAACTAATGGCCCACTTAAAAACTATATTCACCAACGACTTCTAAAATAATCTCCTTCTCAGAGCTGGCCCTTCAATGAAGAAAGGTGAATCAAGCTACCTCAGGTGGTAAAATGTGATGGGCTTCAGTTTTCTTTGATTTTCTAACAATTTTTTAATGTACTTCAACAGCAAAATAGAATGCATCTTTCAAGAGGTACATATAATGGTGGTCTTCAAGTACCCAAAAGGCTATCAGGCAGAAGATGAAGCTGACTTGTTCAGGGGGCAGGTCTAGAACAAATGAAGAGAAAGGGTAAAAAGGCAGAATTAGGAACCAACTGGAAGAAAATTCCTAATGAGAAGAAAGGTTTTGATAGTGGCTTTGCTGGAAGTATCAAAGCAGAAACAGCTATTTACAGGGATGCTGTAACTACAACCTGTACTACAATCTCCAGATCCTTCACTGAGCAGGAGTTTTGGTCAAATCACCTTTGAAATGTCTTCCAACTCAACAATCCAACTAGCCTTTACCCGTTTTGTATCAAGGTGAACAAGGTGAACCTGGTGTTTCTTGTCCTTTCAAATACCTATTCTTATTCTATATTGTTGATTACCTCCACCATCATCACAGCATGCCAGGGATGAAGAGACAAGAAAGAAGAAAGTAAATTCTTTAGGTAACATTGTCCTTAGGCGTGTGAAACTTTTCCTTCCTTTTGCCCCTGTTCTTCATATTTAGGCAGAATATGTCTTCTCTTCACACACTAATGGCTGGGTAATAACCAATTTACAAGATTTCCATTCTCTAAGCTGTTGTTGTTGTTTAGTCGTTAAGTCGTGTCCGACTCTTCGTGACCCCATGGACCAGAGCACGCCAGGCCCTCCTGTCTTCCACTGCCACCCGAATTTGGGTCAAATTCATGTTGGTAGCTTCGATGACACTGTCCAGCCATCTCGTCCTCTGTCGTCCCCTTCTTCTCTTGCCTTCACACTTTCCCAACATCAGGGGCTTTTCCAGGGAGTCTTCTCTTCTCATCAGATGGCCAAAGTATTGGAGCCTCAGCTTCAGGATCTGTCCTTCCAGTGACCACTCCGGGTTGATTTCCTTTATAATGGATAGGTTTGTTCTCCTTGAAGTCCAGGGGACTCTCAAGAGTCTCCTCCAGCACCACAATTCAAAAGCATCAATTCTTTGGCGGTCAGCCTTCTTTATGGTCCAGCTCTCACTTCCATACATCGCTACTGGAAAAACCATAGCTTTGACTATGCGGACCTTTGTCGGCAAGGTGATGTCTCTGCTTTTTAAGATGCTGTCTAGGTTTGTCATTGCTTTCCTCCCAAGAAGCAGGCGTCTTTTAATTTCGTGGCTGCTGTCACCATCTGCAGTGATCATGGAGCCCAAGAAAGTAAAATCTATCACTGCCTCCATATCTTCCCCTTCCATTTGCCAGGAGGTGATGGGACCAGTGGCCATGATCTTAGTTTTTTTGATGTTGAGCTTCAGATCATTTTTTGCGCTCTCCTCTTTCACCCTCATTAAGAGGTTCTTTAATTCCTCCTCACTTTCTGCCATCAGAGTGGTATCATCTGCATATCTGAGGTTGTTGATATTTCTTCCGGCAATCTTAATTCCGGTTTGGGATTCATCCAGTCCAGCCTTTCGCATGATGTATTCTGCATATAAGTTAAATGGTCAGGCACTCCCATTTCTTTAAGAACTTGCCATAGTTTGCTTTGGTCCACACAGTCAAAGGCTTTTGCGTAGTCAATGAAGCAGAAGTAGATGTTTTTCTGGAACTCTCTGGCTTTCTCCATAATCCAGCGCATGTTGGCAATTTGGTCTCTAGTTCCTCTGCCCCTTCGAAATCCAGCTTGTACTTCTGGGAGTTCTCGGTCCACATATTGCTGAAGCCTACCTTGTAGGATTTTGAGCATAACCTTGCTAGCGTGTGAAATGAGTGCAATTGTACGATAGTTGGAGCATTCTTTGGCACTGTCCTTCTTTGGGATTGGGATGTAGACTGATCTTTTCCAATCCTCTGGCCACTGCTGAGTTTTCCAAACTTGCTGGCATATTGAGTGTACTACCTTAACAGCGTCATCTTTTAAGATTTTAAATAGTTCAACTGGAATGCCATCACCTCCACTGGCCTTGTTGTTAGCCATGCTTTCTAAGGCCCACTTGACTTCACTCTCCAGGATTGTCTGGCTCAAGGTCAGCAGCCACACTATCTGGGTTGTCCGGGGCATCCAAATCTTTCTGGTATAATTCCTCTGTGTATTCTTGCCACCTCTTCTTGATGTCTTCTGTGAGGTACCTACCATTTTTGTCCTTTATCATGTCCATCTTTGCACAAAATGTTCCTTTAATATCTCCAATTTTCTTGAACAGATCTCTGGTTTTTCCCTTTCTATTATTTTCCTCTATTTCTTTGCACTGTTCATTTAAGAAGGCCCTCTTGTCTCTCCTTGCTATTCTTTGGAAGTCTGCATTCAATTTTCTGTAACTTTCCCTATCTCCCTTGCATTTTGTTTCCCTTCTCTTCTCTGCTATTTGTAAGGCCTCGTTGGACAGTCACTTTGCTTTCTTGCATTTCCTTTTCTTTGGGATGGTTTTTGTTGCTGCCTCCCGTACAATGTTACGAGCCTCCATCCATAGTTCTTCAGGCACTCTGTCCACCAAATCTAGTTCCTTAAATCTGTTCTTCACTTCCACTGTGTATTCATAAGGGATTTGGTTTAGATTATACCTGACTAGCCCAGTGGTTTTTCCTACTTTCTTCAGTTTAAGCTTGAATTTTGCTATAAGAAGCTGATGATCAGAGCCACAATCAGCTCCAGGTCTTGTTTTTGCTGACTGTATAGAGCTTCTCCGTCTTTGGCTGCAGAGAACATAATCAATCTGATTTCGGTATTGCCCATCTGGTGATGTCCATGTGTAGAGTCGCCTCTTGTGTTGTTGGAAAAGAGTGTTTGTGATGACCAGCTTGTTCTCTTGACAAAACTCTATTAGCCTTTGCCCTGCTTCGTTTTGAACTCCAAGACCAAACTTCCCTGTTGTTCCTTTTATCTCTTGACTCCCTACTTTTGCATTCCAATCCCCTATAATGAGAAGAACATCTTTCTTTGGTGTCAGTTCTAGAAGGTGTTGTAAGTCTTCATAGAATTGATCAATTTCAGCCTCTTCAGCATTGGTGGTTGGTGCATAAACTTGGATTACTGTGATGTTGAAAGGTCTGCCTTGGATTCGTATTGAAATCATTCTATCATTTTTGAGATTGTATCCCAGTACAGCTTTTCCCACTCTTTTGTTGACTATGAGGGCTACTCCATTTCTTCTATGGGATTCTTGCCCACAATAGTAGATATGATAATCGTCTGAATTGAATTCGCCCATTCCCATCCATTTTAGTTCACTGACGCCCAGGATGTCAATATTAATTCTTGCCATCTCCTGTTTGACCACATCCAGCTTACCAAGGTTCATAGATCTTACATTCCAGGTTCCTATGCAGTATTTTTCTTTGCAGTTTTCTCTAAGCAATAGCTGTGGATGGAAGCTGAATAGAGGTCACAGTGACTTCAGCGTCTCATCATGGAGGGAGGAGTGTTTGACTCATCAGCTCTCCTGAAACTTAAACTGACCCAACTCCCTTGTTATGGGTTTTAATCCACATCACAATTTTAAGTAACTTTGCCTTCACCTTGCTGGCTTTCCACACTTACTCAGAGGTCTCAGAAGATGGTTTTCAAGTCAAATGTCCCCTGGGTCCCATTTGGTCACCTGCACAAGCGGAAACACTGAGTTGTTTTAAGTGCATGTTTCTTTGAATCTGACATGTTTACTGCCTTACTTGAAAACTATGAGATGAAAGCATAATCTTTACAGAGAACACATGTAAGACTCCAAGTAAACAAACCATCTTTTGATTCCAAATAGAAAGAACACGTCATTGTATTTTCTCATTCCAATTCATGTGTGCTACCTTCACTGTCTAACAGATGCCGCTAACTAAATGCCTTCAACCTCTTAAAATGCAATATCAACTAGGCAGAAAGCAGCAGCTGACATGCTTCAGCAACTCAAGTGGACGGATTGTAAGATTTTGTAGAAGTTTTCTATTACTAAATAAGTTCTGCAGATGGGGCAGTTTGTTTGGATCTATTTGGGAAGACTTGTCAACAGAAATGATAAAATGTGAGCCTGTTTTAATAAAGTTTGTACAAGGAAGAGGAAATATTGGGTAGTGGTAAAATTTTTGTTAATATAAAGAGTAAGAAGGATGCATTTACGGATTATCCATGCTATTGTTCTGCTATACAACAAACAGACACAGGCTCAGCTCAGGATTTGGCAGGTGCCTCAGGGAAAAAGGCGGCTGAAATACATTTTGATAAAAGTGGGCAGTGACTTCAGTCATATCAGATTCCGAACCCAATACTTAAACAACAAAATGAAATAATAACTGCCTTTCTCACACTCCACATATTTGATTGAAATTCTGCCTCAAACACCAAGAGAAAGCAAAGGGCATTCTTTTTTTTTTTTTTTAAATTGGTGTAATGTGATTTCTTCTAAGCTCCCCACTGGAGACAAAAATCTCCTTTCATCAATAATGCTTTTCAGTTTCTGATAACAAACCATACGCTAATTTCATTTTTCAATTAGTAACCTCAGAGCTTTATTTGAACTTGAGCAAGGGAAATGCACAGGTCATGGCCTCTTCAAGAGAAGTATGAAGCACTGATAGAGGCCAACAACTTTCCAAATTTCCCTTCAGGCAAATTAGGGAGGAAAAGAAAAAAGAAAAGAAACTATGAAGCACTTATTAACAAGTCAAAAAGTCTGTTCAGTTGCAGCTCCCCAGCTGTGGAAATTCTTTCCTTGGGAGGCCAAGTCTTCCCCATCCTTGTTCTTCTTCCACCAGCAGGCAAAGGCCATTCTCTTTATGATGAATTTTGACATCTGACTGACCAGCTCTTAATGGGCACTGTGATTGTTCTTTTTTTAAAAAAAAAAAATCAATGGTGTTTTGATGTTACAATTCCTTTAACTGTGCTTAAACTTTGTGTTGCGTTTTTTTACCCATAGTATATTAGTTACTTTTTCTGAGCACTACCTTTAGTTTCAGTTTTGGGGGGAAAGTGGGACATTAAAGAGCCAATCAAATTAAAAAAAACCCAAACCAATAAATAAAGGGTAGAGTGCACAAACTGTGCCCCCCAGCTCTCCCCTAGCCTCCTCTTTCCCCAGCCAAAGATAAAAATAAAAATAAAATTACCACTCCTGGGAGCCTCCAAGAATAGTGATTCACTGTTTAAACAGTCTGCAGCTCTCCCCACACAATTTAACTCCTCCAAATACCCATTCAACAAAAGCTTCAACAAAAAAGAAGAAAGTCTAAAACTCAACAAAGCCTGGCTCCCAGCACTGAAAAATACAGCCTGCAAAAGGTCAACGAACTCTACCCAGCCATAAGGACTGGTGATCACTGCACACAAAAGACTAGCTAATGACACCCATCAATCACAGTGACAGATCATCTCCCCCCCTTATCACAACAATACACACATAACAAAAAACACCCTGATCATCATAATCACCAACTCTCCTGAAAAGGACCAAAAGCTGATCCCACAGCTACAAATACTCAACTATCCCACACACTACACCAGAACACAGACAGAGTTCTAACTCCTGTCCTCTGAAGATGCCAGCTACAGAGACTAGTGAAACGTTGGGAAGAAAAACCTTCAGAACATGGTCAAACAGCCCAAAAAACCTACAACACCCATCGGTTCATGGAAGAGTTTGGTAGTATGTTTTTTTTTTTTTAAGTCTCAAACAACATTTAGATTTTTTTCATTGCCCTTATCTTTTGCCAAGTGATCACACACATTTTCGAGTAGACCATAAATATCCTTAGATTAATGTAAGTTTCCAAGTTTCGGGGGGTGGGTGGGTTGGTGGTAAGTTAACACAGCACACAAAGGAGCATTAAGAAAGCCTCAATAAAAGCCACATGTAATGTTATTGAGTTTAATTGCTTAGAACTGGTGCCTCCATAAATTGTAAATGTCTCTATTTGAGACTGAAGTAAACCCAGACTGACCTCTAGAGAAAGCAAAAAGCAGTTATATAAATAATTACCTTGGGGCCTCTGTAGTCGTTCTGATGTTGAAGTGATCTATAACTCCAAATTATGTCTCCACCTGGAGAAAGGGAGAGAGAGAGAGAAAGTTCTCACAAACCTTGGCATGTGAATTTGTAGAAGCAGGACAGATTGAAGGAAGAAGGGAAGCAAATAGTTCATTATTTTTATTTTACTACTATTTTTCTAATGAAACAAAATACTAAAATAATCTACGACATGATCCTTTTAAAAATTAAGCACTTTTAAGTCTTGTTGATTTTGGTGGAAAACATTTAAACTCTAGCTTAGCCATGCTGTTGAAATCAGCTGCCCACATAATTTTAGAAACAAAAGCTCCTGCGGAGCCAGCAGTTGGGAGTTTGATTCCCCACTGGGTCTGACAGAGGCTGGACTTAACACACTTCATATATGGAAATGAGATATAAACTCTGCAAAATTAAAATGTATCTTTTGATATAAATCCTTTTCAAAGTGTTCAAAACTGCATACATGGAACATACTCAGGTTCCTAATTAGAGATGGGCACAAACAGGAAAATGGTGGTTCATGGTAATTTGTGATTTGTCAATATTCATGAAACAAGAACTTCCACAATCTTTCTGACAAACCAACTGTTTCATGGTTTATGTGATTCAGGACTTCTGGGAGTGGTAGAGCAGCCTCCGCACAGGTTAGAGATACCAAATTTGCACCAAGTCTTCAGCTGACTCTCCTCCCCACCCCACACCCCTGCAAGTTTGGCAAAGACTGGATTCAGGACATCTGAGTTATAGCCCCTCAAAGCAGTTCCCCCTAGGAAAGTACTCTTCAGCATGTCCAGTGTCAGCTCAGACAAATCATATATCTGGACCAGTACTGCCTTTTTTACAGACCACTGCTCCTCAAGGTCTCTGATGCTGAGGTCTTTCACATCACAGGTGATCCGTTCCTAAATGGAGCTGAAAAGATGGAACCAAGGTCCTCTGGATATAAAGCATTGTCTACTAGTAAGACTGGCATGTCATAGCATTTTTCTCCTGATTATGTAAATGTGAGCAGTAATCAGCATAAGAAGTAAAATGTTTTTATATACAAATTTTAATTATTTTTTTTTTAAAATACGGAATTGGACAATTTTATTTATTTCACTAATCATACAAGCTCCTAGTATTCTGTGAATGTTAAACTCAGTATTGCAAAAGTATTACCCTAATTCAGACATATTTTGCAGCTGTGTCTTATCTCCATTCTTTACGCACTATTCAGTGGCAAGGTCAAGCCAACTATGTTTTATTTTCTGAACAATACAATTTATATTATAAACACAAAGGAATGCAATGCAAAAAAAATGTTTTAAAAAACACTCACTTTTACACAGCTTTTATTTTCATTTTTCAGAAACTCCTCCAATGAAAACTGTAACATTAACCATTACGATTTATATAGCAAGCAAAAAAAGACAACTTCTATTCACCTAGCAAATAAAACATGGGGCAGCAGCTAGTGCTGTAGTTCTGGTAGAAGAACAGCAGCATCAGTGGAATCATGACGAACACTCCCCTTCCTTCTACATCCGCTCTGCAATACAAAAGCTAGCTCTGAATGCTGGGAAAACCTCAGAATACAGCTTTCACACTGAAAGATATATGGGAAGAAAGGTTCTGCCATGAGAATCAACAAAATGTAGGATTTAATTCCTGTTATTTTCAGAACATTGAGAAGTCAACTGTTTCAGGCTTACTGGATAGCTCAGTGGTTTAGGTCTCTGGCTGCGGAGCCAGCAGTTGGGAGTTGGATTCCCCACTGGGTCTGACAGAGGCTGGACTTGATGATCCATAGGGTCCTTTCCAGCTCTGCAGTTCTAAGGTTACTAAGACATATCAACACCTGTCATTCTGAAAGGAATAGGCACCTGAATGACAGTGAACTGCAACTATTTTGGTTTCTGCATTTGAAGATATTTCAGTCATCCCTGTAGACAAACTGATCACACGGATCAAATGCAAAACTCCTAAGCCAGATGGAGCCACTGAAAACATTCACAGTATAATGTTGCTGTGATGTAGTTCAAAGACGCAACATAGACATGCATAGAAATGTTATTTTCCATCTTTCCCTCCTGTAAATACACAAAGACAACAAAGTGGGGACAGAAATATCATTATGGTTTCAAAGACTTGTCAAAAATACAAATGATAACCCAACGATCCGTAGTTATTCCTTCCTGACCTACATGAAGATTATTTGTTTTATTTACTAAGACACACATAGAATCATAGAATAATAAAGTTGGAAAGGGCCTATAAGGCCATCGAGTCCAACTCCCCACATACTTCTGCTAAGTAATACTTGGGCATCAGAACAAAATCCCTTTGTGGAAGTCACAGGATTTTTTGAACCATTACTCATCTGCAGATAAAGTATTTCATCAGTCATACATGAAAGATGTGAACTCACTCTCATGGGGAAACTTGGTGAGTAACTGAGAACACATTATGCCCCCACAACTTCCACTCTTGTGATATACCAGATTTTGGGCAAATTTAATAAGATGTCATAAAATATCTTGGCACTAGTTTAATCTAACTGTTTCACATACTCATTCAGTAGCTGCTAGAATTATCTGGTTCAGAACTTTTAACTGGACTGTTACCTCCTTTTCAAAGAGGAACCAATATGATTATTACAAAATAACAAACAACTTATCTATTTATTAGTGTTCACTCTGGAACACAGAATCATCCCTTCTGTTTTATCCTCAGAGCAGACCTCTATTAATGCACTTGTCCATTAAAGTACTTTTAACCCATCCTGTACTGGTAGGTCTCAAGACAGGATATATTTAATAAATTAGTAAAACGTTGGCACAAGTCAGGCCTCCAAGGGAGGATATAAGAGAGCTAGTGTGCTGTGGATAGAGTGATGGACGATGACTCGGGAGACCTTAGTTCAAATCCTTGCTCAGCCATGGAAACTCATGGGAGGATAGTGGCAGGGGTAAAACCACTCTCTTAAATATCTCACATATCTTGTCACTATACATTGGATGCAACGTGATGGTACATGACAACAAAATAAAGAGAGCCTTCTCCTGCGTCTTAATGTGCTCTCAGAATGGGACAGAGGGAGATCCTCCAGCAGAGCTTAACGATCAGATAGGCCCATATGAGGAGAGGTACTCTCTCAAATATCTTCGTCCCAAACATATTTGCATAGAAGAGGACAGTGTGGACACACTTGCTGATCCTACAACCACTGGGGAACCTGCATGCATGGTGTGCATGCTCTCCCATACAAACATGCCCCTACAATGCATGAATCATTACTGCATTTGCTTTTAACTCCTTACTTCCAAAGCTACAAAAATAAATATAACCCTCTTGGTACCTTTTTCCCTGAAAAGAGAAGGAAATGTGTAGATGGAGGGATTTTGAGAGGGGAAAAAACACTAGGAAACATATTAAGCAATCCCTTTATTCATCTTTCTTCCATTTCTAACTTGTACTTCCAGAAGCTGATTTTTGTTGTTGTTGTTGTTAAAATATATGCTGGGAGATAATTATGTATCATTTGATTCATAGCTCCCTAGATTTCTGAGAAACAATGGCAGAATGATGTCTGTTATATTTATCAACTTAATACACTCAAGCAGACTCAATGAGAGTCAATGAGATATTTCCATTTTCAAAATTGTATGGGAGAGTCCCCCTCCTTCCCTTATACCTTTTTTTGCAAAATAATGGAGGGAGAAATCCCTTTGGGCATACTGAAATATAATTTGCATTAGAATTCTTTAAAGTAAGGCCTAGCAATCCCGCTTTAAGTCATATATTTATAATTTGTCTGTTTGTGTCATGTAACATTCCCCATTAGACAAGTTTTGGATGTAGCAGATAAGTCAGCCTGCACAATCAGCTGTGATACTTTTGATGGACTTTTGTTCCATTTTCTCATAAAGAGCTTGGTGCACCACAGAAATGAAACAGTCAGTAGAATATAGAAAGAAATCAGATCCACAATGCAGCAGACTAATATATCATCATCCAGAAGGCTTAGCAAAAATAAAGTTGCTTCACTGACAGGCAATTTCTTTAAGGCTGCATGAGAATAAAATGAACTATATCCCCAATCATATAAAGCTTGCCCAAAGGAAACCAGAAACATGGACATGAATTGTAGCACTGGAAAAGAAATGAAGTTGAGCTGTTAGAGAATATTCGCCTTTTATCCAAGAATGATACATGGAGCACCCCAACCACAGCATGCCAAGCAACATAAGACACATCTATTATTCATCATCCATTATTGATAACATATCATTCCTAAGCTATCTACAGCTATTTCAGTTATGATGAAATAAAAGTTATTGTGCCTCAGTGTCTGATACAGAGGAACACTGATAGCTTTAGAAAGGTTTCTCAATACCGCTTATCTAACTTGCATCACTAGAAAAGACTCTTAGTGAAACAAAGCTACTCTATAATTTCTGTCTTTCTGAAATCCAGAAAGTACTCATTACAATAGCTGGTTTGACAATTATAGGGGAAGGCAACCTGTAGATGTTTGTATTTTCTCATCAATATAAGATGTGCCTGATCAAAATATTGTCAGCATCCCCAAAAAAAAAAAAAAAAAAAAAAAAAAAAAAGGAAAAGAAAAAGAAAGAAGGAAGAAAAAATGGTGAGGGTTTCAGAAAGTAAAGGCAGTTTTTGACACATCGTGTGAACAGCTGTTTTTCTATGTATTTTTGCTCTGATACACTTTATTACTCTATGTTTTATTGCAAATATGCACACCATCACTATGAAAGGATATAAAAAATTACTTAGCATTGAAAACTGTATTTAGAATTTCACCAGTCAAAAGGAAAGATTTAACGGTGGAGGGGGTGGAGAGATTATGCTTAAATTTATGCTGTTTGCTCGTGCAAATACACAAAGACACAAAGCCAGAGATCCACAGCAACCATGGCTTGTCTTGAATCAGCAACATGCTGGCATACATGGCTAGATCACTCTTGTATGCAGTGGCAGCAGCTAAACCATTAGTTTACTGAACTGTTGGTCAACAGATAGCTTCTCTTCTGGGTTTTTTTTTTCCCCCTCTCAAAATCCCAGAAAAGGAATCCAGGGATTGTTCATGGCTTCTATACCTTTTTTGTTGGGAGGAAGCAGTACAGAGGGGGAGTAACTGATGTCAAAATGGCCCAAAGTTTGTTCAGCCACTCCTACTGCAAGCAAGAGCACGCAAGGCACAAACAGTATCACACTGCTAATTTATGGCAAACCAGGGCTCCTGTGGATTTCTGGTCTATCATGCCACTTACGTTGATCAGTGATTCCCAACGTAGGTACATGTACCCCCAGGGATACGAACCAGGACATTTAGGGGTATGTGAAAAAAATAAAATAATGGCGGGAAAAGGCACATATGTCAACAGTGTACGTCACTTAGTTATACCTTAAGCAGTGAGAAACCCCTTGGCTTTTTCCTTCTCTCCCCACCCACCATATGAGAGCCCAGCCAGTTGGCTTTTGCTCCAAGGTGGTGTCCGTTCTTGTTCCACCACTAACTCAGGGGCTTGCGCTGCCTGCTCCTTTCCTATCAACAGTAATTTGTACAGGAAATAATTCCTTACTGGTTTTAAGCCCTTCACTGGCATGCTCATGCATGCTACCAGATGTGACGAGGAAACAGCCTGAAGATGAGAGGGCTCTAGCCCCATCCCCTAATATGAATGAAACAAATTATGAAAATGGGCTTCCAAGAGGTCCGCAAGTGAAAAAGGGTCGGGAACCACGGCTGTAGATGAATCCAGTTGTTTTGTTTCTATATCAGACTCTTATCATAACTTTCATTTCTAGGGCAAATTACATAGAGGAAACCAACCCTGTAAGTATACTGGGGTATACCAGGAAAAAATCATTAGGCATTAGTATGACTATTAATATGATATGAACCTGGGGAGAGATGCCATGATATGAACATGGACACATACACATGCTTTACTGACTACAAGAAAGCATTTGACAAAGACCAATATGACAAGCTGATAAACATGTCAAAGTCCTGATTTAAGAGATATTCATATGGTTGGCAAACTGGATTGGCAACAAAAAGCTGTAGTGAAAGTTGAAGATCAGATGGCAGAAGATACAGAGGTATAAAGAGGAGTACAACAGGGATGCATACTCTCGTCCCTGCAGTTCAGTTTGCACTCCTAGAATATCTTTTCTGAGGCAGAAACCATAAAAAAGAGAGGCGCTACTACCAGAATAGAAATGGTCAACAACACCTGATATGCAGAATATACAGTTTTATTAGCTGAAAATTTAGAACATGGGGGGGCGGAGTCTGACCCTTAAGCCAGATGTGGCCCCAAAGGCTGTTTTTGTGAGTAACAGTCCTTCCCTGTTCCACCTTTTTTTCTGGCAAAAAGAAAAGAAAAAAAGGAAATAAAAAAGAATGGGAGCTTTTGGAAGACTCCAGGAATAGCGATTCGCCTTTCATATATACAGTTGTAATCAAAATTATTCAACCCCCATTGAAAATTAGGTTTACTGGAAAAATTTACAGACTTTCAGTTGTTTGCAATGAACAAATCAAACAAAAGCAATTGAAATAGCTCAACACAACGAATATTTCAAGTGGTTTCCCCAAATTCAACTGAAAAAGCAAATTTTAATGAATTCTGCAGTCTCAAAATTATTCAACTCCCTGAATAGAATTCCTCACACAACAGCACAAATATGCAAAACAGGTGTTGTCTCAAGCACACCTGACACAACAAATCAAGGGCTTCAGCACCAGGTGTGCTTGAGCTGGAACACATGAAATACCTGAACTGACTAGGGGTCTGGCAAGTGTCCCATTTGACTGCATGTTAGAAGTATGGCTAAGTCAAAAGAATGGTCCAAAAAGCTAAGAGAAGAGATCATCGCCCTTCACAAGCAAGGAACTGGATACAAAAAGATAGCGAAAGCACTGAATGTTCCTAGAAGCATAGTTTGCAGGTTAAAAGTTAAAGGAACAGTGGTTACACTAACAGGATGGGGCAGAAAAAGGAAGCTATCAATGGCTACAACCAGATTTCTGAGAAGGCGGGTTGAGAAAAACCCTCGAATGACTGCAAAAGCCCTGCAGGAAGACTTGGTGGCGACAGGCACTGAGGCTTCAGTTTGTACAGTAGGCATGTACTAAACGCAGAAGGTTTCCATGCCAGAACTCCAAGATGTACATCACTACTGACCCAAGAGCACAAGAAAAGTCGACTCCAATATGCTCAAAAACGTATAAAGAAGCCACAGAAGTTTTGGGATTCTGGAGCAGCAAAACAAAACTGGAACTTTTTGGCTCGATGGATCGGAGGTATGTCCGGAGGAAGATGAATGGAGCATACGCTGAAAAGAACACTGCCTACAGTTAAGCATGGTGGTAGCTCAGTGATGCTCTGGGGCTTGGAAATGTATTGTGTCAGTGACTTTTTCTTTCTTTCTTTCTTTCTTTCTTTTTTTTTTTTAGGTCTGATCAACTATTTCAGTGCATTTTGGTTGTTAATTTTTTTTAAAAAAACCATTAACTCATTAGCTATATGCAATGGAAGCATGATAAACATGTACAACAACAAAAAATTGCTGAATCTATGTCTTGAAAAAATATGGCTTTAAGTGTAATGACTACTCCAACTGACGTTTTGCACTATACTGATATAGCACTAAACTATTTCAGCAATACAGTATATTGGCTGTTAAACACTGAAAAAAAGAATGTGAAATCAACAGCTTTATGCCATGAAATCTGAAATCCAGTTAAAACAAAAAAAAGTTTTGGCAAACCCGTGTTTCCCAAACCTCTAGCTCATGTTCATTTATACACAAGGGCATGCATTGGTTGGGAAAGACCAGTTACAAAAGCAAGTGTAAAGGGTGGAGAAAAACAGTGATGTTGCTAGAAGAGGATGATAGAGGATGATAAAAGAGGATGGGAAAACCAGAGGAGAAATGTTACCAATATCACAAACTGCGTGGACAGCTGAAATGTGGCATCCTGGGCTAAAAGAAGCAAGATCATGTGAATCATGCAACTGGAATGATCCATGACTATGCAGTACAGGGAGTGCGCATCAAGGTGGAACAATCACCCTGTCTGGTCATGACTTTAGTCTACCAAGTACTGTATATACTACCACAAATCGCCTTATCTTCAATAGGCCCCAAGATTTTGTCATAATCAAATTTATTCAAATTATTAAATGTGATAAAATCTCTATTCTGGAAGAATTTTCAGAAAATACAACAATATATTCTTTAACATTTTGTCCATATCAAAGGATAAATCTATGCAAATGCTACATTTGCCTGTATCAAACAAAAACAAGATAGTGCATAGAGATTCAGGAGATGACCCAGATAGGTAATTTAAGGTAACTCACAGTCTTCAGTTATATAAGATGCTTGAGAGGACGTATATTGAATCAAAGTCATAAATATTTTATGAATATTGCCCGTCACCTCATGAAATATCCAGAAAGGTTCTTTCTGCCACTTTCTATTACTCAGGGCAGAATGCCACAAGCAGGCATTCACAAGCCTGGAACCCGCACAACAGTTCATGTTATGCCAAATGTATGCCAGCTTCTCTAATTTGCAGTTTATTGACAGGCTTAATCCAAGAGGCCGGCTTTTGATTTTAAAGTAGCAAAACAGCATGAGATTCAGATATCTGAGACACTGCCTCCTCCTGTAAGAATACATGTTTACTTCTTCTTAGATCCTTCTTAGAATCCATCACCAGTAGAGGTCCAGTCAGTTAGAATACGTGAAGTTCTTATACTATATCATCCAGATTTTAAAACTGCAACTCTGGAGTCTATGACAGTGTACATATTCATCAACGATAACAAATTACTCTATATATGCATGTGTGTATACACCCACACACCCACACACACCATGACACCATGTTTTCTATTTATTTACTAGGGGAATTTGAATTCCTATCAAGTGGCTATGCCTGTGTGTTTATATATGTGTATGTCTCTGTGTGCGCAAATATTGTAAATCTGTGTGTCTACATTAGGATCACATTTTTCTGCAACAAACAGAAGGTAAAGAAAGCAAAGAACCTTTAAATGCTATGCCAGGGAGTGGCAACTGAGACCGTTCAGATGTTGCCATTTTCAAAGAGGTAGTATCTTAGTCTGTTTCAAGCTGCAAAATGGGAGCAAAACTCACTAAATGTCAACTGTGTCCCCGTAGCTATTCTGAAAGTACTATTAGAGATCAGGATAATTCTCTGTTCATCTTCTAATGTGCAATACACCATTTTCTCCCAGTAATATTTCTGCATCTTATATAGAATAGATAATCTCTACACAAAACAGTAAATGGACACAAGTCTGACTTCTGAAATGGGCACACAGAAAAGCCAGTGTTAGAACATTTCAACGGGACATTCTGACACTTATCTCAAAGTGCTGTTGCAGAAAATACGTAGGTATTTCAGAGACAGAGTTAAGAGGGACACAGCTTTAATGGTTTACATGCATAAATTCCAGTACCAAACAAGAAGCTTAAATAGAGCCTGGGGTGCTCAATATACTATATGTTTTAATAAGCTTATTTTCACTCTAGTCTATAACCAAAGGGTTATTTTCTTTAGCAAAACTCTCACTCCAGGCCAACCACTCTTTCTTGAGATCAAAAGTCATCGCTACAACATTTCAAAGACAAAAGTCTATATTTGTGTATAAGCTGACAATTTGCATTAGCGACTTGCTGTACCTACTGTCAAGATGCTTATGTAATCAATAGTGTGAAAGTTCCCAACCTGTGTCAATAATGTTACTATCAGTCTGAAAGTTCAACACGTGTGTTAATAATGATATTGTAATTCTTAATCTATTTCACTGGATCCCCACAACATGTAGATTAGTGCCTGCACTAAGTCAGGCAATAAGTAAGTAAGAAAGAAAGTAAGTAAAAGTAAGTAAATGTACACTGTGTATATAAAACTATGGCCTAAATATTGTACTCCATGAAGAAGTGGACTGTAAACTAAAACTGAAACAAATCTGTTAGGTTTGTATTCTTGGTTTTTTAAATTCCTTTTGTTGTTGTTACATCTCCAGATGTTGTTGATTTTAGCCAGAATAGCCCATGATGAGGGATCACCAAAGTACAAAAACATCTGGAAGATCACAGTTTCCTGCCCTTTTATTATAATATGGGAGTCCACATTTACCATTTAATCTGAGTTTCACATTGGCTGTAAATAACCATTGCGAATTCAGCTATTCTTGTGTTATAAAAGGTCAAGAAAGAAACCCTTAGTTTCAATATACCACAATGGGGTAGGTAGGTGAGGGAATGCTGAGTGGCTGGCAGTCTGGCAAGTTTGGGACAATTCAGTCAACATTGCCAGAGATGGAATTTAAACCAACATTCCTTGCTTGACATTGCAGCCTTCATGTTGAAGCCTGGCACAAACATCAACTAGCCATGATTTTTGGAACTACTGCATTTTTTCCTACACCATTCTCAGATAAGTGGTGCCTAGCCTGATGAAGGTCTGTATGGGCTGAAAGCTAGCATTTATCTGTGATATTTTTGTGGTCTAACCATGCCTTTGAATCCAATGTGTTCCCCCCTTTTGGAATATATTGGCAGCTGCAGATCACAATTTGCACCCATTTGCTAATTTTATGTCTATTCAAAAGTGAGCTTCAAGACCCAGGTGACCTGCAGCCCTAGTGTGTCCCTTCTCTTTGAGGGAAACATTTTGGGTTGCAAATGTGGTAGTGCCAGTTATATATTACTGTGCCTTATAGATCAATTCTATATGTCTCTTATTTGAATTGCTGAAGTGCTGGACTTTTGGACTTCACCATACCTCACAAAAAAATTACTGCTCCCTTACGTTATACGTTATACATTAATCGGTGTAGAAGAGCCCCATGACGTGTCATATAACAGAAACAACAGCAAATAAGAACAACTTTAAAAGGAAATCAGAAAACATCCTTTCCACTAAATCATAGCTATTGGCTTATCTACTGCCAGCACAGGGCCCAGAAATTGTAAGGCTCTGAAAACAGACACAAGAGAGCTATCAAATAGCTTTTGGTTAAAATAAGGGTAAACAGCAGCATGACTGCAATGATTATTATCGTTCAACAGAGAAGTTCAGTTTTCAAAGATTTATTCTTTATACAATAATACAATCAAAATATACACAACATTTTATATAGAGCACAGAGTGACCAACAGCAGGTTGTTGGCAACAAAGAGAAGGTTTGTAATACCAGTGAGAAAGTTTCCAATTTTTTGTTCATATCTGCTTAAAAAGACAGCCAATAAAGTTCGATGGTGTTTATTTTCAAACCAGACAGGAGGGTATATGGTTGAAGCCACAGTCTTCCTGGGCGGAATCCTGTTGCTTGCATCAGTGATTTTCAACTTTAGGTAACCCAGGTGTTAGACTGCAACTCCCAGAAATCTCAGGCAGCACAGCTGGTGGTGAAGGCTTCTGGGAATTGAAGTCCAAGATCACCTGGGTTAACCAAGGTTGGGAACCACTGGCTTACATGATCGCATAAGCAAGCAGTGGGAGGGATTTTGCCAGATGTACACCACACACCCTGTCATTCTCTGGTTGTGCAAGCAATCACACGACTAATAGACAGAACAAAAAAAACTTCTGCTCCTGCCCTTACAAAGGTTTATCATGATAGGATTTGGGCCACTGTGTTCAATCAGGATGATTTTGAAGTCAACATACATAGAATGGCAATTTATTTCAGAGACATCATAATTCTCTCTACTGAATTCAGAATTACAGGAGTCATTTCAATAAATAACAATGTAAATCAGAGATAATACATCTTTAATATTTCAGAGGCAGTTTAATATTTAAGGACTGTAACAATATACAACTTAGTTGTTCCTTGTCAAGATGAAGTAAAGTTAGTGCATTATTTTAAGAGGTTTCCTATCTTTCATCAATAGCAATTTTCTGCAATATTCTGTGTGTGCATTAAAGGCCACAGCTGCTTATAACCAGGAAATGTTGACAGACATCCATAATAGAGATCTGATGCTAGTGCTGATATTTTCATATTAGCTATTCCATATAGCTTACCAACATGTCGAAACAGCAGGCTAAAAAGTTTCTAATACTATTCATCTTTTGATAAACTGGACATAAATATGTGATGCCTAGTTTCATATAGCCATAAAATGTCTTGAGATCCTCATTTTGCAATGTAATCTTAACATTCCCTACACAAGTTAACAAGAGTAGAACTACTACAATTTAGAGAGAGAGAGAGAGAAGCATGTTTCATAGTTCAAGCCTCTGCATAAATAAATTCCACTGAATTCAATAGTACTTCCCTCCCCCAAGTATGTATGTATAAAATGGCAGCCTTAATGACTTCTATACAAATTGATAAACTCAGTCCTCAGAACAATCAAATTACAGTAACAAGATACAAATACATTGCACAGGCCTACAGCTTATTGCTAGAAGATTCATATATATCATTTTGCTTCAGCTCGTAACTCAATAATTTTACTTGCCAGAAAACACAATTCATATATTAAGGAACATAAAACATAAAAATATAAAATATAAGGGAGGTGCCCCATGTAATATTTATTTACTTACTGAATTTCCACCCAATTATTATTCAGAAAGCTCTTCAGAGTTCAAAATTCCTATGTATAGTTAGTTGTAAAGCAAAAGTGTATAGGTAAATTTTAAAATACAGACACTCATGGCAATCTCACAGATACATCCTCAAGGAGAGTCCACAAAGGCACGGACTTGTATTGATCCTTATCCACAAGCCCATTACAACAGATTTCAACTCCAAGACAAGATCCTTTGTAAATCAAATAGGATTTAACTGCCAATGTGTCATCAAGTCAATTCTCTTATGGCAACTCTTTTCAGGGTTTTCTAAGTAGAGAGTACTCCAAAGTTATTTGCAATTTCCTTCTTCTGGTGGCATTCTGGGATTGTGCAGCTTGCCCAAGGCCAAACAGGCTGGCTCTTCTGGAATATACAGTGAAGAATTGAACCTCTGGCTCCAGAGTCAGATACCTAACCCACTGAGATAACCAGCCAGCTTAGCCACGCTTTTATATTCTGCATTACAACACATTAGCCATGTAAAGCCTTGCATATCTCATTCTTACATAGGAGAACAAGAAACTTGAAAGAAACTATTCTTGCCTGCAAGGGGGCAAGCTGTTTCTTAACTAGAGTTTTCATACTTATGAGAATGGTTTTTGCACAAAATAACACATAGCTCCTGTCTTAGTGCACAGACTTTTAAAAGGGGAAACACAGAAGGGTTAAATAAAATTATCCTGCTGTGTGTGCATGCACATGGGCTTAGTTTTAAAAAGGAAAAATACCTTAATCTTATGAAGACATTTTGTGTAAATAGTACAAACCGGGCAGCGGGGGGGGGGGGGGAGGGAATAAATGTCTTGTTCTTGCACTGAGGACAAGGAATTTCAGGTGGTTCCTCATCAAAGTATATCTTTTATTTTATTTATTTATTTTATTTATTTATTTATTAGACTTCTTATCCCGCCCCCCTAGACACAGTCTATATCCTTCTCTTGGGACAACCCAAATAAGTGAGACCAAGAAATTTACTGAGTATTCTTCACATCTCTACAACATATATAAATCAACACAATATTCTGCTGTTAGGAAAGTCCATTTTTCTAGTCCCCCACCCCCCACCCCTGCCAACTACAGTGAAGATGAGAACAAGGAAGGAGGGCTTGGTGGAGAGCAGCAAATAACATAATCATCTCTACTAGAGAAAAAGTCTCAGGGCGTTGACCCTGTGAGCCCTAACTCTACTACAACACTCTTATCCAGTTATTTCCTATCCAGGAAAACAAAAGAGCAATAGTTGTGTAGCTTTAGCAACAGAATTTCATGTGACTTCAGATCATTTTCTGGGCTATGTTAAAGGTAAGTCTTTCAGACCCGTTTACTGTGGCTGCAGGGTTCTATTTAAATCCTGCTTTTCAAATCACAAGGCAAGGCTCTCACATAATTAACACATCTGGTTTCTACGGGAACCGTTACAGCAGTAGGTAAGATCAGGCTGCCCACAATCCGTGCTCAACATGAAGACACTGCAAAAGGTGCTTTAATATTTCCAGACAAAAGAGAAGTGGAACAAAAATAATACAGTGGTTAATGGCTCTGGCAATATTTACAATAAGAAATGCCCTGCGGCACCTCAAAGCTGTAATATGATAGATGGCTAGGAGGCAGACTAGTATGGCTCCTGCCCCTAGCAGTTTCAGGTATTGTAAAAATAACAGAGTGGCAGGGCAGACCCTACTGTAAATCAGATTGAGGCCATCTTACAAAGAGACGTTTCCTATGACTGCTTCTGAGGTACATGTCTGGAAAACATTTATAGTTTTAAAGATAAGAACCATCAGCTTGAACTGGGCCCAGATACAAACTGGAGAAACCAGTGGAACTGTTGTAATACAGATGTTCAGAGATAAAAGAAAGGCTCCTGTCTGCAGGCCATGTGCTTCGTTTTCCCCATTCCTTGAAATTTCTATGCATGTTTAACTATTCCGATTTCCAAGCTTATTTTAATCTACCTTTGCTGAATCTAACCCATAAATACCAAAGCCACACCATACAGTTTCCTTTCCTCCCATGCTATCTATGCACAAACAGCACACACACAAACACCACATCAATGCATATGGGTGGCTTTTATTTTGTATGTGTGGAGTGGTGCCTCATCCTTTCTGACCCATGGGATGTTGGGTTCTACAACCATTGCCAGACCATGGTAGCCCCCATAAGCCTTAATAGACTATAATGGGATATATTTCTATGGCAATTATGGTTGTCAGCAGCAGTATCACCAGCACCAGCAGCAACAACATGCACTTTGTCATTGGCAGTAGTGGCCAATGCCCACAGGGTCATCACAGTTAGACTTTACTATTTCCAGTTTGCTAACCAAATTCTCTGAGTAAATCTTATATATCTACCAAACAGTAGGGCCATCCTGTTCAGAAGCTTAAAACTCTTGAAAGAAGAACCTGGAGTCACAGCAAACTTAAGAGGATATAACAGAGCTTGGAAAAGCCTAGAGAATGGCCACACAGCTATGTGGGCTTTGAGATTCAACAAGTTGTTTTCTGGAAACAATTCAGGCTCAGAGATGGAGACTTTATTTTCTAATTCCTTTATGGCCTATACCCACAGCTAGAGATGGGGACAAATCGCCATTTTGGCGATTTGTCCTGCTTTGTGATCTGTCAAAGTTGATGAATTACGAAGCACAAAGCTCCCCCCATGAACCAACGAAGCACGAATTTATTCATCGGTTCGTGGGGGGGGGGGGTTGACAGCCGGAGACTGTCTAAAAAAAAAACCTGACCCCACTGCCGCTGCCGCTGTGGAGGCAGTGGAGCCAGGCGATCGCTTTGATCCCTCTCCCCCTCTCTCTATGCCCCTGCTGGGCATAGAAAGAGGGGGAAAGCCCGATCCAAGCCATCACCCACCCCCGCTGTCTTTGGAAAGGCACTGGAGCTGGGTTATCAGTTTGGTGCCTTTCCCCCTCTCTGTGCCCCCACCAGGCATAGAGAGAGGGGGAAAGCCCGACGCAAGGCATCACCCACCCCTGCTGCCTTTGCAAAGGCAGCCGAGCTGGGCGATCGCTTTGTTGCCTTTTTCCCTCTCTCTGTGCCCCCGCCGGGCACAGAAAGAGGGGGAAAGTCTGATCCATGCCATCCCCCAGCTCTGGGGGTGGGTTTCCATTCTGGCAGGCTTTAGCAAGCTGCTGGAAGGCAAAATCCCTCTCTGCTTAGGCCCCGGAGAAACAGCTGATCCGTGGGGGCATAAGCAGATAGGGAACGAAGGGAGGAATATAAAAGGGTTATATTCATTGCTTCGTATTCATGGGGGTCTCTGGACTCCAAGAATATGAAGCAATGAATATCTGCCAAATCAGGGATATTCGTTGAATATCCTGATTCGTTTTTATATTTGTCCCCATGTCTACCCACAGCCAACCTGCCTTTGCCTTATGAGGCAAATAAGAATCTGGGGGCACACTCTTCTACTCAAACCCAGAAATTATCAAAAGCCAGCCTGGATCAAGGAATGGATCTGCCACAAACTATTATAGATTTATATCCACATTGTCCCAGTAAAATGAATGATACCAAAGCTAAAACCATCTCATGTCAACTGACTGTAGATGGCAGTCTCTACATTTTGTTACAAATCTCTGTCCATCCTTTGTCACATTCAAAAAATGGATTTTGAAGTCATATCCATAATTTGACTCCAAGAAGTCAGATTATATTTTTTCAGCTATCATCACCTGACACAGACGATGAAGATTTGAAAGTTTATCTAACACAGAAAGAGAAGGACTGAAAAGCTGCAAGGATCATCATATACTTGTGTCATTTTATATACAGCATCAAGCTATCAGAAAAACCTACCTAGGTTCTGGCAACACAGTGGATAAATCAGGATCCCCAGTGCTGAAGATTCTTATCTATTGTATCACAAGCATAAGGGCTTACGTTTTTAATTCTCAACTTGTATCTAGCACAGAAAAGCACACAAGGCAAAACGTGTTCTTCCTCAGGAATAAAAATTACAGGCCATGCATAATTAAAAGCTCATATTCTGAACAAAGCTCTATCGTTCCTTCCATTTGCAAACTGGCTAATGTGTGTATAGCTGGCATTAATTGACAAATATAGGCTTTTTAAAAGCTCTCACTAGTAAGGTGTCCTTAGTTAATGTACAGATCAATCAGAAATGTCCAGTAATTGTTAATTCTGTGACTTTCACATGAATGAATTATCTATTGCTTGCTAATTTTGTGACCAAACACATTTGGACTGGAGAGCTGTTGCAGTTATACAACAAAATTCTATGGCTTTTACAAATCTGTTGTGAATGGATTACTGCATGTGACATTGCTTTGATGCTGTGATAGGCAATAACTGCAGCCAGGAAATAGTGCATAAATGGAGTACCTGCAACTTTATATGCATATTTAAAATTTTTAAAAAGAGTATTTTAGGTATGTGGCAGGAGAGCTGTTTAGGTTATAATGTGAAACTCTGGAAGACATACAAACATTTTCAGTTAAGCACCTGATATTGACACAGATGGGCAATTATGCAAAAAATCTGATTAATCACCTGATCGTGGTTACGGTTGTTACTCAACAAAATGCAAGTTATTTGTACAAACAATAAGGAACATAACACAAAAACAAAGCAGCAAACAACAGCAACAGCAAAAGAAATGTTACACATTAAAAATGGGTAAAACTAAATGGTACACATCAAAACTCCATAGGAATAAAAATGTCTTTAATTTGGATTAAGAAAAACAAAAAAAAGGAACCTGATGAATTGGAAGTTGGAAGAAGATTCCAACTTCGCATCAATGACACGGAGTAGGCTCATTGCTACCAATAGCAAGTCTTTTGACACTGATTTTCAATTCAAAGGCAGACTTTATGGGAGCAAGCAATTTGGGATTAGATACGTTGTCTACACATGGACATGTTTTTCCATAATTGGGATTTTCGATAACCACAATATCTCCAATATCAGTGCAGCCATTTTCTTCATTTTTGTCTCCCTCTGGATCTATAGTCTGTCCTCTTTATTCCAAATGGTCAGAGACTTGCAGAAGCAGGCCTCCCACTGATACCTTAGTCTAATAGAAAGGCTGCTCCTACACAGCTCTGGCCGATAAGAATCAACAGTAGGCTCTGTTTCTGCCTATCTGTCTAAAGGTCACTGACATATGGACAACGGAAGCAAAGTTAGTCTTCTCCAGGCAAGGCTACAAATGGTGTATGAGCCTAGGCTGACAAAAAGCTCTCTCAGCATCTCCATGAGTTGAGCATCCAGGAAAAACAGGGTTGCCAGATCAGCAGTATCCTATTCCTTGAAATGACAGGCCCCAAAGCTGAGACGAGACCTAGGGGCAGAGTCTTGCAATGTCAATGGAGTGAGTCCATATAATGCCACAGTGGCAGGACAGGCAAGGGCTGGGAGTGAGGCAGGATTTTCTTTGTTCTGGCTTCATTCTGGTAATAGACAGAAGGTGAATCCAGGGAGATGGACCCTCAGTCTGTGTAAAACCCAGCGAACTAGGTAATATGGTAAGAAGAAGAAAAAGTCAGGCACCCAGCAGTTGTAGTAGTACCTATTTTTTATGGCACTTATATCCTGCACAGCCTTACTGACAGTACACATGGACTATGATGATTCTGGAGTATGTATAAGGCCAACCAAAGGAAATTCTCTCTCCCTGTATCCTGCACCAGTGCTGCCAGGGCTTTTCCAACGAGGAGGAGGATAAATTATGATGTATGTGGTGCTTTACTCCCAGCCTTTCTCCAGATGGATCAATGTGCCCAAGTACATGCACCCTCCAGTTCTCTCCCCAGTCCCCAGTCTTCTCACTTGCCCTTTTGGTGTGTCCAAGCTGGCTTTAAAGCCACACTGTAGATAAAAAAATCAAATGTTCTTTTCCTGTAGCACTGTTCTTCCCGACATTTGTCTCCCTACCCACAGGCTTAGGGAAGCAAGCAGAGCACTTTCCAAGCCTTCAGTTAGTACCATGAGAAATGGAAAACCTAAAGGAAAGTGATGGATAGTGGTGTATCCCCAAACTATGTGTCTGCTCCTTCAAGAGGAGTGCAATGCTTCCTGCAATGGCTGAACCACCTTACTTAGACTGCCAGGGTTAATTACTTATGTTAGTTAGTACCCACATGTTGTCTTTCTTAAGTTTTAGCTGATAAAAGTTCCACCCACTCCTGAACAGACTCCTGATACCAATTCTGAGTGAGTCAAGAAGTGTGTGTGAACTGTCTTGTATTATGCACCACTAGTGCTGCACAAAAGCCAGTGTAATTAATTGACTGATGCTTTGATCAAAGATTAACATTTGCATCCTGATGAACTGGTGGAACAGATGACAAGCAATGACTGATTTAAGATTATCTCAGGAAATACAGAATGAGTAACTCCCTGCAGTAGCCTGGTTAAAAAAACACACAACACACACCTTTGAAGATGTTTCTTCCTCCCATATGTGAAAAAACACAGAACACAGTTTTGCTTTACAAGTTTTCTAGTTTTCTCTCTAATCATGTGAATAACAGGCAACCAATGCAGACAGTAAATCAGCTGAAATCAATGTCAATACACCTTTTAGAGATAGATCTTTTGCACAGCTCTAACAAATCTTGAACTGAAATGTGTGTGTGCATGCATGCGTGAGTGAGCCAGCCAGCCAGACTACAGTATATATGCAATACAGTATTTACTTTCTCAAATGGTGAAGAGGTACATGGAAAGGAAGAAATCACTCAACAAAGGGATGTGATGTTGCTGAACGCTGTGATCCAGCTCACATGACCTTAACAAATGGAACCATCAGTGAGGCCTACACAGTCTTTTCTCTCCATCTTTCATCACACATCTAAGTGCAAGGCAGCAGTCTTCAATAAATCATAGTTTCCCATTTTGCCCAAAGCAATGCTCATCACTCTTGGAACAACCCAGTTTTAAATCAACTTCTAACCATGGTTTAAAATCTTTATTTACTTACATGCTGGTAACTAGAGATGGGGGTATTCGTATATGAATACAAATATACCCACACAGGTGGCATTAATGAGGGTCCAGCCCAATGGGGCCGGACGGTCCACTCACCAATCTTCTACAGACGGCGCAATTCTACAAATGGCTCCGCAGCGCGCAATCTGCTTGCCACTCCTGGCAGAAGGCGGGAGGACAAGCCTCGCTGCAAGGTCGAAGAGTGGTGAGTGGATCGCGTGCTGCGGAGCCATTCGTAGAATCGCGCCGTCGACATCAGATCAGTGAGTGGACCGTCTGGGCCCATGGGGCTGGACCCTTGTTAACACCACCTGTGCAGGGATATTCGTATACGAATACCCCCATCTCTACTGGTAACTATAGCGACTGGTTTGCATGAATTGAGAACTGGACTTCCCTCTTGAACTTAGCCAAGGAAAGAAGCTGTGTGCAGAGGCACAAGGCTTTTTGAGCTGAGATATGATCACCAGACTGTAACCTGCATGTAAGCATTTTGATCCTTTGTTTCAAGACCCAAGTACAGCCACCTCTGATAGCTAGGCATACAAAACATATATGGTATGTGGGTGGGGAAGTTGTATAATAGCTATTGCAAAGAAACTAACGCATCCCTAAAATTCTGATACTCTCCATCTCTTCCAAAAAGAACATTGGCTTGAAAACATGCATGTTTTGTTAATTTCTAGTTGATCCTTATAAAGATGTTCCCCACTTATGGCTCAAAAGTTTGCATATTTTCTGAATTTTAAAATGATCCTTATAAAGATATTGCTCACTTGCAGGTTTTGGAGAAGATAGTTGATACTCTCCCACATGAAATGCTGCCAGTTCCTCTATTATGTTTGCCTCCACTTTTTAATAGAACCCATCCTACCTTTAGCAACAACATAGTTAAAAGAGACAGTAGAGACAAAAAGATTCATAGGGACGTGGAACATTAGTAAGACAAGAGTAGAATGGTGAAGAATGTTCTTCATCAAACAGAGTTGTTTTAAAATCTGTGACAGGTTTGTTTAAAAAAAATAATGAAGGCAGAAGAGAGAAACAATGTTGCAGCAAAACAAAAAAAACCCACCTCTCATCTGCCATCATCACCACTCTGTCAAATGAATGCTGAGTGCCTGAAGAAGGAGGAGAAGGAGTAGACCATCCTCAAAGAAGCCATGGCTGACTGGAACCTTAAAATGAGCACACTGCCTCCCCTCAGTGTTTTGAAATTTTCAGTTTTCCTATTTTTCATAGGGGCTGTTATCTGAAATTTCTTACATTCTAAACTGATACCTGAGGCAACATACCCCCCCCCCCCACTAATTAAACAAGTTGTCGCCTTCATGAGCATCAAGACACATTCGGTTGGGCAGTCAGAAATATGTCCTACAGTTTGGCCTTGTAAACCAACATTCCTGCTTCTGAACTTAAGAATATGAAAACTGTCTTGCTGAACTCTTGAGTACAGCCTTCCATGCTAATTTTAGCAACATTTTTCACAGCTGTTTGCTTCCTTTTCCTTCACACTGAAACCACAAGTCACAACTGTCAAGCAAGAATCCTATGGTAGTTCCTAACCTTCAAGCACTTGTAACATTTCTGTACTTCCGAAATGTCCTTCCTAGGATAAAAGAGGATCTTATTGAATCATCAGATCCGTGATCATGTCTCCTGTGAGACTTTGTACTTGGACACGCATGTACACATAGTGTGATATCTATGAAAATGAAATTTTTCAAAAACCTTCAACAGCACCTGTAAATCTGGACCTGTTTCTTCCCCAGCTGTCACTTGCATTTCAAAAGAAAATGTCACATTTTTGGAAAAATGTGATATTTAAAAAAGTTTTCCGTTCAATTAACCCTCCTCACACATATTCCTGTAATGCAAAGTTGTACAAACCAGTACTAGTTTTACTACCTCTTTTGCTGTTTATAAGACCCTGATCAAATAATAGATTATTATCCCTGAAAAAGGTACAGAAACACATGCAAGAATGATATGGTTCTATGCACATTTCTTTCAGCGAGAGCAGAAGCTTCTGTGCATTAGGGCCTCTAACAAAGCAAGATTCATTCCAAGAGGCAGTGTGGTCTAATGGCTAGACTGACAGATAAGGGCTCAAAAGACCTGGGTTCAAAGTCTCATTCAGCCATGGAAATTCACTGGGAAGTGGTGATAAAACCACTACTTAGATGTCTTGCATATCTTGAAAATCCAGTTAAGGTTGCCATTAGATGGAACATGGTTTATATCCCATATAATTGCATCTAACTGCGGTTAGTTGCAGTTAGATGGGACATAACATATGTAACATGGCCATATTGGGGCTTGTACTTCTTTTCAAACAAATACAAGTTTTAATATAATACTTGCTTAATTCCTTTTTAACTTTTGGTATACTCGATGTTTTTAGCTTTTAAATATTGTATTTTAATTGTTGTAAGCCACCTTGGGTCCTTTTAAGGAGCAAGGTGGGGTAAAATATTTTTAATAAATAAGTAATAGTCACCTTTTGACCTACCCACTCAAGATCAGCAACTTAGGAGGTGAGGCCACCACATGTGGGGATGTAAAAGGTGGGGCCTGCATGCTCATCCCTGTCTCTAGTGTCCCTATTCAGCCATAATGCCTGAATAGAGCTACTCTGTCCTGTGCATTTAACATTTAAATAAAATAAGAATATTAATCACAACACTATTTATGATTTATCTTTGTATCATTGAAATTGTATTTGACTAAATAAATCTCACTTTGGCTTAATACATTTGTTTGCTTAAGGCTGTTCTATGAAGAGTCAGACCTATAAATCTTTGCTTAACTTTCAAGTCACACTTAATACATATGAAACAATACAGAATAGATTCAGAACCACTCAAGTTAAGTAAGAAAGGCATACATCGTAGCAATCCTTTTTGCTCCAATGCTGTTTGCTTACCTTCCCAGGTGAAATCAGGAGTATAAATGAAGTCTGCAAAGTGAAATCTAGTTAGTTCTAATCTTGTGTATAAATTTACAGTCACCCAAGCAATTCTAGTTATGATCAGTTATGATATCACACCAAGAAGTCGCAGTCTGGACTGTGAGAGTTGCTTATGTTTATTAAAATCAAAGCTTTGCACACTTGAAAGTATGGATTTTCATTTTCTTCATATCCTCAAAGAGAATATTTGCTGAGATTTTGCATTTTATGCAATTATTTTATCAACAAATTAATCAATTAAGCCATACTGTTAACTGATATAACAACACTTTTCACCCTTTGGCTCTCTTACATGTGAATATTAGACTTCTAATTCAACATGCTGTCTAAAGAAAATACTGTATATATGCCTGCACTAGCAACAAGTCATTTGCATGTGAATGAAACACAGATGTTTTCTGAAGAAAATACACCAGAAAATTCATCTCAATAATAATAGTTGTAAAACAGTTGTTTGACACCACTTCAGCGTGTGCACGCGCGCACACACACGGAGGGGGGGACTGGCCAAAGAGTTCTCACTAAATACAAATAAATGATTATTTCAGCTATTTTGTTTTATACGTGGCCTAAAGATACTCCTCCTTGACACTTTTACAGAAAAAAATAATCAAGGAGAGGATGTTTCCCATGGGATCTTCAGGTGTATACATTTATTTAACATTATGTGAATGGTGATAATTTCTCGGCATAAACCCCCCCACACACACACACAGTTGAATGTCAACCTAGAACCAACACAGAAAATTCAATGAAAACTCCTTGTTGGAAAAATATACTAAAACCATAGCTCTTTTAGCAATTTTAGCTTCAGATTATGAAGTGTTTTCTTAAAAAGCAGGCTCCAGATGGTGTCGTCTACCAAATTAAAATCATTTTAATGGATGGTTAAATGTGGAGCTTAAATTATGCAATGGAGTACTTAGGAAACCGATGCATACAGTAACCCTTCTCCCTGCCCCATATTGTCATTAAAACTCCTCTCAATTAGATTTATCCACTGCTCTGGGTTTTGAAATGCATTAAGAACCGGACTGCAGATTAATTTTTCATTAAATTATATTTTTACAAAAAGAATTAGAGAAAATCATTTATGTGCATTTTAAGGATTAGAATGATCCTTCTTGCTTCCCCTTCACAAGTCATGCAAACAAAACTTCGGACTAATTTGGCATATATTCAGTACAAGATCTATAGGACACGATGGTCAGCTGTGCAGTTAAAATATTGTTGGTAATATTTAGGACTGGGAAGCTTGAATCCTAGAACTGGAATGGGGAATGTACAACTCTGTGGATATTTTGTGGACTTTGGCTGTCATTGGGTATGTTGACTAGGGCAGGTAGCAGCTGCTGCCCAAAGGCATGGGGGTCAACCACACATTCATCTCCACCCCACCCTATAACATCAGGGTAACTGACTCTGATGGGATGATCCCAGTTGAATACTCAGTTTTCCTGAAGCACGAGGGATTGTAAAAGAAAACAGTAATGTACACAGGCTTTACATGGAAAATATTCATTCACTGAAAGACATATTTTATTTCCAAATTATGTGCAGCATACATCTCAGTTAGACTTCCCCCCTCATGGGAGAAAATACGTAGGACAAGTATACCTGTAAAAGGTAATAATATATCTGAAACCCTAACGCAACCACACAAAAGAATTTCATAAAGTATGTCTGTGGTGTTGAGCAGAGCAGTGATTAACAACGCTTCAATCCTAAGCATATTTTCTTTATAAAAGGAGTAGGGATAGACTTAAAGTGCATAAAACCTTGAGTAGTCTCCAAGTGTAAAAAACCAAGATTTTGAACTATTTTTAAAATTTTCAGTGCATAGATTTCAGAGCACATGAGCAGCTGCAAATGTGCAATTGTTACATAACATATAATCCTCATCTACATTCCCAAGGTAGAGTCTCCTGAGAGGACTATGTACGCATATTTCAGCTGCTGTAAAGCAGATATCCTGAGGGCACAGAGAACTGGCAGAATCCCAATACTATACAGCATTATTAAGGCGTACCAAAAAGGCTTTCTGGGTGGAAAGAGCTAACAGTATTTACTTTTATAATGTCCCAAACGATTAAGATAGATGAAAATACAGCTTGAATTACACTAGGCACTACCCAAAAACATGTCTTGTTACTGTACTTCTGACCCCTGTTTGAACTGTCCTCTCCTTGCTCAGTTCCTTGGTGCTACCTGTATGCCTATTCCTTTTACAAATCTAATCAGCTCAAGTATTGAGCACGAGTAATGATATATTACTCTGCTTAAAGTCAGATCTCTGGGCAACAGATCTATTGGTTAGATTTATGTCCTATCTTTCTTCCAATGAACTGAAAGTGGCCGTACATGGCTATTCTCCCCCTCATCTATTTTATTCCACAACAAGATAGGTCAGGCTGGGAGAGGACTCTTGACAGCTTCCATCCCATCTGTGCTGTTAATATGGCTTTTTCAAAGGACTGGTTGCAACACAGTCCTCTGCATGTCTACTGAGAGAAAGTCCCATTGAATCTTTTTTCCTTACTTGCTATTGCTCTGATATCATCACCCCACTAGCTCAGTGAAGTTATTCCCACATTACAATTACCAATTTGATAACTATAAAGCTCCCTAGTTTCTCAACACCAGCAACTGTAAGCAAGGGTTTAACAGGATTCTTCCACAGTTCACTGATATGATTTGTGGGCTAATAATTTCCCAAACTAAATATGTTTGTACAGAACAAAGTACATTGGTCCTAGTCAAAATGAACTTTCCATAAATGTGACAGATTTCGGTAAACTTTCTTTCAAATGTGCACATAAATTAGGTTGAATTATGAAACAGAAACCCTGAGCACATTTTTTGGGAAGTCCTTTTATCTGAAATGAACGAGACACAGTTGATATAAATGTGCTGACACAGGAATTGGGAACACCCAAAAAAGACAAGAGCTCCTTTGCAGCTGGTTACAGAGTTGGCACTGATCCATCTGACGCCACTTGACCTGTGATCAGATAATCTGCAATTTAATAATCCCACAGCTCCTCTGTACCAGAAAAAAATAGCACATGCTGCATGTATACTACTCTTAACACGTCCCCTTTTTTTCCTTCCTTTAACCATACACTAGTGCTTTTGTAGGGGATTTCCACCAGCTGTTGCAATCCCCTTGTCCATCATCTTCTAAATAATGCCACTACAGACCGCAGTTCCTTAGAAAGCCCTTCATCAGGGGTAAACCCTGTATTAGGGTATGGTAATTCATTCTATAGTATTTTTCACTGAAAATGAATCAAACTGTAACTATAAAGACCATTTGCTCCCAATCAACTGGCATCCCTATTCTATTCCAACTGTTTCTCAGTTTTTCATAGTATGCTTCAAAGAATGTTTAGTTGCAGAGCCTAAGGCCACAGTCTCCCCACTCTTTACAGAATTCAAGGTCACATAAAGAAAAACAAAACCCTTGGCACTGAAGGTGTCTGTGCTTCAGTCTTCAGCTAGTCTCTATAGATACTGTGTAAAACGTGCATCACAACTCCTAACCATTTTGTTTCTCTCTCCTTATCCCGGCAAACAGCTCATCTCAGCATAAACCAATATTGTTACTTCACATTCTAAAGCACTTCTTACTGTCTCAAGTGTTTTTATATGTCTGATCTCATTTATCCTCATTTATCCTCGGATTTTCCCCAGACCACACAGAGAGTTTCACGGATAAGCAGGAACATAATACCAGGGTAGGCACCACAGCCTTGCACATTGCCACCACAAATGAAAGCAGTTGTCAAGTAGTCCCATAATCCCAATCTTCAACATAAACGCAACAAAACGGGAGCAACCCCGGTTATGCCAATGGACCTTTCTTTCAAATAATGCTGCAAGGTTAGGCACATTTCCTAGTGAGCTAAATCCCACTTCACATAGTATGGGATTCGTCTGACCCTACAGTCGAAGATAAAGCTGCATGTACTCTTTGGATTCTAACTTCAAACTGCAAGGTTCAGATTGCTGATGAAAGAAATGCTCTCTCAAACAATGCAAATGGCTTCCTGGAAATGCAATAGATGTGGTTTGGGGGCTTTCTCTGCTCTGTTTTTCTCGGACCAAAACTCGTGCTCTCATTAAATAATGGTTCTTCGCCTATCATAGACTTACCACCTCTTAAGAAGATAAAGCATCCGGATAGTCAGACTATCCTCAGCTTCCCCAACCCCCACCCTGCTACTGAAACAAAAAAAAAGAAAAACCCCGTGGCCACTGTACAAAATCCAACAAAGGTGGTTAATACCTTTGCTGGACCGCCGAAATAACAAAAAGCGGGTGAGCTTTCCATTCCTGGAGGGCTTGAAAACTCACCTGTTTTTGATATTTTAGGAATCTAATCAAGGTTTCCAAACCAGCACTTAAAAGTTCCCCTTCTCAGTACGCACCGGTTAGCACTTAATTTGAGCAATGGTTCCGTCCCAGGTTCTTACTGTTAAGCCAGGCGTGTCATGCTCCTGAACATGTGCAAAGTGCACTGGCCTCAGTACTAGACCCTTACTGCCCACCCCCACCGTCGTCCTTGGGCTCAAGAGCGTGGGACCTCCAGGATGCTTCCCGTTCCCGCGCCCCTTCATTCCCCCGCTTCAACCGGCGCAACCCGTCGGTTCTCCACTTACCAGCGACCCCGGCGGCTCCCCGGGCAGCGGCAGAGGCGAAGCTCCCCGCCGGCGGAGCGGGGCGTCCTTTCAGCCGCAGGCACCCCGCCCCCAGAGGCGGCTACCGGCACTGCAGCGCCAAAGCTGCGGAGCCCGCGGTTCCAAAAGCCCGCAAGCCTTGAGACGTCGAGTCTGGCCGGAGCCGCGTCCTCCTGACAGCTCGCCGCCCAAGCCCGCTCCTTTCCTCCTCGCCCTGGCTGGCTTAGCCAATTACACGGGAGAGGAGAGGACTGAGAGGAACAGGACGTTGTCAAAACACAACGTCTCAAACCCCCCCCCCGCCCCCGCCAGAAAAAGAAGGTTTCTCAGGGGCAGAGAGCGCAGGAGGAAAGCAAGCAGCCTTTGCTCGCGAGGAGAGAACGAGGCGCGGGAAACCCACACAACACACACACACGCCCGGCAGCAGCAAGAGAAGCCGCCGCGCCAACGCCAGCAGCAGCAGCAAGAGGAGGAGCACAAGCGGAGCAGCAAAGGACAGCGCGCGAGCCCCGCCGCCAATGCGCATGAGCGCAGGCTCTCAAAGGCTCCGCACCACAGGCTCTGCTGGTGGCGGCGGCGGCGGCGGCGGCCAAAGGACGGGGAGGCTGGCGGGGAGAGCGGGACCGGGGGAGGGGGGGGAGGGGGGCTCGTCCTCGGAGGCGCTTCTCCGTTGAACGGCCTAGCATCCCGCCAGAGCGAGCCCCTTCCCCTCTCCTGCTTTGAACCTCTCTCGGTATGCCTCCCTCCGCAGCGCCCGCCCTCCTTGGTTGCAAGGAGTCGTGTGAATGCGTGCACTTGAAAAAGAGGAATTCGCCTCAAACTTTCACTCCGGCCGATGGGAACAAAGCGGTTTCCTTCTGCAGGCGGAGAATAGTGTCAATTTTTGCGATTATTCTCCCCTCAGAGGAGCTGAGCTCATCTGGCAGGCACAGGACGGGGCTGTTAACCTTCAGCAACATTATCCCTGTGCAGACATTTATTGGGTCAATGGGGCAAGACAAGTAGAGCAGCTGGAGGTTTTCTTGTAACAACATGGTAATCCCGGGTCACACCGTTTTAGTTCAATGTGATTGTATTTATACATTTGGATAATTAAAATCCAGGCTCACTTTTCCCATCAGGCAATGACAGGAAGCCCCTTGTAGCATAGATTGCTCTAAGCCACTGGGGCAAAGGCAAGAGTGAGAAAGTGTGTGTGTGTGTGCACATAAACATTTAAACACATATAAATATATAGAGAAGACTTGCACATTAGTACAGTAGCAAAATGGCAGGAAAATAGTAGTGAGTAGGCATTAAGGTGAAATTTAATCTAATTTTATTTGAGGTAAATTTGCACATTCATCACAGTCCTCACAGAGAGTCCCCTACACAAGGAGAGTCCAAAAATGAAGGCAGCTGTTTTATTTCGTATCTATGAATAAGGACAGGTCATTTGTAAAGTTAATGGCCCCTAATTTGCTGTTCAAGACCAAACCACTCGTAAATACTTTGCATTATAACAGGGAGAGCTTGCAACAATATACTGCTGTTGGGAAAAATCCATTTCTGAGTTTCTGTGGGGATTAAACTAAATTCAGAAATAAGAGAAAGCTAGTAGGTTGGATGGTGTCATAATCCTTGCTACTCAGACAGTCTTGGGGCTTTGATGCTGCAGGCCATGTCTCCTCTGCATCAATAGCTTTAGGTTAAACCCTTACTTTGCCTGACACAAACTTTTCCAGGACACATATCTTCAAATGGCAACATTGGGACATAGCATGATCAACACAGGTAGCACGGTCTAGGATACTGGTACACGGTGCAGGAACATCACACAGTCCCTGTGCACCATGTGTACAGTATATGTGGGCCTTCTGATGTTGGACTGAAAACCTCCTCAATGGGGATCCCGTTAAACAGTGACATAGCCGAAACCTTGACCATCATTGTAGCAGATTGTTTCCCTTGCTTTCTGTTTCACAAGCAGAGGTCAGTGCTGGAGCACACAGGACTTCTGCTTACACACTGGTACTGGGTGCATTCTCCCATAATTGGCAAAAAGTCAAACCACTTTACATGACAATCTGCTACACACATGGTTCAACTGAAGAGGATCTTGGTGATAAGTGCAAACCAGTACAAGTTGCATGAACCCTGGAATCACCAAAGGAAGCTTTAATCAACATTTGTTTGCCACTGCTGATGACATCATTCCTGCTGCACAACAGGATTTCAGCCACTGTGTTTAGAGTGATATCTGTGGGTACTAGAACACACATTCATTTATATCCCACTTTTCTGCCAATAGTCTCCAAATTATCTTACAACATATCAAAATAGCAAGAAAGACAGCAAATCCAAACCAACTGGAGTCATTACAAACAGTCACTGCATTCCTTGAAGATACGTAATATATCAAATGATCCAATATTGAACAAAACACAAATAAACTTCATAAAAAAAACTTAAACTAAATCCAGAGACAGAATGAAGCCTAGCGCAGATATACAAATACACAAGCTACACGGCCGAATAAATCAGCATTCCCACACATGAGGCTATCCATAATTCATCTACAAGCTTTTAAACAATTAGCTACACCTCTTCTTTGTGGCCAGTCTTTTTGCCAGCTCTCACAGACCTCCTAGCTCTTCCCAGACCTCCTAGGAAGGTCCCTTAGGCCCCTTCCTAGTAAGGCAAGCCAGGTAGGAAAAGGTTTGACTTTCCACCAGCACTCCATATTGCTCACTTTTAATATTTTCAGGCATTGTATCTCATTATGTGATTTTTTTTAGCCATCAAACGAGACGTGATTAGAAGAACTTGGCATGAGGCTATCTCAGAGTGTGAGTGTGGAACAGGAAGAGAGAGAGAGAAATATTTCTATAACAGTTTCCCTGAATGTGGGGTTGGGGAGTGGTGATGGACTCCCCCTTCCTCAGAAGTTTTTTGAGTAGAGTTTGAATGGCCATCAGTCATGAATGCTTTAGTTCTGGATTTGTGCATTGGTAGGGGTTGGACTAGACCCTTGAGATTATTTCCAACTCTGTGGTTTTATGAATGATTCCCAGACCTACAAAGTCTATTGAACAGATTGCCTTTAACTATTAACACCCTGAATAAGCTTGCATGGATTGTTTGATGGAAAATTAAAGCAGCAATCCTTTACCACTTAACTGGGAGTAAGACTTCATGACTGAAATCCAGTAGTAAGTGACAGCAAGAGTAGGCCCACTGAATCAACAGAACAAGGAGTTGATTCACCAAATCTCTACTGATTCAATGGGCCTACTCTAGTTGTGACTGGATTTCACCCACTGATTACAATGGGACTTGAATATACATCTATAGGATTCTACTGTTAAGCATGTTTGGCTGCGATTCATCATCAATCAATGGAAAGCTCCTCTTGTCTATCCTGACAACTTCAAGAGATTTAACTGAGACAAAGATTCTTTTTTTCATGTCTTCATTAACATTTGATGGATATTAATCTGTCTAAATGACTAATATCCTAGCTGAAATCCTGTTGCTTAGCACAGTGAGTCACAACTAGAGTAGGCCGATTGAATTGGTAGGGATTCGGCAAATCAATTCCTCTGCCAGTTCCATTGATTCAAGAGACCTACTCTAGTTGAAACTTATTACAGTATACAACAGGATTTCAGCTATTGAGTATGAACATGTTTGGAAAGCAGGGTAAAATATCTCTTTCTAGGAAGGTCTTCCATTAGTAATTTTACTTGCTTTTAAAATTAATCTCTGATTTTTTAAATTTTTAAAATAATGTTTCTTGTTGCAGTGAGTTATCTTTTAACCTCCTACTGCTTGGTGTTTCTTGACATAGAGCAGGGCTGGAAAAATGTGCATTCTATAGGTTCCATTGCCTCTCATCCCTGCCAAGGGATTTACTAGGATTTTTTTAAAGTATGGGGTTTAGGAAGCTAAGGGGCATAAAGCCTTTCCCAACATCTCAAGGTTCCCCATTTTAAAAAAAACTCATAAAGTCCCTTTATACCCTCTAGGGGGCACCAGAGGCAATGTTTTGGAGTTCCCTAGCACCCCAAAAACCCCAACTTACAATTTTTTAAAGGGCAACTAGTGGCCATTAGGGAGTGTAGCCTTTTAAAAAGAAATATTGTTTTGGGGGTCCACTTTCCAAGGTCCTGGAGTCAGTGGGGATCACCCCTAAAACAGAGGGATGTTTTAACCCCTACGTTGTTTCATATAAACCACTTAGGGTCCTTAGAACATAAATGTTTAAAATCACATTTAAAAAACAAATGCTTACTATACAGAACTGGCAAAACGTACCTTTTTTTTATGTGATCAGTCCAGCCAGCAAAGCCCACTGTTCTGGCTTAACTATAGCTAAATTTGTAAGTGTTCCAGGGCTGCTTTTCAATGGCAAGATTTTTTTAAGACTAAAAGTAGACCAGAATGTCTACTTTTGTAGACTAGAAAAGAGCACCACTGGGGAGATTTTTTTTTTTATTTAAATCCCACACCACTTCCACAAAACCATCCATGCACAAACTCTTTAAAAAAATTTGTCAGATTTTGTGTCAATAAAAATTAAGTTTTCACTAAACTAAGTTTGCTTTGATGAAACTTGTTTCAAAGTTACTACATTAGTTTTAAAAACTGCCACATCACAATGTGAAGTTTGTCTATACTCTCATACAACCATTTAATCTCATAAATATCAAAACAAATGCTACTATTATAATACTTAGTAAATATCAAAACAGTTGAGAAGGCCACTCAGAAGAAATGAGCCTTTACTGGGAGCAGTATGAGAGAAAGCCCTCTCTTACTTTTGCATCACCTGAGCCTCAGTAGGTGCTGCTGTTCTCCAGAATGATTCTCCTGAAAAGCTACCCAGTGTCAGCAGCAGCACTGGGATGCCTTTATAGGTGGTAAGTTTACCTTTTATCACTCACTCACCTAGGTTGCCCCACAGGCTGGCAGATAAGAGCCTGAAGTCAGGAACAAGATGTCAGAGACTGCTTATGACTGGAAGAGGGAATTTTTAAATTAAAGTGAGTATTCCAGTGTCACAGGAGGAGCTTCTCTTATCTCCAGGGTTATGTAGATTAGCTTGCTTTGTTTCTCTTCAGGACTAGGACTATAAATAGGGCAGTGCAACTGAGGCTTCACCCCAGGCCACCAAAATTTAAATGACACTGATACCTCTTGGTAAATCCACTGCTGAATGTGAGGGGAGCAAAGGGCAAAGCCTCATGACTCCATTCGCTTTCCTTTTTTGAAAGCATCAACTTCCTATTTCTTTTGAGGGGACAACACATTCTCATATTCCTTTTGTTGCCTATGCCCTGGGGCAGAGGGAAGGGAAGACAATGCCAGATTTCCTAGTTACAGTACAGCTCTGTTCAGGACTTGCTGCATGGGCTTCCTCTGAAGCCTAATTTCCTAAACTTAGAAAGAGTGTATCTATCAGTCACCTCTCTGCTTTCAGCTCTTCTTATGGGTTATCTCTTTTGGCCTGAATGGAAGGTACACCATTTTGAGAAAATCCATGCTTTGATCCCCCCCAAAATAATACGTTCTATTAGATTGTATATTTGGCTTTCCGGTGCCCCCGCTAGGTCTTAAGACCCCGCCCCCCATCTTTTATGCTAGAATTAAGATAGGGAGACATTTATGCTGGCAGAGTGAGTGTCAGCACAAACATATCCCTTGCCATGTTCCTTGTGTTCCTTGGAACTGAGAAAAAGAAGTTCCTGGAAATTAGTCCCTGTGGTCAGAATCAACATATATATATTGTTGTTGTTGTTGTTGTTTAGTCGTTAAGTCATGTCCGACTCTTCGTGACCCCATGGACCAGAGCACGCCAGGCCCTCCTGTCTTCTACTGCCTCCCGGAGTTGGGTCAAATTCATGTTGGTCGCTTCGATGACACTGTCCATCCATCTCGTCCTCTGTTGTCCCCTTCTCCTCTTGCCTTCACACTTTCCCAACATCAGGGTCTTTTCCAGGGAGTCTTCTCATGAGATGGCCAAAGTATTGGAGCCTCAGCTTCAGGATCTGTCCTTCCAGTGAGCACTCAGGGTTGATTTCCTTCAGAATGGATAGGTTTGATCTCCTTGCAGTCCAGGGGACTCTCAAGAGTCTCCTCCAGCACCACAATTCAAAAGCATCATATATACACATCACAGCTAATAACTGCATGTGTGTGGATGATACCCTGTCAAGTCAGACCCAATGTATAGCGACCATAATAGGGTTTTAAGGACTGGTTTTACCATGGTGGAGTGGGGATTCAAACCCAGGCCTCCTGAGGGATAAGGAAGCCATCACTCTGTCCACTGCACCACACTGGATAATAGGTTAGCTCATTTAAAATAAAGTGGTCAGCCTTTAAGGTGCCATAAATCTCTTGGAAGCGACTAACACAGCTATCTCTTCAAAATTCCTTGCTGTTGTTTCCCTAAGAGCAGGGAGTCCATGCAGAGCAAAGTCACTGGAAGCTGTGAGGGCCATCAATCACAATCCATTGTTTGCCTTCCCTGTTGAGATCATGAGACAGATGAGGAATCATAACAGCACTTGGATTAGTCCTATGCAGTGTTTCCATAGGGTAGCAGCTGTTGGTTCTAGAGAAGAGGTGGTGAAATGGGTGGGTGGGTAATCAGAGAAGTGAATTATCTATTTCACTGAGTTATTTATATCAAGACAGTATGTGGCGCTCTCCCATTCAGGCAATGACCAGACCCAGGTCTGCTTATCTCCAATAAGATGACTTCATCATCCACAGCCATGACCTAGTTTAATATCTGTGTTGATGGACTCCCTTCTCCCCACCACATCAGTCCAATATGATTTATATTTCTAGGCATAGGTCCTGGTAGCAACCTGAGTTTGTAAATAGTGCATGCTTTACTACTATAATTCAATCTGACTATTCCTAGCAATAAAGTTTAAACAGCTTTCTTTCAGGATCAGTGCCTTAATTAGCCCTACGGCTTCTATAAAGCAAAGAAAAGCAGGAAGGAAACAGCCAGGAGAACTTTTAAAAGGGTGATCAATGATGCAGACCAATTGATGAGAAACAAGAAAACACAGATTAAAAAGTTAACGTGGCAAAGCTGAAATGGACAATTATTGAAAAGTCTACGAAGAGAGTATAGGTCTAACAGCAACAATACTGTAATCTGGGGCAAGCCTGAATACCCTGCTGTGGCTGTAACACTGTCTCTTATTTCTCCATGGCTTCTTCTCATACTGTTTTTCAAATATAGGATTATGATGGTGTCCTCCTTGTAACCTCTGAACTGGAAAGACTGTATGTTGAATGAATCAGTTTGTCTGAGTCCTGAGCAAAAGGAAAATTATACTGTCTAAAGTCAATATAAAAGTTCCACAAACCTACTAATATATAGGATTTCAGATTAACCAATCAAGCTAAACATTTATTACCAATATTTCATGCATAACTATTAAGTGAACACTTTAAAATTAAGATTAGATTTGAGATAGATCCATTAGATGAGTTGGATGGGGGATAGGTCAATTTGACACAGACTACAACACTACCAAAGAACGCCAATTTTTTTTACCAATTAGCAAGAGGATAGTTTTCTCCTTCACATATTATAGTTACATATGGATTAAAACAGTGATGGCACATGTACCAAAATTTACCTGAGCTTAACTCAATAATCTGTGTTTAGTAGCACAGCTCAATCCTGGGAGATGCCTTCTAAAGAAACTATGAATGGCTTTGAAGAAATGCAGAAGGCAGTACACTCCAACTCCTCACACATCTAAGTGGATTAAGGTAAAGCCAGGCCTAGACCACAAGCTTCAGCATTTTTCATTGTAGGATACATTCAGTTCAATTCCATTTAGCATTCTAGAAACCAAATAGAGAGCAGAAGAGTAGGAATGATAGTTTTTCTCCACATAGCATAGCACTTGGAAACAACCAGAATCCCTCAGGCAGCCTAGATTCTCAAGCTGTGAGTCATGCAACAGGCACTCAAGATGTGGACTGCTGTCATTAAATTGAGAATATACAAGTACTGCTTATTACTGGTAGTATCTGACAGCAACATCCATCCAGTGGTAGCCAATGTTAAATTAATATGCTCTTTGTATCAGTGTTAAGAGCATATCTCTGCAGTAATGGTTTATAATCAATCAGTACTAACAAAGTATCTTCAAGATATATCTGACCTGCCTCTTCACCTGCATACAGGTTGCCTATTAATGCATTGATCATATCAGAAATTGTACAGCATTAAACTGAAGCAAGGATATTCTTGCACTGAATGTCCCAAGAACGATAGCTGTGCAGCTATTATAGCTGACAGGTAAATTGATGACCTTGCTTGCTTTCTTTTATTATGCTTTATTATTGAGCCCAGTAACCTTTGTTAAAACAAGTGATTAGAAAATATGAAAGAGCATATTCTACCATTCTTACTAGTGGTATATTTAAAGGGTCAAGTGGAAACAAAGTCCTGACCCCCAGGAAGAGCCCAGTTGCCTCAAAATGACTCACACATATGATGTGCTTCTAATAATATAGGAAGACCACAAGCAAACAGAAGATTAGATGCAAATACATTATATGTGATGTAACCAAACATTGCACTGTGGGGAAATAGAGAAAAGTCTGCGATGTAAACATTGCCTTACGGGAGGGTCTATATGCACTAAGCATTGGGCATGGCAACAGCTTTACTTAAAAGCTGCTTCTCTTCTCAGCCAACAGATCTTAAGGTTTTCATTTCCAAAACAATATGGATCCAAGGCTTTCTCTAATGAGAAGCACACCCTACACCATGCATAATGCTTAAAAATGTTGTTTGTGTTTATCCACTCCCTCCACCCTGCCATGTAGGAGTTTTGAACAGGTAACAATGTGCCTTTTTTTTTGCTTTGATTCACAAGAATATTAAGACCTTTATTAAATTTGGGAAATTTAATGTATTAAGCATATACATCAAGTCTGAGAAACTGCCAGTTTAAAAGACACCATAACACATTCTACTAGTGCTTCCAGTGAGACTTTTCTGTGCAGTTGCATTGCTTAGTTCCCACAATTTTATATGAGGTCCAGACTACAATGTCTTCCTGTGTTTAAAAAAACCCCTGTGTTTTTCTACTATGTCTTCTCCTTTTTTAATCAGAAAAATAATCCAATGTGGGGGAAAAGAAGGCAAAATAGCTGCACAGTGACTCAGAGGTGCCTGAGAAAACTGTTGAAAGGCATTCAGACGAGTGCATTGGAGGAAAATGCTACTACAAGATTTCCCCCTGCCCCCTGATATTAAATGTTTAGATTTACATCTCTTCTCAAGGTGCTTATTTTTCAAGCACTCAGTGGCCTGGGAACTGTATATCCTGAATTCCACATTCTTCCATGTATTTTCGTCTGCATACTGCGCTCAGAATTTGAGGTCTTGCTCTAGGTTGCCAAATGAGATACAATGGACAGCTCCTGCTGTTAGAAGGGCCTTTTCCATAGCAACACATGTGTCACGGAATGCCTTCCATCAGGTCTCTGTAACTTAATTATATAATTTGCCCTGGCTATTTGGAAGAGAGTTTTTTTTTAATTGCTTAGCCCTCTTTGCTTTCTTATTGTAGTGTTTGTATCAGTATTAAAGAGCATATCTCTACACTGTTTTTTAAGAGTCTCTCAGGACCAACAAAATATCCAAGATACATCTGACCTCTTTGCCATGTTATGTTATGATTTTTTTTCTGTTTGATGTTGCTTTTTTGTGTATGATGCTGTTAGATGTGGGTATAATATTGTACTCTGTTTTTAAATTTATTGTCTGGGGTACTATTGTGCAATCAATCTTGAATTCACTTATTTAGAAAAAAGCAGAATCAGAGTTTTGTTCTCTCCCCCAATGCTGTTGTTGTTATGTGCCATCAAGTTGCCCTGAATCATGGTAACCCTATAAATGAGAGATCTCCAAAATGTCCTGTCTTCAACAGCCTTGCCCAGCTCTTGTAAACTCAAGTCTGTGGCTTCCTTTAGGGAGTCAGTCCATCTTGTATTTGGTCTTCCTCTTTTCCTTCTGCCTTCCACCTTTCCCAGCATTATTGTCTTTTCCAGAGGATTTTGCCTACTCATGATGTGACCAAAGTAGAACAGCCTCAGTTTCATCATTTTTTCCTCCAGAGATAGTTCAGGCTTGATTTGATCTAGGACCAACTTGTACATCTTTCTGGCAATTCAGGGTATCTGCAAAGTTCTCCTCCAGCACCACATTTCAAACAAATCATTTTTTCTCTTGTCAGCTTTCTTTACTGTCCAGCTTTCAGAACAGCCCATAGTTTCTTGTGATCTAAACAGTCAACAGTTGTTGTGATCTATAAAGCATAGACTGATCTTCTAAAACTTTTTGGTGTGCTCCAGTAGCTGGCAGATATTTGCAATATGACCTTGAGTTCCCCTGCCTTTTTGGAATCCAGCTTGAACATCAGGCATTTCTCACTCCATATAAAGTAAAAGCCTTTTTTTTGCAACACCTTGAGCATCACTTTGCTTGTGTGGGAAATTAAAGCAATGGTCCTATAGTTACTGCAAGCCTTGTCATCTCCTTTCTTGGGGACTAGAATGTATATTGAACATTTCCAGTTTGTGGGCCATTGTTTTGTTTTCCATATTTGCTGGCATATTCTTGTTAGGATTTTGAAGGTTCAGGCTCTGTGGCTTGAAATAGTTCTATTAGTTTTCCATCTATCTCTGGTGATTTTCTTCTTGATTTTTTCAGAGCAGTTTTCACTTCACTTTCTAGAACTGCTTCATCATAGGAGCCCTTTTCTAAGGAGTCTGTAATCCTTCTATATAGATCTTCAGTATATTGTTTTCACCTTCTCTTTATTTTCTCCTGGTCAGACAGTGTGTGTCCCTGTTAATCTAGCTTTAAATTTTCCTTTGATTTCTTGGATCTTCTGGAACAGTTCTCTTGTTTTTTCCCCCTTTGTTATTCTCCTCTATTTCTTTGCTTCTCACATGTCCTTTACAACAGTGGTCCCCAACTTTGGGCCTCCAGATGTTATTGGACTTCAACTCCCAGAAATCCTGGCCAGCAGATGTGGTGGTGAAGGCTTCTGGCAGTTGTAGTCCAAGAACATCTGGAGGCCCAAGGTTGGGGACCACTGCTTTACAATATAAATGCTTCTTCTGTCACTTATATACATAGTTTTTTCTTTTGTTTTTACTACAGGAATTAGCCAGGGTATATTTGCATTGTAGTATGATTGTAACTTCATGAAAAATGGCCTCACTCTATGACATGGTTCATGAGCTGGTTCATGCTGTTTCTTGTGCTCCTGCCTCGTGTTCTATGGTGGGTGTGGAGGAGACGATGAAGTAGGCAGGATGTGGTTTGTACAAAAGGCCAGTGGTTTGTAGCATTCAGATTATTGAAAAAAATAACAGATTAATAACTTACACTTGGAAATGTCAAAGTAAAGATCCACTTTTCACAGCATAACTATAATAATACTTTTAGGTAGTTTAACAATAAGTAATTACTTTTTAGAGGTAAACTCTGGATAGGATGCATGTATTTTAAATAGGATGCTAATTCAAAACAGATCATGGCTTGAGGTCTTTTAGAAAATGTCCTTTAGTGCATCTATGAAGGCCTATTTCCAGATTACATTGGAATAATCATTTGGACATCTGTGAGTGGATCTACGCTTTTCTTGTGTATACTGAGTGTGTGGAGTGGGTTGGAGGATGGGAACTAACTCAACTTCTAATGTCATGTATTAAATGCTCCTCCCTGCCTGTTCATGTGTTTAGCAAAAGACGTGAAAGGGGGGGGGGGGGTTATCTGTACATCTGTAGCCTAGTGTGCTGGGTTGGCAAGCATACCAGTGTTGGAGCCATGCCAGCAGTGTGGTTCTACTCCCCATTGTGCTCATTTGGTGAACATATGGCAAGGAAATAACTCATAAAGAGGCCTAGAATGCTACTGAATGTGTAGAGTGGGTGGGAAGACATGAGTTATCTCCACCTAGTTAAGGAACTAGTTAAGGGCCCTGGACAGTACAAGGGGCCATATATATTTCCTGCATGATTTGTCCCCACTCCTTACATGCCTCCTTGCTTCTATACCTGCCCCACTAGTGTGTCTGAGGCAGTAATAAGGAATTAAAACAGTAGTTCCATGCTGAAATGTATACATAATTACATTATTCAGCAATGCATATATTCATGACCAAGATTCACCCATAATGTTCACTGCAGAATAAGTCCCACTGAACAAAAATTCTCCACTAATTGAATTAACAGCTTGTTCTTTCAAACTTTTGCCTTTTTAGTTGTTCCTGTTCAGTGTGGCAACAACTTTCATGATGAACAGCCAGTTACTGTGCCCCTCTATAGGCAGGGCTATAGTTACTGATTTTCTCTTTTGTTGTTGTAGTAGTAGTTATTTTCATGTTTAACATTACAGTATAGTACAGGGTGTTGTCACGGAACAGAAAGAATAAGAAGACCAACTGCTGCAAGAAGGAAGCTGCTAAGTAAAGGCCTAGAAGTCTTGAAAACCCTCAGTAGCACTTTTCAGTCTATCCTAGAGAGGCTGATTCTCCATCTGTGATTACACACACACATACACATCTGGGTTTTCCACTAAAAATAAATGGCCAAAGGACATCAATTTAGACTTAACTGTTAACATGGGAGCAACTCTTGTCTGTTGTCTCTGCTAGCCTTCATTTTCTTGTATTCTGTTAGGAACTAAGCTGCAGTCTCCCTTTGGACCCATGAAACATTTGCATGCATGTCCTAAGTTAACAGAATCCTCTCGTGACAATGTGCTGCCAATGGAGGTGTGCAATGGCTGCGTTTCCCCATCTGGCATTAGGTCAACTACTCTAGCGTCATGTTGAGTTTTGCAAGCTCAAAAAACTTGACCAAAAAGCTATTCAGGAAGGCATGTTTGCTTCTGAATTCACAGCATAACTGGTAACTTGGGACTACGTACAGTATATTAAATAGCACTGGGGCATTTTTACACTATAGGATATCAAATGACGCAGTATTAGTACAGACTGGAGCAATTCTCCAAGGTTTCTGCTGGAAACAGAGTGACAACACATCTTGCTTATGAGGTAGGAAGTGTGTGTTTATATCTGCAGAAAGTGCAGAAGTCTACCATATGGCCCATCTTGCACAGAAGCTGTTCATGAATATTCTACAAGCCCAGCCATTTTTGACTTGTGGTTAATTCCCAAGTGACTTGCTGGCACTACTCTGAAATAGCATGTGTGTTTTTTGTAGGTGTCTGAAAAGATTCATTCCAAATCAGTGTTGACTTTTATTAGGTTTGCTAGGGTTTATGTGGGAAGAAAAGTAAAGATAGGGACTTCAGACTAAGGATCGTTCCAGAGAGAGAGAGAGAGAGAGAGAGAGAGAGAGAGAGAGAGAGAGAGAAACACTGATTTGGAATGAATTTTGTCTCTGTCACCTTTTTCTGTCTTGGTCTCTCTCAAGTGCCTTCACTTTCTCAAAGCCATGGATCCAGCAGCAGAATCTCCATATATCAAGTTCCTACAGGATGGAATTGGGCGAATGTAGCCACAGAGGCCAGCTTTGTTGAGTGGGAACAGCTGTTCACTGCTTTTGGATGGGAGGGTTGTGTCCTTTCATGCATTGCCATCAAAGCTCACAGACGAAGTAAAGTGGCTCATAAAACAGAGCGTAGGCTTCCAGGCAAATTTTTAAAAGGTGATGAATTGTAAATTCACATGCAAAGATAAAATATTCAAGTCCCTAAAAGTCTAGCAAACCTTATCAGCATTAGAGTTGTTTCTACTGATATTGAGACACTATTCTCATTTCTGGGTTGTTTTCGTCAGGTAAATATATACTGAAATATTTATTTCTTGCCTATTGCTGCATAAGGGGCACCCCAGAGCATTGCTTATAACATGCCAATAAAGCTAGTAAATAAATACCAATGCAGCAAAACAAACCATTAAAAATTATATGAACACAGCCTACTGATCAGGCCAACTTATTATCACAAAAGACACTGATCAAATACCTATTAGAATGATGGGCATGAGATAAATTGCATAGTCTAGTATGTCTTTTACAGTCTTCAAAATAGAAAAGCTTGAAAAAAACTGAATAGATGCATCCAGAAAAATGCATTTCTCTTATAGTGACACAAACTCCATTTATTTGTGACATGTGCAGAACAAATTCTGTCAGACAAGATGGCAGTTTGGATGAACTAATCACGGTTAGTTGTTTGTCTGGTTTAATGTCAGACCTTCTAGTTCTAAAGGAACCATCAGTGACGATTTTCCTGAATCCAAACCTAGTTTTGCATCAGTCTTACCAGTGAAGGGGAATATCCTAACCTGAACCAAGATGTCGGGGGACCATGTCTTCCCATTAACACTCAAGGCTGTGACTGTAAAGCAGGGGAAATACGGCTTAATCTTCTGTGTATTTCTGGTTTATCAAATTAGGTTTCCCAGTAGAATTGCTGTAGCTGTCCAGATGACAATTTGCAGGAGTCAGCAGCGCAGAGGCAGAGAGCTTGATTTGCATGGTGCTCCAACAGCAGAAGCTATGTTAAGTTGGTAACAAGGTGCTAATTGGGAATTTCCAACTCTCCCTCTTTTGTGGAAGTTGAGTCATGGCAATTGAAGTGAAACCAACGTGGAGGATATATCAGGGATATCCAACCAACTCTCCTCAGACTGAAGAAGCTACTTGGGTGAGTAGCGAAACGTTTCAACCTAACAAGAAAGAAATCCAGTTGCCACGACTCAACTTCCACTTAGTCACACCTGGATGACTGAGAATCTTCACAGATATCTACCTCTTTTGATTTAGTTCTCCTAAGTGCCCTAGAAATAGTGTGTTCCAGCACTGATCTGAAACATTTTTTAAAGGAACTGTATGGAGACTAGAAGCATTCCGTTGAGAGGAACCAACACTCATGTGACCTCTCTTTTTCATTGGATCAGGCAATCATACTTTTATCTAGAAAGTGGACAAAAGTGAAGTCAAACCAATTGGAACAAATCTAAACCACCTTTGCTGGCTGAATGAAAAACAGATGATTTCCTGCTCAAATGAGATGATTCTACAATGTGCTTCTCTGCGCTGAGCTTTGCATTGTGTAGACCCCAAGTCAGAACCACCCTTGGATATACTGCATCCAGATTGGTGCCTGCCTTATTTTGAATTCATGAGCAAAAGCCTATATACTAGAGTGTAGCCTGTGCTTACCACAGCTGCCCGTGAGGAACCAGGAAGTGGTGTCCTCTTTCTCTAAAACAAAACAGCTATTCTCATTTTGTTTCTTTTCTGTTTCTCCAAGGCTCCTTCTAAATCTATGTATTCTGGCCAACTTTGTGCCATTAAAAGAAAAAGAAAAAGTAAAACCCTGTTCTGTGTAGCCTTCCAAGCACTGCCTCACCATTTCCCTAGGGTGTTCTGTGCTCCGTATTTGGTAAATTCTAATTCTCTGACTGTGCTTTCTGCACTAGAGGGTGGGTAACAGTTATACTAATCTAATCTTTTATCTATAAACATTTATTTGACGTTTTGTTGCTGTTGCAAGTACTTTCGCTACATATAATATATTTAAACAGTGAAAGGATTTTCACAGAGAAGCCTTTCTTTTTTGTTTAAAAAACATTGATACATTTTTAGATTAAAATAGATCAAAAGACTAAAAAAGAGACCAAACTTTCTCAGTTAAAATGTATATAATGTAAACCTATATAGTAAAATCATGCTGTTATTTCTTTGAACTCTTTGTCAGGGCACTAATTTTCTCCTTTCTTTAGAACATAGTGCATGATAGGCTATGTGTGCACAATACCCCACAAATAGATTCTTATTCTTTTTAGAGCTGTTGGACACAAGTGTGCCTATATAAAGGTAAAGGTAAAGGTTACCCTTGACAATTTTTGTCCAGTCGTGTTTGACTCTAGGGGGCGGTGCTCATCCCCGTTTCCAAGCCATAGAGCCAGCGTTTGTCCAAAGACAATCTTCCGTGGTCACATGGCCAGTGCGACTTAGACACGGAACGCCGTTACCTTCCCACCGAGGTGGTCCCTATTTATCTACTCGCATTTGCATGCTTTCGAACCGCTAGGTTGGCGGGAGCTGGGACAAGCGACGGGTGTGCCTATATACATTTGCATAAATGTGAGCAAGGACATTTGGTAACACTGTTATCAACTCAGTAGCCAGGGCATTGATGTTAAGATGATAGCCAAATGACATCCTTTGAGACTCTGACTAAGTCTGTTGCACTTATGTTAAACCCTGTCCTACCTGGTCTTTTCCATCTTGCTGCATTGGCTTGCCATGTAGATCCTGAGACCATGTGCTTGTTATACAACTCTGATTTTCTGTCTACATTCTGGTATGATGACCTTGACTGTCTTCACTGGTTGCAGCCCGGCTAGCTCAATCAGTTCTTAATTTCTGATCATAGCAATTGCTTGTTCCTCATAGAATCATATCACAGAATTGTAGAATAGTTGTACGGTTGGAAGGGACCTTGGAGGTCTTCTAGTCCAACCCCCTGCCCAAGGCAGGAAACCTCATACCATCCCGGACCTCTGCAGTGGTGGGGAGAAGAGTCTTTGGGAGACGTGTGGTCCATAGATTTTGGTGTGTCTCTAGAACAATGCCATCAAGTCAGAGTTTCTTCTACAGCATGGAAAAGTTACTTTTGTGGATTCCAACTCCTAGAATCCCCCCCCCAAGTTGGCCATATTTTTTCTTTACTTTGGGGGGTCGTGTCAAAGCACCCTTAGCTTACATTTGGTTGGCTCCCATGTTGAATACTTTTCTCCAATACCTACCATTGTATACTGGTAGTGAAAAACCGTTGTTGGGGTGAAGACTTATAGCTGCCAAGCTTTCTGTTCTTCTTCTTTGGCAATTTGCTCCATATCTTTGTCATAAATGTAATCTTGACACATAAAGCAGTATATACCCCCATAAAAGTGGGGTGTGTTTTCTTACATAGGCAACTTCTATTGACATCTGGCATAGTTCATGTAGTTGTGGATGCTTTTTATTTCTAAGTCTGTTTTGAATTATACATTGTTTGTAAGGATCTCCAAAGACTTTCTTTCTTGGTGGCCCTTTAAGTTCTTTTACTCTTGTGGTCTTTTCCTGAGGCAGCTACTTCTTTTTCTAGAGCCTATGTGAGGTTTCAATACTTACCACAAGGGCAACTTGCTATTTTCTTGCAAAAGCTAACAGCTTTTTAAAAAAGCTAGTAGCCTAAATGGCTATGACCATTCCAAATCATTATCATGGATGCTGGGCCTGATTTCACTTGGGTCAGCCCAAGTCATTTGCTACGTGAAACAAAGGACAAGAGTGCCCCCTTTCTCCTCTCTATATGCAGCAGCTGACTGCACTAGCAGCTGATTCTTGCATCACTGCTGATGATCAGGGCAGCAAGAGGTCTCCTGGCACCCAAGGCAGTAAAGCACTCTTGCCTCCATTGGAAGGGCAGCAGGTCTCTAAGTAGGAAGTGGTTCCAACAGATTAGGCAACAACAGTGGTGGCAGCAGCACCTGCATCCCTCTGAAAAGTGGGCTGTGCTTGACCATTATAACTCATAATGTGGAGATCTTGAACCAGTAAAGACTGATGTAGAGACCTCAGTCTCTGGTGAAATTTGTAACTGTAGCTAGAGGTAAAGCCAGCAGTGAATGGTCCACTGTGGTATAGTGAACAGAGCGTTGGACTAGGAAACAGAAGACCTGGGATCAGTTCCTTACTTGGCCATATAAATTCACTGAGATGATGGCAATGGTGAACCACTCCTTGAACATCTCACACACCTCTAAAACTCTATTGGATTCACCCAAAATTAGAAGTGACTTGATGGCACAGAAGAACAACAAACTCAGCACTATGGAAAACATGTTTTCTATCATACAAAGGAGGCTCAGAGCTATACAAGGCTATTTCCTAGATTTCTATGTTGTACTTCAACTTGCAGGTTCTTCGAGTTGCTTGTAGCAAAGTCCAACAGACTGCCAGGAGATGTTCTAACGATTATTGGCTTCAGCTCTGCTCTCAGATACAGATAGCAGCAGACACAGGTAACATCAAGGGAATGTATGATGGTATCAAGCAGGCTTTAGGTCCAATACAGAAGAAATCTGCTCCCTTGAAGTCTGCTACAGGCGTGATCATCCAGGACCGAGCACAGCAGATGGAATACTGGGTGCAGCACTACACTGAGTTATATTCCAGAGAGAATGTAGTAACCGAAGAGGCATTAAATCACATTGAGTGCCTGCCTGTCTTGGAAGAGTCGGACAGCGAACCAACTTTAGCAGAAATAAAAGCGGCCTTGGATTCCCTTGCCCCCTATAAGAACAAAGGAGACAGGGGTGACTGCAATAACTACCATGGCATCTCTCTTCTCAGCATTGTAGGGAAGCTGCTAGCCCATGTTGTGCTGAAGAGGCTCCAGGTGCTTGCAGATAGAGTCTATCCAGAATCACAGTGTGGATTTCGAGCTACTGATTTGGTATTTTCCCTCAGTTGCAGAAGAAATGTAGGGAACAATGACAGCCACTCTTTGTGGCCTTCATAGATCTTACAAAGGCCTTTGATTTGGTTAGCAGGGGCGGCCTTTTTAAAATACTTCCCAAGATTGGATGTCCACCTCGACTCCTTAACATCATCAGGTCCTTTCATGAGGAAATGAAGGCCACTGTAGTTTTTGATGGCTCAACATCAGATCCCTTTGACATCTGAAGTGAAGTGAAACAGGGCTGTGTCCTCGCGCCAAGTCTGTTTGGGATCTTTTTTGCTGTCATGCTGAAACACGCTTTTGGAACTGCAACAGAAGGTGTCTGTCTCCGGACTAGATCAGATGGAAAGCTCTTTAATCTCTCTAGATTGAGAGTGCAGACCAAAGTCCAGCTGAAATGCATGCAGGACTTCCTCTTCGCCAATGATGCAGCTGTTGTTGCCCATTCTGCTGAAGACCTCCAACAACTTATGAATTGTTTTAGTAAGGCCTGCCAAGATTTTGGATTAACAATCAGCCTGAAGAAAACACAAGTCATGGGCTAGGGCGTGGACTCACCTCCCTCTATTACCATCTCTACACAAGAACTGGAGGTTGTTCATGATTTTGTGTACCTTGGCTCAACAATCTCTGACACTCTCTCTCTAGATGTCGAACTGGATAAATGCATTGGCAAAGCACCTACCATGTTCTCTAGACTCACAAAGAGAGCTTCTTATTATGGCCTAATAAGAAGCTGACAGCATATACCAAGATCCAGGTCTATAGAGCCTGTGTCCTGAGTACACTCCTGTACTGCAGTGAGTCCTGTGCATGGCAGGAGAGGAAGTTGAACATGTTCCATATGCGTTCTCTCCAACGCATTTTTGGTATCACCTGGCAGGACAAAATTCCAAATAGAGTAGTCCTAGAACGAGCTGGAATTTTTAGCATGTATACATTACTGAAACAGTGACATCTACGTTGGCTTGGGATGTCGTGAGAATGTCTGACCGTCGGATTCCAAAAGATCTCCTGTATGGAGAATTAGTGCAGGGTAAACGCCCAAGAGGGAGACCACAGCTGTGATACAAGGATATCTGCAAGTGGGATCTGAAGGCCTTAGGAATGGACCTCAACAGATGGGAAACCTTGACATCGGAGCGTTCAGCCTGGAGGCAGGCTGTGCAGCATGGCCTCTCCCAATTTGAAGAGACACTTGTTCAGCAGGCCAAGGCAAAGAGGTAGTCCCGAAACCAGCAAAATCAGGGAGCTAGACAGGGGACAGATTGTATTTTTCTTCAGTGTGGAAGGGATTGTCACTCTAGACGCTGTTCCAAGACCTCTATTCAGAGCACGTTACCATAGTCTCTCGAGACTGAAGGATGCCTACAATAATGTTGTACTTTCTCTGTCCCACTCATTTACTAGGTGAAGACATTTCTCTTCAGGCAGGCTTTTCCTTAGTGACTAGCAGTCTGAGAGAGTTTGTTTAAATGAATTGTTGTGCTCTGTTACTTTTAAATGTGTTTTTCGTATTGGTTTCACTTACCATTTTTATATAATACTGGTTTAGTTCTTCTAAAATATTTGTATAGTTACTTTTTTAGTTTTTAAATATTGTATTTTTAATTATGTATGCTGCCTTGGGTCCTTTTAGGGAGAAAGGTGAGGTAAAAATATTCTGAATGAATATTTTTTTCCATAGTCAATACAGATATAAATGTCTCCTGAAATATTCTGTTCACTGCTTTTTTCCTTTTCCTTTAAATATTCCTTTTCACTTGTTACAGGGGGCAATAAATTAGCCATCTTTATCGATATATATTTCTTGCTATTGTTTAAAGCAAATGTAAAACTATTGTCTTGTTTGTATCACACATTCTGTGTGACTGTTTTGTTTTTGCTTATTTTAAATAAAAGGAAATGGCTGTGATGGGAGTCCTTTATAATTGTCTAGTCAGAACACTCAGAAAGACATCAAAGTCTGCCTGAGGAACAGATTAAAAATAGATCTTCAGAATTTCTATTTCATATTTGAATTAATGGCCCACCTGCCAAGTGCAATGAACCCAAACTGATTATGTCCATTAATGTTCAGATGCAGCTTTCCACTAGAAAGAAAGAAAAAGAAAATGTATTAAAGAGGAAAGGCCTCAATGCTGCCCTTTATTCCTCTCCTGGATCTCTCATCTGGTGAGGTTAAAGAGCTGGCTGTCATCTGGAGGAAGCAACCTTTTTTTGCAGACCGGTTAGAGATGAATTTTTTATTATTGGAGAATGATAAATAGCAATTTGTTAGATGCAGACAGGCTGCACACAGATCTCATCTGTTGAGCAATAGCAAGTGTAGGCGCTAACTTGCAGAATCTGCGGTGGCCTGCTGCTCTGTCTAGTTCCAGAATTAAACTAAATTATACAGTTCACAGGTCATTAGAAGCAGAATCTTTTTCAGAGGAAAAGGCCTGTTTATTTTAACATGAACTTGCTTCAGTCTGCATGTGGCAAATTCATTTGCTTTTGCTTTTTTAATTGGGGTGGGATGATGGGTACCAGTGTTAAGTAAGGGCATGGGGGATATAAAACAGGAAGGCAATGTAGGAGTTAGGTATGACAGACCTCAGCATCACACTTCCAAGGACAATCCAGCAGCTTTATTGATTCATTATATCTCTCTATCTCTGTGCCTCTTTCTGTTTACTTATTCCTCAAAGCTGAAAAAGCAACAGCACAATAACAAGTTCACTGTAATCAGCTGGGGAAATTGCAGAATCTCTGCTCTCCCATATTCTCAAAGCACAATGTACCTCTGGAAATAACTCTTCATACAGGAAGATTGAAGTTGTCAAGGCTGTTGGCATTTTGCTTCTGCATCTCCATTTGTTCCCTCAGAAGGAGATGGCCCAACCTGCAATAATTGAGCACAAGCTGGTAGCAAAGGGGCTTGACAGACGGGAAGGAGAAAGCATAGCTGGATGCCTTTGCCCTGCATGTTTGAAAAGGGCAGTGTGGCAGCTTCTGTGCTAACTAGTTTGAAGATAAAGGATTTACCATTGTGACACTTCTATTGCTCTGAAATGCCAGAAGGGTTTTGTACCACCTTCAGCCAGGCACCTGGAAACTGGGTCAGTGGCTTTCTATCTGAGTGGGAACTATGTTAATCTTAGCTTTATAGTCTGAATTAGATCCATCAAATTCACTGGTGCGGAAATTCAGCTGCACACTAATAAATCTTCTCCGAATGACTCTTTTCCTGGAGAGCTAAGTCCTCCCAGATGTTTTCAGCACATAATGTCATTGTGTTTCTATTTGGGTAACTGACTGACTCCAACAAGGAAGCCCTCGTTAAGAGGCACAAGGAGGAAGAAGAACTGGCTCCAAGCAGATTGGATGGAAATAGCAGTTGTATTCTTAATTTGGACCATCCCCTCCAATTATTGCCATTTTAGAGAAAAGTCACATTTAGCCTCTGGACCTACCTATAACCTATACAGAAAAAATGTACAAATGTATGGGGATGGTACTATTACGAGCTGACAATTTAGATAGTCTGCAGACTTACTTGATAAAGTTAATGAAGTAATGAACATGGTCTGTAAATGAATATGAAGAAGACTGAGTTCAGAGTAATCAGTAAAAAAACAAGCAACTCAGGAAATGCAGTTAAAGGTCCAAATAAAAGTGCAGGCTATATTGACACATATAACAGAGATAGCACATCCTAATTTTTTTGGACTACAAATGCCATAATTCTTTATTCTGCTAGTTCTGCCTGACAGACACCTTATAAACCACTAAATGTTTTACCTGGCAGAAAGGACTGAACTTTGGGGTCTAGCTAGGCTTAGCTTCACCTGGCTTCCTGTTCAGATAGAAAGCTTCCAGATTTATACACATATACTGTATACATTATGTGCATGTTATAATTTATGTACAGATGTTTTGCCATAGGTGACCTGAACAGAGTGGGGTGCCTCACCTAGACATTCTGAGATGAGGCACTCCCTTCCCAGTTTTGATCCCTGGTCCTATATTGTCTTCTTGACAAAGTGAAGTGATCGTCCCAGATGGGGAATGTTCCTGGCTGTTTCTCCTGGATTTAAATCTGTTTCCCTCCTCCACTCATCTTACCCTGGTTCCCCTAAACTAGCTTGATGCTTCAGTGCTAGTGCCATTATGGAAGTAAAATTAAGCCGTCAGTCCTGCTCCTTACTGTACATGGGAAGAAGGAAGGGCCACCATCTTGTTCATTTTCCTAGGCAGTACAGTGTATTGGGCCAGGCAGGGAACTTAGTGCTGGAACACTAGTGTAGAGGTTGAAAACGCTAGCTGCTGCATCACATATGGAAACTGTGCTTCTAGTGTGATCCTGGGCAACCTTTACATTGTCAGCCTCATTTCTTTGTTAGCTGCTGAGCTTTAAAAAGCTGCTTTCTAGGACTACAACTTGTGAAACTCCCCTGCTGGCTGAGAGGCTCTGAGAACTATAGTTTCAGAAGGAATTCATCCAGGCTCTAGTTATTTGTAATATGAGAATAGTAATGAACTGGTACATGTTTCTGGTGTGCTGTTGACCAAAAGTAAAGGCTCAAAAGCAGTTTGCATGCCTTAATTTGCTTACTTAAAAAAGGATATCCTGTCTCATCTTATCATGCCTAAGCAGCTTAGAAAATGTTGAACATAAAATGCTATACGAGAGGAATGATCATTACTAATTAGTCTCTCACCAAGAAATACATTTGAAAATAAAAGCCTTGGCAAGCAGTCCATTTCTTTTTTAAATGAATATTCTGTGTCTGATGTGCATGGAAAACAAGGAATGTCTCTTCTTCTTCTAAGGAATCCTAGGATCTCCAGGGAGAGTTTTCCATGAAGATTGCTGAGTTAAGTAAGACTAGGGTGGCCCCTTATAAATTGCTAAGAAAGAGGTAAAGTTTTTAAATGTTTTTAAAAATGTTTTTTTATTTGTTTTCAATCTTGACAGTGTTTTTGTATGGTGTTTTAAAATTATTATTAGTGTATGATTTTAATGCTTGTGAATGACATCAATAAATTAATGAATGAATGAACGAGCCATCACCAGAAAATAGGACACTGATTTGCATATGTTAATTTGTATGTACAGATGCAAAAATGAGAGTTTTAAAAAACAATTTAAATAGAATTTCAATAATTTCACCTGAGTGGGTAAAACTGTGATTAGGTGGCCTGTGTGCTTGCTGAATCTGCTGTCTAAATCCTAACCATGTATAGACAATTTCAAAGTTCCTGATCTCCATCTTTATGGTTCTTTCAGACTTGGACTTGCCCTTCAAATGTGGGATCATTTCAAAAAAGAAGCCTGTCATCTTGCAGCCCTTTGAAGAAAAGACAGCCCCCCATAAATGAGGACTCATATTACTCCTTACACCATCCCATTTAGCAGCTCTAGATCTCATCACAGGCATGGCACAAACAGCAGTACACAGCAGTCATTTCTAACTAAGCTTCAATGTAGACTGTTAGAAATAAGTGAGGAATCCAGCTTCTCTAGGAAAGTAGGATTTCAAAAATGGCGGTATTGAACACTAAGCTGATGCTAGGGTTAGAAAGAAGGTCTTGTATTTCCCTTGACAAGCATGAAATTATTATGGAACACCAAGTTTCTTTACTAGAATAACATCTTCATCTTGTCTAAACAATACAATGTCAATTGCTCATCAACATTTGGAAGATGGGACTTCCTCTGCTTCTACAGAGGCCTTTCTGGGCAGAAACAGAAACATGTAAGTTGCATATAAAAGCAGCTATTTTTCAACAGGGCTCATTGAATTAAAATGCAAATGCATCCTGTAGATCATGCGCTGTTAGGCACATAGGGTAGTATGTCTGGAAGAATATAACTGATTATCTAGGGTTACAGCAACATTCTGTTTACATAAATTGAATTTTAAGAAGTGCACAGCAAATATTCCAAGGTTTCGGATGGTTAAGCACATGAGGAAATAGCAACGGGATGGCATTTGAATGTGGTGCGCAACTTCTCAGAACATTTCAGATCATTAAGTAGTCTCTCTCTTATTTTGAAACTGCTGTGAAGATCAATCTCATTGTCATGTAATTGCCACACTGTTTGGTGCTTGCACTCATACCATATGGAACCACCCTTTTAAATATGCAAAGAAATGTTGTAAATAAATCAAAGCTACTGTTAAGTAGGCTCTCAAGCTGCAGCCAAGCCAAGAAAAAGAAGGGGCAGGGGGAAGGAAGCAATTTTTTTCAAGACCAGTGAGTTTAACTACCTAGTTTCTCTTCTGCAATTAGAACTCAGAGTGGAAACATTTTTGGCTTAGAGTTAAGAGCACCCTCATGCCAAATGCTGTATTTTCTTGGGAACCAGTGATACAAACATTCCTGACTGTGCAGGAACAGTCTGTCAGTGGCATTTCTTCTGTACTGTATTTGCCATGATGCATAAGAAAGCTATTTATGCACCCATGCAAAAAAACAAAACAAACAAACAGATAAAACTTTAACTTCCTTGGCTCACATACTTTGCACTGGTGTAGACTTATCAAAGAGGAAGAAACAAATGTAGCCCAGCCTTACAGCTTGTAAAACATAGTTTGTGTCAATGTGTATATAAAATAGAGTAGAAAAGAAGGAAGTACACAGTAACAATTTTTAATTTGTTTCATTTTGGATTCTTGGGAGGGTTTTGCTTTTTTGTTTTTGTATTTTTGATGTAAAGGCTATTTTATTTTGCACAAAAGGCAAAAGTCTATTTATTGATTTCAAATATTTTTAACCCATCTGTAGCGTTCCCCTTTATTATGTCAATGGTTCATGTTTGGTTATGTTAATTGTTCATGCATATTCATGTTGCTGAGAGGCGGAGCCGAGAGAGATGGTATAAGAGGCGGAGCCTGAGAGTGGGGGGGGGAGTCAGATAGTCAGAGAGATGAGTAGAGTGAGAGAGTGGAGAAGGGGATAGAGTGTGGAGTTTGGGGAAATCTGAGGAGTGATTAGAGTTAGGAGTGTATTATCAAATAGAAGATTGTTGTTAATGGTAAATTTACCTAAAGAAGATATTCATGAACCACTATCAATTTCTGTAATCAATAAACACGTTATATTTAAAATACTTTGAGGTGTGGACCTGCATCATCTTCCTGAAGTAATGGTGATTTAGTGATCACCTGGTGGCAGCAGTGTAAAAGAGGGGATTGTTTGCCTTCGTGTGCTCTGAGTCTTGACGGTCAAGCAAGGGGCACGAGGGTGAACGCCACACCATCTTTCTCCTTTAAAAGGACCCAAGGTAGCTCACAACAATTAAAAAACAGTATTTAATTTAGTAACAATGAGTTTACAATACTAAAAGGATCAATGAATACAATACCAGAAAACATAAGCAACACCAAAAATACATTCAATGCAGTAAAGTACAACAATCCATTTAAAAAACCCACTCAGCAGTAGAGATGAGGGTATTCATATTCGTATACGAATACCCCCACACAGGTGAACATAACAAGGGTCCACCCCCTGGGGCCGGACCATCCACTAACCTTCCGCTGTTGCCGCAGGCTCCGCGCTCACTTCCTATCACTCTGGAGCTCGCGGTCTGCAAGCCACTCCTGGCAGGAGGCAGAAGGACGAGCCTCACTGCAAGGTCGAAGAGTGGCTCGCAGACCGTGAGCTCCGGATCGATAGGAAGGGAGCGCAGAGCCTGCGGCAACAGTGAAAGGTGAGTGGGTGGTCAACCTTCGTTATGTCCACCTGTGCGAGGGTATTCGCATTCATATACAAATACCCCCATCTCTACTCAGCAGCTATTATTTCTGTGTTTTGGGTCATTTTTTGTGTATATCCCCAATTCTAAAGGTTCATTTAAAACTACAGTAGGACCCCCATATCTGTAGGAGATTGGTTACATCATCTACCATGGATACCTGAAACTGCAATTATATGAACCACATTGTGTCATATACACAATGTGTGTGTGTGTGTCTGTGTAAACATAAAAGGAGGTGGACAAAGGCCACAAGATGGTGTTCTTGTATAAAGGTCTATAGTAAACTGTGTGAAAATGAAACTGCAGATACTGGTCCCAGGGGTCCTATTGTACTCCAAAAAAAAAAAAAAAAAAAAAAAAAAAAAAAAAACAGAAGCGAGGCAACTGAAAATCAGTCTACTCCAAAAGCAGGCAACAGTATATGAGAAACAATAATTACCATCAGACTTATGAAGTGCTAAGCTCCTGGTGCCCTCCATCTTGGATTCCTACCTGCCTGTGCCTCCATCTTGAATCCTTCCTCTTCCACCATCTTTTTTTTTCCTTGAGTTTTTGGGAGATTTTCTCGCATTTCTTCAGATTATTTTTGCTGCTGCCAAGCAAAATTTTCAGATTTTTCACAGAAGAATCCAAAAATCATTGGGAAAACAAATCCCCATTACCGCACCTTTCTCCTCCCTGCTTCCACGGGGCTTCACATCTTTAGCATCTGCACTGACAAGCTCCTTCACTTCATAATTTATTCTTACACTGTTGATAACTCCATAGTTTGTAAAGGAACGGAGCAAGGGAATCAGTGAAGGAGAAAAGCAGCAGAAGCAGTGGTTGTGTACTCTTTCAAAGGTTGAGGTCTTTTAAAGGAAAAGGCACTGAGATAAATCCAATTGTTCCTCCCCAACTTGACCTTCCAAAGTCCCATTGATTCAGTGGGTCTACTCTAGTTGGGCTAATAACTTCACCCCATGTGAGCCTTCTCAGCTTTTAAGCTCTTCTGGGGAGGCTTTTCTCTTGATTCCACCACCTTCCCAAGCTTGTTTGGCAAAGACATGAGAGAGGACCTTCTCAGTGGCCACTCCTGGGCTTCGGAATGCACTGCCCCGTCTCTTGTCCTTTTGTGGTCAAGCAAAGACCTTCCTCTTCAGGTTGGCTTTTAAGCAGTAAATTATCTCAAGAATGCTGGTTTGTAACTTTCAAGGTTTTTTTAAAATGTTTTTAAATTATTTTTAAAATTGATTTTAAAATCTTAATATATCTTTAATTGTTTTTTAAGTATGATATTTGTATAGTGTTTTTAACTCTGTTGTTCCATCTGTTGTAAGCTGCCTTGGATCCCCTATCGGAGAAAGGCAGCATATAAATAATTTTAAATAAATAAATAAGATAGCCATCCATGCAGAAAATGTACCTAATACACATTTCCCCATTTCTTAAGGAAATGTAGTCTGAAAGTATTCTACAGGATTCCCCCACCCCCACCCCGCCCTGCTTACTATCTCCAGCAGATTGCTTTTGGCAGACATTTGAAAAACGTTCTTGCCAAACTCTCTCTCTGGCAGATGGTAACAGCTGGGTTGATACTGACTTTGAATAAGTGCTGAAGAAGCCCTTCTCAAGAGTTCATTGTATTATCCCTATCCTTTTTTTTTTCTCTTGCTGATGACTTCTCATTGTACTAATGAATAATTTTGTCAAGAAACTGGACAAAAAAAGAGCAGAAATAGTGAATGGAAAGGCTCTGCTTTTTTTTTAATTGAAGGTTTCTAAATATCCCTAAAGCAATATAGTACTTTTTGATATACTTGAAAAGCCACGATTGTACATGAAAGTACATTATATTGCTGATATTTTTATTTGTGATCATATTTTAAAAATAATCTGGAAATTATTGGAGCAATTAGAAGGACTTTTCCACGATACTCTCTTCTTTTCATTAGACTATTTTAAATTCCCTTTTAAAAACACAATTAGCAATCAAACTAAGTGCAGGAAGAAGCTGAGATTTTGTCACTTTGATTGCTGCTGCTGGCGTTTAGAATGTACTTACCTCCAACATTTTCTAAAAAGGATATAGCAACAGCATGTGAAATCGGCATTAGCATTAGTTTCTACAGTATCCACAGCAGAGTCTGAACTTGTATTTAAATATCATCCACAATGGCTCAAATGTGATCATAGCAAAATCACACTGGATTTCTTTTACTGATTCTCCAAAAGGTGACTTCTGCCATCGACTTCATATTGATGCAGAGAACTGTCTGGAAACTCACATTAAGTGTTAATTTTCTAAAAGTGGCTTGGGCTTTTCTTTGCAGACAGGCAGCCACTCCAGGCTAGAGGGATCCAAAATGTCCCATTGAATCCTGAGGGAGGGAAAAAGATGGTTTCACCTTAAATCAGCAGTCCCCAACCTTTTTGGGACCGCGGACCGGTTGGGGGGGGCGGGCTCCATGCGCGTGTATGTGTCACAGTCGTGTGCATGCACAACACGCCCCTGCGTGAGCGTGACACCCCCCTGCGTGAGCGCGACATGCCCACCATGCGTGTGGGCAGGGGGGGCGGAGATCCGTCTCCATGGCCCAGTTCCGGCAAGCCCACGGACCGGCACCGGGCCGCGGACTGGGGGTTGGGGACCCCTGTCTTAAACAGTCCAGAAGCTAAAACATCAAGATGAAAATGATTAACTGTTTCACTGCAGAACTGGACCTTGAATAAAAATGGTGTTCTATTACTGAAATGAAGCAGGTTCACAAGGTTCATAAATGGCCACTGGGGGCAAGGAAGGCTGGTGTCTCTCCTCCATAGAGCCGGGCCACCACATTTCATCCCCCATGAACACACATCCACATCAAAGTGAGTTTCAGCCGAGTCAAAGCCAGCCAGATTCTTTTAGCATATAATGCAGTAGATTCCTCAAACATGTATCTATATCCCTAGCAATAAAAATACAACATTAACACCTCAGATTGCTCACAATTTGTTACTTTTCTGTGCCATCCAATTGGCTAACCATAGTGTAGGCCTAGTCTCTCCAGTCCTACCTGCATAGGTGTCAACTAACAAGACATATCTCTAACCAGGGCATTCAGCAGGGATTCAGGAATTTCAGCAGCGCAAATAGCCAAAGATCACTGGGGATGGAGGTGTTGCCCTCAGCAGTTTCTCAAAGATCAAACCAGCACTTTTAGGCAGTAGTTGCCAGCCCTGTCCAACATCCAACTGCAGCAACTCTGAGGCTATCAGAAGGAGCCCAACTCCTAAGCAAGGTTTTGTTGTTGTTTTGCTAAGGAGTTTTTTCTTCTTCAGCCAAACCATTTGTTAAGACGATTCTGTTCTGCTTGTTTGGGTATGTTAAAAATATAGGGTTTTGATAAAGACTAAAAGGGGGAATTTAGAGTGATCCAGGCCACATTTAAAAGGCTCTTATATTTGGTGCAATCTATTTGATTTTGCACTTGAGCAATCCTTCCATTCACGCCGGAGACGTTTCTTCTCCCATGAGTAGGATCCAGGCAGCACTTCAGATCACTCCAATGTCTTCCTCTTTTGATTATTGGCATCTCCTCCCCACCCTCCTTTTAACATGCATTGTGTTCTCATCATTTTTCATTACTCTAAGGAGAGCCCCTAAGGACTGATAAAGAAAAGGCATCAAATTTGAAAAGTTCCTATGAACATGCTTCCAAAAGTGCATTCAAATCGTAACTTCAAAAGTAACTAAAATATGATATTCAGTACATCAATTAAGTACCTTTGATTGCACTTATGTTACTTTTGAAATTACACCCCCCATTACAAAAATAAGTCACTTGGTACAGATGAGTGCTACTTGTAACTCATAGTTTTTCAGGTTTTGCAGACAATACAGTAGTCTTTCATAAAGAAAAAACTGCCCTGTCCTATTCTAGATGCTCAGCAGGATAAACTTTAGGAGTATTACATAGACCATAGTATTAATTTGCTTATTTCAAGGAATCGATTCTTGATACTTGTCCAAAAAAATTAATAAATAAATAAAAATAAAAGGATACAAAGGAGGCGTGTAATCACTCTTTCCTTTATTACTCTTTGGCAGGCTCTAACATCTGCCAGCTTGGGATTTGTTATTATCCAGACAGCAACTGGAATTTCTCCACTTGCGACACTCTGTATTCCCTCCAGGCTCTCTATTTAGCCATCTGAATGCACTGAGATGGCAGTTTTCTCTTTCCCTTCTTGGGGGATATTCGTCTTTCGTTTCAGTCCTAACATAGAAGTATACAGTATGCTGGGTTTATTTTACAACCCCTTGTCCCCTCTTCACCTGTTTCAGTCAATGGCTTTGTTTGAGTTTGGCCTTGACTCTGATTTGATGCTCATATCAAACACAGGAAAATGCAGAGAGCAGGGTCTAATGGTGGACCGCTGATGATGGAAAAAAGAGATCCTTCCCAGTGTGCACCCACAATACCAGTTCCAGAGGTCTGAGAGTCTCTTTGGAGCTGGTTTCCTGGAGACTTAGATGGCTTCATTGGGGAGGAACAGGAAATATATTTTCATTGTGACCATGAACAAAATGTTGGATTTAGTCCAGAATGACAGCCTGCCCTGCTTAGACACACTTCAACTACTGCTGCAAAATACATCTCTGCTATTCTGCTCAAGCACCTGACTATAAATGTGAGATTTTGACCAATGAACCATGAAGACTGCGTATGATTTTGATTTGATTACAGGTTGGATATAATTAACTTGGTGGTGTTCAGGAACAGATTATGTCAGGCAAAGATCACTGAATAGACATATGGCTTTCCAGCAGCTATTTTTTTCAAGCATGTCTATTATCAGAGCAATCATCTTCTGGATAATAGCAAACAGTGTTCACAAATTCTTGTAAATTACAATTCAGTTTCAACAGATTCAATCAAAAGATTTCAGTCCTAATAGGTAGCATTGATAGATCCAATCCAATAAAAATTAGGCAGCATGATTTTCTACAGAAAACCATGAAACAGAATGTTCAATCAACTCCATCCTAAGTAAAGAAACTCACAACTTCCATTTAAGCCAGTGAAACATACTTCAATATAAGTGTGCAAACCATCATAACTAATTTAAACCTGATTTATTCACTTACTTTAGTGGGATTTTGTCAGGATTAACCTTTGCTGAATTATGTCCACTGTGTGCAACCTGAAAGAAGTACATCATACATAACACATTTATGTTCCATTGGAATTAATTGGAGTTAAGGACACAGTTTAACAATTCCACTGATTTATCCTCTGCTGAAGCATACTTTTATTGTACATTCACGGTTCTATCTTAAGAACTCAAACAGCTTCATGAATGTATACAACAGGACTCCCCTCTACTCACGGGATCAGTATCCACTGATTCACTTATCCGCTGGCTGGAAACATTCCCAGAAATATTTATTTACATATATCTATTTCCAGGGAGTATTTACCTGAACTGGCTGCTAGAGGGAGCCAGAGACCATGCAATATATAGCATTCAATACACCCATATTCTTCGGCATCCATGGAGCGGGAGGGGCTTGGAACCAATCTCCTGAGGATACTGCAGTTCTACTGTATTTATTAAATGAGTTGCATCCAAACTTATGCATACTTAGGGTACACTCACTGATATCGGTCATAAAGTTTCATCAATTTGAATAGATCGATTCCAGTTATTCCCAAGTCAGGATTGGTTTCATGCCACAGATATGTAACACAATATAGGATCTGGGCATGAATGAAATGACCAAAGCTGGCTCTAAATTTCTGTAAAAAAGTATGTACAGCTTATATTTGATTTCTAATAGATAGCCCATATTTCATAAATAATTGAACATCTTAATTAATATACTAGAATCAAACCTAATAAAGACATACATAAGAATATGCTGAATATTGTTTAGCCTCATTAAGATATGCAATTACTTCCAACTCAAAAAAGAAAATGACCGATTTATTTTATTTTGCTGTTTATTTTATTAAAAATACATTGTTCATAATAAATTGCATTTTTTCTGCTAACACACATACAACCAAGGAAAGAAAGTAAATACAAAATAGCCATCAATGACTCAGTTGGATAGGAAACTGCTTATACCGTGGAACCCAAAACAACCATCTGTTCAAGGGAAAGCATGATTTGGGGTTCAGTCACGTAATAACTTGATGCTTTATCTTTTGCTGAAGGCCTTTGAGAATGAAATACGTACTTGTTCACAAGATTTTTTTTGCAGATACCTGTGGACATGGAGCAAGGGAAGTGTTCAATCTGAATTGAATTGAGACACCCACCCTGTTTGGACCACAGATTGCAGTACTTGTGGGAAACAGGCAACTGTGAGGGGATTCAGTCTGTCCATGTATCTTTCAACCCAATGGTGGGGCAAATGATACTCCTCCCAGGCCAGACTTTCTTGGTATTTTTGTTTGGTCCTAATGAAAATATTGTCCAACTTTGGGTTTTGTTCCTATTCCTAGATCTGTAAGGCCACCTTAGCTTTTCATAAACTTTTTTTTTATAGATTAATGGAAGAGGATATAAATGGTGCCTATCTCAGAAATAGTGGGCAAAACCTGGCCACTGCTGAACATACTGTAGGTAAGTACAATTTATTTCAAACCAAGAGTTAAGCCTTTCCCTCTTATACAAGTGGGGTTTTGACGCGTTTAATTTTAGCCATTTTGTGTTGAGTTCAACGTTATGCTGTGTTCATGTTCTATATAGACTGGATTCTGCTGTGATCTTTCAATATGTCGAAATCTGCTTGATTCTGATTTCTCGAGTTATAATTCTCAGAGTGGCTCCTTGAACCAGCAGGGACAGAATATACTGCTTTGACCAGAGGGTGTCAGCTACATATCCCCACTGAGCCATAAAGCTCAATGTAATGGACTGAATTGTTATGAAGATGGAGAAATACCATGCATATTGTCCATAAATATGAAAATGTACAAGAAAGTGTCTTTGAAAAAGAGAGTATTAGTTCTGGGGAACACATATCACTAAGTGGAATACAGAAATCGTCCATGAAATATGGAATTATGGTGCTAACCTGTTCATACAATAAGATGTACGCTTAACTATCATTGGAAGAAATGTATAAAACAAGCAATAGCTGGACCACATATATTAGGACATTGGAAGCAGTTTGGTCCACAAGCTATTTAGTCATATAATATTTCATCCATACAGCAGTATTATAAAGGCAGACACTGGAACACAAATCAAGTATCAGAAGACAGAGATGATGACATGCCCAAATGCAAGGATTTCTAATAAGATGAAACATGCTGTCACTTGTGAGGTTTATGGGTATTGACTGAACCTTGAAAGCGTCAGGAGAACAGCAGGCAGAAATAACTGATTATAGTAATGAGGACACAGTGGATAGAAGAATTAGACCTAGCATGACCAAATCATAGTAAATGCTAAGTCAAATTAACTGAATTTTACACGGCTATCATTGGCAAAGAGGTCTTTAACCTTTGAATTAACTATGTAGTTTTGCTTGGTTGCAGCAAATAATATGGCTGATTCTGAAAGTGGAAGGGAGTGCTCAGAAACATAGTGGCTGAGGTCTTTGTTACACAACACCTCTAGGCTAGATTCCTCTTAAAGGGAACTGCCAGTTTTCATAAACACTGGCTTTTGAATGAGCTCCAATGTCTGACATGGTTTGATGTATTCATTCCATTTGTTTTCACCTTGGATTCACTTTTACTTTGGTGCAAAGCTTGAAATGAAGTGATCTGTGAATTGCAGCTAAGAATTTGCTTTATTCTAACAGCTTAGATGTAGACAAATCTCGAACAATCTATAAGCAGAAGTGAAATGAACATGTTTGTCGTGCTGGTAGAATAATATAAGGGATGCAGCTTCATACTCTGGCCCTAAATTTATTTTATTGTAAGCATGCATCAATGATTTTCCATTGATTTGCCTAAGAATTCAAAAGGCTGATTCATCTTTATTTATTTTGGTACTTAAGAACAGCAGAAGGCACTTTACAAGATATTTTTACACATATAGTCTCCATCTGGAGTAGGTTGAAGTAATGGGCATGATAGGGACCTCAGTCGTGATGGTATAATCATCATACCAAAACAGGCAAACAGTAAGGGAAGGGAAATCAAAGAAGGAATATGTGACCTTAATTCTTATTCCCAGCCTTGTAAGTGGTTTATGACTAGACATGGGGACGAATAAAAAAATGGATCGCGATATTCGTCAGAAATCGCTGATTCGTTAAATATTCGTCCCTTCATATTCATGGGTTCCAGAGACCCCGACGAATACGAAGGGAAGAATATTTCCCCATTTTTATTCGTACCCCATACGAATAAAAAAAGCGCCATCCTATGGCTTTTCCATTCTGCCTACAGGCCCGCCGATCAGTTGATTGGCAGGCCGATAGGCAGCCACCCCCCCCCCACAGCCTACCCCCACCCCCTTCCTCTCTACCTTAGCCCCCCTGCAACCCCCGCCGACCCCCCTCAACGTAATCACTGCCATTGCCGCCAAGGTCTCCATCTGGCCTCCGCAGCCATGGCGTGTAAAAAGGGAGAGTGGCTGCCCTTTGCAAAGATGGTGGCTGCGGCTTCATTTAGGGTAGGGAAGCTGCAGCCGCCATCTTTGCAAAGGGCAGCCAGTCTCCCTTTTTACATGCCGTGGCTGCGGAGGCCAGATGGAGACCTCGCGGCGATGGCGGCGCCAATTATGGTGGGGGACAGTGGCGGGGTTGCGGGGGCATTGGCAGGGGTAGCGGGGGCGGCAGCACAGGGGGGGGCGTGGGGTCAGGTTTTTTTAGGAAACCCCCCATGAATCGACAAATAAATTTGTGCTTTGTCAATTCATGGGGGCAGCTTCGTGCTTCGTGAGTTGTCAACTTTTGACGACTCACCAAAATGGTGAGTCGTCCCCATCTCTATTCATGACGTCTGACCTCAGAATCTGAATTGGTTCAACCAAAATCTTAACTGATATTTAGATCTGTAATATGTTTCAAAAGGCTTTCCTCATTTATTTTCCATTGTCTCATTTCTCTTAAGAAAGATGCTGGTTTGGTACAGAATCCACTGTCTTCAGATTTATTGAAAATAGCAAGTGTCTAAGATTAATAGGATTTAGAGTAGATTATTAGATATTTTGCTATTTAAAAATGAGTTACATACTTTCTCTTCTAAAATCCAATACTTTGGTTTGGGTGTGGTACTCTTGCTGAAAAAGAGGTTTCAGCTCTTGTTTGGAGTGTAAGAGAAATTGTGCAAGCTTTCCTCGGCTCCAGCAGATTCACTGTCACCTTATCGATCATGCAAGCTGTTATCCAACCAGTCTTGCAAGCAAGGTGAGAGTAAGCACACAACAGGGAGCCTGTCAGAGAGTGTGTGGGATGCTTACACAATCACTCTTTTATGATTGCAATCACTCTTCTATGATTGTATAACGCAACAGGATGTTGGACTACGGAATTTTGTATGAGTTACCATTTCTATTCTGAATCCACGCTGTAGCATTAATTCATTTTTAGCTTGGTAGAAATGATTAGTGCTTGCCAGGTCAGTTCCAGATTTTATAAGGTTAACACTGGCTTTAGAAGACACACAAAAGTCTGCCCTTTGTGGGTAGTTGCATTGATGTAACTTTATATTACGTAAAGTAGGACCATTGTAACCAGATATGACACTTTGAATTTCATTGTTTGCAGTGAGCTTTATTAACCCTCTGCCTTCTTCTCCCACTGATGTTTAATGACATGTGCCTGGCTCATACCCAGCCTGTAGCTGAAACACTCCTACAGAAGGGCCGCCACATGCTACTTTATTCAAGGGAGTAAACCCTTGTCAGTAAAGTATTCTTGTGAGTAAACACTTACAAAATGTAACTTCATGTCCTCTCACAGGATTCTGAAATAGCCCAGGAATTTGTGAGACCTTTTGCAGAGTGTAAGAGCCAGTGACAAGTATGGTGTGTCAGCATTTTGAGTTGCAGAACATTCTTCTCTTTTCTGAAAACGATAGAAATTTAATGTTGAGGATGTTACAGATGAGTTAGTTAATCACCAGTTTGCAGATGGAAATGTGAAAGAAAAAACGTTATTTCATGTTGTCCTAAAATTCTAGAAATACCATATTTTTCTGTGTATAAGACACCCCCATGTATAAGACGCCCCCCAATTTTCTAACCCAAAATTCAGAAATCAATATTTTAAACATTAGAAAGGAACACATATTTATTTAGTAATTAGGCAACATTTACATGCCAGTACTATGATATTATGCATCACCCTTACCGGTCACTGTTGCACAGCCTACACCAGTGATGGCTGAGCCCAAGTGCACAAACTGGAAAAAAACAAAAACCAACCCAGCAGGCGGCAGCAGCAGAAGCGACGGCAGAAGCGGAAGCAGAAGCAGAGGGGAGAATCCCGGGCACGGAGGTGCCTCCAGACCTCACTCTGGATCCACCTCCAGTCGGGCCCAACCGTGCCACTGTCTATAGCTCAGCCATTAAGAACACGGCTGGCCCGCCGCAGCCAGCACCAGCTGCTCCAAATCCTGGCCCGCCGCCCTTTGGGGCACTAGTACCACAGCTGCAGCCGCCTCCTCAGGTTCGGCTGCCAAGAGTAGCGATCTGGCGACTTATGGCTCGCGTGCCCATAGAGAAGTCTCTGCGTGTTGGCTGTGGCACACGTGCCATAGGTTCGCTATTGCTGGCCTACACGTTCTCCTCGGCATCAGCTTACATCATTTGCATAAAGCTTGTGATTGTCTCTGCAAACAGAGACAAGCTATCGGCAGTTTCACTCGTGACTGGAGGCAGACTTTTTGCAGAGACATACGGTAGGCAGTTTTGTAACCGCACGGTTTTCTCCTCAACTTACTTCCATGTAAAAGATGACCCTCAATTTTTACTCTAACGATTTTAGGAAAAAGTACAGTGGACCCTCTACTTACGGAATTAATCCGTATTGGAACGGTGGCTGCAGGTCGAAAAGTCTGTAGGTCGAGGCTCCATTGACCTACAATGCATCGAAAACCGATTAATCCGCAACCGGCCGTTTTTGGTCCATTTTGTTTGATTTTCTGGTCTGTAGGTCGATTCTCCGGCCGCAAGTCAAACCTAAATTTTGCGGCCAGAGAAGTCTGTAACTCGAAAAGTCTGCAGGTCGAGCCGTCTGTAAGTCGAGGGTCCACTGTATCATCTTTTACAGGGAAAAATACGGTACATCTTACTTTTATGTAGAGAGAGGCGGGAAGTTTAGGCAGCAGATGCTGGGCAGAGCGTGGAATGTTAGACTTTAAAAGGACTTTGTTGCATTACTAATTAGGTTTCAATTGCCAGGTTACCATTGCTTTGCTGATACAAATGATTCATTTTGCTATGCATTATTAACACATTGCATTGTCCTTGCCAATGAACCAGAGAAATACTGTAGAAGGAAATGCTCTCTAATCCCCTCCACTGGCCAATTCTGATATTGCATATTGATAATATAAAAAACAACATAAGGCCAAAGAACACTTCCTTTGCCATTTCAGATTGATAATAAAATGGGATACAACTGAAACATTCATGTCAAAATGCCTTTAGAAGAGGCTTAAAATGTCCTTAAATACAGTAGTAACTGTTGAAAGTACTGTTACTCATTGCACCTAAATAACATACTGTAGATCTTACATGTTGTGCCTGAAAAGTAACATTGTAATTGCTAGTTAATATTATGTGTTGCTTGAAGAGTAACTAGTTACAGGCAACTACCGTATTTTTCCATTTATAACACGCCACCATTGATAAGACGCCCCCCCCCCCTTTTCTAACCCAAAAATTAAGAAAACTTAGCTTTGAGTGTTCAGCCTCTGGGCTCAGAATGCTCTGACATTAGGAGTCCCTGTTGAATCTGAGCCTACAGGCTTCACCTCCAACAAGGTGTGTTCCAATTGGTTTTCTTCAGCATCAGCTGACATCAGTTCCATAAGGCTCATGATTGGAGGAAGCTAAGCCTCGTGACTGAAGGAAGCCTGTTTACAGAGGCAAGGTATGTGCTGTTTTGTTCTCTCCTCAGCTATCTCAGCTTACTTCCGTGTAAAAGATGCCCCTCAATTTTTAGTGTAATGATTTTAGGGAAAAGTAGGGTCTTATACACGGAAAAATACAGTACATTGCTTGTAACTATTTTCCTGCAAGCTCTGATGCTGGATATGTGGCAACAGAAACAGTGAGGTGCTAGAGGCCAGACCATTGTGGGCTATGCCTACCAGTGCAGGCTTGCTTGTGTCCCTAAGGTTGCCTGCTGCCCTTAGGTGCTATGAAGAATACTATCTTATTGTCAGTGTTCAACTAAGATACATCTGCCAGTCTGGCTGGCTTCTGCAAGTGAATGGCTTGATGTTGTTGTTACTATGTGAGGGAAAAGGGCTTTTCACGAGGTTAAATAACAAAGAAAACTTGCTCCACCACTCATCATAACCGTCAATTAATTTCACAACTTTTGACTTTGACTTATATTTGTTGATGTATCTGCCTTTTCCTGCCATTATTTTTTCCCCCACATACCCCTAAATGTCCTGGTTCATACCCCTGGCAGTAGGAATATCCTAGGTTGGGAATCACTGCTCTAGTGTCTCTGCAGCAAGGATTGGAATTTTTACACCCTGGCTCTTGAGACCAAATGGTTGCCAATTACCCTGTGATTGCCTCCTCACAAACACTGCTTGTTTGAAATGCAAAGTGGAGGTGGGGAAAGACAACAAAAAGCTTTTTTAACAGCAGCTTTTAATGCAAGTTAGGGCTTCCAATTTAGATCATTCACCAGGTAAGAGCTGCCAATAGTGCCAAATTAAGTCAAATTAATGATTTGCCTGGTGGGCATAAGGAGATTTTTCTTCATGTTCTAGTCACCTTTAGTTGATGTGCAGAATTCACGTGGCTGATGTTGAGAGTCCACACTGTCTTGTAGGTGGTGCTGAGCGTGGTCATCAATGGATCTTATATAGTCTGCCACTCTATCCATTACACCACACTGAGTACCACATATAAAAATACATGTTCTTATATTTCATGAATATAAGGAAGCTGAATCTTTGTAAATCCACACAAAGCAGTTACTTTCATGTATTATTATTTTGGACTATATCCTGTAGTCTTATGCAATGTCAGCTGCTTAGAATTCATCATGAAGGATAATTAGCAATAATACATCATTTGCTTTCTCTCTGCTTTGGGAAGGAAAGAAAGCCTAAAACTTTTCTCATTCAGACAAGTTCCTCAGTCCAAAATATACTACTAGATTGTACGGAACATTGTTATAATATCACTTCTAAAGGGGTGCCCATGTTAAATCTATTTTTAAAAGGTAAAGAGTCTTTTGGCATCTTAAAGACCAACAGATTTTTTGTGGCATATGGTTTCTATTCCTGGCCTAGAGGCCACTTCATACATCTGACTGAGGTGGGCCCTAGTCCAAGAAAGCATATGCCATGATAAATAGCTTTTGCAAATTGTGTGTATTCCGCCATCTTGTGGCAGAGGAGTTACATGGGTTCTGTGAGAGATTATTTATTCCTATAATCATGTGCTATAATCTCAATTGTGATTTATGGCAACCCTTTTAAAGGTTTTCCAGGTAGAGAAAACTCAGAAGTGGTTTATCATTCCCTTCTTCTGAAGTCACCCTGGGACTGGGTAGCTTGCCCAAGGCCGCACAGGCTGGCTCTACTCACAGGAAGCAAAGTAGGAAATTGAACTCCCAACCTCTGGCTCCACAGCCAGATATCTAATCCAATGAGCTATCCAGCCATTTCTTCCTATACATTTTTTAAAAATTGTGGAGGTAGGAGAGCCAAGTTAATCTGTTGGGGCACAAACAACAAAGAGTTTTAGTAGTAGTTCCCCATTTTAAAAAATCTGCCATAACTACAAAGTGACTGCCCCTGTTTTATACATTTCTAACATAGCATGCTAAATGAGCTAGTCTTTCAACTATCACAAGACGCTTTTTTTTTTGTAAGAGAGTTCCAAATAGAGTAGTCCTAGAACGAGCTGGAATTTTTAGCATGTATACATTACTGAAACAGCGACGTCTACCTTTGGCTTGGGCATGTTGTGAGAATGGCTGATGGTCGGATTCCAAAGGATCTCCTGTATGGAGAATTAGTGCAGGGAAAGCGCCCCAGAGGGAGACCACAGCTACGATACAAGGATATCTGCAAGCGGGATCTGAAGGCCTTAGGAATGGACCTCAACAGATGGGAAACCCTGACATCGGAGCGTTCAGCCTGGAGGCAGGCGGTGCATCACGGCCTCTCCCAATTTGAAGAGACCCTTGTCCAGCAGGCCGAGGCAAAGAGGCAGTCCCGGAAGCAGCAAAATCAGGGAGCTGGACAGGGGACAGATTGTATTTGTCTTCAGTGTGGAAGGGATTGTCACTCTCGAATTGGCCTTCTCAGCCACACTAGATGCTGTTCCAAGTCCTCCATACAGAGCACGTTACCATAGTCTCTTGAGACTGAAGGATGCCTAAGAGAATGTGGCTGAAAGCTGTAATATACCAGCTGCTGGCCAGAATCCTGTTGGTTGTTTACCCCAGCATAAGTTCAATGGCACACACTATAGTGGCAAATCACTGCCAGTTAACAAGTCATCACTTTTATTCCTCATTGCACACACAGTCACACAAGTGAGGTACAAGGAATGGAAGAGGCCTCATGTTAACTAGTGCCAATTCACCCCTGGGATTTATGACATTGCACTTATGTAAGTATAAGTAGTCAACAGGATCCTGGCAATCAAAAAAACCTCATTTGAGTCTCTTTTAATTACTTACACTTTTTCAGGGTCTGGTTTCCTAATGGTGTTCTTTTTCTTTTATGAAGTTTCTGGCATTGGGGATAGTTGATCCTACTTACAAGTTGAACTTGTGCATAATTGCTCAAATGTAATATGGTTGTGTTCAAAATCAAAATTCATGTACACAGAATAACAAACTTGCAAATTATCTTTAGAGTTGGAGTGACAGGTGAGAGGGGGAAAGATTTAAGAAAGTTGCACAGAGATGTATATGGAAAAGGCATGTTGTACTGCTTGCCACTCTGTTTTGGAGAAATCACATTTCCCTGCAGACCTTGAAGAAGTTGCTGTCTGGGACTACAATTTTCAGAATCCCCTAACAAGCACAGCTAATAGTATGTACCTCTTGCAACGTAAGCTGCTTCCTCAAGTGACTGTGAAAACTTATTTTATTTATTTAGAATATTTTTACCCTACCTTAGCAATGACCAAAGGTGGCTTACATCATTAAAAGACAATATTTAAAACTAAAAACAGCAAGTAAACAGTAAATATTAACAAGGATCAAAAGAATACAACACTCGAAACAGAAAACAAAAGCAACACTAAGAACACATTAAGAGCAGCCAGTCACTAAGGGAAAGCCTGCCCTAAGAGAAAGGTCTTTGCCGGCTTGAGGACAACGAAGATGAGGCCAGCTCGGCCTCCTGTGGGAGAGAGTTCCACAGTCTGGGAGCAGCAAAAGAGAAGCTCCCCCTCTAAATAATAATTATTGTGTGCAGTCAAGTCAATTCTGACTTATGTCAACCCTTTGCAGGGTCTTCCAGGTAGAGAATTCTCAGAAATGGTTTAACACCCCCTTCTTCTGGAGGCATCCTGGGACTGTGCAGTTTGTCCAAGACTACACAGGCTGTCCCTTCTCAAGGCGGCACATGGTGGAATTGAATTCTCCATTTCTGGCTCTGAGCCATCCAGCCTCATGCGCTACCCAAAATATAGTGTAGACCAAAGGATTTTTTCCCCCCTCGAACTTCGTGAGGTTTTTTGTTTGTTTGTTTCATTGACCAAAAAAGAGAGAGGGAGAGAAACCTTCCTTCTAGTTACCAATCAAAGAACAATTTAATTGCACACCTCAAAACCGTGACTTCTTTTTAAATGAATCAAGCATTCTCAAAGAAGCAAGAGACCAGCCGGTTAGGTTTTCGGTCCCATGGGAAACCTAATTCCACCTTCCCGCTACCAAGCGAACGCAGCAAGCAGAGAACCTTCCAAAGAAAGCAGCGACCGCAAGAAACCTTAAGGGAACGATTGACTTTCCCAGGAGGCTGTGCGCGAGAGGCGTCCTCGAGTCCCGAGCACGTTGAATGGATTTCTGGGGAATGTAGTTTTCCGGTTATTCGGCGCCTTACCACCCCCCCCCCCTTTCCTCCTTTTGGTCGCCCAGGGTCACGACCAACGCCAGAGAAGATGGCGCGGCCCTTCGCGCAAAAGGCGGGAGTGTCGCTAAAGTGGGTGAAGAGCATCTCTGTCCGCTTCTGCCCTTTCGAGTCCAACGTGGAAAGCACCAGGTGAGGAGGGCCTTCGGGGTCTCCTTTCTTCGCTCCTTCGCCCCAAAGACAAGCCGGAGACACCCCCCCACACACACACACACACGGCATTGAGCAGCCGCATCCTTCGCCTGTTTACTCGGAAGTCAGCTCCCCGGAATAGAAAGGGGTTTGATTTTTTAGGAAGGGGTTGCTTGGGTTTCCAGTCTTACTATGCAGTTTTAAACTCGCTTTCTCGGGAGTAAGGCCCTTGAGAGGAAGGGAGATTATTTTATTTCATTTTATCCTACTTTTCTCCCAAGGGAAATGGACCCAAGCCGGCGAACAGCAGCTTGAAAAATGCATGTTTAAAAGCACAATGAATTGAGATATTAATATTAAAATAGGAGTTATTTATTTGTTGTTTTTATTTCTCGTCTGCCTTTTTCCTGAAAAGGGGACCCAAGGCGGCTCGCAATATTAAAAGAATAGAATTGAAAACATAATAAGTTAAACATTAAAAAAACCCCACAAGAATTAAACCTAAAACAGTATTAGAAATGTCATTAGTTAAAACAGATTAATTAAGCTTACTTCTGAGTAAAGATGCTTGAGATGTCAGGAAACCTTCACAGGTAGGGAAGAGGTAATTCAGTGCCAGGAGGGTTAGGCTGTTAATGCCACTCAGAGTATGAAAGAAGGTGGCTTCTAATAAGTTGACTGCAATGGTGTGCAAGAGTTCACCAGATTTTCTTTTACTTTCTTAATTTCTATGCAAGCCAAAGAAACCCCGCCAGGTAGAAGAACGGCCACACATGTCCATCTTGCCCTGAAGCTGTGTGTTCTGATTTGAATAATTAGCAAGTAATCCCAGGTGAAGGAGTTGATAGGCAGTGGCTCCATAATATGGATGGAAAACTTCTGTGTACTCAGTGGTATTATATATGGATTGAGAAAAAAACCCAGTGTTATGTATGATTGGGCGACACCGCTGAATCAGGTTGCTGTAACCTTCATAGTTACATGGCAGGCAATAATTTCTGGGCATGGAGAGGTGTCGGTGGTAGTGTAAGAGCTTCCCCTGTTGAACTTTTCCTCATTGTGTTTTATAGGAGCCCTGCCTAAGAAACCGCTGTTTCTGAACAATAATTACACAATATGTTAAATAAATTGTGTGTGTACAGAAAACTTTAGCAACTTTTGCACCCAACAGAGCACTAACTCAAGCTATGAATTTCAGTGTATTGCTGTTGAGGCTTGTCTTTGTAAACTACTCAGAACCTTTTTGGATGAAGAGTGAGGTATAAGCACTTTAAATAAATAATGCTGGTGAACTGGCCCAGTTTAAACAATGCCTCACGGAAAACCAAAGAGGTACTTTTTATTTAACTCAATTTACATCATAAGCAAACGGTCTGGCCATGATAATTGTATTTTGCTTCAATCCAGAATAGTGTCTTGGTTATTTCCCTGTTAGCATGTCTGAAAAAAATAAATTTCTTTGTCGTTGAACCATGCCATTTGCAAGTTCTTTGGTTTAACTGTTATGCTTTAGTTAACTACACTATCTTTTGCTTTTTTTGAAATGTTTTTTATTTATATATTTGTGTAGCTTTCCAGCTTGTCCCACTTGAAAGCCTTGTAGTTTTCAGCAGTTCTCAGGCAGATAAGGCCAAGGAAAGTCCACTGCAAAGATGAAAACCAATCAAACTTTTTCCAAAATCATAAAAGTTGCAGTAGTTAGCATTCCCTTTACTAACATGAATGTCTTTGTATATTACTCTTTGTATATTACTCTTGTCGTGAGAATGGCTGACGGTCGGATTCAAAAAGATCTCCTGTATGGAGAATTAGTGCAGGGAAAGCGCCCCAGAGGGAGACCACAGCTGTGATACAAGGATATCTGCAAGCGGGATCTGAAGACCTTAGGAATGGACCTCAACAGATGGGAAACCTTGACATCTGAGCGTTCAGCCTGGAAGCAGGCGGTGCATCATGGCCTCTCCCAATTTGAAGATACACTTGTTCAGCAGGCCGAGGCAAAGAGGCAGTCCCGAAAATCAGGGAGCTGGACAGGGGACAGATTGCATTTGTCTTCAGTGTGGAAGGGATTGCCACTCTCGTATTGGCCTTCTCAGCCACACTAGACGCTGTTCCAAGACCTCTATTCAGAGCACTTTACCATAGTCTCTCGAGACTGAAGGATGCCTACACACAACCTGAAGAAGCATATATGCAGTATTGCTGCAAAAACATACCAGCCATGAGTTTTTGCATTCCACAGACTCTTTTAAGCAACTCGTATGGCAGAATATTCATCTGCAAGGAGTCGGCTGTGTCAGCATTCAAGTCTGTGCCTCCCCCCCCCCCCCCCATGTTTCAGAGCTTTGCTGCATTTGTTCTTGGGCTTCTGTGCCTGAGATCCATGATCTCTTACACTTCATTTGAGGGTGAGGTCTTCAGTGTAAGGATGTATTCAGTTGTATTTTGTACTTCTACCGATGTAATTGTTTGGGGGGAAATCCTATTTTTGTAGCTTCTTCCAATCTATATTTCTAAAACCTCTTTTCAGACATTTTCTTGAATGCGTGTTTGCAAGGAAAGCCTACAAAACCAACATGAACTGTGATGTGAAAACAGAAGTAAGGCATGATGGATCTGAACCCATAATAGACGTCACATTTGGTAAGAAATGAAGCTTGTTTCATCACCAAGACCAGGGGCTTGTGTGCAAGGTGGCATGCAGGTGGCATCCTGTGTCAAGGCGATTTTTGTAGCCACTGCTCCCATGGTTGGCAGTGGAGTACTATGCAAAAGCTATTGAGCTAAAACAAGGTGTTCCAGGAGTGGGCACATCAGAGGTTAATCATGGTTTCTGAAGGAGCTTCCAGAACTGCAGCTGCTCTTTAAAGCTAGCCACCTGCTTTTGGAGTATGTTGTTTCACCACAAAAATTGCTTTGGACAAAGAGGAACTAGTTTTCTCCCACTTTCAGTTGCTGCTGTGCTATCACATTTTGGCAATGTGTAGTAGGGTGTCTAGCACCCAGCATGATTTTTAGAGGTGTGAAATTACCCCTTGAATTTGTTCACTTGCTCAGACTAATATTCTGTTCTCTGGCATACCAGATATATTTTCAATCTGTTAAGGGACAAAGATACCACATATTAATGTGACATCTCTATTTGATTTTGTAATATTCCAACTTGAGTTGAGTACCCTCAGATTCTCTAAGAGAGACTCACTTCAGGTTTTGGAGATCTATATATGCTTTTTCTAGAATCCCAAGTTCCATCCATTGAGTCAGGACTGATGTCCCAAGCAAATTCTTTGTAAACTCATGAAAGTGCTACATGTACTCCTAAGCATTGCTAAGTCTGGAGCCAATCTGGACATCTAGAACAGAAGTATTCTGAGCCCAGGAACTTGATTTTCTTAGTAAAATTGAAGTCAGTCTTTCAGCAAAAAAATCTGCTGATGGTTGCTCCAAGCTTTATTTAAGCAGTCTAATGTGGAGTGGGGATAAAGATGGCTCACTTTAGGGCTGTTATTAGTTGGAAATTAGAAATCCTTGCAGATGTAGAATATACTGAACATATTCTGACTTACTTTATGCTCTGTCCACCTCAAAATCTAGAGAACAGATTTGGTTCTTAAACTACAAAGCTTAGCCATCTCTGACTTAAACAAGTCAGTATTCGTCTGTAGTTCGGGATACTAGAAAAATTGGTCCCAGTTTACTTACAGAATCCTATTGGGAGGAAGAATGCAGTATTTATACCAGAAGACTTAAGGGTACTTATGTTTCCTACCTCAAAAGCCATTGCTTTAATCCCTTTCTTTTAAAACAAATTTTGTTGCTGTCCTAGGAAGTATCTCTGTTGTATAAATATTGGGGTTTAAGCTTTATACTGAAATATTCCTGTAGTCTCATTACTCCCTTCCCTTCATTTCAGTTTCCTTTTATTTCGTTAAGAGATGAAAGATTGCATGAATTTACTCCAATGTGTTACCTGTGCCAAGTTTGCAGCAAACTTTGGCTCTGCTGACTTTCCATTCTCTCTCTGTTGTCTGGTATGCTTGTCATTTACCATATTTTTCCGTGTAAAAGACGATACTTTTCCCTAAAACCATTGGAGGAAAAATTGAGGGTCGTCTTTTACACGGAAGTAAGCCAAGGAGAAAACCGCGCAGTAGAAGAACTGCCTACCCTATGCTCATCAGTGGGGTCTGGAGGCACCTCCATGCCGGGACCCACCCCCTCTGTTTCTCCTGCTGCTTCACAGATCTGAAGCAGCAGGCGCTGTTCCTCCTCGCCTGCAAGCGGATCCGGAGTGGGGTGTGCATGCACACCGTGGGGCTTAAGAAATGGAGGGGTAAAGCAGTGATGAAAGGGCTGCAGGATCTCAGCCCTTTGATCCTGCAGCCCTTTCATCGCTGTTTTACTCCTTCACTTCCTAAGCCCCGAATGGAGGGGTAAAGCAGTGATGAAAGGGCTGCAGGATCAAAGGGCTGTGATCCTGCAGCCCTTTGATCGCTGCTTTCTCCCTCCACTTCCGCAGCCCTTTGATCCTACTTTCAAGGGGCTTAGGAAGTGGAGGGGGAAAGCAGCGATCAAATTTTCTTATTTGGGGTTGGAAAAGTGGGGGTCGTCTTATACATTGGGTCGTCTTATACATGGAAAAATACGGGTAAGTAGGGAAGGAAAAGGATGGGGATATTGCCCTTGACAGTGTGCTGTGATGCCACTAGATGGCTCACTGTAGTTTTTAAGAAGCTAGTTTTACACTACAAATGAAGCTAGGATAATTTTTTAAAAAGGTATTTCGGATGATAGGCACATGTTGTGATGCTATCAGGGCACAGGGCACATTTAACTTGACCTTAGAGGGGCAAGGATTTGACACAGAGCTCTAGTGTCCATGGAATTGCATCTTCATATGGTAGCTATAAACAGATGTGGGCATCTTTCTGATCTGTGTGATCACTATAATTGGCCATCAGAAAATTTTATGATGTGGGAAAATTCATATGAGCATGAAAATTCATATGAGCACGAATGTTATGATGTTTTAATGTTATGATGTTTTTATTGTGTATGTAAGCCGCCCCGAGTAGACTTTGTCTAGGGGGGCGGGGTAAAAATCTAATAATAAATAAAATAAAAAATAAACATAATGAGACAGCTCTCTGATTCTTTTTTCCCCCTGCCCTTTTCCTTTATTCCTGAGCTGTACCTTGTAGCATTTATGGCCTGTTATATGTATAAACTTGTTTTCATCACATGTGGTCCCTGTATTGGGAGAAAGGTTGGCTATAAAATAATGAAATCACAGTCAGGCTCACATCAAAGTCAGCATATTAATTTATATTATTTTCACAACAGATGCATGCAAATATGTTGACTGTTCTGATTGGACGTTAGATACAGTACAGGAGAATGCTCATTTTTGCTTCTGGGAGTATTGTTAACTGCTTTAGGCATATACATGGAACTCTGTGTGTACTGGTCATAGTTTTTTTTTAAATTTCTGCACATCTTTTGATTTTGAAAATCCCTTTGCAAGGAACAGTCTGTAGTCAAAGATGCATTTGTACAAGTGATTATTTCAAGTTTTAAAACACAGTACTACATATTACAAATATTTTTAAATGTTGAAACCATTCGGAGTATTCATCTGATATTGTTCTGTAAATTGTCATTAATTGCCTTTTGTTTTTCTTCTCTCTTTTGTCTTCTGCTTTTTTTAACAGTTGATGGTGAAAAACTGATTATGAAAGGAGCTAACTTAACAATCAGTGACATGTTAGATGTGTTCAAGTCGAAATGTGAACTCAGAGATCTTAAGTCATAAGAGAAATCTGGAAAAGAGAGTTTTTGAAAGCTGGTGAATGAAGAGAGCACATAAAACAGGCAAGCAACGTCTTCATTCAGAATGGCAAAGCCTTTATCAATAACTGAAATAAATGTGTGGTGTATATGGAAAGAAGCCAGACTGCTTTTAAGAAATAATTGAATGATTTTTTAAAATTTTTTAAAATAAAATACAGAATTCTAATGGCTCTCTTGTACAACATCCAGTACTGCCCCAAAGTCATTGAAATAGGTGGGAAGCCCTTTTCATGAACTCATCTTTCCCCCAATCAGCAGATCAGTGGTTTTGTTTCTGTCCACAAACATTATGAAGGTTGAATTTCTTTTGCCTATCAGGGAAATGCAGTTTGCCACTCCAAAACTTGGGAATTAAGCTGATCTCTGTCTTCAGAACCACTACCCTTTTTATAATCTTGGAGCATCTGGTTTAAGGACTACAGTAGGACCCCCTTATCCACAGGATCAGTATCCACTGATTCACTTATCCATGGTATGAAAATATTTAAAAATAGTTAAAAAAAAAAAATCAAGGAGAAACTATTCTCACATGTATTATCAAATCCAGCCACTAGAGGGGTCCAGAGACTGCTATGAATACTCGTTAGTGAAGAATACACAGCATGGTCTCTGGCACCCTCTAGTGGCCAGTCCTAGTAATACATGTGAAAAAATAAAAGAAAACTGAGAGCTTGTATGTAAAAAATGTAACATAAACTTTACTAAACATACAAGACAAAAAATACATACCAAAAAAGAGGTTGCTGGTAAAACAGAACAAAATGACTTAGCTTCAGGAGAAAAAACATAAAGCAAGCTGAATCAAAGAACGAGCAGGCATATCAAGGTAAAAGACGAGATAGCAGCAGATACAACATACATCAACTGCTTCTGCTATCTACTAGCATCTGGTGAAAAGGTAGGTAAGGCTTTCCCTTATACCCAGAGAAGAGAAAAAAGAACAGGTGTATCTATTACTGTAAGAGCCTGAGACATGATAGAAAGAAAAAAAAAGAGAGCCAGGCTATTAAAGGAAAAAGGTACATGCATGGCTGCATTGCATTATAAGAAAAAAAAAAACCCGACAGATTCAAGGGTCTGTTTTGTAATTGAAGATCTATAATATCAAAGAACATATGTTGTTTCCTTTGTTCTGAAACAAATTTCAACCAAAGAGAAAGTAGCGCTGACACAATTCGGGTGTTTCAGAAATGTCTCATAAACTGAAAAATACATCTGGATCTATTCTGTGTTTGACCCATGAGAAAAAAATGGCATGTTTTGCTTTATTGTGATTTAGATCATAATCTAAATTACATTTGAGAACACCTACTTTGCAAATAAAACAGGTTTCATGGCATTATATTGTTTGATAGCTTTGCGTTGGCTGGAAATATTTAGGATTGGAGTGGACAGCTTCCAAAGGAGGCTGCACACACTTGTCTTTAGATTTTGGGAGGCCACATCTGCTTCTGTATCTCCCAATTTTTAAAAGTCATTTGCTTAAAAAGATTCCCCTCCTTTCCCGGGCCACACTATAGCAATTTCTCCAGGGTTTTTGCTTCCACAGAGCTGTTTTGCCCCAAAACCAAAAGTCATTAAATATCACATCTGGTTTTAAAATAAGCCACTTAAAACAGCTTGTGAGGGGTCCAACATTATCCTGCAGCGAAAGTTGCCTCCCCTTTGTCCTGGTAGAAGGCACAAGGGTTAGACTATACTTTGTCTGCAGCTGGTGCAGGGAAAGAAAATTACATGGAATTACGAGAAATAAGGTTTGCAGTTTTCTCTGATCCACAAATTAATGCATCCACAAAGAGTGTGTGTTTGTGTGCCCTTGCATACGTGTGTCCAAACATACATGCACACACATACAACATGCATAAGAATGTTTCTATTCCTGCCCTAAAGGAAAATGTAGGAGGGTAGGATCTTAGCTTTGAGAAAGAATTCATGTCCCACTGTTAAACTATTAAATTCTACTCAGTTCAAGTGCCTTATTTTTCCTCCCTGAATCCTTCAGTTACAGCTAGGCAGTTGTTTTTCTGAACACCCTTGTTGATTATGGTTTGTTTTTGTTTTGTATATGAGGATGTTCACAGTGTACTCATTTGCCCTAGTCCCTCCTCTTTCCTTGATTTGCTTCCCACGTACAGGTAAATTGAGGAAAAAAGAGATTGCTCATTACACTTTTGAGCATTTCTTACTCAACCTTTCTAAAGCTACGCAGTTCCTGGCAGTTGGGTAATTGGTTTAAGTTGCTAGGGACAAAGTAATAGAGCCTATTCGTTGTGCAATGTACAAATCAATTGGGCAATAATTTGGGGAAGTTGGCAGATTAACCCGAATAAACCTATTGACTAGGTTTTCTTTCTCTTTTTTTTCTTTTCTTTTTTTTGCCTTAGTATAATAATAATAATGTACTATCAAATCAATTCTGACTTACGGCAACCGTTTCCAGGGTTTTCAAGGTAGAAAATACTCAGAATTGGTTTACCTTTCTCCTGGGAGCACCCCAAGTCTGTGCAGCTTGCCCAAGGCCACACAGGCTGGCTCTTCTTGCAGAGGAGGTACAGTGGGGAATCGAACTCCCAGCATCCATAACCAGATACCTAAATTCACTGCCTTAGTATAACTGATTTTAAATGACTTTTAAAAATATATATGAGGTTTTATTTCCAGGCCTTGATGCAGTTGACCCCATAAAGTCAAATTATGGGATGAAAATTAAAATTTGTGTATTGGATGGTGTGAGTTTCATGTCCTATAGCAGCGGGTAAACCAAATATTGCGACAGTGTGCATTTTGAACAATAAAGCCAGCTGGCATTGCAGCACCTTCTTTAGCACTGATTGCTTAAAGCACAGCACAGTCAGGATGGTATGGGCTTGCCTCTTAGAAGTGTTGAGTACAGTGAAGAAACATTTCTGTGAATGTTTACAACTTAATGAGAGAGAGGGTTCAGATATATTATTTGATATTGTACATCAGTTGCAAAACAGAACCTGTTTACTAAACTTCACCTACATTTATGCCTGAGCTTGTCTGTACCCTAATGTCCAGATAAATATCAATGTAGGCTCTCTGATAGTACTTGATGTGGAGCATACTTGGGGAAATTCCAGTTAGTGTGTACAGCACTTATCTAGATGGACCAATGTTTTGACCTAATATATGGCAGCTTTCTGTTCATGGATGGAGAATCTTTTTGACCAGTGAACTGCATTCACTTGTGTATTATCCCCATGGACACTGGAGTGCCCTTGCAATGCAGATTTTAAGAGTGTATACTGGCCTGTATGGGAAGGAAGAGTCACTCACTTCCTGCTTCACAGACAGAAGCTACTCCATCATTGGAATGAGTTACATGGAATCCACCCATTCTGTAATTAAGAAAAAATGAATGGGCGGAGGAAGAGAATTTCATTAAGAACCCTAACTCAGTGATGGGACATTCATGCAAAGGGTTCTATATCCTGTCCGAAATCCAAGACGAATTACTGCCAAACGGTGCTGAGCTTCAATGAACTGATGTCCTGTTTTAGTATAAAGCCACCTCCTGTGATTCTAACACCAACAATTGGGACAGCACCATATTTCTGGAAAGCAGCATTGGGAAGGTAAAGGTCTGTTTCTGTTGCACAATGATAATGGCTGTACAAGTAAAAACAATTGTTCTGTCTTAAAAGTATGGGTGCTGCAATAGGAGCCTCTCTGTAAGAATGACAGCTGTCAACAGTTTCTGGGAAATTGGGAAAATCCTGTGACACTAAGCTGATGAGAACAATTTGGGAAACATAAATTCTTGATAACAATCTTCAAAATGACTGCTGGAGTTTTCAAACAGAACTTTGGCCTTTGAAGTGCCATAAAGTGTTAACTCACCTCATATTCCTTACTGGGAACAGAAATCACCCAGTAAGCATCTGGAGATAGCAATCTTAGCATCCCTTCCAACTGGATGAACAAGCTAGCTTTGATTTAAGTGAGTTTTTATCTCCTTAAAATAGGCCTACCTGGGGAACAGATTGATTCCTTTTGCATGTTTACTCAGAAAATAATCCCAGTTTTCTGAAACTTCTTAGAAATGCGTTTTTAGAACTGCAGCCCCAATAGTTCTAAATCCAAGTAACTTGACTGAACAGGTTAGAAAACTACACATATTGTTTTAGTATGATCCAATATTTTTCATTGCAGCTGTGTAAACTTTATACTTAATGAAAAAACAAAGAATAATTTGGAGGGACCAAGTTTTATATTTTGAAGGCGTTGTGGTAATGGGCCAAACTAGCATTTCATCAAAAGTGACATTGAAGTCCTTATTGCCTTCATCTTAAGCGATTAAAGGAACACCTCTAATGTGCAACTTGGCTCACTGCCATCTCCGTTTTTAGACAGCCCTCCCCAGTGACAATCTGAGTGTCTCTCCTGTCCTAGCAGCATCTCCAGGGAGAAGGACTTCAGTTCAGTGCATTTAGGTCTTTGCTCACCCCCATAATGGGGAGTAAATTCTGTGCCTATAATTTGTATAACTTACACAGATTGCAGAGCTCTGAGTTCTTATAGAATGTGAACTAATTTGTAACTGGTACATTAAACAGTATGTTTAACACAGAGGTCCCCAACCCCCGGTCCGCGGCCCAGTGCTGGTCCGTGGCCTGAGCCGGACTGGGCCGCCGAGACAGACCTCCCGCCCCCCCACGCACTCACCCCCGCACAGCCCGTTTGCGCCTGCGCGTGCGCTCCAGCACACCCATGTGAGTGCCGCACCGCCATTTGTGCATGCGCACGAGCGCAAGCCCGCCCAGACAAGCGCCACACCACCATTTGCGCATGCGCACGGGCGTGCTCACGCCCGTGCGAGAGAGAGCACTTGTTCATGCATGCGCACGAGCACTGGGGGTGTCCCGTCTTCCCCAGCCGGTCTGCGGACCGAAAAAGGTTGGGGACCGCTGGTTTAACAGAACTGATACAGTGGAGCAACTGTAGAAGGCTGCTTCATAGTGAGGGCTGTAGAGCAGTGTTCCGCAACCTTTTCCGGTCTGCGGACCGGCTGGGGAAGGCGGGGCACCCCCCCCGCGCGCATGCACGCGCGAACAAGTGCACGAGCGCCGCCATTTTGCGCATGCGCACGGCTGCTTGCGCGCATGCGCAAACGGCAGCACGCGCTTGTGCGGGGCGCGCGCGCCCGGGCGCACACGCAAATGGCGGTGCGGCGCTCGTGCGGGCATTCCAGCGCGTGCGCGCAGGCGCAAACGGGCTGCGCGGGGGTGAGTGCGCGCAGGGAGGTCTCTTGCCGGCCCGGTCTGGGCCAGGCCAGGGACTGGCACTGGGCCGGGGACCGGGGGTTGGGGATCGCTGCTGTAGACGGCTGCTTCATAGTGAGAGGAAAGACCCAAGGAAATGCTGAGTATTGCCAAGTAGGTCTTGGAAAAAAATCTTGCTTGAAATTCTGCAGAGATGCTGCCAGTCAGAGTTGACTATTGAGCTGGATGGACCAACGGCCTAGAACAGTGGTTCCCAACCTTAGATAATCCAGGTGTTCTTGGACTGCAATTCCAGAAACCCTGACCAGCACAGCACATGCCTTACCCAAGGTTGGGAACCACTGGCCCAGCAGTATAAGGCAGCTTTCAATATTATCTCTCCTCCAGGTTTATCCTGAGGACAACCCTGTGAGGCAGGACAGAGTGAGACAGTGACTGATACAAAAACTGGTCGTTTAATGACTTCCTGGGAATGTGAACTTCGCTGTCCCATATCCTAGCTTCATACTAACCACTGAACCAAACTGTTTCTCTTGCATCACCACAAAGAAACCTAATAGAAGTTTATGTTGCTTTCCCTCAGGAACCAGAAAATTTGTTGCCGCTACTGCTTCTTTACCATCTTTGTGTGTGTGTTGCTTTTTTCTGTTCTGAATGATCTTGGACTATTAATTGAGAAGGTGATATACAAATGCTTCCCTTAGTAACAATTGGGGCCTGCAGCCAAACATTGCAATATACCCCCAATCTATAAGAGGTCTGCTTAAGGCTCCAGTTAAACAAGACCAGAAACTTTATAAAGCTCAGATATAAGGCCGGAGGAGGAAGGATGCTACATAGGCTCAATGGTTTTTGGTTCAGGGCTGGTTTCCAGACCCAAACCTGAGCATTTTATTGCTGCATGGGCGGAGAGTAGAAGGGGAAAGCTATATTTTCCTTGTTCCCCTGGAAACGTTCCTGGATTGTGCAAAAATATGTTAATTTAAACACCATGCAACACATCCTTCCTGTTGAAACTCTTAAATCAATATACGATACCTAGGGTCATATGGGCCCGAGCAGTCCATTTTCCTTTTTTTGTCCTATGTCCCATGTCCTTCCTCTTTTGAAGCAGACACTGTTAACATTCTATTTCTTTGTACTCAAGAAAATAACACACAACAAACCCCAGCTTTAAACTCCTCGTGGTTTGCAAGTGACAGCTGCCTACAGAAAACAATGTCAAAGAAATTCCAAACGCAGCACAGCTGTAACACAAGCATATGTTTGCTTAACCCAACTCCAACAAAAGACTGAAGAAAAATTCTTGGAAATTGCATGCCCAACCTTTGGGGTTAATTATTCCAGAATTTCTTAATTCTATAGGTTTAAATATTAGCAACAACATTATCTTTAGTACAAGAATTTAACAGGTCTTAGTCACATTGTTTGGAGATCTTCACAGTTTTCTTTTACTGATAATTTACAGTTGTGTTCTCCTGTGTTGTTGTTGTTGTTTAGTCGTTTAGTTGTGTCCGACTCTTTGTGACCCCATGGACCAGAGCACGCCAGGCCCTCCTGTCTTCCACTGCCTCCCGAAGTTGGGTCAAACTCATGTTGGTTGCTTCGATGACACTGTCCAACCATCTCGTTCTCCGTCGTCCCCTTCTCCTCTTGCCTTCACACTTTCCCAACATCAGGGGCTTTTCCAGGGAGTCTTCTCATGAGATGGCCAAAGTATTGGAGCCTCAGCTTCAGGATCTGTCCTTCCAGTGAACACTCAGGGTTGATTTCCTTCAAAATGGATAGGTTTGTTCTCCTTGCAGTCCAGGGGACTCTCAAGAGTCTCCTCCAGCACCACAATTCAAAAGCATCAATTCTTCGGCGGTCAGTCTTCTTTATGGTCCAGCTCTCACTTCCATACATCACTACTGGAAAAACCATAGCTTGGACTATGTGGACCTTTGTCGGCAAGGTGATGTCTCTGCTTTTTAAGATGCTGTCTAGGTTTCTCATCGCTTTCCTCCCAAGAAGCAGGCGTCTTTTAATTTCGTGGCTGCTGTCACCATCTGCAGTGATCGTGGAGCCCAGGAAGGTAAACTCTGTCACTGCCTCCATATCTTCCCCTTCTATTTGCCAGGAGGTGATGGGACCAGTGGCCATGATCTTAGTTTTTTTGATGTTGAGCTTCAGACCATTTTTTGCGCTCTCCTCTTTCACTCTCATTAAGAGGTTCTTTAATTCCTCCTCACTTTCTGCCATCAGAGTGGTATCATCTGAATATCTGAGGTTGTTGATATTTCTTCCGGCAATCTTAATTCCGTCTTGGGATTCATCCAGTCCAGCCTTCCGCATGATGTATTCTGCATATAAGTTAAATAAGCAGGGGACAATATACAGCCTTGTTGTACTCCTTTCCCAATTTTGAACCAATCAGTTGTTCCATATCCAGTTCTAACTGTTGCTTCCTGTCCCACATATAGATTTCTCAGGAGATGGATAAGGTGGTCAGGCACTCCCATTTCTTTAAGAACTTGCCATAGTTTGCTGTGGTCCACACAGTCAAAGGCTTTTGCGTAGTCAATGAAGCAGAAGTAGATGTTTTTCTGGAACTCTCTGGCTTTCTCCATAATCCAGCGCATGTTAGCAATTTGGTCTCTAGTTCCTCTGCCCCTTCGAAATCCAGCTTGTACTTCTGGGAGTTCTCGGTCCACATACTGCTGAAGCCTGCCTTGGAGGATTTTGAGCATAACCTTGAGCATAACCTTCTCCTGTGTACACACAGATAATTGTGATTAGTTTTTGGGAATCAATGTAACTAGTAACACTTAACCAGTAACTTCTAGGTACTTTCTAAAGTTACATTAGAAGGGCATTTAAAATATTTTTAGAGTCATTTTGACAGGAAACTTTTATGCCATTCCCTTAGCAGTTCTAATTGACAAGGGAAGTATTTTTGAGCTTTGTCTTTGTATTTTCATAAATGCTCAGTGAGTTAGGCATCTGACTGTGGAGCCAGAGGTTAAGAGGTCAATTCTCCACAGAGCATCCCAGAAGAGACAGTCCGTGTGTCCTTGGGCAAGCTGCACAGTCCCAGGATGTCCCAAGAAGAAGGGAATGGAAAGCCATGTCGGAGTACTCTCTACCTAGAAAAATCTGAATAGGGTCACCAGAAATCAGAATTGACTTGACGGCACAGAATTATTATTTTCATAAATATTTTCAAGTGCAATATCAGAATTGACTACTAGAAGGGATGAGGGAATATTTCTCTGTATTTTTCTGGCTTGCTAATAAGGTACAAAACAACCAATCACTTGCATAATCACTTGCATAATAAGACAAACCATCCAGAAGTAAAGTGAGTTCCTTTTAAAATTACACCTTTATTTTGGGTAGCCCTGTTTTGCTTCCAAGGTGACAGATACCAAGCCTGTCTGAGGGAATGATGATTGTAAAATGGATATATATCACAATTCAAAGGAAGGCATTAGAAAGCAGAGATTACTTCTTGATTTCAAAACCAATGTTGCCCAAACAAGCCTCTCTTTTTGTTTTGTTTCATTGACATTAACTCATTTTGGCAGAATTAACATGAACAGAAACACTTGTTTTTCTGGTTCAAGCTGGCTCTAGCTATGTAACCTACTGCTTTGCCAAAGAAATAAGGAAATGAAGGAGAAATATCTAGTTTTGCACAATATGACTTGTGGCTCAGCAGAAGACACTCTCTTTTTATAGAATTGCATTGTTGGCTTTTTTTTTTTTACACCATATATGCATGACTATATGAATTCTGGACTTCTACTTTGAAATTTCTGAAAGGACAGATGACAAATTATGTTGCAGACCCTGTGAGGGACTGAAAGTGTGGGTATAAGTATCTTAATTAGTAAATAATTACACTAGGGTTTTCCAGCTCATAGTTTCCAAGCATACGTAGGTGAAATTTTTTTTAAAAAGACTAACAATAGAGATAATGATAAACATGTATATAGAACATCAGAGTGTTTCATGTACATCATTTATGTGTAATCCTCAAAACAACGGTGTAAAATAAGATTATTATCCTCCATATTGTGGATGAGAGAACTGAGACTGAGAGTAAGCAGTTTCTCTAAGACCACCTAGTGAATGCATGGCAGAGGCAAGAATCAAACAAGAAACTTTTGAATCCTGCTTCAGGCTCTTAGCCACTATGTTCCATGCAAGTTCTCATCAGGTTAGAACTTCACACTAGCACCTCCCAAATTAAAGCCAGAGTCTTAATATTTTTGCGTGCAGAGTGCCTCCTTATGCAAAGTATAATAATAATAGGGATGAACAACCATTATAATGCCGGAAGCTTTCACACCCGTTCCATAACTGGGCTGGCAAGAAATAGCAAGGTGGCTCCATTCTGACTTGTCACAAGCTAGCCCTGCTCTGTGGAATTTCCTGACTGTAGCTGAAATGGGCAATGTAAGGAAAAGTCCTTTTTCACCCTTTTTAATTTAATGACAAGGATGTTCTTTCTAGAACCTACATAATGTATACTCATACTAAGAAATCCAGGTCACAGACATTGGCCAAAATGCTCATGCATAGTTACACTGGCATAATACTGAAAGCATAACTTTTGAAAGTGAGTTAAATTAGAAAATCGCCATAGAATATCTGTTGCATACTGAGTACACAACAGATAATGTTCCTGAATCGATAAACATGAAATAATATCTATTATAATTTCCTAATTTGAGGCAATTTGTCTCCAAATGTTACTTCGTGAGTGGTAGGTATGCTAGTGTGACTGCAAGCGGATTTTGGCCACTATTATTGTGAACTTCTATCAAACCGTATATGACTGTGTTGGATGCTAGGCAGAATCTATTGACTGAACATGCAAAACTGAAAATTGCTGGAAATGCTTCAAACAAGGTTAAGCCCTCATTGCTACTCTTGTGGCTAGTCATTGCCCCCTTTGGGCAAAAAACAATGAAATGCATTAACTTTGTACCTGAAACAACTTTGAATTTCTCAGCATGTAAGCAACTGCTGGGATCTCTGCCAGGGAAAGGGAACATTGGAACATTGATCCACAAATCCTAGTGGATTTGAGTCACTGGCTGTTTCAAATGAAGCTTTTATTCTGCAGCTGTCTTGTCTCAAACATATACTTTTATACACATATATGGTGGATTTAAAGCATGAAGATTAGAATTAGGGGTGATGCTTGTGGATTTGTTAGTCTGACTTTCCTGATTTGTATGCCTGCATTTTGAACAATCAAGATGCTTTTGTATGTCAGCTGTCTGACAGATTAAAAAGAAGTTTAAAAATATGATTTTAAAACTCCCTAATAATATTCTTAAGAGATGACAGGCTAGATGATTGGCTTGTTTAACTACATTTGTATCCTGCCTTTCCTCCAGTGAGTTTAAGGCAATGTACAAGCTTTCTTCCATCCTGTGTTTATTCTCACAGCAAGCCTGTGAGGTAGGGCAGAGTATGAGGCAGTGACTAGCCCAAGGTCATCCAATGAATTTAATGGCTGGATCTCCCAAGTTGCAGTCCAGTGCCCCAGAGTGCTAATCAACATTGGCTATATATATGCTCTACTTCTGTATGACTGGACCTTTTGACGCTTGATGAATCACCGTTTTCTGGCTAAAGAAAGATCCTGATTTTCATACGAAATGACTCTTTCACGTCAACACTCATTTCTTTGGGGGTGAGCCACTTCAGATTTTCCAAAGAACAGTTTTAAAGAAAGTCAGAAAGAGCCTTGTACATAATTCATTCCATAGATCTTAGAAAAGTTATGTTATAAGATTACAACTTCCTGAATACCTGGCCAACATGCTGGCCTGTAGGCTGGGGTAATCTGGAAGTTGTAGTTTCAAAAGTAACTTTACCAAACTCTGGTCCTTCTGCAAGTCATCTCATCTGAATGTTTTATAGCTGTACCAATAGAGAGAATTTGGCAGTGAGTACATATAGCGAGTGAGATGACAGCTGGTTTATGAGACCATGGGGTCATGGGGTGGGATAACACAATATTTATAAGCAAGACACAGTATTGTGTGTATTTTTCAGGGGAGGATTAAGATTACTCCTCACACATAAAATAATGCATGGGGTGCTGGTAAGGTTATGCAAGTGAGTTATATTGCTACATTCAAAAGCTACACAATTCATGCTCAACACATTCACCCAGAATGTAAACAGTCTTTCTGCATGTACTATTAAATGCCCTTCATACACTGGCTGAATACATGAATGATAGAGGGATAGGGCCAGTCCTGCAGTCCCATGACCACCTCACTTATTATTGTAGTGCACTGGTTCCCAACCTTGGGTAACACAGGTGTTCTTGGACTGCAATTCCCAGAAGCCTTCACCACCAGGTGTGCTGGCTGGGGTTTCTAGGAGTTACAGTCCAGGAACACATGGGTTACCCAGTTGGGAACCACTGTTGTAGTGTATGTGGGAGGTCCACCTGAAGCTCCACCAGTATATTGGCTGTTGTCATTAAGTTGCTTCTGATTTATGGTGACCCTAAAAGTGTTTTTGTGATACATGAGATATTCAAGGAACAGATTATTGTTGCCACTCCACCAGTAAGTTTCCCTGGATCAGCAGAGATTTCAGTGCAGGTCTCCAGTATCCTAGTCTGACAATACCCGCTATACCACACTGGCTCTCACCTAGTGTATAGGTATTTTACTATATACACCCTGTATTCCAAGTCAAATAAGATGGAGTGTTTGATACTGAATGAAAGCATAGCCATACAGTGGGCATCTTATGGTGCTTCCAGGCATCAGGCTGGTATGGCCTTTCCTATCCACTTCTATCAGAGGTAAGGAATGGGATGCACACAGCCTACTGGAAGAGAAGGATGGTGGGGAGGAGCAGTACTAGTGACAGTCCTCAAAAGAGTTCCAGGTGGCTGTCACTGTAACTGCCTGCATTACAACAGAACAACCTCTGCTTCAGGGTACTGTGAACAATTACAATGGTCTCTGACTATGCCAAATGGAGTGACAGGCCAAAGGGCCCAGAACAGCAATGTCAGCAATGCTGAGTCTTTGGGGCTTCCCAGGGATGCCACCCACTGACGCCAGGCTGGACACTGGTTATTATGTCTCCTACCAGTGTAAATTTAAGGGTGATTGTGAGATACACAAAGAAATCAGGGAGTCAGCCAAGTTTTGTATAATGTCTCATCAACTGAATGAGTGTCAGTTGTATGCTTTGGTCACAACAAGGAGACAACATTTCTAGATACCTTAAATCAAGGGTGGGCCCCACTGGTACCTCTCCTTCACCTACCGGAAGCCACCCTCTCCACTGTCACTGAAATTGTTCCAGTAGGAGTGGGGTAAAAGGTTTTCCTTTAAAACTAGGTGCACAAAGTCCATGAGCCTTGATTACAAAGAGTCTTGTTTTTCCAGCAGCATGATTACAAACAAAAGTAAAAACTGGGTTTTTGCCGCTGCTATTGTGGCAACAGATACAATGGTGGGAGGAAGTGAGGGTGGGATCATGAGAGATCTGCAGAAGCACCCACGGGGATGTGTGTTGTCAAACCCTACCCTAAAGAGGGAGTTAATTCTGAGTTGTTCCCAAAACCTTATGAAGGTTGGTGGACCAAATGGAACTGTGACCATAGTGTTGCCAATTATGACATACAGAAAAAAGCTGGAAAGCTGTCAAAGAAGTACAACACAGTTGCATGTGATTTCAAAAGAGGAAATTTCCCAAGAATTATGAGACAAGTTAAAAGGAAGCTGAAAGGAGCAGTCAAGAGACTCAAATCTCTTCATAGTGCTGGGGAGCTATTCTAGTTTTCAATAATAGAAATTCAGCAAGATTTTGTATCACAGATTAGGAAGACTGCCAACATGTCAAGCAAGGTGCTGGGGTGGTTGATATGATGAACTGAGGAAGCTACTAAAGAAACAAGAGGTGAGGAACTTTTGTTCCTCGGAATGTTTTGGATTATAGTCTAGTGGGACCTGTACCTTTCCATTAGCCATGATGGGCATGGGTAATCACATTTTCAGGTCCAAATATTTTGAGGAAAAAGAGATACCCACCACTGCTATTTTTTAAAAAAGGACGGAACAATCTTGCCCAATGAGGATGAAGAAAAGTATAAGGTCTGACAAGACCTCCTAATGAATGCATGGCAGAGGCAAGATTCAAACATGGGACTTTTGATTCCTAGCTCAGTCTCTTAGCCACTATGTTCCATGCAAGTACTCATGCAAACTCAATATAACTATTGATCTTCAGACACAAATATTCATCTTGTCATTGGAATGGCCTGGAAAACAGCTAGTAAAACACTGACGGGGTGCATATTGGTGCTAGAATCTTGAGATCTGGCAGTATAGGATATCCTCGGGATATTTTAAGCAAGTAAAGTTTGTGGTGGCTTGGTCTTGAACAGGCAATTAAGACTTATTGGTTTTACAGATGACCTGGTCTCATTGGAGATGAAAACATCTAGAACAAGTTTGTTGGTATGGATCAACACAACTTCTTGGTTTTTTTTTAACATTCCTTGGGATCTGGCAAAGGGCACTGTCAGTATGTTCAAAACTAATATACCATAGAAAATGGGGCAAAACCCCAACACCCATGTCACATGTAGTTGGATGTTGTGTGAGCTGATGGCAACTAGAAAAGAAATCTTACGCTTGCAGTAGATGATTCAGTGAAAATGTCAAAATACATGGCAGTGATGAAAAAGACAAGTTCATGATATAAATTATTAGGAAATGAAGTGATGTTAAACAGGTTGGCATCCTTCTGCTTTTATAGAGCTACAGTATACAGTACAGCTCCTTTAGTCCTGCACTGTGCTGATTCTACCATTAGGGAGAGTGAAAAAGTCACATCAGCTGGCAGATGCTGAGAGTTGGACTTCCTGGAAGTATCTCATTGGTCAGTATATGAAGCAAGATGCTATACTAGACAGACTTCAAGTCTGACCAGGGTTCTTTTCTTCATAAAACAAAGGTTGGTACACATACTGTATAGACATGTAGAACTAAATTCAATTGTTAGTTCTAAAGTAACTTGTTAGGTCAACACTTATTATAAGACCCATTGATTGAATAAGTCTACACTAGTTGGAACTAACAGCTGGATTTAAACAATGATATTTGTTTAAAATCGGAAGAACAAACAGCCAAGGGGTGGTAAGCAGCCATTGTCATATCAGTCTACATGTCTTTACACATGTGCAGAAATGTGATTTTGCAACAGTGGATTAATTCCACTCAACTCATTGAGATGGCACATGTGGGTGGATATCAGCTGGAGGCTGGAATGTTCTAGCATTTCTAGAATGTTCTAGCATTTCAAGCAGGTTCTAGATGCCTGGGGAACGGGATAAATCGAAAGAGCATTTTATTTATTTTATTTATTTATTTAACTTATACGCCGCCCACACTACCCAAAGGTCTCTGGGCGGCTTACAACAATTAAAATACAATAAAAAAGATAAAACAATTAAAATACAATTAAAATATATTCTCTAAAAATTGCCATCAGGACCCACAGTTGATATTATTTCAATTAAAAGCCTTCTGGAACAGGAAGGTTTTGACCTGGCGCCGAAATGTCATCAGCGTCGGCGCCAGACGAATCTCAATTGGGATGGCGTTCCATAGTCTGGGGGCAGCTGCCGAAAAGGCCCTTTGTCTACAAGCCATCCCTCTTACCTCCTTGAGGGACGGCTCTTTCAAAAGGGCCCCCTGGCTAGATCTTAACTGCCGGGTAGGCTCATATGGAAGGAGGCGGTCCTTCAGGTATCCAGGGCCCAAGCTGTTTAGGGCTTTATATGTCAAAACAAGCACTTTGAATTGGGCCCGGGCAGCAACTGGTAGCCAATGTAATTTAAACAGAATCGGCTTGATGTGTTCCCTAGCGGCGCCACCACTCACCAGCCGCGCAGCTCAATTCTGGACCAGTTGCAGTCACCGGACCGTCTTCAAAGGCAGCCCCACGTAGAGCGCATTGCAGTAATCTATGCGAGATGTTACCAGTGCATGCATAACTGTCATGAGACGCCGCTCGTCCAGGTAGGGCCGTAGGTGGTATAATTTCCGCAGCTGAAGGAAGGCGCCCCTGGCCACCAAGTCCACCTGGGCTTCCAGAGTTAGACTGGGGTCCAGGAGCACCCCCAGGCTGCGGACCCTGTCCCTTAGGGGGAGTGTAACCCCAGATGAGATGGTTATTTAAGATAAACCCAGGGCTGTCCCTGCTCTTAAGCAGAGTGTAGTGACTGTCTCAGGAAGCAGATGCTGGAGGAAATATAAGTTCCACACCAATAATATTTATACAGTCTTATAACAAATACGTAGACTTCTCAAATGATTTTTCCACAGAAAAAGTGTCAGAACCATGGAAGAGCTAGTTTTCATATCTTGCACCCTCGGGGAGAACCTTTTGCTGGTGAATGGGTCCAGTTCCAGCTGGCTAAAGGAAGATGATTTGGATGAGATATGTCACTCCCTGGCCCTCTGACAATGACCCCGTGGAGACTGAGACACCCTGCTGGGCCTTAGGCTGCCAGCTGCACCAGACCCTGAAGAGGCACTGGCAGAGGAAGTGCCTACCTGGAAGGGCATCGGCTGGTTGGGATCAGTTTGGCAAACAAGGTCCCATCCCAGCTTGGAGATTATTTTAACTAGTAACTGAAACTTGGTCCCAGCTGAGAGCAGACTGCTGCAGGCTACTAGAGTTAACTAAGCCCCCCTGCAAATGGACTGGGTGTGAAGAATCAGGCACTTTGTTAGTATTTTATCCCCCTCATCCCCTCCAATAAAGACCAGTTCAAGCAGTGACAAAAGTCTGGATTTCATGGAGCTCATGGTCGAAGATGCCCTCCTTGCCACCCCTAATAGGCAGTCACAGTGAGACATAATATAGCAAATAAACGAAGTAACAAATGAAAGACAGGTAATGGTAGCATTTTTAAGTGGGTCATGTTAGCAATCTGCAGGAGACTGGGGTGTAAATAACGTGTAAAATTGCTGTTGTAGTTACTGAGTATATTGTACTGTGAATAAGTTTGGACCAGAACAAAAATTTTCTCTCTATACAACCAAGGGACTCTGTATTGGTTGCTTCAGTATTAAATGATGCAAAGAGAGACTTCTTGTTGAGGAGATGGTTGCACTCAGCTCACAATGTGCACCTACCAATTTTTCCTGTGCCAGATCCAGTGATTTACAAGGAGCTGACTGAGTAGAATTTTCTGAAAGCAATAAAGTTTAAATGTCACTGCCATAGATGGCGATTCATGATAATGTTGCTTTCCAGATAATGTTGGATTTCAACTCTCACTAGCCTCAGATCAGTACCCAATGATCGTGACCAATGGGGCTTGTAGACCAACATGTAGAGGCTCATGGGTTCCTCACTGCTGAATTGAGCTGTTGATAATCGTATAACAGCCTTTTAATAAAATATACAATATATTAATAACTATATAATCTGACTGTAATAAACTCTTACTAATAATAATAGTTACTATTTGTTTTTAAAACTCTTACTAGTGAATATATAATAAATAAAATTCAGCCATTCCAATATAGCAATGAGTTCCCTAATATATCTGTGAAAAACTGTTTTCATTTGTCTATCTGAATCTACTCCCAAACAACTTCTTTCCTCTGTCTTTTATGCATTGCAAAAATCCAGAGAACAGTTAAACAAAATAGTAAAAAGTAGGTGTACACACTGTGTATACAAATGTGTAAGTACAAACTTTATCAGGTGCAGTTTTGTCAGGGATGATGTGTGTGCGTGCAGCAGTACCTCCACAGATCTCTCATATAAATTCCAGCATTCAAAAATTGCAGTTAGAGATAGTCCTTTCATGTCTTTCATGTTATTTTGGCAATTACCAAAAGAAGTCCTCGTCACACTTTGTCAAATCACCTAAGAAATATTTCGTCCAATAGGGTCACAAGGGCTGTCAACAGACAATCAGAACATCGTGGGGAGCAAGAATTTTGAATCTGTAAAAGGTCTTGGAATACAAGGTTTTGGGGAGGGAGGGAATTGGACTGCCAGTGCCAAGCAAGGCAACAGCCTACTCTGATAATTGCTGATGATGATTCTCTGTTACCTTGCCTCTGCCTTTTTTGCAGTAGTTTTTAAGGGGTCAAGAGCTTTTGGAGTGACAATGAACTGTAGAAATACAAATGAGAAAGCTAAAAGAGGCTTTCCATTTTGGGCAAAATGAAAGGGCCAATATATAATAAATAAAAAGAGAGAGAGAGAGGCACCCCTAAAATAACCAAAAATGAGAAAAATATTTTAAAAATCCATTGTTTACTTTCCTAGTTGGAGATGGTGAAAGTGAAACTTAAGAAGACAAAGGTTAACAACCAGTGCTTTACTTTCCTTGGTTTTTTCTGCTACAAAGTAACTGAGAGAGCAACCACATTAACAAAAAATACAGGAAATGCTATGGGTTTGGGGCAATTTGCATTTTCCCCATCAATGACATGACACAATGGGACATGTGAATCAACCCAGAGTCCCACACCTCCAATCCATAGCTTTTCCACCTCATGAGAGACCCTTGTACTTTTAAAAATGTAAAATCCTTTCACTTCGGTTCAAAGTGTGTGATCGCTTTGGACCAATGAAGAAAGGGAGGATGAGGTGTGCACGCAAACACAGACAAATCATCTTCCCTTCACCTCTTGTTTCTTATCTCACCAACACATGCGCACACTTTCCCAGCAAAGTCTCTCTTCAAGACCCTTTTTAATTTTTTTTTCTAAGTTTATCCTCCTGGGCAACACTTCTGTTTATTTTATTATTTTATTTTCTTAGCCACTTAACTAGCCAAGCTGGAAGCTGGTAATCGAGACAGGAAAAAGCCTATTTTATTGCCTACTAATACAGTTCTTTCAACAGCACTACCTGCAGGGCAGTAAGAAGAATTACAAGCAGTTCAATTTACCGTGAGTTTGGTCATTCAAATTGAACAGAGTTCTAACTCCGTGTTGCGACTTCACAGAGGGTGAATGTGAGTGACTTGGTATTTCCCTTCCTGTCTAGTAACATCCTGATGATTTAATCAAGGTCTGTGGTTGCAGAACCGCTAATTTCAAATCCCGGGAAGAGGAAGGGTGAGGGCAAAGGGGGCAGAAAGAGTAGGTTCTCTGAATTGCTGTTTTAAAGGATCTTGGACTGCTGTCCCAACGGCGCTTTCTGAAAGTCCTGCCGTCCGTCCTCCAGGGTCCCCTCGATTCAAGCAGAGGGCGGCGGGGGTGGGGGCGCTCCTGGACACCCCTAATAAAAAGCTATGGGTGCGTCTGAAACTCCTATACCATGATGTTGCACGAGAATCCACCCCAAAACTCCCAGTGGGGGAAATAACTTAATCAGGACCAGCTGAGGACTAAGAAAAAAGCAGCGATCGTAAACTGAAAAAGTTGCCTTTTGGGGGGCAACGGTTTCTAGATTCTTTGCCCCAGGGTATCTTAGTGGAACCCCCAAACTGACTTGGGGGAGAAGACAGACAAGCCCTCACATGGGTTCAAAGTATGCCTAGACAGGTGTGGAGCTGCCAGCCCTACCCTCGCCTACCTTGACACGTGCACGAACGATACGCGCACAACGCGTGTGCAGCTTTCACAGAAGTAGCCTCCTCGATCTGTTTCAAGAAGCCGTGGGGGAGGGGAGCCCAAACCCCCAAACAAACGTATTGTGTGGCACCTTTAAGCCTACTAATTGTATGTATTTCAGTGTGAACCTTCGTAGGTTGGGTGATCGCCAACTTCCCCAGACACATTAGACACGAACAGATACTCCGCCCTGAAAGGAGAGAAGCAGATGCGGGGCCAACGGGGCTTGACCTCCTTCTAGACCTAGAGGAAGCGTTCACACAAACTCTAATGCACGCAAAGAGCTCCACGGACCATGCTGCCCCTGAGGCGTACAGGTTCTCCCTGGGCATTGTGCCGGCCATCCGGGTATCACGCCGTCTCTGCAAGAACATAGTAAAACCCGTAGAGTCAGCGCTATCCGCTGCCCGGAGTACCGGCGGGCGGGCTGAGCGTGGAGGAGATGCCGTGACGCCTAGCAGCCATGGCCGCGAGCAAATGATGACTCTTCCCTCACAAGCGAGAGCCTGAGAAGGGAGGGGGCCAACTCCCCTCCCCTCCCCGCGGAGAACCCCCTTTGGGCGCGAGCCCTTCTTTTGGCGTCTCCGCAGTTCAGGGCAGGGCGGTGGCATCTCTGACGTTACCTTTCCCCATTGGTCTCTGGCCGGCAGCACATGCTCAGGACATCTATATAAAGACTCCCCCACCCCCCCCCCCCAGCCCCAACCTCCCGCGCCCCGGGTTCCTAGGCTGGAGCTTCTGCTGAGTCGCTTCTTTGCTACCTCTTGGTCGAGCCGGACCGCTCCATCCCTCGCAGCGTGATGGCCAACCCAGACGTTTTTGTAGGCAGATGGCACCTCATCTCCAGTGAAGGCTTTGAAGAGTTTATGAAGGAATTGGGTAAGGAAGTGCTTTGTCAAAAAAAGAGGGTGGAAGGAGATCTTATAAAAGGATGGGGGCATTATTATCTATCTATCTATCTATATATATTATATATATTATTATATACATTATATATATATATTACAAAACACATTTTTTGAAAATATGGGAACATGGAAAAGTAAGGATTAAGAGAGAAAAGGAGGGTGTTTAAATTACTAAAGCAATGTCATAATCACATAAGAGGAATTGACTTTTTTTGTATAAACATACTGTGTATACATATACACATCATACAGTGAATGACATATTCCAAGTTGTGCTTTGTTCATGTGAGCATAACTTGATTTTGTGCATATGTAAATAAAAAGAGGGACTACAGTCAAAAGCTGTAAATCTTACTGACAGAATTATCTTTTAAAATGGCTGTTTTGGATTATATGAATTATCGGCTGCTGCTGTGATTGTAAAACTCCTGTCTCTGCTTTGTATTGGGTGTATGTGTGGCATAGCTTCTTTTGTGTTTTTTGTGTATGCACAGTACTGTTAAATTGCCATGCATTTCCCCAGTGGTCTTTATTTCTGAGTATGCACATCACTATCTTTCTCATTCATGCGCATATAGTTTGTCTGTCTTTATTAGGGGGGGAGGATTATGAAGAGGGAATAGGAATCAATTAATTTTCCTCTGTTGGAAGCACGTCTTCCTCTCTGAGCTCATGTGGGGATCAGGGATTAGGAGCTTTGTGTTTTATTTTCTCAGCTCCTGGGAGACTGAATGCTCTGTCCAAGGTCTGCGGAGAAGAGCTTGGGTTTATATGCATACAAATGGATATTGTTTCAAACATGAGCTGCTGAATGGAAAAAAGGGTTGCAGATCTTTTGTGTGAAACTCCATTGAAAAACATCTCTTGTGTGTGTATGAGTCATGGGGTGCAGAAAGGGGGCTGGGGTATTGAGGGAGAGGTGAAGGGGATGGGCAGAGGGCAGAACTGGGAGGGAAGAATTTATCTGAGATTTTCTTTGGTGCTGGATGGAAAGCAATTTAGAAATTTTTTTTGGAACTGTAATATGTACTGCAGTTATTATTGGATGACATCTAGATGCTATTGGCACAGAAAGAATCTGAACAGCGGATATCCTGATCTTCACAGAGTAGCTGGTGCTAAAAAAAATCTCAATATTTGACTTTGTGATCTCACCATAAAAGGGGGGGGGGGGGAATCCTGAAACCAAATTTTCCAAAATCAAGAACATGAATGCAAACTATAGCCTAATGATATCGTTCTCACTCTCCCCCACCCACAAATAAATTAAACGGTGCATTAGGCACATGAATGATGAATGGTTTTGTACTGCATTGATAGGTCTGCCAAGAGTACATGTTTAGAAAGCAATAAGTCCAGCTGAGGGTGAAACTGGGAAGAACAACAGTTTCCTGAATTAACATCCGGCTGTTTTGTTAGGGCCTTTCTTCCTTCTGTCCTTGCGGATTAATTCAGCTAAAATGGAGTGAGAATTCAGTGATGACTCTTGGACAAGTTTGTGCATACTTTGTACTAGATTCAGAGCCAGCAGTCCAAACTTTGCAGGACAAGCTGAATTCTCTGATCCATATAAATTTAAGCAAAGAAAATAATGTTTCATACTCTCTATATATGCTGTATATCAATGCATTCTGATCCTCCTCTTCTAGGGCAGGAGCAAAAGCCAACACTAAGGTTCAGTTTCTAACTATTCCATGCTTATCCTGAATCCTTAGGGACTTCTCTTTTGAGAGTGAATGTGATCATACTCAATATAATGACTTGCATGTCCAAGTGTGACCCTAAGACCACAGAATATCCAAAACCCTGACACTGAGTGGCAAAAAGAAGAATCAGGAATATAGTTTTGGGTTTCTGTCTGGAGCTACAGTGTGTGAGTGTTGTGGCTTGCACAGATCTCTTCATCCAGCTAGATTTGGAAAAATTACTTCTTTGGACCGCACTTCCCAGAATCCATAATGGGCATGGTGGCAGTGGGAATCTCGGTGCTGTAGGCTAACAAAGTAGCTCTTTTGACCTTTCACCCTTTCCCATAGTACACACACTTAATCTTTCACATGAGGTTCCTGTGCCCGACAAATGGAGACTGTAGGGAGGCTAGTCTGCTATGTATTCAGATCGTCATAGGATTGCTCTGTATCACATTTTGTCTTCATTGAGGAAGCAGCTGCAAGGAAAACAAAACTTCCTAGATTACGCTTGTATGTCATGGTCTAACAAAGTTGTTAATCTTCTCTTAGACTTGCTATTGGAGCCTGGGTCAATGGTGTTTGATATGTGTACATAAATCCCATCATTTGTTCACTTGCTTATTCAACTTACTTACTCAGTTCTTAAAGATTCACTGACAATTGGAAAGCACTGGGTTTTTTTAAGTGGCATGAAATCTGTTTGTAATTTGTTTTTATGGTGTAAATCTTCACTTGAGGTTGTAACTATCAAGTAGTGATTAAGTATTTAGGGATACTAACCTTTAATCTCAGTAGAACTGAACTGCAGGGACATTTATCTGTACTGAATTATTTTATCTCTCCTTGAAAGGGGTATCATTTGCTTGCTTTACAATTTATTCCTTTTCAAAGGGTTTTTTTATACTCTTATTTCATGTTTCTAAACTTGTTGCATTGCAGTGAATGTGTATCTTTTGCCTAAGCAGATTAATTTTTAGAATTGCATCTGGAGTAGAGCTTTTTTTTTTAAAAAAAAAATGCTGAGCTCTTACAAAAAACCTATTGCCATGTATGGCAGAATAAAATTAAAAGGGCTGTGATCAGCACCCTATTATTTACAGTGCAGCAACACCTCTGCTGACTCACCGGATTTCTCCTTCCTCCCCTAATTAGAAAGTTGGGAAATCTTGTGTGTGTGTGACTTCATCATGATTATCACTGTGTTTGGCTAAACCTGACAGGTTCTTCTTTTTCTGTCTGGCAGGTGTTGGCATGGCCATGAGGAAGGTGGGAAGCATGGCTAAGCCAGATGTTATCATCACCAGGAATGCAGATGGATTCATTATAAAAACAGAAAGCACTTTCAAGACCTCTGAATGCAGCTTCAAAATTGGAGAGCCTTTTGATGAAGATACGATAGATGGCCGAAAAACAAAGGTAAAGAATGAGCTTGGAAAAGCAAGTGTTGGACTACAGCTATCCAGTCGACGTAGCTGAACTCTGGGTAATGGAAACAGTTACTCAGGAAGCATGCAGAGGCAATTCCTGCTTGAAGGTTCATTATGAGTTTTGTTGCATACAAGTTAGTCCCTCATGAATGATGTAGTAATTTCCCTCACAGTATCTGTAGTGTTGCTGTGAATGATACTGGTTGTACTTTTTTTAGTGCTGCACAAAGGCATGCCCATTCAAGTGAAATTATTTATGAGTTAGCTTGATACTGAATTCAGCTTATCAGTCATTGGGTTAGCAACGATGATCCTTCAGATATTTTTGGGCTGGAACTCCCATAATCCTTCCTGGGCCACACTGCTTGATGGGAGTTGAAGGCTAGGAACATCTAAAGAGCTACAGCTGCCTACTTCTACATTAGGATTTGACTAAAGTCTCGATTGAGATGTTGGTCCTAACTATAGAGCAGACCCACTGAATCAGTGGAAATATAACAAGTATTATTAATATAACAAGTATTATAATATAACACATGTATTCAGTGGGTCTATGCCAAGTGAGACTAAATTGGATTTAGACACTTGTTATAATAAGTGTTTGAGTCAACCTATTGGAATAATTAATTAGTCCAAATTAAACCTATTGTCATCTATTTTTCTTGCAGTATCACCTGAATTTATTGTTTTTATTTTAGGCCTCATTCTTCACCCATCAGTTATGTTTCTAGAGCAACTTTCAAAATTTTGCGATAAGAGAACACATTCAAAATATCAACCACAGATTAAAAACATGTTCAAATGAGCAGTATATAACAACAGCCACATCAATAGCACAGACCTATGTAGATCTACCCCCAAGTAAGTTCTGTCAAGTTCAGTAGAACTTATTCCCAGGTAGATGGAGACAGCATTGCAACCTTAAACATTTAAACTTAGAAAGATTGTGATAATAAAGTAGCCCTGAAGGAATATCTGTGGCTGATCATGGAACAAAGGAAGACTAATTGCCTTAGAGAAAGAACAAAGGAGTCGACAGCGGATGTCCGAGCCAGCGGAGCCTACAGGCAATGCCCTGAGAGCTCTTTTATTTACTTAGCATGATTTACATAGTATTTTATGAGAGAGACAGATAGGATACTAGTTACCTAATCGTAACCAGGATTGGCTGAAATAACCCTTTGATCTTATGCTCTACCTCTAAGCGAAAGGGCAGAATAAGGGGTTACCCCACCTGCTGGCAGCTGCTGCTTCCTGCCAGGAGTGTATGCACGTCACTGGAACAGAATGCAGCTGCAACCTTTAAGCAGAAGTTTCCCCCAAACATCAACATAAGCACATTAACTAAGGTTCATTGAAATAAATGAAGTCCATAAATTTTGCTCTGAGATGGCTTTTCTAAGTAACCATAGATGTTTAACCATAGTGTGAGTTCTGGTGACATTGTGAGCTGGGGTTAATTTAAACTGAAATGGAGAACTTCCAGATACCTCCCAGTGGCCATGGCAGAACAGGTGAGGGAAATGCAGAAGCCAAAGGTTTGCTATGGTTTTTCCTCATCAGACTCAGCTATGGTTTTGCATTCCCTCTGAAGCTCACAAGCATTACTTTTGGGGTGTATGGGGAAATTGGTGAGGAAATGGGAGAGGGCCTTTTCTGTTGATGCTCCCAGATTCCGGAACACCCTCCTATGGAAGGTCAGGCTGGCCCCATCTTTACTGTCCTTCTGCATGCAGGCAAAGAACTTTATCTTCAGCCAGGCTTTTCCTCAGTGACTAGCTATCTAAGAGAGGTATTAAAATGGGATGGTTTATATTTTTGTTGCTTCTAAATATGTTTTAGTAATTCTTTTACCTAACATTTTTAATATGTTTAATTCCTTTTAAATATTGAATAGTTCAATGTTTTTAGTTTTATCATGTAAGCCACCTTGGATCCTTTTTATGCATTATAGTTACCAAACAGGTTAGTACTCAAGAAGACAACACCCATGGTTAGGACAACACAATACTCAGCAAAGTGAAGGACCATTGCTTTAAGATTCTTTTTTCTAATGGACAAATACTTCCTGCTGTTCTCACTGCAAAAGTTAGTTAGTTTGTTTTCACAACAAAGGTCTTCAGCCTTAATATGACGAAAGTATGACTGTGGTTTGATGACTCAATTTTGTCTTCTTGGGCCATAAAAGAACATGTTATTTTATTATGCTGTGGAGTTACGGCGTCAGCGTCATTGCTACACTTACATATTTTGATACAGTCAGGTCACAGAACCTGCCTGAATGATTCAGTGAGTTTTGCCTGGGACTGCCTTGCCTGTGGTTGACACTGAACTGTTCTCACTTTAAGCAAAAGATGTGGGTCAAGCTGAAGATCCCTTTCAAAGGCTTCTCCTCCAAACTGGCACAACCTGAACCTGTACCACCTGCATGACAGTATGCATAAGACGCCAGGTCATGTTAATTCTCAAAGCCATACAGTCTGCTCCCAAGTGATTTGGTGCATGGAAAACCCCCAAAGATAAAAGCAAATGCAAGACAAAAAAACATGCAGAAGTAAGCCCTGGTGCACAGCCAATCCTCACAGTAATGACTGCTTGTCAAAACCTTTCCCTCCCCTAGAATTATTCTACTCCTCAGACTGGTTCTACATCTGTCTTTATCATACGCAAATTGCTCTTCTTGGTTTCCTCCCTTCCTTTAGAATAGTAGTGCTCTTTCTGTTTATCAACGAGAAAATGTCTTCAGTTGGAATACAGAGGTGACTTATCATGAGGCAAAATGAGATAGGTGGCAGAATTCGATGCATTATTAAAGATGAAAAAGTGGGTAATGCAGACTGATTAAACTCATGGGCACAATCATTTAGGAAGTCCTAAATGGGCTTAATTGAAATAATTAACATTTCTGTAAACATTTACTACTGTTCTAAGATCCTTTGGTTCTCCAAATATTTTGGATTATAACTCTCAGAACCCGTTACTGTTGGGCTTACTTTTTGGTACTTCTAGAAGTTGAAGTTCAAAGCATCTGATAGGTCCAAATTTCCTACCCTTGACTTAATGACATCTGTGGGTTATTCACATAGCTGGGCATCATTTGCATTTTCTGCCCTGTTATTAGCTAGTTCTACTCATACCTGTCAGGACAGAATTTTATAGAGGAAAAAGCACAGCAGCACAGGTTAATCACAGAACATTTTTGGTTATCCTTTTTCCACAGACTGTTAAGCACTCTGAGCCTTCACAATTATGCTCCAATAATTGTGTGAACTAACAATAATGGGTGTTTTTGGTTTTTAGGGAATTTGTGCACATGGCTGCTTCGGACGGTCGTTTCATACTCTTGTCTTGATGGGGAAGAGAACTGGTCAGCTAGTGGGGTGGGGATTCTTGGAGGAATGTAGGCTGAAGAATTTGCAGTAGGTGAGGAACTGGAGGTATGCCATAGTAAAAAACAGACATGATGGGGCGGGAAAGGGAATAGGGAACTCAGAAGTGTTTAATTTGGCATATAGGTCTGCTTATAATATTTGAATTCTGTCTCCTTTTGTTTTTGTGAGAGGAACTTTCCACATCCAATTATAAATCTGGAAAAACAAGAAAATGCTGAAATTCACCTCATCTTCTAGACTAATGCTGCTCACAGTCACACAACTCACATGATCACAGGCTCACCGTAATAATTTATCACTTGGTGAAAGTAGTCCATTTTGTGTAGCTTGCATTATGATGAATAATGGAGTATTGGGGCAGGCCCTTCTGATGAATAGTGGAAGTGTTCATACAAGCAGACATTTTGGTCATGTGCTTTACCACAAGATCAGAAATATGGGAAGTATTGTCTTATTTTCTTGTTCTGTATCAAGGCTAGATTTTTTGAATCAATTATCTGTGGAACTGGCTAAGTACCAACATTTCTATTCCTTTACAGACTCTTATCACCTTAGATGAAAACAACGTGTTGACCCAGAGTCAGAAGTGGGATGGCAAAGAGGCCACGATAACAAGGAAGATAGTTGATGGGAAGCTGGTTGTAGTAAGTGGAATTTTTATTTTGTTTTCCATGCCAGATTTGTACACAATAGCTGGAATGTTGTATGTTTCATGCATAATAAGTTCCCATCTGTATTGCCCTTTTCTACAGCAATTTGAAGAGCGACTTAATGAATGAACCTTCTTTGTCTTCCAGGAATGTGTCATGAATAGTGCCAAATGTACTCGGGTCTACCAGAAAGTATGAAGACACCGGCTTCCTCTTTGGATTGGGAGCCCCGTGACCAACTGTTTACTTCCAGCAACAAAACTACTATACACTCAATTGTTTCTCATTCTTTGCCCTCCACTCTAGGTTTTTTGGAGCATTTTGGAGGAATTAGTACTGTATGTGATGAAATGTTGAGCTCTTGTAATATTAATTGAGAATATTAAAATTGCAAGTGTTAAATATAAAAATTGTAACTGTTTTAAAATATTTTTTAAATTCCCCAGAAGTCCTAGGAATTCCAGTTAGAGGAAATATGGAAAGAGAAGTGACTGGATGGCTCAGTGGTTTAGGCATCTGGCTGCAGAGCTAGAGGTTGAGAGTTCGATTCCCCACCATGCCCCCTTGATAGGGGCTGGACCTGATGATCCATAGGGTCCCTTCCAGCTCTGCAGTTCTAACATGGTGATGATGATGATTTCTAATTAAGATGCTTTCTCAAGAAAATGCTAAGCACACTTTTACCATGATCCTACATATTTTAGAACTTTTTTCTTTTCTTTTCTTAGAGGTTCTGCCGAGTTCAATAACATTCTGTTGTAAATGTGCTTTGTCTTGGGGTCTTAAGGGGAGAGGGGGGAAGCATTTTTGCTCACATTCTTGTAAAGCACTGGTGTTAGTGACAAGTGGGGAACAAGATCTTCCAGACTTTAGAATATGAATGGGTAATGTGATTTCCTAAATGGCTATTAGATCATAATCCCCTTGAGTGCTATTGAGGAATGATGACTCTTGTAGTATAATCTTAGGAGGGGTTAAACTAAACAAACAAATCCCAAACAAATTAATGAGCTGGAAAAAGTGCAGGAAGGGATGACTGAAATGAACAAGGAACTGGAACGACTCCCCTGTGAGGAAAGGTTACTATGCTATTTAGCTTAGGAAAAAAAAAGTTGAGTAAGGAGAAATTTTGAGGTGTATACAAGTATGTGTTGTATGGGGAAAGTTGATAGGGCAGTGTTTTTCTCCCTGTCTCCTCATTTTTGAACCTGAGGTCACCCACTGACAGTGATTGGTGGGGGATTCAATACAGATAAAAGAAAGTGCTGTTTCACACAGTGCATGGTTAGATGGTGGAATTCGTTGTTATGTTATGCAGTGATGATGGTCAGCATGAATGGCTTTTAAAGGAGTTTAAATAAATTCATAATAGTTATGGCAATCAATGGCTAATTAGGTTGGCTATATATCACCTCTAGTATCAGAGGGAGTATTCCTGTGAGTCTCAGTTCCTGGGATACATCAGGCAGAAGGTACAGATGCACTTAAGTCCTTTTGGTTGTCCTTTAAACATCCAAAATGTTGGATGAGATATGCTTTTGGCCTGATTCAGCATGCCTCTTTTTGTGTTCTTACCCTGTGCATCCCTTCTTCAGGAGGTCCTAATATCTTCTTGATTTTTACTTCTTCACTGCTGGTGTAATATACGAAACTCAGTTTATGCATGGTCCTTTCTGTCTTCCTTGTTGTCGGGGGTTGGGGGGTGGAACTGCTTCTAAATGATAATCTATATATGGCACAACTGGCACAAAGGCCTCTTGACTCTTACTGGAATATCCCTTTGTCACCTTTACGTTGAGTCTTGGATTTTATGATTCTCTCAATTCCCAGGTTGGACCCAGTGAGGTTTCCGTTAATATACATCCAAACATACCTGTCACACAGTTGTGTCAAGGAGTTTTTTTCACTGACCATTCTGCCTTTCTTCTTATGCTTCTTGTGAACCTATGACATGTAAATGAACTGCCATTCATTGGTGGTGGTGGCTCGGCACATGCTCTTAAGATTCTTGGGTTTGTTACTTGCATATTTCTTCCATTTGTTTTCCTAATTTCTATAGAATCATGCTGCCCCTCCTCTACAACTTTATGTTATTTTCTCTCCAAAACAGGGATTATTACTCATCAAGATGTTTCATTAAGGATCTAATATTTTTACAGCTATCTATAAAGCAAACAAAACCATGCAGAGGTACACTATCACTATCTCCCTTCCTGATAAGTTTGGAGAGAAAAGTCTTTGGAAAGGGATAAAACTTTGGAAATATACAAAGCAATTGGAATCTGCTGATGTAATAATGATGGCCAGCCATTTGGAGACACAGGCCCCTAACTGCTGAGTGTTCACTTCTGCTTCTCCATGCTAATCCCTGATGCCATTATGGTATGAGTGCAAGTACTGTAGTGCAGGGGCTGACACTGACACCCTTTGTCTTGGCAGGTGCTCATGAGGTATGAAAGGTCATGCACTAAATCTGGTGGAATGCCCCAGTTGGACTAGAATTAGACCCACTGGATCATAAGTAGAGAGACCCATTTAAAGAGGAGCCTCGTGGTGCAGTGGTTAAATTGCAGTACTGCAGCCAAAATTCTGCTCATGACCTGGGTTCAATCCCACATAGCCAGCTTGAGATTCATTCAGCCCTCCATCTTTCCAAGGTTGGTAAACTTAGTACCCAGCTTGGTGGTGGTGGAGCAATTTGTAGTCTGCATAATTAAATTGTAAACCACCCAGAGGGTACTTTAAGTGCTTTGGGGTGGTATATAAGCAGCACACTTTGCTTTATTCAATGGATCTACTCTCTTTCAGACTATTAGTTGGATTCAGACCCATATCATGATTGCAATATTCATTTACTCATCACATCTTTATGGGATAAAACTACAGGCAGGTAATTCTTGTGTGTATCTGTGTGTATCTATGTATGCCTATATGTGTGCCCAGCAAAGGTGGAAACAGCGAGAAAACCTGATTTGTCAGAATGTTAACTACAACAGTTGGAATCTCATAATCTATTCAGTCCATTCAACCTGGATGATGTAAGCAGATAATTCAATATAAACATAGATCAGTGGATTCCAACTGCCTTGATTTATTTGTAAAATTTTATCTCATGGGAAAGAGTTACTCTTGAAACCTGTGGGAATTTAAAACAAAACAAAACACAGCATCCGCTCCGGCTGTTGTCTTGTTTATATATTGGTCAAGAAAGTTCTATTCCAGACCTGTGAACTTTAAAAAAATGTTTTGGTTGAGAGTTAATGCATTTCAGAGTCTCCATTGGAACCTACGTTCCCTCTAAGCTGCACGTCTGCGCAGCCGAGCCCGTGTTGCTGCCCATGTGCTTCCGGTTGTGGCTGGAACCCCACATGCGGGGGGTGGGGGTGGGGGCCCCACCCCCACCCAGCACTAGCAGAAAATTAGAGAGAATGTTGGACTATATTGCTGTGAACTAGGAAATGCTGTATATAGTTTCTCCCACCAGATTAGTTAGTAGAGATTTAGGATGTAATTCTGTACATTCTTATGTGGAAAAAAAGACCTCCTGAATTTGTATCGGGCAAAAACAACAGAAAAATAAAGAAGATAAAAATGTGGCACCTTAAAGACTTACTGCTATATTTTAATGTGAGCTTACCTGGACAAGTCCACTTACTCAGGTGTCTGCTACCTTTTCTAAAACGGCTGAATTTGGTGGGGCTTCCTTCCGAGTATGCATTCTAAAGATTATATCCTAATTCATGTGCTTCTTGTCCATTTCAAATTGATGGAAGATAGAGCATAATTCTATTAGTGTTTACACCAAAAGAAGACTCATGGCTCATTGAAAGTTGCTCTGAAGTGCTTTATTTTCCTAGGTTTTATATATTATTGATCTGAAAGAAGATATATTCTTCCCATTCAGATAAAGTACTAAAGGAAATAAATTAAAATAATTAAAATAATTTAAGTTGTCCTGCAATCAACAGGTTACATTGGGGTACCTTTTAAACCTGAATGGGCTTGGAAATTGTAATAGAAAAATAATTTGCAGAAATTATGTCTCAAAACTAACCAGTGCCTTATTTTCATGGATGCTTCTGTTAACGTGCTTGAATGCAGCTTTCCATCTTATTATTCTATGTTACTCTTTGAGAGAAGCTGGAAGAGTGTCCGCCTACTATGGATATGGATTTTTTTTAAAAAAAGGCCTAGTTATGTAGTGTGTTTTCACCAGAAACATTAGTCCTCCGTGGGATATTCAAAACAGCTGGAGAAAAATCACATTTCTTGATCCTCGGAAGTCACATTGTCTGCTTTATGGTGGTTGAAGCAAGTTGAAGTACACATTTCTAGCAAGAATCCCCTGCCCTAGAGGCTATTTTAGGTTGTGGTTGGGGAACGACCTCCAGATATTTTGGACTTCAGTTCCCAGAAGCCTCAGCAAACATAGCCAATGGTAAGGAATTGTGGGAGAAATAATCAAGAACACCTGGTGGGCCAAAGGTAGCATGCTTTTACAAATGAAAGGTTTCTTTCTTGATTCTTCTAGGCCAGTGGTTCCCAACCTTGTGTCCCCAAATGTTCTTGGGCTACAACTCCCAGAAGCCTTCACCACTAGCAGTGCTTACCAGGATTTTTGGAAGTTGTATTCCAAGAATATCCGGGGACCCAAATTTGGGAACCACTGTTCTTTGTAATATTCTTTCCTAAAATTAGTTGAGATTTGATCTTTTGTATGAAGACATTTGGGATACTTATTTTTTATTTTGTTCACACCAGTTTTAAAGTTAAATAAATGGTTGTAGAGCCATTTCTGTCTATGTATATTCCTGTTTTATTAGAGCTTCAAGTATGCAATTTATCATCACCACTCATATTATGCAGAAGTGCGTATTTCTGTTTCTAAAACTTCTTTTGGGGTAGACATGTTTCCCACGTAATTTTGCAGAAGAAAACCTCTCTCCTTTTTGACTTTTCAATTTTGCATTTGATCTTCTTATACATTTAGACTGTGGATTTTTTTCATTCACATCATACCTTTATGCTACATGAATTAACTTTGGTGTGGAGTAAATTTATGGCTTCTATATTCTTCTGTTTATCTCTAGTCAGGCACCATTTTGTTCCTAGGTTGCAATCCTATATGTGCTTGCTTGGCAGTAAGTCCTATAGGTCTACTTACTTCTCAGTAGACCTATGTATAATTGTACTGCATTGTAATGGGTTGGATTCAAACACAGTCATATTTTGAGCATGGAAATCATGACTTATTTAATAGGTATAAGTCTTGGCAAGACGAAAGCTGAAGCTTATTTAGCATCATTTATCTTCAGTGAAGGCAAGAGGAGAAGGGGACGACAGAGGACGAGATGGTTGGACAGTGTCATTGAAGCTACCAACATGAATTTGACCAAACTCTGATTCCTTTATTTGCATGTAATTAAGGTGAAAGGTGAAAATATCTCCAGGCTTTTCATGAGCCAATACAATAATAATTCAAAATTTTGCATTGTGAACAGTGGTGGTCACAATGTATTATTAGCCTTCTTATGGTATCTGACCATGTCCAAGGCTTTGATCTGTTTCTTGCTTCTGATCTGATTAAGTCAGGATACTGAAGGGCGGTTTGTTTGGCTCCAGCATCTTCAGAGAGAACTCTGAAAAATAAACATATTCTAAATGTTGGAATATTTCTTGCCCATACATCAAAGTTGTGATCCTTGGAACACATATGCCATTAATGCCTGTAGGTTTGTAAAGTCTTCATATGACCATAGATGAACCTCCTTTGTAATTTTTCTAAGAATTATTTAGGAAGACATTTATTTTTTATTGTTTACACACATTTCAAAGAACAAATGAATATAAGGTTGTTTTCTTCAGGAGAGGTCACTGTAAAATCCATCTAAGAATATTCTGGGTTTGTTCTTCATTCACTCTGTTTGCTGTGGAACAAGTAGCTGTAATTTCTGTGGTGAAGAAGCACTCTGCCAGAGAAGCCGCTGGCCCTGTGAATGGTGAGGGATGGAAAGGGGAGGTGAAGGGGGACTTAGAGATTGCAGAGAAATTAAATGAATTCTTTACATCTGTCTTCACGACCTTGGGCCCAAGACCTTGGGCAGATTCCACTGCCTGAATGGCCCCTCCTGACTGATGAATTAAATCAGATACAGGTTAAAAGAGAGAATGTTTTAGACCTAATTGATAAATTGCCAGAGGACTGGAGGATAGCACATGTCACGCCAATCTTTAAAAAGGGAAGGAGGGGGGACCTGGGAAACTACAGGCCGGTTAGCCTAACATCTGTTCCAGGGAAGATGGTGGAAAGCCTCATCCAAGATAAAATCTTAAAACACATAGAAGGACAAGCCTTGCTGAGGGAACATCATCATGGCTTCTGTAAGGGTAGGTCTTGCCTCACAAACCTTTTAGAATTTTTTGAAAAGGTCAACAGGCATGTGGATGCGGGCGAACCAGTGGATACTGTCTATTTGGATTTTCAGAAGGCGTTTGACATGGTCCCTCAGAAGGTGATTTTCAGAAGGCATTCGACGTGCTGAGAAAACTCCACAATCGGGATAAGAGGGCAGGTCCTCTTAGGGATTGAGAATTGGTTGAGAACCAGGAAATAGAGAGTAGGTGTCAATGGGCAATTTTCACAGTGGAGAGAGGTGAAAAGCGGTGTGCCCCAGGGATCTGTCTTGGGATCGGTGCTTTTCAACTTGTTCATCAATGACCTGGAGACAGGGATAAGCAGTGAGATGGCCAGGTTTGCAGATGACACGGTGGTGAAGACCAGAAGGGATTGTGAAGAGCTCCAGAATAATCTCTCCAAATTGGAAGAATGGGCGGCAAGATGGCAAATACGTTTCAATATGAGAAAATGTAAAGTAATGCACATTGGGGCAAAAAAAAAAATTAAAACTTTAGTTATCAGCTAATGGGTTCTGAGCTGTCCGTGACAGATCAGGAAAGAAATCTTGGTGTGCTGGTGGACAGCTCAATGAAAGTGTCAACCCAGTGCACAGCAGCAGTGAAGAAGGCCAATTCCATGCTAGGTATCATTAAAAAGGGAATTGAAAATAAAACAACCAACATATAATGCCATTGAACAAAACGCTGGTAAGGCCGCACCTGGAGTATCGCGTACAGTTCTGGTTGCTGCACCTCAGAAAAGACATAGTGGAACTGGAAAAGGTGCAGAAGAGAGTGACTAGAATGATTATGGGGCTGGGGCACCTCCCTTAAGAGGAAAGGCTACAGCATTTGGGGCTCTTTAGTCAGGAGAAAAGGTGCCTGAGGAGGATATACAAAATTATGCAGGGGGTGGATAAAGTGGACAGTGGGAAGCTCTTTTCCCTCTCACACAATACCAGAACAAGGGGACGTCCACTCAAATTGAGTGTTGGGAGACTGAGAACAGACAAAATAAAATATTTCTTTACCCAGTGTGTTGTTAGTCTGTGGAACTCCTTGCCACAGGATGTGGTGATGGCATCTGGCCTAGATGCTTTTAAAAGGGGATTGGACAGATTTCTGGAGGAAAAGTCCATTGCAGGTTACAAGCCATGATGGGGATGTATAATCTCCAGGCTTAAAAGAAAGGTACCTCAAAATGCCAGATGCAGGGCAAGGGCATCAGGAGACATGTATCTAGTTGTTTTCTGTGCTCCCAGAGGCATCTGGTGAGGCCACTGTGAGATACAGGAAGCTGGACTAGATGGGCCCTTGGCCTGATCCAGCAGGGCTCTTCTTATGTTCTTATGAGAAGCTGATGTCTGTTAACATTCAGCTGAAAAAAATTATTGTGAATCCAAACTGATTCCTTACTCATTTTAATTTCCCCCCAAAACTGATTCAAATGCACAGAAGCTGTCATGGGTACAAGTCCTCTTACATTGTACCAATTCAGTATTCAAATAGAAAATCAACTTTTATAAATAATCCCTAATATCACACACAACCATCTGCACCATGCATTGTGCTAGTTCAAATATATTTTACCAACCCTCTCCTTCATCCATTAGCTTTTGGTATGGAAGGATATTTTATGTAGCAATTGCGTTAACTTACACTTCCCTGTCAGCACTGTATGCTTTGCACAGGACTGTACCACATTCTGTTTCCTCATGTTTGATTAAAATTGTCACTGTGAGCCATAGAGAAGTTAAAGAATGTTAATGATTAAAAGTGCAGACTTCTTGAACAGTTACTTCTGTCTGTATGAAGTTGGGCTATTCGTATAAGAGAAGCTGTGTTCACAGTAATGAATGTAATAGGCTATACCAAGTGTTAGAGGGTGGGAGGCAGTCCAGAGCAAGGGTCAACCTTGACATCTTCCACAACCACTCAGGGTACCTGTCAGAAAGAGGCTACATTTGATATCTATCCAGGGAGGGTTGAGCCCTTGATCAGGGTCACTTCAATGGCTATGTGGGAACCAGAAGTGCCCAGAGGTGAGAAAAAAACAAGGGAGAACCTTTGAGAAGGGAAGGATGGGGAACTGTAAAGGGAAATGAATCAAGAGCAGAGGGATAGGAGTGAGGAGGAGGAGAGAAGATGGAGGAATGTGGAATGATGCTTTGGATTGGCTGGAAGGGCTGTGGTGCCTGGAGATCCTCTCCTATTATGGCTATACTAATCTTGCTAAAGAACGTCCTTCCTCAGGACCCAGTGCCAGATAGGTCCACTATTGTTGGGCATGAGACCACTTGTCCTGCCAGAGACTAAACCTTCAGAGGGGTTCAGACCTTGGCTTGATCTAGCAGTGCCCAGCCTAATTCCACCTGTGTCGATCCCCATTCCAACCCAGCTATGTCACTGGTGAAATGAACAATTTAAGAGACCGCACCAGCTACAGTGGGACCTCTGTGCCAAAGAGAAGCAGGAGAAAGGACTCAGGAACTAAAGAACTAAAGTCCACTGGTAGACTTGGGATTTGGACCAGCAGGGAGTGAAGCTGAATTACCTTGCTGGAGCAGTGAAAACTGTGGGAGGTAAAGTGTGTGGAGGGGAAAGATCCCATTAATGCCAGTGAGCCACTAGTATATTGTTCCAGAATAAAGTTCTTGCTATTTGCACCAGCTGCTGTCTAGTATGGTGATGATCAACTCCTCCGGCCCCTTTGATGTCCTTTTGCCCAAGGAGAGCCTGGGACACACCTAGACATCTCTCTCTCTCTCTCTCTCTCTCTCTCTCGGGTCTACATTGATTGATCAGTGAGACCTTAATCTGCAGAGGGAGAGAAATGGATAAACAAATTGCAGAGAGAGAACAAGGAGAAGATCATGGTGATGAAGCCCTTCACTTTGTCTCTCATACTGTATTCCCTGGGTGGACTTAGTACAGCCCATGGGTTGCATGCGGCAGATCCCAATGCTTAAAAAAAAGGGGGTGGGGTGTGTGTGGAGAGACTTTGGCAAAGGTCACTGGTAATGACACCAAGGTCCTGGGATGCCAGAACAAGGATTCCAGGAGGGCTGTTTAATGAAGGCTGCTGGCAAAGGCCACAGATTATGTGGCTCAAACTGGTTTGCAGTTTAGAATTGACTTGAGCAGGTTGTCTCATTTGGCAAATAACTTCACTTAGCAGTCAAAGCAGTGAGGCTATGGGAGTCTCAAGAAAGTTAAGAACAAAGAACAAAGGCAGAGAGGCAGGATATGAGTCAATCAGTGGGTTGGTTTTTTATGACAAGGTTTTAGAGATGTGCATGCCACTATCTGCCAGGCAGTTGTTTTAAAGCTTTATTTCATAATAATGAGAGGCTAAGAGGGCTTAAAAGAAACAGAACTTTTGAAGTCAACTAGGCTGCAAATTTGTAAGTCTGGCGTCCAAGATGTACCAGTCAAAAGTTTCTATTCAGCTGTTCTCTCCTTCCTTCTTTCTTGTTATTGTTAGGAAAAGGTGGACGATGGTTGCAATGGAAGATGTCATGATTTGGCCTCTCTGTAAAATTCCATGAACGAGACAGGGTGGCTGCACAATAAAAGGGAGGAAACATTTTGTTTCATCTCATAGCAGTGGTTTTCAACCTTGGGTAACCCAGAGGTTCTTGGACTGCAACTCCCAGAAATCCCAGCCAGCACAGTTCATGGTGAAGTCTTCTGGGAATTGCAGTCCAAGAACGCCTGGGTTCCCCAAGTTTGAGAACCACTGCTTTACAGGTTATTACAAGTCAAATGTACACAATGCTGTTCTTGCATGTTTGCCTTTCAGCCTTGTTCCTTTCAGTGAGCTCTTGGATTAAAATTAAAGTATTGCAAACCAACAGGTTCTTCTTTGCTATTAAAGCTTTCCCCGAGGCTTCCTGGGCTCATTTAGCCTTGCAGTTGGAAGATTTTTGAATGCGTTTTCCCAAGAGCTAGTTTCCTATTTTATAATGAAAGGAAAATCATTTGGGAAAAGATGAAACTATATTTTCCCAGCAAAGAAACAATGAGCTCAGAACAAGGGACCGCTGGAGGTTGGGATAGGTTTTGCCTTCCTGTTACCCAGTGATCTCCACTCAGGGTCAAATTAGTCTTTAAATGGAGTGTGTATTCCCTGTGATTAACCTATTTCTCATCTCATAATGGGGATTTCTTTACAGATAGATGGTTCAGCAACCAGACCTGCAAAGGAAGACTGATAGACAAGTAAGGAAAATTAAGTGCTATGACAATCATTTCGCAGACATGTTGGTGAGCACCTCTTCTAAACTTGGAACACTATCTCTGCAATACATAGGAAAAGTATCATCTAATTTGACCTTCAAAGTGTACATTAGAGATAACAGATCATTCTGGCTTAAATGACTTTAGTGATCCATAGACATGATTTCCACAAACCTCTGTGGCTTAGAAATTAGACTTGTAAATGAAGCCTTATGTCAAGAAAACCAATTGCAAAACAAAGCAACAAACATTTTGAAAACTATATGAAGTGTGACAATTAGAGACTTTTTTCAATTCCTTCTTCTAATTGTGTGCTCTTTGGATTATACAGTTTGACCCTCAGATTGCATTTTCTCACGGTAAAGCTAGACAAGGTGCCAGTTTCTCAATCAGAATCTGATAAAACATTTAGAGAGGTAATTTTGATAGTTTTGCATGGTTAAACAATTACAGTCACCAATCATAAAATAAAACTAAGGTATTTTGCTATGTGCAGAGTTGAGATCCTCACATTTGGCTCAGCAAACAAATTTAAGCTTCTAAGGAAGCTTCACTTTGAATGTCATGCTAACCATACCATCTGTTTTGACCCTTTGCTGCTAGTGGTGGCAAGAAAGTCAAAATCTTGGAAACCAGGGAGTATTCCCTACCCTCCATCAGCCATGTTGGCTGATGGTGGCAGTGGGTCCTGTTGGAGTTTTTGCAACCTTGCATGACGCCTTTAGTAGGTTTGGTGGGGAGGGACTATCAATCTATGCAGCACTAACTAATTATTCCTTCCCTGCCTCTCTCTAATTCTCTTGAGTCTGTTGATTTCTGTTGTTTAAGGCAGTCATGTTTGTCAGTTTGCTGTTTGATCTGTTCTCAACCGTAAGTAAAGAAAATGGTTTTTGGTTGTTGTGGGTTTTTCAGGCTGTTTGGCCGTGTTCTGGAGGTTTTTCTTCCTAACGTTTCACCATCTTCAAAGGACAGGAGCTAGAATTCTGTCTGTGTTCTGACTCCTGTCCTCTGAAGATGCCAGCCACAGAGACTGGTGAAACGTTAGGAAGAAAAACCTGCAGAACATGGCCAAACAGCCCAAAAAACCCACAACAACCATCGGATCCTGGCCGTGAAAGCCTTCGAGAACAAAATGATTTTTATTCTTCCTGTTACTAATGTCAGAGTGAGTTATTGAAACTGTAAGTGCCAGCTTAAGGAAAAAGGGGGAAGAATGCTCTGGGGAAGTTGAAGCTATTCTGCCCTTTGAACCCCTCCACTTCTGTTGTGCAACTAGAGAAATTTAACCAGAAATTCAAAACTCTGTAACAGGTCCCACTGGCATTGGGGTGTGTGTGTGTGTGTCACATGGGGAGTTGTCAGGGTCCTGAGATTCTGAGTTCCTGGTCTAGACATTCCTGAACCAGACAGATCAGTGGTCTGATTTACACCAAGTCAGATCACTGCTTTTGTTTGGTTCAGGATTGCCTATACCAGGGAGGCGCATGTTTCCTTTGAATTGATTTCTGCAATAGCCCCACCTGTGATCTTGCTCATCTAACCAGCCGACTCTCACAATTCACTAAGTAGGATGAATCTGGTTACATATCAAACGTATATCCGTGATTAATAGCTTCCAGCCCTGTAGGTAGTAAAGGCCACATCCCTGACTTAGTCAATGTCTAGGTAAACTCCGATCTTATTTGGAGTATGAAGAAATAAGTCTGACAGTGATCTGGATTAAAACGGGAAGAGAAAAAGGCCGGACTTGTTTAAACTTCTGGGAGAATTTAAGGAATGGAGTGGCAGCTTAGAATCTTTCGTTATGACCATGAAGATGAGAAGTAGTACCACAATCCCTGTTTTACAAACCACCGATTTAATTTACCCCTGAGTCTATGGGAACTCTTTATTGCAACAATGTTGTTCTTCCTTTTCCTTGTGCTAGGTGCTTGGTTTGCAGGATCTGCTATTTCTTGTTTAAATATTTATTCATACAATCTCTAGGCCGAAAGTTGTTTTTATACCCATAGTGCTGCAAAAGTTAAAACCAGACAATTATTTATCTGCACATACTCCACTCTGTGTTTAATAATTTGGACACCCTCACACACATGAAACCCAGACTTTGTTTATTAGAGAAGACAGAGCTGTTGACGCAGTTCCTTTGTTATGTTATTTGTTAACATAACATTGGTTATGATCTTCATACTGTTACAACAATAGAACCCAGAGGTAGTGGCTGCCATCTCCCAAAATACAAATGGAGACTTGTTTGATATACTAGCCAAAAAATTTAAAGGCTGCCAAATGTAATAAATCACTCATCCCAGCACTCACTTCCTCCAGAGTAGTTTCTTTGAAAAGTATGACTCAAGCCTGTCCCCATTCCACCTTTTTGGATCTATGCCTTTGCTATCGCTATGAGACACTAGAGGTCAGAAGCCTCAGGTTTCAGGGGAGAATCTGGGCCTCCTATGTTCCCAATCTGGCCCTCTCAGCTTCCCCAGATGTTCACATTCCTTCCACATCACACCATGCTTTGATGCTTTCCCAGGTTTTGCAGAGTCTTTTCCTCACAGGTTGGACATATTAGGTTTTTTGGACTTTCAGCTCTTAGAATCTCCTGGCTGCAGGATTCTGGGGTCTGTAGTCCAAAACTTTCCAAACATTGAGCTCCCCCTCCTCCCTTTCTCAAAGGTTGGGATGCCTCTTCCTCAAGCTTTGTTACCTGCAGGAAAAATATAAAAGCTAAAATGGTGGCATATTTGGTCCTGTTCCTTTGTCTTCAGCTGTTCTTTGATATGAATATTTCAGCTGTCTGACTGCTTTCAGAATTTCATTATGAAATGAAGGTGACAGCAATGTCAAACACTGTTAGCATTTTATATTTAAAATACAACAATAGATATCTCTAAGATTTATAAAGCAACACTGAAGAGATTTAAGAAACAAATCTGGCATGGACATCTCCTATGACTTTTGCTTCCCCCCCACCCCCTAACCATTTACAATATATTGGTGCACAGTCGGATAAATAATGGAAGAGATCAAAAGCTAGCTTTCTTTTTAGTGGTCTAATAAAGGTTTTGCCTGCCCTTGCTTTTCTATTGTGTAAGGACTACATGGCTTTGTTCATTTGTTTGTTTAAAGTATATTTCTTTTTCATTTTTCTGTTTGATATAATTCATTTTAGAGAAATTCACTGGAACATGACTTTACTTTGAGGAATAGAAACATTATAAATAAAATCAACATTTGCCAGATTGACCTTTGGAAACATAAAGTATAACACCCCAGGGGCATAGCACTCAATTCGAGCTCCAGCTTGCAGTTGCACAAGCCAGAGAGCTGGCAGAGAAATTGATTCAGCAAGAAGCCTGAAAACAGGGAAAGCAATGGGGAATAAACCTTTAACACATGTGTGGTGCCTGGATTCAGCATTTTGAACTATCAGGAGCCCTAGAGATGAGTAGCTCCATTATAAAAAGCAATTATACTGAGATTTTGGACTTTTAGAAAGCAAGAAAGTTATATTTTATTCTGGAAAATATTGTAATAGAGGAGAGGTGGAGGGGCTTGTGAATGAAATAAGAGGGAACCTTTTCCCCAATTGAGGAAGAGCCCCCTGCCCTGGTTATAAGCCACCAATAGGAAGAGGCTTGAGAGCCCAGGGAAGAAGGAGAAAATCAGCTCAGTAACCCAAGGTTTTAAGTCAGCATAGATCAGGGCAGGTACAGATAAGTCCAGGATCTCTCTCCACCCCCACCCCCATGTCCAACAATGCAACAGAAAGGTGTGAAAGTGAGCCAGTGGTGCACTGGTTAGGGATGCTGCACCTGGACTGAGTCATGGGAGATCCAGGTCACCCAGTGACCTGGATCCAGTCACTCTCTCATCCTGTCCTGCCTGATAGAATTGCAGTGACAATACAATGGAGGAGGAAGAGGAGAGCCATGCATACCACCTTGAGCTTCTTACAGGGAAAGCAGAATACTGTAGCAGAGCAATTCTACACAAAGGAAAGATAATGTTACTAAATAAAACCAGAAATGTGAAATGGGAAGAAGATTGCATGAGATGACCAGAACCTCGAGAAGGGTGTCTGATGGAGGGGAAAAGGAAATTGTGTTTCTCCTCTTGATACTTATTTTAGACAATCCCCTTGCGCTTATTCTTTGCTCTTAGGGAGAGGTACGTGGCTTCTGTTGCTATAGAGTAGACAGAAGTGTTCCAGGAGAGGAAGTCAGGCTAAGTGAGTTCTTGGTCTGTGTCCTTACATTTGACACGTAACCATCACATTTGCAACAGATCTTTTTTCTCATGATTGCTCAGTAACTATGGTTTTGTCCAGGGAAGCACTTAAATGGACAAGACTGCATCTAGGACTGGGGCCAGTGCCACTTCAGAAGATTCACAGTGTTTGAATAGATCTCATTTGTTATATCATTTTCTCTGCCTCATTATTATGACACATGTATAGCTTTTCAGGAGCTGCGTAGATTTTAAAAATAAAGTTATTCAGTAAGGTTAAAATAGGGCACCACCTGGTTTTTAACAATGAACCTGGCAATGTTCTCTGTAATCTGAACTGTGGAGCCTTTGTCCAAGGCAACAGAGGAAACTTGTTAGTTCCAGCATTATCCACTTTTTTGCCCCACTTTAAAGGACACATAACTAGCAGTGGAAATGTGGCCAATAATATTTTGTCTTATATTTGTGTTTTTGCCAGAGCTTAGCAAGGGTTTTGTAAAATACATCTCCCCAAAACCTCCAGTCAGAATGTCTGGCTGTTTGGGGTGTTCTACTCCAAGAAAATAACTTCACCAAGCCCTGTTTTTTGTGGATCTGAGAGCCCAGAAACTGTTGCAGATTTTTGAACATTTTGTTCAATTCCTCTAGTTATGCAACAGAAGTGCAGGAATTTACAGAGCAGAATAGCTTCAAGTTCCCCAGAGTAGTCCACCCCTTTTCTTATTAGCTGGTACTTACAGTCTCAATAACTCACTCTGAGAAATAGTAGAAATAATATAATACATTTTTTTTGTTTATAGTTGTGAACTGATCAAACAGCAAACTGACAAACATGACTGCTTTCAGCAAGAGACTTCAACAGACTCAGTGCTTTCAACAGACTCTAGAGAGGGAAAAAACTCTCAGCAGAGTCACCCAAACCCAGAAAAGTCCCTCCCAGCCAAACCTACTGAAGGCAGTATGCAGAATCGCAAAAACAAACAAACAAAACTCAAACAGAGAGTAGGTATTCAAACAGAAACAACAAGCAGTGTTTCCAGATGTTATCCAGATGTAGAATATGCATGTGGATAGGAGGGAATAGAGTCAGGCTGCTACCTTGGTCCTTGATTTCCCTGGCTTCTCATCTGCTCCAGCCATTTCTGAGTTATAAGATGGCCATGCCAGGCAACACATCTGTGGTATCATGCCAACGTGCAAATTTACTAGTTATCTATGTTCTTATGGAATTGTTACTGCAACAGCTGGAGAGATCTACTTGTAAAATGTTATGCCTGTGTGACAGCAGCTTCTACAAAGCTGGGCTGGGGTGTTAGCGTTTGCAAAGCATGCAGCATATTCTGGAGGACTACAAAATACGTTATCCTAAAGCATTGAGCAAACAATGGCAGCTGTAAAGATAACAGGAAGAAGAATTTTAATCTTGTGATAAAATGAAGTGCAGTGATTGGGAAACCGGAGTGGAATTTCACCAATGCGAGATTATTCCACAATCCAGCTTCACTCCCTGATAAGATGAATATTCCAACTAGTCTCATCGCTCTAAAGAAAAGAAGAGCTGTACGAAGGTACAAGAATCTTGGGAATTTCAGCTCTCATTTAGCACTAAAACATGCAAAACCATTTGGTTGAAAGGATGTGCTATTAAATTGCTGGGTTAACATTTAGAATTTCAGAGGTTTTATGTTAAAGACTGGACGTGAGATAGGGCACGCTGCAGTTGAATTCCTAGCAACATCTGGCACCACTAGATGGACTACCAGCATGGCACTAGATAGGGTTGGTAGAAGCACTTATGGAGGGCACCAGGTTGGGGAAGAGTGCAGCTGATTTGTAATTGAAGTATACTTCTGTTGATATAGCCTGTTATGTACATTTGCTATTTTTGTTGCTGCATCCCTGGATCTTCTTCATACACACATCTGCCAAGATTTCTAGTCTTCTTAACCACTGAAGAAATATGTTACTCCCTTATTCTGGGAGTATTATTTTTGGAGTACAGTTCTGGGAGTGGTCCTTCGAGACGTTAACTTTGCCAAGTTCTGTTCTTTGTTAATACAGATATTCAGACACTGGGTATTCAAACACAAACAACAGGCACCTTACCTACCTTTAAACTGGAGATTTAATTTTATTCTAGCTATGAAGCAAATTCAGTCTGAAAATGTAAATTTGTAAAGAAAACAGATCAGTTAATATAATTTTCAATTTTGTGCTTGTTTCCATTTAAAAACACATTCCCCGTTGTCTATCTCTGTTCCATATAAACATCTCTACTTTCATTAGCAGAAACAATTAACTTATGTGGATGTGTAGAATAATAATAAATATTAGTTTCACATCTTACTTCAGCCATGAGCTCAGAAGGCAGTGTTAGGTGAAGGAGTAATATGAGCCAACCTCACAAGTTTTTTTTATTTTAACTATAACATAAACATAAAATACATAAACCAAAATACAAATTAACTGTGTTCCCCACCACCATAGACAGGACCGCTTGCAGTAATCCTCTTCTTCCTCCATCTATATTCTTCTTCTTTTATTGTCCTCTTCTCCAGAACTGCATTGATTCTTGATTTGGAGCTTTCCCTTTTCCTCTTGTTAACACATAACAAGTTTGTTTTAAGGATCATTGTCATGCCATCTGTATAGTGTTTTCAACACTCTAAAATGCCATATGAAATTGTTGTGTACCAGCATACAATAAATTTGTGTGATACTATGTCATAGGTCAATTGAGGAATAAGTGGCCCTTTAAACTATAAGCTATAATTTCCACCCGCCACTAATGCAAGCTGGGGCTACTGAGAGTTGGAACCCAACTATATGTGGAGTCCACAGACTTTCCATCTCTTTATTGCCACAAGATTACTATTAACACTGCTGTTTGTGGCACACAGACACTCAGAAATTTGTGCAGCATTCCCATCATATGTCCATGACATGCTGAACGCTATAACATTTTGGAACGAGGGTATATTGCAGATCCTAAAATGCCTGATGCTTAAGAATGGCATGCCAACTAGTGACTAGCACACCGAGAAGCCTGAAAGCACGTCACTATGCTTGCTTTGGAGAGAAGTGTTTGTCTCTTTTATTTGCTAAAGCATTAGAGGACCGCCACTCACTTTAGGCCTGTGGTTGCTCTCTGACAAGTTAAGCTTCAAGACTCCACTGGTTTAAACAATGTGTCTGCAATAGTCATATTGTCAGGTTAGTCAGATTAGTTTCAGGGAGCTTTGTTCTCTTCCAGAAAGTGAGACAGGAAAAACAAGAGTTTTAGGAAGGGAATCTAGAAATCGGTGGTCATGATCACCCAAGTATTCAAGAAGATTGGTTCCACAGGATTTGAACAAAGACATATTATGTCATCTAATGTTCTGTTTTGCCACAGACAGTATTTTCCTTTGCCAGAAAACTTACCTGGCAGCACAGAGTGATGTAAATTTAGTTGCATATTCACATTGTGGAAAGATATTTAGCCTAGACGATTGCTAACTGAAGCAAGCAAGGAAGCAAAAAACAAACAAACAAACAAGCTTGTGGGTCACAGGTTTCCTGTGGGATTATGGGAGTCATAGTCCAGAGGCATCGGATATTGGGAAATTTTCTAGTACAGCATCCAGCATTATGTTGCTATTAAAAATACTTCTGCCAAACTCCTTTATCCTGTGGAATTGTTCTTCTCATGTTCTGTAAGATTGGGGTAGCCTGCTTATCCCTCAACAGATGCATCTTTAAACTCAGATACAGTATTTGTTGCAGGCTTTGAACATATGGATGTCATCTCTTGAAAGAGCATCAGGATTAAGAATATAAGGAGGTCTCTGCTAAGCCTCCTCTAGTTGTGGATTCCATTCCACCTGGTCGGCCAAAGAGGAATATAATTTCTGAACATGGTTCCTGCTAGCAACTGTACGAAGAGGCATACCACCTTTGATACTGCTGATACTGGAGATATAGCCATCATAGTGACTTGTAGCCACAGAAAGCTTTATATTCAATGAAACACCTTTATCTTCTGTAGGTTTACTAAGCCTCAGGGCAATGGCTGAAGTTTCAGGAATGGCTATGTTTCTCCAGATTTCCAAGCAAGGAGATAAACCTAAGAGTAAGTGGCACTAGAGGAGGAGAATGTTTGATGCTTGTTTATGTAGAGTTGTCTTTAAAGCCCGGGCATCCGTCTCCACCCATTCCCAGCTGGCAGAGGAGTCACTACCCTCAGTGCAAAGGTGTTTGCATATGTGTTGCAATTATGCAGTGTAGTGTGCATAAAAATCAGGGGCGAGGGAAGGGAATTGAGGAGATTGCTGATGAGTGCATCCATTTAGGCTATGCATCTTATTTAGAACAAGGCAGGGAGTGGAGCACCATTGTTTCAAGTAGTGAGCTGTCCTGTTACACATGCATACGCAGGCACACATTCTTTCGCAATCATTAGTCAGCGAACAGCCTCCTGTGACATCAGAAAGACTCTACCTCTGTGACATTGCATGGTTCCGCTCCCATCTCTATGAAATCAGAAGGATCCATACCCTGGTCTCATATTTTGGCCCATGAAACTTTAGGGAATGGGAAGGTGCTGAGTTGGCAGCCAACTCTGTCATTGGTTAGGAGGTGTTATATGTCTTAATAGCAATAAGGCTGAAAGGGACACTTAGTTTTCCTGGTCACTGTGGGGTCAGCAACATAGGATGCCACTACAGCACCCTTGGGAGCCCAACCTCAGTTTTAGTAACATCAGCTGAACTGTGAAACACTAAAAGTGACCATTTGAAGAAATATATGGATTTTATTTATGCAGTACTCTTTTGTGAATGAAAAAACGAACTAACAAACGAATGAATGAATGAATGAATGAGAGTTCATGTCCAGACCTGTTAGATGAAAATAAAGCAGTAAAGCTTATTTTAAAAGGTAATTTAATCCAACAGCTCCCAAATTTAAGACAGGGAAGCCCCAGGTCTATGTACATTAAATTTAGAACAAGGAAGCATTCATTTGTCTTTATCCATCATTCATCTGTAAATTTTAACTATTTGCAGTCAAATGGTGGACTTATTTCCACCAGAAAATCACAAAGAGATTTTTTAACTTTCTCATAGACCCCTTTAGTGATGGTCAAAACCCTACCATTTGGAAGGAAGTAATTAAAATAAAACCTCCCTTCCTGCCTTCCTTCCACAAGCTTCACCTCAGGTTTCTTGGGTCTTTTGCCACATGGTTCTAGTCATTCATGAAACATTTGCTATTTGAATTTTCCATTTACAAAGGGAGAAACATTTAGTGTTTTTGTCCAGTTTGTAGAGACAACTTCTAATTTGGGAAACCTTCTACATTTCCTTTTATGACACCATTCTGTCCTTTCGTTAGTTTTTCTTACTTCTATACCTTATTCCCTTTTTTCTGCTTCATTAGCCCTTAAAATGATCTGTGATGTTCAATTGTAGCCACTAGATGTCATGAAAACTTAGTGGTATAAAATCAGCCCATGTTAGTCTAATCATGCAAAGATGAAGGCATCTAGAACAATTGCCTGACCCCAAACAGAGAATTCTAAGAAACTCACCAACCAACAACTCTCAGGATTCTGTTGGAGGAAAACATGGCAAAGAAGCATCGAACTGCTGTAATTGTCTATTGCAAATACATTCTAGAACTGGAGAGACATCACATTGATCTAGATCCAATTTCTCAATCCAATCTGTTTCACAGGACTGTTATGAGGATAAAATAAAGAGCAGAATCCTATATCACCTCTGAGTTATTACAAAGAAATGAGTGATATAAACTACCTAAATATGATGAAAATATTTAAGATGTTTCTATTATTATCTTTGACATAACACTCATGAGCTCATGTTAAAATTTAGTCCTTATTCATCTACACAGCTAATACATACACTGACCACAGTTTTCTTGACTGGCGTCCTTGGTTATAGGAGTATTTGTAGCACTTTTATTTTCCCTATTATGATCTGATGCAGGAAATAAGCTGTGTTAAGAACAAACCCCCAGATCTCCTATCTTTGCCAAACCTGTGGGATTTAGGAGGCTGCAGAGTTAATTTGGAACCCCACATTATGAGGCTGTATTCATACTGTTGTGTAAGGATACAAAATGTGGGGTTTGTGGAAACAGGACAGAAGTGGTACAAAAATTTGGCACAGGTTTAGGGAAAATAGCAGATTTGGGGGTTCATACTTAATGTGAGAAATCACATCCACCGAATATCTAATAATGTCTGATACACAAAAATGTTGGAAGCATATGTCAGTTCTCAGCATGTAAATACTAGGGATATGGTAGATCTAGAGAGCCAAGGAAATATCTAGCTATCTGTGTTCTCCACTCAGAATTGAAGATTTGGAATACTCTTGTATAGCATCCAATCTAACCCTTGGCATAATTCACAAAATCAAGAGTAAGAGTATCCGTAACACAGAGCTTCCCAGCCTCCTTTTGAAGATTATCACCCACTTACCATATGACATTTATCCTAATGTTGATACAAAATCTACCCTCTTGTACAATTGCCATATCAACAGCATCCCATTTTCTGAGATTTCATGGACAAAACCTTAGACCACAGTGTGAGTTCCTATGAACTCCATCCATCCATCCATCCATCCATCCATCCATCCATCCATCCATCCATCCATCCATCCATCCATCCATCCATCCATCCATCCATCCATCCATCCATCCATCCATCCATCCATCCATCCATCCATCCATCCATCCAAACCCACATTGAAATAAACTTTAAAGCAAAGCAAAGCAAAGCGTGCTGCTTATATACCGCCCCATAGCGCTTCAAGCACTCTCTGGGTGGTTTACAAGTTAATTATGTAGGCTACACATTGCCCCGAAGAAGGGAAGTGCTAAAGAATGCTCCAACTACCGTACAATTGCACTCATTTCACACGCTAGCAAGGTTATGCTCAAAATCCTCCAAGGTAGGCTTCAGCAGTATGTGGACCGAGAACTCCCAGAAGCACAAGCTGGATTTCGAAGGGGCAGAGGAACTAGAGACCAAATTGCTAACATGCGCTGGATTATGGAGAAAGCCAGAGAGTTCCAGAAAAACATCTACTTCTGCTTCATTGACTACGCAAAAGCCTTTGACTGTGTGGACCACAGCAAACTATGGAAAGTCCTTAAAGAAATGGGAGTGCCTGACCACCTTATATATCTCCTGAGAAACCTATACTGTACGTGGGACAGGAAGCAACAGTTAGAACTGGATATGGAACAACGGATTGGTTCAAAATTAGGAAAGGAGTACGACAAGGCTGTATATTGTCCCCCTGCTTATTTAACTTATATGCAGAATACATCATGCGAAAGGCAGGACTGGATGAATCCCAAGCCGGAATTAAGATTGCAGGAAGAAATATCAACAACCTCAGATATGCAGATGATACCACTCTGATGGCAGAAAGTGAGGAGGAATTAAAGAACCTCTTAATGAGGGTGAAAGTGGAGAGCGCCAAAAATGGTCTGAAGCTCAGCATCAAAAAAACTAAGATCATGGCCACGGGCCCCATCACCTCCTGGCAAATAGAAGGGGAAGATATGGAGGCAGCGACAGAGTTTACCTTCCTGGGCTCCACGATCACTGCAGATGGTGACAGGAGCCACGAAATTAAAAGACGCCTGCTTCTTGGGAGGAAAGCGATGAGAAACCTAGACAGCATCTTAAAAAGCAGAGACATCACCTTGCCGAAAAAGGTCCGCATAGTCAAAGCTATGGTTTTTCCAGTAGTGATGTATGGAAGTGAGAGCTGGACCATAAAGAAGGCTGACCGCCGAAGAATTGATGCTTTTGAATTGTGGTGCTGGAGGCAACTCTTGAGAGTCCCCTGGACTGCAAGGAGAACAAACCTATCCATTCTGAAGGAAATCAACCCTGAGTGTTCACTGGAAGGACAGATCCTGAAGCTGAGGCTCCAATACTTTGGCCATCTCATGAGAAGAGAAGACTCCCTGGAAAAGACCCTGATGTTGGGAAAGTGTGAAGGCAAGAGGAGAAGGGGACGACAGAGGATGAGATGGTTGGACAGTGTCATCGAAGCTACCAACATGAATTTGACCCAACTTCGGGAGGCAGTGGAAGACAGGAGGGCCTGGCGTGCTCTGGTCCATGGGGTCACGAAGAGTCGGACACGACTAAACGACTAAACAACAACAACACATTGCCCCCCCCCCCCCCAGTGAGCTGGGTACTCATTTTACCAACCTTGGAAGGATAGAAGGCTGAGTCAACCTTGAGCCGGCTACCTGGGATAGAACCCCAGGTCGTGAGCACAGTTTTGGCTGCAGTACAGCAGTTTAACCACTGCGCCACGAGGCTCTTTAAACTACCTTCTGCCCTATTTTTTCTTTCTTTTCCCCCTTCAATGTTGCCAATACATAGGGGTTTTTTAAATGACAACCTGGTAACCAAAACTGCTAAGCAGGAAATAGGTTTTCTTAATATGGTGATAAAATGATAGCAGGAATGCTGTACTTGCATCATCTCTGTGCATCAGACCTATTACCTTCAAACCCTCTGGCTGTTAATACAAATGCAAGGCTGGTATTTAGCAACCTTATTGTTGAGTCAGATAAGTCTTCATATCACTTGATCAGAACCACAATAAAGATGCCTCCCACTTTGCCAACCTGGATTTCAGGTGTAGTGTACAAGTTGAAACAGCAGCCCTACAATCATCAGGAGAGAAATTGGTAATGTGACTGCTGAAGAAGCTGACCAAGAAGTACAACAGTAATAAAAATGACAAAAACAACTTTTTAAGATGAAAAAGAGTGGTCAATACTATTAGTATACCCAACAGAGGCGAAGGCAAAGAAAACGGGGGGGGGGGGGAGGGTGCAGTCACATAGAGAAATTCCAACATGCAGAAATAAAAACTAACAAAATATGGTTCTGCTTGAATTTTGTAAAGCTTGGGAAATATTTAGTCTATGCCCTAATATTTCAACTGAATTATGACATTCTAGACCTGAGTGAATACTCTTTGGGGTACTAATGAGAAACTATGTTCACAGGCATTCAAATCATGTAATTTAAAGGCTACAGCCAAGTACATTTTGGAACATGTTTACACATCTGCCTTTAAAAGGGGGTGGGTGAAATTCTAGCATTTGCTTCTGGATTTGAAGAATTATTCTACTCAAAGAAGAAACATGAGAGATTGGAAGTATGTAAACATCACAGCCAGGAATAATATTCAACAGGATAGTTTTTATTTATAAATGCAGACAATTCATACAGACCTGCATTCTCAATAACAGCAAGGAAGAGAGAACTACCCTAATTGGTGTTCATACAATGGGTGTATTTAAACATTTTGGGTGAACCAACATAGCTCCATCTATAGTGTGCTTAATGTATGTCTGAATCTAGCATGATCTGGCACTTTGGCTTGTCTCTTCCCTGGCAAGCTATAAAAATAACCCATGGTTTTCTCCAGTCCATTAGCCAGCATCCTATTACTTTTGCCCACGAGTATTAAGTCCTTGGCATAAATCTCAGTGGCAAATTGCCACCAAGTTGCAAGGCTTGGTGCCTGATAGAGAATGCAAACATTGACATTTTAACTAGCAACAATACACCACTGAAATTCAAGATAATGGACCTAAGCTGGTTTAATTGTTCAGTTAGATCCCAGCTATAGTTTACGTATCTGGCTTGCCATGGGAGGAAACAAGTCATGGATGGTACCATGTCCTGACATCATGATAGATAGAACCAACCAACTAACCATCTATGTCAATGATCAGCCAGCATGTAGTGCGCCACCTCATCCTTCCTTGTTCTCTACAAAATTCTGGCTTGTTGTTCTACGCAAAGGTGGTCTTGTCATACATAACCTGTATGTGTGTCACAGTCTTACTATGCCAATAGAACAGTGTAAGTATAGGTAATTCAGGATTAGGTGGTTATAGTCTGTAAGTGTGGAAGACACTGTCATCATCTTTGGAAATCAAAAGGGACCAGCACTTCAGCACTACAAGGTCTGGCTCTACTACCAGCCAAAATAAGAGAAATTGGGAAGGAATTTTTTGAGGGCCAAGGTTTTCACCCCCTTATGTGACTTCCTAGTGAGACTTGGGAAGAGGCCATAAAAGCCCTCTGTACTAGTTGTGCAATCTCTATTTGGGCCAGCAAACCATACATCCTATCCTTGCTCCTTCCCTTCCTCAATGTAAGATTTATCCCAGGCATCTGCTGCTTGCCATTCACTCCAAACAACTTTGCAAAGCACAAATACTTCACTAGTCGAGGGAAGAATACATGAATGGGTGACTTCTAAATGTAGCTGGATCTCCCACTGTTCCTTATCACTGGGCAAGCATGCTAACTAGAGTTGGTGGGAGATGCAGCATAAAAAAGTGTGGACTGGTGAAAGTACATAAGTTGAATGGTCAGTTTTGCTTTGAAAACTGTTTGCCAAAGAAAAACTGAGCTAATGAATGGCTTGTTTCTTTTCATGTTATTCTATAATGCTTCAAAGGGGCAAAATCCATTATCGTTGGAATTAATCCAAATATAATAGAGGTATTACAGTCTTTACAGATCTTAAACCATTTTAATACAATAATAATAAAACACACATTTTAATCCGTCTTATAATATATTGTGTTGTTTTTGTTCTCTCTTTATGTTTACTGGTAAAGCACTGAATATCTTGCCTCTGTGCTCTATTCACAAACAATGCTGCTATGGTCCTTTGCAGACAAATTAAGGGTACAACTACACTAGCAGCAGGAAGTGAGGTGGTGTGGATTGTCAATATTGTGATGTGGCTTATTAAGTGAGCCACTTCAGGATACTGGCAAATTAATCACTTCCCCTTATTGCAGAGGGCAAGGGAAGTGCGGGGGGGGGTGTGTGGAATTCTCTTGACTATATGTAGACTATTGCTGATGTGCTCCCTGATGAAATTTTTTTTTCACCTTCTCTTAAAAGATTGGCCAAGAAACTGCCTGCAGCCAAATCCACTGGCATGGATTCAACTGTGGATGGTTTCTCGACTGGCCATTTGAGGTGAGAAAAAAATATTTTTTTTAATTTTTATAACTGATGTAGCGCATCAGCAATAGTCTAGAAGATACTGACAAAAAATGTTTTTCACTCCCTGTGCCCTCTGCTGAGTAGAAGTAATTAGCTTGCCAATATCCCAAAGTGGCTCACTTATTAAGCCACTTCACAATAAAGGCTTGCTTTGGGTCAGTTCCAGCAATCACATACACTGGAACCGATCCAAACCAGAGCAACCCTATCCACACCAGCAAAGCAGAAGCCCCTAACAGAGGCCAGAAAGGTGTGGACAGGAACACTCTGGGGTCAGGCTGGTATACTCTAAGAAAAATATTGTCTGATTTCCATCTTTAAGAGAGCACAAGCTCATCCCTGCAGTACAGCTCAGTCATTTCAGTGGGGCTGTTTGACTGGGTGTGTGCACAAGAGAAAGACACAATTGGATGGTACGCTATGAGACTTTTCTCTTATTATTGCAAACTGGATGGAGCAATCAGTTGCCGGAAAGACTGCCTGATAGATTTTTGAACTAAATAAACAAAATGATTCAGAGGAACAAAATAAATGGAAGCTACATAATAACCAGGCCTGGTGTATTGCTGTAAAGTGACCATCAGCTGGTAAACCAAGGGTGAGGACATGTGGCTCTCTAGACGTTGCAACTCCCAACAGCCCCAAAGGTGAGAGAGGATGAGAGTTGTAATCCAACGATATCTAGAGGGGATATATTGCTCTTTTCCATGATTAATCACCCCAGCAATTTTAAAGAAGCCCTATTCCACCAGAAGTGTAGTATCTAGCCTGCATAAATGCAAATTCAGTTATCAAAGTGTTCTTGGGAGAAAAAAAATGAATGATGAATGTGCCTGCCCACCAGCAAATCCACTTATTCACAGTTTTTCTAGAACTGCAGTTTTAGATGAATGAAAACCATTGGCATTTCTTCTGAGTTATAATAGAGGTTGAATGCCTGCACTGTATGTCCCTCTGTTTTAGAGGAAGGTCTTCTTTGAAAAATGTAGGTTTGCTATTTGTAAGGTTTCCAGACTTCCACCCACTGAGCCACCTTATTTTTTCCTTAACATTTTCTTTCTCTCTTGCAAATTTTAAATGCTTTCACAACTTCTTCCAGTAGTTTGCTGACCACTGAATACCATGCAGAAGTATGCTGATTTCTCAACATGCAGTTGCCTGTTTTTTAAGCAATGAGAAATTCCAGACGTTGCACTACCTGAATCTTGACTTCTAGAAACTTGTGGAGGTGTTTTTTGTTTGTTTGGTTGGTTTTTTTTGGTAATATTTGGTTATTTACAAATACATAAGACCATAAGACAGAAGTAGAGGCAAGCTCCTTCTTCAAATCAGCAGCAGATCTCTTAATCCTGTTCCAGCTCCTAAAGGCAGACACCTTCCTTCCTTCCTTCCTTCCTTCCTTCTATTTTTACCCCACCTTTCCCTTTAAAAGGACCCAAGGTGGCTTACATCATTACGAGACAGTATTAAAGCTCACAACAGTGAGTATACAAATACTAAAATAGATCAAATCACACAAAAAACATAAGCAACACCAAAACATGTCTAAAGCAGTAAGGGAAAACAAACCATTCAAAAACCCCACTCAAGCAACCAGTCATTCAGGGAAAGCCTGCCTGAAGAGAAAGTTCTTCGTGTGTTTACAGAAGGACAGCAAAGATGGGGCCAGCTTAGCTTCCTGTGAGAGGGAGTTCCAAAGTCTGGGAGGATCAACAGAGATGGGCCTCTCCTGTGTACCCACTAAACACACCTGTGAAGGAGGCGGGACCAAGATAAATTCCTCCCCTGATTATTATAACACTTAAGCAGGCTCATAAAGGGAGATGCGGTCCTTGAGATAGCTTGGGCCCAAGCCATTTAGGGCTTTATAGTTTGGAACCAACACCATGAATTCAGCCCAGAAATGGATCAGCAGCCGGTGAAGCTGCTGTAACGGGGGTGGGGGGTGGGGGGTGGGGGGGGTGGAGGTTATGTGATCCTGTAACCAGGCCCAGTCAGCGATCTGACTGCTATGTTTTTGACCCACTGAAGTTTCTGGACACTTTCCATAGGCAGCCCCAGACAGAGTGCATTACAGTAATCCAGCTGGGATGTAACTAAAACATGTATCACCGTAGACAGATCAGATCTTTCCAGAAGTGAGCATAGCAAATAGCTTCAGTCAAGTGTCCAGCCTGGAGTGCTCTGTCTGTCTGTATCTCTATGTCTGTCTGCCTCTGTTCAAAAATTTCCTCTATTGTTCGTTTGCCCATACATTTCTTTCATTAGCCTTCTTCCTTTAGCTGGGATGTCCCTTACATGTCACCATTTAGATTGCCATTATTTCTATGAATTTTTCCCCTTTGTTTAAGAACATCTTTGGTACTTATTACAAGCAGCCAGCTTCCGTATAAAGCCAGCCAATGACCGTTTTTTCCTTTTAGGTGATACTCAGATGAGTTGGGAAGCAGTGGCACAGGTTGATAACTTTAGAATCTGAACTTTATAATCTTACATGAGTGGAGGCTCTTTAGGTAATGATGTGTATCATTTCAAAATCCACAGGTGGGAAAATTATGAGAATGAGCTATAATGCTCTTCAAGCTTTCAAGGAAACTTGAAAGCTTGCACACTATTTTGGAATTACAGTTCATCCTAATAAGATATTGGCTGCCTGTGAAGTTTCATTGCATTTTCTCTTTTGGGACAACATGGTGAGTTCTGTTCATGTATTATTCCACTTATTCACAGGCAGTCACCTCACACTAGAGAGCTGCCCTATCCATTAGCCATACTGAGATGTTGCCTCAGGGTGTGGAGAGCTGGGAATGGCAGTGGAACTACCACTGACATCTATTCTGTGCTGCCTGAGCTGGTCACTACCTGAGCTGGCCACTGGCCTCTTTTCTGTTGTTATTGCACCTGCCCATATACCCTGGCCGTGGAGTCCCTTGCCCTGCAACACACAGCAGCATCGGGGAGTAGAAGAGAAGCAGTGGTGTCTTTCTCCCTACCACCTTCTGCCTGCGCACTTTGCCCAATGGCCAAAAACTGCTTGTATACATGGCAATTATTTTGGCTATTTTTCTCTGTAATATTTGGGCTCCAAGGACTCTCAGGCTAATGGCATTATTCCCAGATCTGTCTGAAGAGCAGCTGGCATCTGCAGGGGGCACCAATGGGAAGAAAGGCACCCTTCTCCTTCCTCCACTTCCCTCCCTCCCCATGAGCGTTGTGGGGCTGAGGGAGGTACACAATGTGGCTTCTCTTGCTGCTTCAGGTGGTGGAATTGGTTGGTTCCACTGGTGCTGCCTCAGCTAACACTTGGTGGGAGGTAGAGACAAAGTGCTGGAGGAGAGAGACAGCAGTGTGCCAAGCAACCTCCCCTCTTCTTTCAATGCCATCCAGCTGCTTACAGGTACAGTAGAGGATGCTGTCACCAACATAGAAAAAGGAGTCCTTAGCACCAGGCCCAGCTGTGTTTTGCATAAAGAATAGGAAGAGATGCCTTCAGCAGCAAAACGTTTTGGGCTGTCCCTGAAAAGAGAATATTAAAATGATGAAAGTTCATCATGTATTCAAGAGATTAAGTGAGGATTCTAAGACGTATCAGTCATTATTAGCAGAGAATGTGGGGATGATAATTCTTTACCTGCTTATCTAAATAAGCAGGTGTCTTGTTAAAGATGCTTGTCTTGATTATTATGTACATTTTAACCTTCCTTCAGTCCTAAACCTGAGAATAAGCCCGGAAGAAGTGGGACATTTTTCAGAATAGGCATTTTTAAAAAAGAAAATGTCTTCATATAGAATATAATGGTCAATTAATTGGTTGATTAAATTTGCATAGATATGCATACATGTAAAACCAGTAATTTCTAAGCAAGAGGTATAGGCTCCTTTTAGATGACATCACATCAAGTATCACACTAAGAAAAGGCAGCCCATGAAAGAAAAGGACAGAATACTGCTTTAATGCTCTGACTGAAGATAATAGAAGTGCTTATAAAAACTGCTAAGTATTATGTGTGTATCTCTGTGTGTACGCATGCACATACACATACGTGCACAAATATTTGATTAACCAGAATGAGCTGGGAGTTGTGTGTACATGCTTCTCTGCACACATGCTAGACTCTCCTCCTAGACATAAGCGACACAGCTAAATTATTAAACAATCCATTTATCAGACTAACAATGGAGTTCTATTCTTGCCACATATTTGTTTCTACAGAACAAAATAAGCCTTCATTCTCATTGTCACAAGGTTCTCTTTCCTCCCTCCTCCTCCTCCTCATTTTAGTGATGGACTGAATTAAAGAAGGCAGACCAGTTTTTAAATACAGCAAACATTATCAAGTCAGTCCTGCTTACATCCAGGGCTGGCCCATGGTGGAGGCATTAGGAAATTGACATTGTTGAAAATTCTCTGTAACTTTGTTCAATCATCAATGAAAATGAAGACTGCAACCAAGAAATCAGAAGAAGACTTGAAAGGGCAGCTAAGAAATAACCAGGAAAGGGGGAGACTGAACATGAGAGAGATTGACTCAACAAAGGAAACCTATAGTCTTTTGTTTGTAAGATCTGAGTAGGGTTGTTAATGATACGACATTCCGGAAGTCATTAATTCATAGCTTCACTGCATGTCAGAAGTGACTTAATGGCACATAGTAACAATAACAAGCTGAGAAAATTGTTGTTATTCCCTCATATTTAGAATATAGATGTCATGTTCTGCATGTTAGATATTTAAGGCCATCTGCCCTGTAATTCAGATGTCTATAGAAATAAAGAAACACAATATCTGTCTTTTATTTTCTGGATTTGGGGATAGTAGGAACAGTTTAAGCCTAGATTTTAACTAACCTCTTTTAGAAGAAAAAAAAGGGGGATCTTCCTCATCTTTTTCCATAGTTCTGTTTTTTCTTTTCTTCTTCGTTTTTATTTAAGTAAAAAATGTAGAATCTGGATCATTCACAGTGCCAACAAGCCCAGAATTGTTATTATCCTCACATCCAGAATACACTTAAATTTTGCATAGTTCATGCTTGCACCTTCACTCTACAACAGTTTTGCACACATATTTAAAGTTAATCCCTGTAACCCCATAGTTCCCTGAAATTATAGAAACTAATCTAAATGCACAGAGGAACAATAGAAGAACTGGTGGGATTCCCCCCCCCCCTTTTAAATATTCCTGAAAGGTCTGTGTGTACAAAAGAATTACACTGAAGTCTGCCAGGAACTATGAAGAGGAGTAAAGTGCCATGATGACAGACTAAGACCATGTACAGTGTACTCCTAGCCCAATCGATCCAACAATAAATCAATCTGTGTTACCTGTTGCTTCTTACTCAGTGCCATAGTGCGTTGCAGACTAATGGAATGGAATAGAGGTGAGATGTTTGGTACAAAAGCCTCCCAGCTAAACAGCAGCACACAGCAAGATGCTGCCAGGCAGAACACTGCAGTCCTAAGCAATTTTTAATCTAATCCTTAAATCTTCTGACTGTTCATTGTCTGCTGCATGTTTCTCCCACATCTTTGGAAAGCATATACGTCCAAGGAATTAAATCCTGCTTCTCCTTTGTTAGCAGAGCAAGTGGCAGCCCAGTTAACTTGTGGATTCAGCATCTGAAAATGTGAATATTTAACAGTTTTCACCTCGGGGGGGGGGGGAATCACATCCATTATTCTTATTCTAAGAAATTAAGAAAGCTAGAGTTTATCGGAGAAATACATTGAAGAGAGAAAAAGAATCTTAACTCTAGCTAATTAAAGTGGAGAGCAAGAAGCCATGGCTGGCCCCTCGCTTCTCTTCATTGTCTCTTCTTGCCTGTCCCAGAGAGGTAAGAAGGCAAGAAGCAACCCAAAGAATATCTGTCTGATTTGAAGAAAGGTCAGCATAGGTCACAGGAGGTAAAGGATAGTCTCCCCCCCCCCCCTTTTTAAGGATTCACTGGTGTGTTCCCTCTTTGCCTTGTCATTGCTAAACTCTCAGGTCTGACGTCATTCCTGCTTTCCCTCTCTCAGTCAGTTGTCCTTTTCCTATCAATGTAGCTATAGCCAGCAGAGCCCACCCTTCTCTATACTTTCTTGGTATATATATTTCCCCCCACTTAAGGTGGTACCTCATACTTAATTCCAAGCATCAGCTTCCATACAAGTCAAGGTTCAGTATGCATTTTGTGAAACTGTGGCAGAGGTGACTGGGAGGGAGGGAAGTCAGAAGATTGAAAACTGTCCAACATTTTCTTAGTTACACAAACATGTGCAGCCCGAGACAGGACATTTTTGTTGTATTAGGAAATCTGGACCAGAATAGCTGCCCTTTCCCACGGTTTCCTCATTTTAGGAACAGAACAAGAAGCAATTTTGACAACAATGTGCTAATGGTTGGATATGCTTCCTTTGCAAATGACTTCAGGTCTCTCCACCCTGACTGCCCACAAAGTATAGTAGCTATCCGTGCCAGAATTATAATTAAAGAATATTTTCCAAATATTTTTAAAAAGCAAAATATGTTTATAGTAACTCAGATTTTGTAACAGTTTGCTGTTGTAGTGCGGATAGCGCAACCAGGTTTAGTTTTTGTTTTTGTTTTTAAAAACCCACCTAACAAATCTCATCACTGAACTATGTGCTTATATGTAATTTAAAAGTGTTCATTTAGCATGTTTCATATTACATAGGACTCTAAATAAACAAAAACAAAATATTGATTCTACCAGGACTTAAATGATTGAGTGGAGGGGAATAAGGAGACACTTCATGAAATCCTCAATTCAAAGCCTTTTGATTCTCTTATCCAGTTTTAGTGAAATCATGATGCCTCCTCTACTTGTCTTGTAACAATGCAACCCCGTCTCCTTTGGGCAGATGTGAATGGGGTAAAGATGGGTGGAAGTGCCCTTCTGCTGGTAGACAAGTGTCCATTGATCAGGAGACATGTCTGCTGCAGAGGCCCCTTGCAGAGAAGGTTGCATATTTAGATCTACCACTACAAATGTTGTCTCCATTGAAGAGACATAAAAGAGGATATTGAAAACGAGCTGGAGTTAGCTTTGGGTCAGTTGGGTCCAACATTTCCTGAGTCACCTTATGTTGACGCACCAGGATCAGGACCATTCTATCCTCTCCCCCATGAGTTCAGTTAGAGACATTTTAAAAACAAACAAACAAAAAAACCACCCTGAAATCCAAGAGTCCTTTCCAGAAACACTCGTCAGTCGCCCTCCCATCCTCGATGCACTGTCGAAATCTTGGAAGTGCCGACTTGTATGCCAATGCACTCTTCATCTCTCCCAATTGGGAGTGATCATCATCATCAATGGAGGGTGCTCCCAAAAGGGTGAGAGTGATGAGTCTTTGCTTCTAATTTAAGTACTGGATTCTTTGTTATAAAGTATGACATAATAGAATCTAGCTGTACATGGAAGCATGAGAAGAAAGATAACTGGCAACCACCTATCTTTGTTTGGAGGATGAGATTTTGTTATTCTTCTGGGAAGCAACAAATATGATGTTCAAAACTGGCCCAAGACATTTTACTGCATGAGGCAAAGGGCAAGACAGCACAACCTTCACTTTGTGGACCTGAAACCAGCTGAACTGGCAAATAAACTTGATTTCAATAATTTAAGGCAACAAACCATTTAAGAGGATGGTGCAGGACAGGCTGTATGGTGCATATATAACTTTTTCCTTCAAGAGAAGATGGAAGCTAGAGAACTCAGAAAAACAAAGTGGAAAGGGAGTGAGACAACCTGTCCATGGTGGGTGTCTCGCTCTGCCTAATAGCAAAGCTGGTTGTGATTATGTTTCTCTGTAGTTTCCTTAATTTGAACAGAGATACATGCATCTCTCTTTCCTTTGACTTCTGAGGATGAAGTCCAAAATCATATTGGCGACTGCTTAGTCACAGATGTACCCAGGAAGAAATACATGCTGTTCACCTCTCACATGATGGTACTGTGCTCTAGAAGGCAAAAATAAAGAACAAAAAATTCAACAAAACAAGCAGATGAGAACAAACCCAAGAAACTACCTTATACCAGGTCAGAGCACTTTCCCATCTTGCCCAATGTGGCCCACTTTGACTGGTAGTGACACTTTTAATCTCAGGCAGAGGCCATGATAATTGGTGCCAAATACACTTGGTAGGGTGCTGAAGGTACATCAATAAAAAATGGGCAGAGCTGGGGCACATGCATGTGTGTGCAAACACACACAAAGGCATATTCATGCAAACACATACAAAGGCAGGCATTCACACACACACAAGCAAGGAGGCTGCCCGAACTAGGATGACTGGGCGGTGTCTTCACTTGCTTAATGGATGAGTTGCCACTGGGTAGGAGTCTTGCGTACTACCCAAAACCAGGGCCTTTAAGATGGAGGAAAGGGGGCATTCTGCATGCAAAACCTATAGCTTAGTACTGAATTATAATCTGTCTTCAAAGAGAGGAAGAGGAACAAGGCGTACGTGATGGGAATGGGTGTCAGCAGCTGGAGCAGATGTGGGTTGTTGTCTCTGTGAGTCAAACATCACATGCTGGATCTTATAATGAGGCATATTTTCACCCATGTCTTTCTATTATCTAGGTCCTGCTGTTGCACTGAGTTGAGCAATTCTCTGGCAAAGGACATGACGATGCTTTGTGTGTCTCAAATCAAAGGTAAAGATCTCATGCTGTGACATGACATCCTGCTCTGATTAGATCGTCTAAAGGAACCAGGAAAGCAGTCGGCAGGTTTGCTAGTTTATTGGGAGAATCTTTGTCATGGCTTTGGAACGGGAATAAAAGAGATTAGAAGCAGTTCTCCAGCAGAGAGGAGAAGCAGCTGTTTAGCTTGGCTTTTGAACCTTTGTGACCAAGAGTAATGACATTTACTTTATTTAGTATCCAAGGGCATGCGCCTGCCCCAAGAGCCTTACATTTAAATTTTTTTAAAATTCTATTTTCATCATCATCATCATCATCATTATTACGGTCACAGACCTGCAAGATTATAAAAAAACATACAGATAAAACTCCTATATGTAGTATATAAAACCTTCTTTCAGGGTGATTGCAACATTTCCTCTCTAGTTCTCATAGCAATCAACAAAAATTTAGACACCTTGTCAGTAATATAAGTGGACGCACCCTCTAAGCAGGACAGTAACAAATCTGTGGGGCTACCGTGCAGAGAGACACCTATTAGTGGAGAGATTAACTTCTTTCTATAATCATTATACATTCTGCAGTGAAAAATAACATGTTCAACTGATTCAATATCCCCATTTCCACAAGGACAAGTTTGATCATTAAACAGAATTTCCCTAAATTTTCAACACAGTTTTATTATCTTCCTAAAGGGCTTTGCACAATAACAGCTTTTGTAAAAAGGGTTAACCCCCCCCCCAATGTTCCAGAGTATTTTTGAGGATCAAATTCAGACCCCACTCTAAAAAAAAAAAAGCTTTAAAAAAGTCAAGAGATCTGATTTTTCTAGCTAACACATAAAAGGTATGATTTCTTAGATCTTAGAAATGCAGACCAGGAAAGGGTCATATGGATCATTGAATCCAGCCCCTGTCCAGGGAGGCACAGTGGGGAATTGAACCCCCAACCACAGATATCTGCAGGCAGATATCTAAACCACTGCACTATCCAGGAGTCTTTAAAAGTGTGTGAAGGCAAAACTGCCATGTTCTTCCATCTTTCCATTTTGGTGTTAACATACTTTGCTTGCCCTAAATTTCAGATATATGATCCATAAAAGTATTGCATATCTACAGTTCATTATTGAATTTTTTAAAAAATTTCCAAACTAACTGAACAAACAAAAGTTTGTGTTTCCAGCTCTTAATAGTTAGGTGAGATAAATGTAACTTTCAGGAAGTAATGTATTTGGACTGCAATTCCAAGATGGCCCAAGACAGCCTAGCCCATCACAATATACCCTGTCCAGTTACCTAAATTAGAATCTCTGTACTATGCTAGCAAAATTTTATATTTTTTGCTCCTTCTGTTTTAGATTTCAGATATCTGATTGCTTAAATGACTACTGTGCCCAGAATCCTTGAGTCAGCAGGGTGAAATGTTTTGCCTTCACACATGTTTAAGAAACCACGCCTTTTATAAACTAGCCAGGATAATTACATCTGTTTACTTTGATATATGTGGGGGAGGGTCTGAATTTGATTCCCAGAAATCCTTTAGGACCTGTTTGGGGTGTGTTTAACCCTTTTTAGACAAGCTGTTGTTAGCCCTTTAGGAAGATAATACAACTGTAGAGGGATAATGACTTAAAAAAAAAAGTAAACCTCTTAAGAGCCTGCCCTTGGATATTAAATAAAACAAATGCCATAACTCTTGGCCCCACAAGGTATAACCAAGCTGTTTATTTACATTTGGAGCACAATAGTACCAGTGCAAAATTTCATGTTTCTCGCACTCACTTTTTCAAAGATATTTCAGGATGAACAAATATTCAGTTTTAGTTTAAAGATTGTGTAACTTCAACTCATGATGTTCATGATAGCTGAATCATGACCTCATGATTTTTTAAAAGAAAATAATAATACAGTTTTGACTGATGCTCTGGATGCTTCAATGTTACCATATTCAATAATACCCTCTCCAATAAGTTATATTATCCTGCATTTGGCAGCGATGATTGCAGAGGAAAAGAAATACAGAGTGCATAAATTGGTGCTGGGTGGGAGATAGATTATGACATTCTTCCCCCCGTTATTTTTTTTTTAATTAGTGGCTGAATCTGCTTACCTGGGAAATATTTCTTAATTGTGCAATGCCAAGACCTGCTGTCTGGCATGAATTCAAATCCTTGGATGGATAAAAAGGAATTGCCTCCTCCCTGCTGAGATTGCTTGACAGAAATGAAATGAAAGAGCTGAAGGAATGGAGCTGGCTGTGTTAAGATCTCAATCACAAAGGTACTCTGCTAAATATGGCATAATAAGCCACAGTAGCAAGGAATGCTTGAAGAGTTAATCCTTGAAACAAAGGGAAAAGTTGCTGCCAGTGAGAGCAGGGCATGCTGGTTTGAAGACTGATGGATCTACTGTTTATGTGTATGCTGTTTGCTCTAGTTTGCTTTACTAGAGACCTCCTCCCCTTCTACCTACTGGAGACTGTTGCAAAAAAAAAAAAAACATACAATAAGAATTAAGGAAAGCTCATCTCCGGAATTTGGAGTACAACAGAAGAATGGAGCTTGGAGTCTTTCCATAAAATAATAATTCACTCCTGGCAACCCCAATTTCCCTATATTTCTAAATTATAATATAGGGTAGGTAGGGAATCATTTTGTTGTTGCAATTGTTAAAACAATGGGAAGTCGGAAATTCTTTGTGTTCTACACCAAATCAACTAGAGCTCTCCAAGCAGATCTGGCTGCATCCTCTAACCCTTGAGTCAGAGGAATGGGAAACGAAATAAACTAGAATTTAGCTGTGATAATATAGGTCTTATTTATCAATAACACTTCCCTTTTTGCAAAGGATGCAAAATAGCTCTCACATGCAGTAGAGTGCGAGTCTTAGACAATACAAACAGTCAAAACCAGCAACAATTGTGTGTTTGTGTGTGCATACGTGCATGTGTGCAATCGCTCCTTACAAGTGTATCCAGTAGTCATTTATGTGTATGTGTTTATCAAATGTGTACATTACATCCTCCATCTACCACAATATACAATACAAATAGCAACAAAGCTCTCAGAAAACATATTGAGGAAAACAGACTGATGATGATACCAAATAAAATGTAAAAGCATTATTACAATGGAATTTTTTATTTTAAAAAAATTACACAACATTGAAAGCCTAAAATAATGGTCTTTACTATTAATCTAAAGGAAAATAAAGAACAGGCTGATCCCTCAGGAGAGAGCTTTGTAATCAAGGTACTAATACTGAAATGGCCCTACTTTGAGTATCTGTCAACTCACACTTTGTGGGTAGTAAGACATCTCCCAGGGCCTCTCTGCGTTATTATAAATTATGGGCAAGTTCACAAGGAAGGAAGGCTTATGGAAGACGTACAGCCCCAGTGCATGCTAAGGAAACATAGCCCGTTCCTACCACACCATTACCTGCCAAAGCGGCAGTGGCTGCAAGAGAAAAGTCATCTTTCCACCTTTTCCCTATGAAGGCCATACTGTCATTCTACTGCTCTTCTGAAGACATGAAAAGTTACTTTATCCCTTAACTCAGGGAGCATTGTTCAGCTTCATCCTCTCCCTGGAAGAACCTCTGAACCATTTTTTAACTTGATCAGATATTTGTCAATATCACTTCTAAAATATGATATTGACAGGAGTATTAATTACATTCACTTTTCACAGTCTACATCAAAAACAATTATTGCAAATCTGTAGCAGAAAGGAGGGCAGATTACAATGTTTTTTGCCAAGGAAAAATGGACAAAACTTCCCCTTTCAGGGATACAATTTGTTTACACTTTCAATTCAAAGAGAAGTGAAACTGAGAAGACTGAAAGTAAATCTCACTTTGAACTTATTTGGGGACTTGTGTTTGGGTATGATCAAGTGACATGGCAGACGGTTGTGTATATCATCACAGCTCCTCAATACAGTTAGCCATGCTGTTAGAGGTCAGCATCTTTGAGCAGCTGTTGATGGCCCAGGACCTCAGAACAGCCTATCCATTTCCTGACTTTGCTGACTCACAGTGCCTAGAAGTTTCTGATGGGTGGCAATGCTTCTGAAGGATCCAAGTCCTCAGATACACTCCATGTTAGCTGAGGATCATTTTAGAGTCAAACTAGGGGTTAAGGACAATGCCAATCATCTGGTATGGCCTCTCTGGGATTCTGGAAGTTGTGGTCCAAAAAAGCCATAGTCTCTGATCAGGGCCTGCATGGTTGGTGACCAATGCAGTGGTAGGAATGGAGGTTTGGTGGCAATAGAGGACATGGACCTTGGGAAAGATATTGGTTATACCATGCTTCATTACCAATTTTTTGTGCCATCCCTGAATGCACACAGCCAAGATTGGGCACCTAGTTCAAGAAACTCCTGCTTTCTTCCCATGACTTAATTATCCTTGTTCCAGTTGCCTTAAGATTTCCCTTGCATCCTGTTCTTTGCTCTTTCCTGACATGTCTCTCCTCTCTGCCACCTTGATAAATGGTTTGTCTTCATTATTTTAATTGGGCACATGCAGTGATGTTGTTAAATGGGCCATTAAACTGTAATCAATTAATAACATCTACCCTTTCTTCTCCAAATGATGTCCACAAGTTATTCCAAGATTTGACACAATCAAATACATCTTTAGATCCTATGCTATCACAGCCCAGGAGTCATTTTCTTAAAGCAGTAAAACTTTTATCAGTCTGTTACTTCTACATCTTAATTCCTAGGATGTCTTTTGAAAAGCTGTGTGTCTTTTAAATGGCTGATTATATTCATTATCTGAAAGTTTAAATCATAGGAGCAAATAGATGGTGTAATTATTTTAGGTAAAGTACCAAAGGTGTACACTTTCCAAGTTTTAATAACAAGGGGAACATTTATGTGAAAAAGAAGCATCTTCCCCCCCCCCATTTTTCCCCAACAGTTTGCTTCATTGCACACTCTCTACAGTAGTCAGTGGTGCAGCACTTGACTGCCAAATCATTCTGTGCTTTGTTTGATCTAACAGTCAGTATTGTGCAGAGACGTAACTGCATTATAATTTCTTCCACACAATGCTGTCTTTCTTTGACAGCTGCACTAGGAATCTGATCTAACATCCAGCCCAGCTTAAATGCCCTGCATCTCTGACTTCTGATGCTTAAAAAATAAACACACACAAAAAACTAAACACACACACACAACAAAAACACAAATATCTGGGAGTTCACTAAATCCTTCTAATCCTTGTAATTAGCCTCACTCAAGAAAGCTTGCATCATCCACATTTTGCACTGCCCATATCAAGGCAGGAATACATGGTAGAGACCAGTGGATATCCTCTCATGCAAAGTCTTCCTCCATTACCCTGAGATGTGCTGAAGTTACAGCTTGGAATGTTACCCTTTTGGATTATAAATCTCAAAAGCCTCCAGACAGCATTGCCACAGTCCATCATATCCTGAAATGCCTTAGAAAGGAAAGCTCAGACAATGCTTAGCTATGATCTTTACATGTGTTAAGAATTCATACATTCAATAGGCATCTTGCCTTCAATATACAATCCATCAGTCAGTGAGTTAACACTGAGGTGCTTTGACCATGCTTTAATGCAGGGGTAGCAAACCTTTGACAGCCCAGATGTTTTAGATGGCAACTTCCTAAACTCCCAGCTTGTACCACCAGTGATAAAGGACTGTGGGAGTTGTAGTCCAAAAACTGGAGTGCCAAATATTCACCACTTCTCCTGTGATGCAAGGGTGGGGACAGTGTGGTCCTCCAGATGTTGTAGGACTGCAACCCTAGCTAGCATAGCTACCTTTGAGAGGTGCAGGTGCTGTTAATCCAGCTGTTGTTTAAATAAGCTTAATGATTTCTGTGTAAACTTTGAAGTACAGACTGTGTGTGAAAGGAATGGAGGTAAAGGAGCTGTTAAATCCAGAAACATATATAGTGGGATGCCCTCCTACCAGCAACAAGCCTCCCCAGCAACCTTAATCCCATCTCAACTGCAAATAGTTTAACTGTTCATGCAGGTCTGCAGGCTTTATCCAAATCAGCTGAATGCACAGGAATCTTACGTGTTCTCTGCCACCTCCCCTGCCCCAATTATTATTTACTGAAATAGAGTCAGATAATAAGCACATGATTAAGACTTGGAGTTATTCCAGAAATCACAACCACTGAGCAAGTTAATTCACAACTTAGCAGGAAAAGTCCATTATAATTAAGAAAAAAAATATTTGAGTATGTGTCCAGTGGAGATCTTCTCGGCAGCTACATGTTTGCTCCTACATATGCTTTAAGCCAAGGGGAAAATGTCTGTTTTGGAAAGTAAAATAGATTGAAAAATTTCAGGAGAAAAAAAAGATAAAAAATGCAAACAGCAGTCTCTAGGGTTGTAGCCCAGAGCCCAGAACATTTGTGGAGGCTGTTAACAACAAATGCTGGCATTTCAGTCACCCATGCACACGTGTGAAAATTAAATATATATGTATATACAGTAGTATATTTAAACAAGAATAACCAGATGTGTGTTGGACAGAGTGATGGGCTAGGACTCAAGATACCTGGGTTCATATCTTCACTCAGCCATGGAAACTCATGGTGGGGGAAGTGGAACAGGTAAAAACACTTCTTAAATATTTCTCTTACCTTGAAATCCCTACTGGGGTGGCTATAAATTGGTTCTGACTTGATGGCACAAAAAGACACCTATACAAAGACATTTAAACAATACTCAGAATGGGGACGTTGGTATCTGAAGGAGTGCCTTGTCAAACATGTACCTACTGAACTCTGAGTTCTAGTGGAAGTCACTTCTGAAGCTAATAAAAGAAGGATTTCTACAGATGTTTATTGCTGCTAAAAAGAAAAGTAAGCTCAGTCAAGTTCAGTGAGACTTTGTGTGTGTAGGCTGGCAGTTGTGGTCACTTCTTGCTTCACCATAAAACACTGTTACCACCTTACAGACCTCAAGCTGTCTGCAAGCTATTTCTGCACTACTTTGATCCACACTTGCTACAGTACTTATGTAGGACTTTATTCTACAGTACTTCCAACTTATATCCCTGTTTTAATACTTCTGTTGCCAATGCCAACAGTAAAACATTTGTGTGTCTTAGCATTTCTATCAATGTTCACAGACCAAAATAATTCTGAATCTTGTACCCTTTTCAACTCTGACCCTTTCCCTAGATGCTGAAAAAGCCATCTGTGCAAAATATCCCAGATGGGAGTATTCTAAAAAGCACTGAGTAATTTCCTGTACCAAAACTCAACTTTCACCTTAGAAAGCAGAAACTGGTCATGCTCTTTCTGACATTTATTCTGACCTGATAAAAAAGTATCTGCAGCCATGCAGCATAGAGAGATGAAGGCTGGAGAGAACAGACCACTTACCCTTCATCACTTTACTGCTGTTGTTGATGTTAGCTAAGTTTGTAGCTTGCCTTTCCTCCACTGAGCTGATCTATCAAAAGCACACATGGCTCTTGATAGATCAAGCTGAGACAGAGTAACTGGCTCCTGATCACTTAATGAGTTTCATGGCTCAGGGAGACTGGTTCCCACTCCGACTGTCTAACAACTACTCCACACTTCTTTTTCTTACAAAAAATAGTGCTCTGTGCTTTATTTTAGATGGGAATATGGAATTACTGGATTTAGTCCCGCGTTATACATTACGTTTCCAATTGCGTGCAGGAGATTTTGAGTATTTGAGCTAGCCCTTGGAGGACACAGAAGCTACAGAAGGTCCAACAATCTCTGGTTCCATGATGGCACATCTTCTCTCCTTTTCCACCGGTGGATAATACAAAGAAGAACTGCTGTCCTGGCAGGAAAGGAGGACATCCTAGCCCAGAAGCCTAGCATGGACCAGAAGAGGTATAAGCACTCCTGCTGGTGGTGGTGGTGTACTTGTTTAACTAAGTCACCTTAGGGATGCTTCTGATTTGAAAGGCAATGTAGAAATAGAACAAGCAACTCCAGACTGGTGCAGTAATTTCACAAAATAACTTGAGTTCCATGTTTTCATTGAATCCCCAAACTCGGCAATTCAGAGAGCAATGCCACAATCTTTTAGTCCCACTGAGTAACAAAGAAATTAAGATAAATAATTTCCTTGCTATGAAGATAAATCTTCTGGCAGAAAAATTCAAAGCAGCATCCATGTATTGCCACTGTTGGCCCCTTAAAAAAAAAAAAGCCCTACCCAAGAAAACCCAAAATTGCCTGCAAGATGCTTGTCTTACATGGTAACAACTTTTAGGGGCGGGGTGTCAAATGCTTTGGCCCCGAGTCAAAAATTTGACGTAGCAAATAAACCTTGGCTGTTCTTTTCTAAGTCCCTTGAGGTGTTTGCTTCCTTAAATAAAACATTTTACATTGTTAAAAGAACAAAGGCACATATGGGAAACCATGTTGAGCAGCTGACCTGCTACCCAAAATTCTAATGTGGCTGAGCAGTATAAGCTATTTTGCTTAAAGCCACACCTCTACTTGCTTTTGGGACCGTTGTATCACTTTCTAATGATGTTTTCCTCTTTAGCCCACCTTGTGTGTGTTATCGCCATTTTCAGGCAACTCTTTTCCCATCTGGAGTACAATGGCTTCTTGCCCGTTGCAGAGCTTCTTACTGAAACAGTCAGATATGCAGGGACTTCCTTCCTGATAAACAACTGTATTGTTTCTGTAAGTTCTACAGAAGGTCTAAATACTGCATTTTGATTGACTTCTTCAAATGATCAACTACTTAGGAAATATAACTTGTGAAGCTGTATATAGCGATAGTGTCTTTGTGTCTCTGAAAGGAAGCCATAATATACAAAGGCTGCTAAAGATGACAGATGCATCTCCTGAAGCATGTATGGTCATTCATCCCATCAGGTCCAATGGGATTTTCTACCTCAGGCATGCTGAGAATGTGTATCAGCTGCCCGTAAAAAAATCCAGGCACTTCAGCTCCATGAACCCAGTCTCCAGTTACCACCATTCCTCCAATCAGCAACCATGGCTTTAATCTGATACTGTCCCCTTCAGTAGTAGTAGAACTATGAAGTGATGAACCAGGGTTTTTAATGTGTGATGATATCCATCCTGTGGAATTCATGACCTTGAAAAGTATCACCAGACTTTATCTTTTGATTCTTTTTCATTAGAAAGATAAACTGTTTTTATTGAGGAAGTCTGTTCAGGAATTCAAGTAAACCAGAAGGTTTTAAGTGGGAATTATATTGCTGCTGTGTTTAAATGCTGTTTCGAAATCTGAATCCTTTGTTTTAACATACTATGTTGGGGTATGAGCAAGAACCAATATGCCCCATCAGGAAGGATTTTAGACTCGGCCCTTTCTTCTTTGCTCTTGGAAACCACTAACAGAACACTTACACGAAACTCCTTCTCTTGGTGCCTTCAAATCTCTTCTCCCAACCCATCTTTCCCATGGAACCTTTTACATAAGTCTGTACTTGCCCTACGCTACTGAAACTCATCCCACCTTCCAGGCAAGTGATGGCCCTGGCCTAAATTTGTGCCGGCGTAGTGGCTGTGTCCCTGTGCTGGAGGAGGTTTGGATCTGGCATAACATGGCTCCCCTCCCATATTGCCTTTTCTATGCCCTCTTTTGTAATTCTTTGACTGGTAGATCTTAGAACCACTCTGTTGGCAACTGATCTATTGGCAGAACTGCAGGATCAACTGGCAGAAGGATATTTTCTGCCAGCTGAATCCCTACAGCCACTACATCTTTGAGTTAGGATTATACCTCTCACATCACTGAAACAGTCATATATTGCTGGTCTGCATACCTGGGGATCTACCTCCTTTCCCTTCCTCTGCCCTGGAAGTGGTGGCTAGTTATTTATTTATTTATTTATTTATTTATATCCTGCATCATCTGGCAACCAGGCCACTCTGGGCGGCTAACAACAATATAAGGAGGGGGAAAAAAATTAAAAACACGATAAAAATAAGTTAATACATAACAAATCAGAAATTAAAACAGATGGCAGTAAGGTGGTGGAAAGGGTGAACACAATACTACAGTGATATACTGCAGTCTCATTAAGCAAGTGTGAGGAAATTATTGTGTACCCACACACTGATGAGGATTTATTCATGATATGGCAGAGCCTTGAAAAAGATATGAACATAAAAAGCATACTGGATACCCAGGAAATCTAGATGAGTTGAGTCCTCATTAAGTTGAACCATGGGATTCAGTCTGAATATTTTCAGACAGGAAAGTGTGATTTCAGAACTTTCTCTCCCCTCTCACAGTTTCTCTTAACAAAAGGATAAGAGTTTGTTTCTTACCTCTCTACTGATACAAAGATCTACCACATCTGTTTTTCCTCTTTAGTGCTATCAGCTCAGTTGTGCTTTTCCTGCTCTGGAAAAACTCTGAAATGCTTTTTCTAATGACTGTTTTCCTATAAAGAATATGCCAGAAAAACTGCTGGAATGCAGGTACAATTCTCTCTCTTTGTGTGTGTGTGTGTGTTTGTGTGTGTGAGAGAGAGAGACTGAGAGAGAAAACCCATACAATACATCATACTAGTTACTGGGAAATCAACAAATTAAAGTACATGTATTCTTTGTAGAGGAGAGGACAGGAGAATGAAAGAAAGCCACATGTATAAGATGGGTTCTGGTGAAAATTTGCTAAAATATTTTGAAAAAGTAACAACATTACTATTTCCTTTTTAATTGTTGATTCACTCAGCAAACACCTAGGAATAGAAAATAAACTGCAGAATAAGGGTATTTCTAAAACTCACCCCTTGACCCTCACCTAGTAATTCTGAACATCAAGCATACTAATTTAGCACACATGAGCTCGGATTTTGGGAATTACATTTCTCAGCTATAACTCCCTGAATCCCACAGCCAGCATTGGCTGTGCAGAATCAAGGCCAGTGATCCATAAATTGTAATCCTCCCAAAAAGAGCTTTTCCAGCCTCTGCCTGAATGGCATCATGTGCCATTTAATTGGTCTTTTCAGCATAACTGATTGTAGATTTAGTAAATTAAGAATTCACATTGTGATTGAGAAAATAATATTGCCAGCATTTTTAAGAGGATCCCCTCCAAATGAGACAAAAATAGCACACATATGCATTGCACACTGATAAGCATAATCATTTATTAAGCACAAAAACTTGTACAACATTTAACGTTATGTTTATATATCTCAGTTGCTCTCCAGTCAAAAGGGGAAGGAAAAAGAGCATGATCCCCACCCCTTATTATGAAAGCAATGTAGATCTGAAGAACAAAGTGACTCCAGGTAGGTTCAAGTAGTTTCAACCAGCTCAAGACATGGAGATTCCTCAGATCTTCTCATAAACTCTTGTGCAAGTAACACCTTTCACGGTGCATTCCTAAAAAATCAAAGAGAGTTGGAAACATAATTGGAGATGCTTATAAAAAGTATATTGAAGTTGTGGTACATCACACTGGAAGCACCTTGAGAATCTTAAACTGTTGTGGTCCTTTGACCTTGCCAAAGCCATATATACAACTCATAAAACATGAACACACCATCATGAGAGGTTCAGCATTTGCATGAAGCTCAGAATGCAGCTCAGAGAGGAAGTTTAAATCTAGTCATCCTTAAACTATGTTTAAATCAAATTCAAATACATCTTTTACGAGTCATGTATTTTTAGCTGTGTTTGTGATGTTTTCTCCTTTTAAATGTTCCAAAAGACTAACCATGTTAGTTTGCTTCACAGAGTGTAACAAAACAAAGTCTTATGTCACTTATGAGAGTAACAGATTAATTTTTGTAGGATTTTAGTCTATGGAAATTTAAGCTAAAATAAAGCTGTTAGTCCCAAAGGTGCTGTGAGCCTTTCTTTCATTTATTTATTTTGTTGTTGTTGTTGTAGTTTCTGAAATGTGCAACTGTGATGTGGGGGATGTTGCAGTTCAGAAATGATGGACAGAAAGTTTTATGTCTCCGTAATTATAGTGGAATAGAGATAACTGATTACAGATGCTTCTCCTCAGTGAAATCAATGGAACTCAAGAGTGCTGTTGCGTTCAAAGTGATTTAAAAAAAACCCAGTAACTTACCGCCACCATTTTCCCATCAACTAGCTTCCTTCGTATTGTTGTTTCCTTGCCATTCCACTTCTGCACTTGTACTAGCACACCTTTTTCTAAGGTTACAACAGTCTGCAAAGAATATATTAAAATGTGACTCTTTTTACCTGGCCCTTTGGAAAATAAAGATGCAAGTCAGTCTGTAGTATGGTTAGAGATATTCAGGCCAACGATGTCAACATCTTTGACCATTAGCCTATTATTAATCCCAACTAGAAGTTGGGAGTTCTATTCCCCACTATGCCTCCAGGGAGAAGAGCCAGCCTGTGTGACTTTGGGCAAGCTGCAGAGTCCCAGGACACTCCCAGAAAAAGGGAATGATTAACCACTTCTGAGTACTCTCTACCTAGATAACTCTGAAACAGATTGACTTAAGTCAGAATTGACTTGATGGCACATGATTATTATTAAAAGCAATTAATGTGGTTTACATAAGTTTTGATTTACCATTCAGCAATCGCTTCAATGGATCTTCTCTCTAGTAGAAGCTAACAGAAGTATACTAGCCTATGTTTCCTACTGTGTGTTACACTGCCAAGTCACATACAACCTATCGTGACCCTAATAGGGTTTTCAAGGTATCAGAGATATTTAAAGATTAGTTTTACCAGTGCCACTCCCTTCAAGTGAGTTCCTATGGCTGTGCAGGGATTTGAACGTAGGTTTCCTGAGTCCTAGTCTGTCACTCTCTCTATTACACCACACTGGCATGTAATTATTTCTCAAAACTATATACATTTTTTCAAATATTAATGCATATACATATGTCCGCTAGCAACTGACCTTTAGTGCAATATGACTTCTTTCCCTCTAATCCCCACTGCAACTCTTTGTGTCACCCAAAAGATCTGCTCCAGAAGGGTCCCTGGACCCCTAGAGCATGTTTGGAGGATTTACAGGTGCTGAAGGAGATATAAAGAATCATCTCCTTTCTCACTTTCACCAACAGAAGCAGTTCTGTCAATGTACAACCCTTCTGGGTCCTGGTCTTGGGGATTTCCATCTAAAGCACTGATTAGGGTGACACTTCTTTAGCTTTCCCCAAGTTGCATCTTGAGATACCTAAGTTGATCTGAGAGAGGAAGAAGAACAAGTATTGTCCAGACTCCCAGACAGGTAGCTCATCCTTGGACCACCACCACATATTGCTGGACTCCTATTGCTCCTTGATGGGAAAACACTTTCCAATCAAGAACCATAATGGAATCGTAAACCAGAAATTAAAACAATATTAAATATGTTTACTTCAAAATGAACTTTATCAAAATCAATAGGCTTAACATCAGAGAAAATATATTTGGGATGGGATCATTAAAACAAGATATAGAGTTACCATGTTTCACTCCAGAAATTTAACATGTGGGACAAAACCCGACCCTATCACCTTTCGTGTTCTTTACCCCCTTCTTCTTTTTTTCTAGCATCATTCTAAGCTGGTGTTTGCAAACTATTCCCTGGGCCACACACTTATAATTCCAACCAACAGAACAGTGGTTTCCCTTGAAATTACAATTATTTTATTATAAACAGCTAAGGCACCAGTACAAGAGGCCAGTGCAATGATCAGAAAATAAGATATGTATTTTTAAAACATTGCTGAGGATGATTCTCAAATCATTCTCAAATGACTGTGTTTGCTTTTTTCTTTTCCTTCATAATGACAATTGTGCTTTCAAAAACAAATGTGTATGTATGAGTGGATCTGTGACAAAAGAGTGCATTGTGTCTTCACTCCAGTCTGAGCAGGATTCCAGCCAACCATTCCCTCCAAACCTGACATTCCATCTTTCCCTTCCTTGTTTTCAGTTTTCTTTTGCTGACTGACATTAAACATTCTGTGGCCACCAAGTATGTTCAGTTCACACAGAGCAGTGTGTGACTGTTGTTATCTTGTCCCCTGTGAGGTAAAAAAACACACCTCTTTTGTATTTCTGAAAATCTGGAGTTCCCCCAAAATATGCAGATCTCTCCCTCTTGGAGACATCTTGTTTCTCAGTGGTCACTTTTGGGTCAAATCTTGTTGCCCCATATCCTTAGTGTTTCCTATTAGAAGGAGTAGTAATCATTCATACTCTGATGCCTCCTGCCATTTGGAAGATGGAAAACACAAATGACCTGGCACAGACATCCCCTTTTACTTAAAACCAGAACATAGAATGTTACTTTTTTGACTACAACTCCCAGAATCCTCTAGCTAGCATGGCTACTGGCTGTGATCTTGCAAATGTTACTTTTTGAACTAAAAATCTCAGAATCCACTAGATAACATGGCTAGTTGTAGTACCCCAAAGTAACCTTTTGAATCTCTACTTAAGATAAAGAGTGCAACCACACTGGTCCTTTTGTTGTGGGCTGGTGTTATAGGGTTGCCTGAGGTCATGGGGAGGAGCAATATGCCATTTTGTGTGATCCTCATGTCCAAATGGCATATCAGTCTCAAGCTCTGGCTCCTGCCACTGTCAGTTGAACACTTCCCCTGTATATCTGCAGAGGTACAGGGAAAATGAAATTATTATTTTTGGCTGTGCTTGACCCCTTTGTTGATGCACTTAATTGCTTAGATTTTTTTTAAAAAAAATATCTTTGCCTTGTGTTTAGTGCTGATTGAGAAACTGCCTGCAGCTATGGTTATGATCAGCACTTCACACAAAGGCAAATAAATTTGTTTTTAAAAATTAATCTATGTGATTCAGTGCAACAGCAATGGTCTAGTAAAGTAAAAATGCAATAGTTTCTCTTCCCCTGTCCTCCTGCAGTGGAGCCGGGAAGAGTTCAATTTGCCGGTATCCTGAGGTGGTTTACTAATTAAGCCACTTCACAGTACCAAAAATTGAAAATGGAAGAAGCCTTGGCAGTTTTGACATCTGTAAGGTTTGACTTTAGTTCAATCCCAACTATTACACACACAAGAAATGGACTAAATTAGAGTACACCAACTCATACACACACAAAAGTAGAAGCCTCTGAGAGACGCTCAAAATGACACAGGTTAGGGTGCACTGGGAGCAAATTGGTCCACTCTAGTGATTGCATTGTGTGGTCACTGGAACAAAAATAAACCAGTCTACCCCCACAACATATCAAACAGCAGGACAAATACCCATCTGAACAAGCACTAAGGTAGTTTTGTTTTAACCTGTATTTATAATATCTTTATATGGCTATATAAAATGGAAGTCACATCAATTATTTTTAAAATACAGTTCTTTCCTCTTCACTCTTCTCCTCCTCCCTCCTTCAATTAATCTTAAATATAACCAACCATTTGCTAAAAATTTCTCACCACGATCATAAACTGAAATAGCAGCTCTAGGTAAGTGACAAGGTAAAGCTTCATACTGGCAAGATCTATACTCTGAGGATTCTACACATCAGTTGTATGTTGTCTTCTTATATGGTGCTGTTAAAAGGATAAAAAATGCTAAAGCTTGGAAAATCTGGCTGCAGATTCTAGAATTGCCATGTGACTGGAGGATTCTGGGAGGTGTAGTTTTAAAAAGCAACTTCTTCAAACTTCGCAAAATGACTCATGATTCTGCTGTTTGCACTATGTATGGTAAACAGAATGGGAAAGTTAGAGATTATCCTTCACCTTGGTTTTCCTATTATCTGCTGTAGTCTCTTGAAATTCCTGGCCCAATTTAAAAGTGATCTGTGTCTTTTTGAAAGGACTTTCAGTTCGGATCGTGATCTCATCACCCTTCATGTTGATGATGATTTTTGGTTTGGTCAAATTGCCAAGTTTTCTGGTGGCCAATCCCACTCCTAGAAGTGAGACAAAGAAAACAGCATTGTCGCCCATTTGTCAAGACATTCTCTATTACATTAATATGCATCACAAAATCCATGGCACTAAATATATTTCTGAAATGTTCAAGAAAGTGAGAAACTTAAGTACAGAGGATGAGGAGGTTATTCATCACAAATGACCAAAAGATTACTGTATTTTAACTGGCAGATTATTAGTGTTTCCCAAATTATCTTTGACAGATTTGAATTCTGGTGGCTCACTGTTAGAAAGACAAGTCAGAATTACAGTTGTTTGCACAGGCTTGAAGAGAGGACAGGATTCATGTCATATGAAGTTTTCATTTCCTTTTATATTAAAAGGCAATATGTACCTGGTTCTACATGATATCGTTACTCTTTTGAGTACTTAGTACTGGATGATGCACACCTAAATGAGAGAACTAACTTGATTGAAAAGTCAGGGGTCAACCAAAGTATTTTCATACCTGATTTGAAGGACAGGATGAAACCCTTTCTTCATTCTACCTACAGTAGCGAGTTGGATTGGCAGTTTAATAGAAAAGTGAATGTCCTCCAACATGTCTGAGATACCAAATTAATTTAGGACACCCTGAACATGTTGTGGATAGAGAGGAACAGCTATGGTGTCTGGGATGAACAGTCAGGAGGCTATCATTGCTGCCCAGTATCTCCTCTCTGGACCAAATGCCCACATCATAACAGAGCTGTTCCTATGAAAAGGACTGCATTGGAATTGATGCCTACTGATCTGAAAGTTTTCTCTTTGGTGTTTGATCTATAGTGCCTCATTCTTCAATGCAAACAACCATTTCAAATGGTTGCTGTGGGCTGATGAAACCTACAGTTAGAAGTAGGTAAGCTTACTTCTGTTACAATGTTTTACCTAAAACCTAGGTATCTTGACAAAATAATCAACCAGATGTATATTCCAAACCTATCTAAATTCATTGATTAAACTTTCAAGGACTGAATTTTACCCCTGAAACTGACACTTGATTGGGGTAATGGACACTGTGATGTTTTCACATTCATCTCTTTCAGCATAACAAAAGAGGCATATCAACATTGGTTATAAACTTCAGATACATACTTTGCAGATACCTTACATCTCAGCAACCTGACAAACCTGTGTATCATTGGTTAACATCTTGCTTATTGAAAGGATGACTACGCTAACCACCACTTTTGACAATTTGTGACCAATGATAATGTAGATTTTTTTTGCATCCCTTTTCATTCTGATCCCACACCCACAGCTGTGTAAACGATATATATAAACATGTGGGTCGAATGCAGAATTCCATACACAGGGGGGATTGTAATCCAGGAAAACTCACATTAAAATTAACCAGTTTAGTCTTAAAGGTGCCACTGGAGTGTTCTTCCTCCCCTTTCCTCTTTTTATTTTGTTTTGTTTTGTTACCTCTTTTTATTTTGTTTTGTTTTGTTACACTATGCCTAAAAATCCTATTAATTGTGCCTGTCAGCATGCAACAGCAAATGCTTACACTGACTTCTTAATTTAGCAATTCGCCATCAAGATTTACAACAACTGCATTCTGTGCCTATAAAGCCTCAATGTATTATTACATCTATTGATTGGTTTGGGTTCGGACTCAGGGAAGACCCATGAATAGGAAACAGATGTTATTTAAGTTAGTAATGACTGAGACAGTTTGAATCCAGCCATCTATTTATGTACAGCACCAACAATATGATTAGCATTTTCCAAATATAAAAATGTATGTCCATATACCAAGGAATTTACAGTTTAAAAAAATGAAAATTGGTAAGTTAAACAAAGAATATTCCAAAAGATATGTGACAATGTGTTTTATCACTAGTTCTGTGGAATAAGTAAATTATTTAATGTTAAAAATTGGGTACCAAGACCATCTTTAGCAAATGCAGTCTGATGTTACACAAGAATTTGTTACCGTGAAACAAATATTCTTTCAGAAAGGAAACAAAATACCGTGAACATATCTAATAAAACAGAAAAAGTGAAGAATTTCTCTTTATCATTCCCCAATATGTTGTTGTCATTGTATTATTATTATTATTATTATTATTATTATTATTATTATTATTATTATTATTATTATTATTATTATTATTATTATTATTATTATTCACTGCCTTTATACTAATAGGTACTGCTCATGGCATCTTACAATCATGCTAAAACAACAAAAACAAATAAAAACATTTTTAAGCACATCATTAAAAACAATGAAACCAGGCATGGCCAAACCATTATTAAAATTAATGAAGCATATAGTTAAAATAATTGCAATAAATTGAACAATATTTTATACCAGTTTAAAAAGATGTGTCCTCACACTCTTCCTAAAAGCAGCAATATCAAGCTTTAATGACCTGAAAAATAAAGATCTCAAAAGAAATCACAAAAACATGGTGGAAAAGAGCAATTTCCAAATCAAATCAAACCTCACCCAGTTCCTTCATGTAATCATCAAAATTTTCACTAGATGTAAGTTTCCAGCTTCCTACAAATTTGTTGCACATCCTGCGGGTTTTGCGAAGTGGCTCCTTGGATGAACAGCAGTGAAAGGAACTGTTCTTTGTCAGGCACAGACTGACTATGCAAGCCACTGTCTTTTTAATAGAAGCCCAAGAAGCATGGTGGCCAAGGCCACCCAATACAGAAGGCCAACGTCAGAGGCCAAACAATGAGTACTTTGTCCCAAGCCATTCACGTCAGTACCAAGGCTAGCAGCATTTGCCTGCCACTGACTCCTCCATTATGACATAAAGCCAGAACAGTTTGGAGGTTGATGGGGTGAGCTTGCTGCTATTATGCCAGAAGAGAAGTCCGGCACAATGCCACTGTGCAGAACAATATTTGATTTTGAGGAGCGTCTTATGAGGATGAGTAGCGGTTTGGATGTTTTCATGAGAAAAGTAAAGGCCTTGTGTTCAGGGTGGAGAGACAAGTGATCTGTTCATGAAGAAAGCATAGAAAAATAATTTGCAACATGTTTTGAAAAAGAAAAAGAAAGAGATCGTCCCAACTCTAGAGGGCTCTCATGAAAATTTAAAATGGGATTCAGTGCCACAACAGGAATTGTATTGCATTGGGATATTCCTTTATGCAACTGTCTGAGCCTACGGAAGATAAAATTGTTCAGTAACTCATATGACTCCCAGGTAAGGTATATATAGGACTGATGCCCACGGGACTTTCATTATCACTTGGGAATCTTTACTTGCTGCAGTTCATCTGTACTTCCATTGTCCACAAGTTATGCTTTTTCCACTTGAAACAATACTGTGCTTTCTTCTCTTTATGTAGGCTGTGGCCCACGTGACAAATGTCACAGACTATCTTTTGGTCTGCTCCCTTGCTGTTTCCTTCAACATACCTCTCCCTATCTAGGTTCACCAGGGAACCTGCCTCATTTCAAACAAAACCATACTAGTTCCACTGAGTGGACATTTTTAAAAAGTAAAACATAAAGCGTCACTCTGCACATTAGTGCTGGTGACCAAACACACCCTTCTGAGTAGAAAAAAGAAAAGTTATTTTTTCCCTGCTTTCCAAGAAACTAGCAGAAATGGATTGTGTACAATGGATGGGGAGGCCCTTCTCTTAGTTCCACCACCTTCCCAAACCAAATAGTGAGGACACAAAAGAGAACTTTCTCAGTGGCTGCTCCCAGAATTTGGAATGTGCTGCCTCAAGAAGCCAGATTGGTCCCCTCTCTCTTCTCCTTCCCATGTCAGGCAAAGACCTTCCTTCTCATCCAGGCATATAAGCTATATAGTAAGTGTCTCAGGAATGCTTTGTTTATTAACTTACGGGTTCTAAAATGTTTATAAAATGTTTTTACATTGTTTCAAATCTTGATATAGGTTTATTGTTTTTAATATGATATTTATATGTTTTTTTAAAAAAGAAGTGAAAGGAGCATTTTCTCTAGGATCATTGAAATGAACTTGTATCTTTCCTCAGTTTCACCAGAGAAGGCACCTTTGAATTCAGTTGCAATGCCAGTCCAGTTGAAGAAATTATATAGAGTTGGAAGAAACAGTTGTTGAAAAATAAAGGAGGTACACAGATCCTCTTTGTGACTGAAAGCTAGAAAATATATTTTATTATTATTTCCATGCAGAGACATGGGTTAAGAAACAAAGGACAGTTGAAGAAACACCAATTATAGCTTTCCTCTAATATGATTTTGTCAAAGGATGTGAAATATACTGAAGTTTGAATGAAACGCAGCCCAAAGCATTACAGAGTCATTTAGTATTATGAGTAATTTAAGGGAAGGGGTTAGCCAAGAGAACCCAGAGTGTTTTGATGAAACATGCAGTTTATGTGATTCAGCAAGAGAGATGCTTTAAAATATCATTACTCGACATGGAATTGTTACCTGTCCACAAAATTTATTCATTTATTTCATTTTATATAAAATATTTATATTCTGCCTTTCTCCTAAAATGGACCCAAGGTGGCTTACAGTATTAAAAATAAATAATATTAAAAGCTAAAAACAATAAATTATTACAATATTGAAAGAAAATTAAACAAATATATTAAAACTAGATAAAAACAATATTGGAAACACATTAAAAGCAACAAAAATACTACAGTCCCATTTTTTAAAAAAACATGTCTCAGACAGCCAGTCACTAAGGGAGAGCATGTCTGAAAAGACAGGTCTTTGTCTGCTTGGAAAAGGACAGCAAAGAAGACCAACCTGGCCTCCTGAGGGAGGGATTTCTAGAGTCTGGGAGCAACAACAAAGAAGGCCCTATCCCATGTCCCCACAAAACACACCTGTGAGGGTAGTGGGACCAAGAGAAAGGACTGCCTTGATGATTTTAAAACTTAGGCAGGCTCATAAAGGGAGATGCAGTCTTTGAGACAGCAAAAACCAAGAGGAATTTAAAGCTAATATAGAGATGTACTATCAACCTTTTGCCCTTGCAACAAACAATGATAGCAAAGCCTGATAGTCTGACCCTTCACCCACTAAAGCAAGAATGGGCAACTGCAGGGCAGCACATGGCTAACCCTCAGGTGCACTGATGGCCCTAGTTTTCTCCTATTGCCTTGCTGTCCCAAGTTGATACCCTCCAATCTCAAAATCAAAGCAATCCTTTAAATTGGGTGCCTCTGCATTAACACGAAGTATGTGGGAAGCATGCACCTTCTTTTAAAGCCAGCTCATTGGAGGGGACCAACATAGGTTCTATCAAAAGGGAGCAATATAGCCTGGAAACAGCCACCAGGAAAGTCCTTAATTCCTAACTTTGGTGGGACAGGCATTCTCAGCAGGGAATATTGGAAGTGTATTGAGGTTAATACCCTTTATTGACACTCTCTAGGGACGTGGTGGCACTGTGGGTTAAACCGCAGAAGCCTCTGTGCTGCAAGGTCAGAAGACCAATCAGTCGTAAGATCGAATCCACGCGACGGAGTGAGCTCCCGTCGCTTGTCCCAGCTCCTGCCAACCTAGCAGTTCGAAAGCATGTAAATGCGAGTAGATAAATAGGTACCACCACGGTGGGAAGGTAACGGTGTTCCGTGTCTAGTCGCGCTGGCCACGTGACCACAGAAACTGTCTTCGGACAAACTCTGGCTCTATGGCTTGGAAACGGGGATGAGCACCGCCCCCTAGAGTCGGACACGACTGGACTAAATGTCAAGGGGAACCTTTACCTTTACCTTTACCTGGGACATCTAAAACAGTCTTTTTCAATGTGATACTTAAGTCAGGGACACCCTAAATTGCAGCCCAAATATCTGGAGGTCATCAAGTTGTTCAGTGCCTTCTAGGAATTCCATGGAGCTTTAAGAAAATCTCAAGTTATCATCAATAGGTAAGCATGTCAAGAATGCAGCCCCCCCAAAAAATTCAAAACTTCAATGGCTTTCGGTATCACAAGCCAGACTACCATCTCTATCTTGAGGCAATACAAGGCTTATACCTGATCCTATGTACCAATCCCAGTGCACATATACTTGATACATCTACCTCCTGCAAGTGACTGTTACCATCATTTCAGTGCATTACTGCACTCTTAAAAAGACAAAATGACTGCTTTATGCTCAGTTTATCCCATTTAACTCAGTACTGTCACCACTGTGTGTCAGTGGCTCTCTAGGCTTTCAGGCATAATTCTTTCCAGACCTATACGGAGACAGGAAGGATTGGATCCAAGACCTTCTGCCTGCATCCTGCATCACTGAGCTGTAGCATCTCTACTGCCTTAGAACATAACTACCGTGTTTCCCCGAAAATAAGACAGGGTCTTATATTAATTTTTGCTCCAAAATACACATTAGGGCTTATTTTCAGGGGATGTTTTATTTTTTTCATGTACAACAATCTACATTTATTCAAATACAGTCATGTCATCATCTTCCGGTTGCTGCACAATGGTGGAGGGCGGGGTTTCACTTAACTGGGGCTTATTTTTGGGGTAGGGTTTATATTACGAGCATCCTGAAAAATCATACTAGGGCTTATTTTCAGGTTAGGTCTTATTTTCGAGGAAACAGTCCCATTCCATCTTCTAGTTGGCTCAAAATGATGATCAGAGGCATCTCTCTCCATCTACCCACTATACAATAGTATGACAGTCTACTAAACCAACATAAGATATTTCTTCAATTAAGGAGCTACATGTCAATGTCATTGCAAAGGAGGAGGGAAATAAAATCAGAATTAATTGGTACAATCTGCCATTGAATTTGGCTTCCCTCCTATTGGCCACTCTTATTGTACAAGTTACAATAGTTATGGCCACTAGTGCTTATACTGGAAGTAACCTTTGTGTTTTCTGGCTTCTAGCCTATCTAGTGGCTGATGGGAAGCAGTAACATCTCTGCATCCTTCTATAGCTGTGAGTTCGCAATTGAGCACATATGGCTTATGATCAGGGCTGGGACAAAGAGTTCCCACAATTGTGGTTCAGGCATGCCCCTGTTCTGTCCACAAACCCATCCTGACACACCACCATTACCTTCTACACTTCAGATAAAGAATATGGATCTTTTTCTGAGCTGTACAAGATGCAATCTTATACTAGGCCAGATGACTAATTCTCTAGCTCAATTGTGTATTCTGCCTGAGACCTCATGTTACTCATAAGCCTTTCTCATCCACACCCAAGATCCTTTTAATGTCTAACGCCAGGGATGGAACCGGATTTCTATATGCAAAGCAGATACTTTGCCCCTAAGCTATTGCCCTTCCTATTTAAATGAAGTCACCTAATCCCTGAAGTTGCTTTACAAAGCATATTGAACCCAATGACTTGTCCCAGATGATTTACTACAGCCGCCTTCTACAAAAGAAATGCCCTACACACAGGATCTTACAGGAGAATGCTGCCTTCCATTAACCCTTCATTTTTATCTCACTTCTCTTTTCACAACTACAAGGAGCATCCAGCCAGAAGCTGTTCTCGTGTCCTGCTTAAAACAGTAAAATCTGAAAAGTCCTTGTCTGTAGTGGTCAAGTAGACCTGATCATGGCAACTTTTAAACAGACATCTCCTGTTGCTCTTAGTAAAGAGACACTGCACGGCTACTGTTTTCCATTCTATACAGTAGCAGATTTTTCTATGGTAAGAAAGTAAAAAGGGGGGGGGGGGTTTACAAATGGAAAACAATTTTCCTTGCCATTTATAAAACTCTGTCATTGAGGCAGGATAAGTGCACAATAAAAGCCAAAGATAGAAGCACCCTACAAATCTCTTGTTTTCTGTTAGAAAAAACATTAATTGTCCAGTGCCAGCCCTATTGATTTATGTAGAGCAAAGATAACTTGTGCTAGGCAAAAGGGAAAGAGAGAGAGAAGAAAAAAGGCAAAATATTGCAGACTAACAGTTTTATTTCAGTGTGAACTTTTGTGGATCAAAATCCACTCCTTCAGACACAAGAAGCAGATTTTGATCCAAGTGACTGCACAATCATAAATTCATTAGTCTTTAAAGAGCTGTAATGCTTTGCTTTCCCCTGTTTCTTTGGCCAACACACAGCTACTTCTTTGGAAATTGTGCTATTACTGCTCACAACTTTTTTTTAATTAAGTTTTGCTCGTTAGAGGTTGTTTTTTAATTTGGAAGATTCCACAAGCAGCACCTAAAAATCCACCTTGATTCAACTTCCAGAATAAAGCATGATTGCAAGACCAGGCCAAGATAGTTTGTTTCTCTCTCGAGATAAGGATTTTTATTGAATAACCACAATGTTTTAGATTAGATATAAGGATGCTGTGGAGCTAGTTTCTCAACAATTCAGTTCTCTAAAGAAAGCCATCGTCTTCACTTCACTCCTTGAAGCAAGCTGCAGCCTCTGCTTCGGAGTCCAATTCACTTCACAGAATGGCGTTTTCATGCTTTCTCATAGATTCTAGTAGAGACAACATTGTTCATAACACATTCCTAGGAGGAAAACATTAGTGTCAGCATCAAATCAAGAATGCTCAATAGTTTTATTTAAGACATACAATGAAGAACATACAATTGTCCACAGAAGATTTGCTACAGTACAAAGTTAGGCTCCTCCAGATAGAATATTTGTATCTGGATTGTTATTAATGATGTTGGAATTAAAATTCTTTCCATTTCCTTTCCTGGAAAGGAAAGGAAAGGAAAAGGAAAGAATTTTCCTTTTGGAATTAAAATTCTTTCCTGCTTGTACTTGAGAGTACACGCAGCCAATTCACCCCATCCCAGCACTGTTTGTGGCTGCACAGTCCAACTGCTGTGCATGTGAGGAGAGGCTACTGGTCAGCATGATCATACACTGAGGCTCACCTGAAGCAGCTTCTACTAGTGCTACCACCATTGCCTTCTCAACTACTTTTGCCCAGTACCCAGCCTCTTCATTTTGCTTTGCTACCATCCATCACTTTGCCTTTTATTATTTCTACCTAAATACCTCTCAAAAGTGAGGTAGAAACACAGCTCACAGCTGACTTGCTCACTCAGTGGAGTGCTAGCATAAGGAAGCAGTCTGGACAGGAATTCTAGTAGTCCCATACTTTTTTAGGAAGAAAAGGGAAAAAAATGGGGAAAGGGCTAGAAGTTGCTCCCATCTGGACCACCCCCATGAGAAAAACTAAAAATGAGTCAGTAGCCAGCATCTAATCTAGGAAAGATGTTAGGATTATAGGAACACAGACTTGTTCTGGATTGATGTCACCAAACCCAAGTACAACTAAGGATTTGACTATTGCTCACTTAGAATTCCATATCCGAATTTAGTCTCATCAAAAATACAAATGGTTTCAGATTCAGGAGTTCTCCAAACTCTGATGATGGGGCAGGACATCATTGTGTGGAAAAAGAAAACTACATACACTGCCATCACAGCTTGCTGAAGCAAATGCGGAGGATAAATATAATAAGCAAAATCTGCCTTTTATTGTTGTATTTTGGTGTGTTTTAACCAAAATTTTAATTTTAACCTGTATTTCATTACTTTTCAGCCCCTTTTTTGCTGGAAAGACAGAAATAAATAGAACAAAAATAAATATTGAAAGGAGAGTTTATATTCAGTTTTATATTTTGGGTCTTCAAAAAATAAGAAGTACTCTCTCAACATTTTACTAAAAACATTGCCTTAGATTTGTAAAACAGCATTTGAAGCATGCTGTTTTGTTGTCAAAAGTGCTTTGATATTTGCATCTCATGTCCTAATAACCTAAAAGGCAAAATAATACTCTTGCAGGAACACACAGAGCACTCTATGTTGCTCCCACATAAGAGAAGAAAGGGTGTCTTGCATTTGTTTATTATGGCTATAAATTGCCACTCCTTCAATAAACTCAAAAGCAGCAAACATCTTGTCACAATCACCCAGTGAAGCAGGTCAGACTAAGAAACTATAACTAGCCTAAGGTGAATTCTGTATCTGAGTGGAAATTCTGAATCCAAGTCTCCTGACTCCTAATCCAACTCCAGCCACTGCCTCTTTGATTTAGCTCAAAATTTTGTCATTTTTATTTCTGCAATTTATTATAAATGCTGAAAAACAAGAAGAACTCACCACAATCAGCTTTCCATCTTCTACTTTTCTTTTTATTGTGGTCTCTTTGCCATCCCACCTCTGCACATGATTAAGTGTGCCATTGTCTAGGGTCACAACACTCTGCCAAGAAAAGAGCCATTATTGGGTCAGCATTTTCCAATCAGGGAATAAACAAATGCAGCACAACCCTGTAATCTTAAAACCACAGTGCCAAGTTAGGGTTAAGGAAGCTGGGCTCAATTTTGGCATGTCACCATCTGAACTGACAAACCATAGAGTTGGGGCCATCACTCCAGAGGCTGAACTGCAGACAGAACAGTAGTTAGGAAATCATCTGCTGTAACAACTAGGAAAGTGAAACAACTAGGAAATACGAAATCATATTTGAACTTTAAATTAGTTTAGGAACACAAGGCATAGATATGAATTTTAGTATTAGGCATCCTTCAGTCTCGAGAGACTATGGTAACGTGCTCTGTATGGAGGACTTGGAACAGCATCTAGTGTGGCTGAGAAGGCCAATTCGAGAGTGACAATCCCTTCCACACTGAAGACAAATACAATCTGTCCCCTGTCCAGCTCCCTGATTTTGCTGCTTCCGTGACTGCCTCTTTGCCTCGGTCTGCTGGACAAGGGTCTCTTCAAATTGGGAGAGGCTGTGATGCAACGCCTGCCTCCAGGCTGAACGCTCAGATGTCAGGGTTTCCCATCTGTTGAGGTCCATTCCTAAGGCCTTCAGATCCCGCTTGCAGATATCCTTGTATCGCAGCTGTGGTCTCCCTCTGGGGCAATTTCCCTGCACTAATTCTCCATACAGGAGATCTTTTGGAATCCGACCATCAGCCATTCTCACGATATGCCCAAGCCAACGTAGACGTCGTAGATATGAATATGGCGGGGGGGAAAGCCTGCATCTGCCAGATGTGCCGGACTACATGACTCCTTGGGGATAATGAGAATTTAGTCCAGTGTGAAAGGGTGCCTGGTTGAGAAAGGCTGTAGCAAAATATTTAAGGCTGCATACATATAGGTTTTTTTTGGTCTCTCAGTTGGAGGGAGCATTTGCCTGACTGGAAGCTTAGTGATGAGTTACCTGGCTGCAAAGCCATAGGTTGGGAGTTCAACTCCTCACTGTGCCTCTCGAGAGAAAAGTTAGCCTGGGTAACCTTGAGCAAGCTGCCTGGTCTTAAGGTACTCCCAGAAGAAGAGAATGAACAAGAACCTCTGAGTACTCTCTACCTAGGAGACTCTGAAAAGGGTTGCCATGAATTTGAATCAACTGGACGGTCAGTAATTTTATTATATTTGCGTGACTAAGGTTATACCATGGACAATTCATAAGGGTAGGGCTATCTTTGTTGCCTCAGGATTTGCCAGTTAAGTGTGAAACACTGGACTGATGTTTGAATTCTTAGCACACTAGCAGCTTACCTCTTGATATGGATGGGGGTTGGTCCCGAAATGGGAAATTATCCAATCCATAGGCACAGAGCATCAGACAAAGTTAGCAATGTATGTAACATTCAAGTGTTCCCTTCTATAAGATTTGACTTCACTTCCTTGGAGCGCCGCTAATTCCCAGATAATAAAAGCTGTTCAGGAGTTATAGCCTAAAGGTCTCCTGAGGCAATTACCTACTTCACCTTGGGCTCAAGTTGTTTAGGGCACCCTCCCTTCCATTAGTTTCAGGGGAAAACAATTTTAATATTTATTAAGCACTTTTAAACCAGTTTAAACAATAATTTCTCCAACATTAAACAACAGACACTCCCACAAACCTATGGCTCCATCAGGAAGACACTTTAAGGTAAAGAACAGAGCTCACCTTTACTTTTCTGTCATCGGCTGTAGTTTCATCAAACTCTTCCTCCAGTTTGAAGGAAATTTCTGTGTTCTTGAGACTGCTCTCTGTTTTGATAGTGAAATTACCTCCATTGCAGCTGATGCTTACATTGGGCTTGGCAACACCAGCGATCTTCCTAGTGGCAAAGCCCACACCTGAAAGTCAAACAAAACACCTTTAGGCTCCCTCATACTCCCACAGTTATCTGCTAGGTCTTGAAGATCAGTAAAATTGGTCATGGTGGCAACATATGACAACCTGCGGCCAGCCGAGTTCTATACAGTGAGAGTAGCAAAGATTGGAAATATAGCATGGACTGCTAGTAGGCAGAATCTGAAAGTTGCCACCACCCACCCATGAGCTTGAAACATTACCTGGAACAGTGAACACCTTAGTGTCAGCCATTACTTTAACATCCTTATAGTGAATTAATGTTAATGCAGCTAACATGTCATCTACAAGTTACTCGCTGAAATCCTGTTACTTTAACTTAACACTGTGTAAGGCTTGTGATGTCATCAGCCACAGCAATTTTTCAGAAACTAAACAATTCCAACTCCCACTTCTGAAAGTCTGAGGCTTTTGTGGGATATCTTTCATGCTATTTGGGGTCCTTGAGATAAGTCAGCATACAGCTACGATGATCAGAAGCAATCAACAGACAATTCATGGAGGATACAGCTTAATCTCCTGAAACTACCTAAATGGGTGTCAGTCAGCACATCTTTTGGAAACCATTCCCACACTTTAATTAGCCTGTAATTAGCAGTCCAAGTAGACAAGCAATTCAACCTGCTAGTCTGGAGAAAGCATGTCAGAAACTGGAAGAGTCACTGAAAACAAGACTGGGTTAGATGGAGCAAGGATCTGACTTCAGTACAAGGCACCATTCTCTGGTTCAATTACATTTTTCCAGTTCTTCGAGTTCTACCAGCAACTGAAGACATTTTTCTTAAAAATATATATATTCCACTTTATTGTCATTTGATTTTCTGTACTAAGTGCTAGTTTTGGTATCACGTGCTAGCCTTTATTGTTGCTTTTAGTTTGTTGTAAATGTTGTGTTAAGACTTTTCTGCTGCAATTTGTTGTAAACGTGTTTTAATATTTAGTCATTGTTCTATATGCCTTATATTTTGCAAGATGCTTCCAGACCCCTTTTTTGGAGAGGAAAGCAGGGTATACATTTCTTAAATAGTATTATACGAACGACGATCCACGTTTAACATTAATTTGACACAATCTGCACCTGCTGTTGTAATCTTGTTTGCCTAAAGATAACCTCCATGAGCCTTAGTTCCCTTTAGCTTTAAGCCGTTTTGATATTTTAATTTGCAATTAGAAAAATACACCCAGGCCACTGATCAGATAAGACAAGGAAAAGCAAAAGAAAAAAAGAAAAAAAAAGCGCAAAGTGTGCTGCTTATATACCATCCCATAGTGCTTAAAGCACTGTGCGGGTGGTTTACAATTTATTATACAGGCTACACAATGACTTTCCAGCTTGGGGGGCAGGGCGGGGAGCAATTTACCCATACTCAGCAGGATGAAAGGTTGAGTTGATGGTACATATGTTTTTCCATTGCCCCTTTCATCACCTACATAGGGAGAGATTTATCCTGCCATGTTTAGATAGATTAACAGCACATGCAAAGGAGGAGGGTTTGGAAAGACTTTTAAATGATGAAAACTCTTATTACTAAACAAATAGCTAAATTTTGCTTATATTTGATTAAATTTAATATTAAGAAGATGGGTTAATTAGAAGGTTTAAATTCTAAATTAAATTTTATACTTTTAATTTTGAATTATATGTAGATATCTCCTTATGTTACCAAGGTATTATCCTGTAACTGTGCTAGATGTATTCTTGTGGCTTTATACCACAATAAAGTTCATTTGAGTCAACCTTGAGCCAGTTGGGATTGAACTCAGGTCATAAACAGAGTCTTGACTGCAGCACTGTAATTTAACCACTGCACCATGAGCCTCTTTTAAGGAAGTCATCTGCTACAGAGGTATATCCTAGTCAAGTGAATGAGACTGCTCTGAAGTTAGTGAGCTACAGCCACTATTACCATAGCATATATAATTAAATGTATTGAAGTACATTGTAATTAATGACTATCAGGAGCTGCCTGGGAACTATTAACAGTAGAGTCATACCTTACATTGCAAGTTTACCCAGTTATTAAATCTAAGCATAGAAGTGGCTTGGCAACTGCACAGCTTGCAAAAGTGACTTTTGAACTACAGCTCTCAAAATCCACTCCCTCCCAAACGGAGGATGGTCAGTGGCCTTACTAGTTGGGGTGTTCTGGGGATGCCTTAAAAAGTGACTTTCCCAAGTTCTCTACAGAACAGGAAGACTTTAGAAAGCTTGTCTTAAACAAAGTTGGATTACTTGTCCATCTAGTGCACTTTTGCCTACTCCATCTGGCTGAGGCTGTCTATGATTTTAGCACATGGCTTCAGTACCATCTGGTAGTAGATACCCTTCTACATGGAAAAAGCCAGAAACTTACATCCTCTATGCAGAGGGTGTACTCAGAAGGTAAACACCACCTAAGACTTGCTGCAGGCTTGACAAAGGTTAGAGAAGTTAGGATCACATCCTCTTGACTATACATCAACTCCATAGTGAAATATGAAGGGGCAGCAGCTGTTTCCACTGAAATCTCTGCCTAAATGACTGTGATAAAAGAGTGTACAGCTAAAATCCAGCATGCATTTAATAGGAAATCTAAATGAGTAGATGATGTTTAATGTTAAGAATCACGCTGAATAAAGTGTGCAGATTTTTTGCTTTTGGACTAGAACTCCCAGAATTCTCCAAATAACTCCTTGGGGAATTCTGGGAGCTGTAGTTCAAAAACACAAACTGCATCACTCTAGTAAATATCTCTTTGGATCCATAAATACCAAGCAGGCATTCCTTGATTTAAAAAATTATCCTCTTATTTCAAATTCCATTTTCAAGCAGTACCACAAACAGGACTCATCAAAATAAGAAATTATTTTGTGACACAGTTAGTTCCTGTTCTGGGGTACGGATTTTGAAATCCACGTGTCAACACAGCTTCCCATTCTTTTCTTTCTGTATCCTTGCAGTCCATAAGAACCAGGTAATACTAATCACAACCTGCAACCACTGGAAGGCAACTTACAAATTTTACAATTCAGCTAAATACATGTTTCTGCTCAGGTAAATAAGTAGCAAGGGGCTTCTTTTTGAATTTCTGCAATACATAATCTTGGTAGCAACACTCCAGAAAAATCCTAAATACAATAGCCACTAGTTATCTATAATTGTAGACTGAATAGCCGCCATAGTCAAATGTCCACTAAACAGTAATTCCTTGGTAGATACACAAGCCAAGCCAAATTATGTTTATTCATAAGGAAAGTTCCACCACACCCACAAACACTTACTATCTAGGAAATATATTTAGGATTCTTAAGCACAATTACAAGGGAGCTACTAAAAAAAAAAGAAATTAAGTGAAAAAACATAAGCAACGAGCATGTGACGAGGCTGGGAAGTCAGCAGAAATAACTTGATTCAAACTACAGCATTCCACCCTCCTAGGTTTCTGTTGGAAGCCTAATAGTAAATTTAGCTTTCAAACTATCAAGCTGCTATAAAGGTTTTTAGAATTTATAACTTAGTAAATGTTTGCCAATTTTTAAAGTCTAGTTTACAGCCCAACAACCATAGTTTTAAAACTCTAAGTGAGGGCAACATAAGTAACCCTTTGTCTTGTTGAAAACTATCAGTCTCATATAAAAAGTAAAGTTCATAATCATAAACTTATCAAACACATTTTTTCTTACCAAGTTCTTTCATGTAGTCATCAAATTTCTCACTAGAAACCAGCTTCCAAGTTCCCAGAAATTGGTCACACATTGTGCAAGTTTTAGTCTCCCAAAGAAACTTCCTAAAGGTTACAAAGAGAGTACTAACTCTACTGCAGAGCCCAAGAATGACTTTAAAAAAGAAGGCTTGAGCATGTGACTTTTTCAGATTAGCCAATAGCAGCAGAGGCTAGGAAGACTAGTTCCCATTAGGAAATTTTCGTTCCTTTCTCAGTGGGGCAGAGTGCTTCTGGCCACTGATACACAGAGTGCCACACTGTCAGCATTTAGTTCTTGCACTTCAAGAGTTTAGACAGGTTCTGCTGTTGCAATGAAAAATGCTGCTTCTCTGAAAGACAGTATCTTTATTCCACAAAAATTACAATCTTGTTCTCTGTATCGATTTACCAATCAATCCCCTATATGTCTAATTGTATTTGCTTTATTTTACAGCACAATCATATGCATCTTTAGTGTGCAGTAAATTCCCATGTGATTAATGGGTTTACTGCCATGCATGTGTGATAGAACTGTAGCTTAAAATGATAATTCTGTCTTATTCTACACACATGTAATAAAAGGATGAGCTGGATAAGCATCTTTTAATTAGTGAAATTGTGGCCAGATACCCCTGCCTCAAAAGAAAAGAAAGAAAAAACCAGGGGGAAGTAAGAGGGGAATTGAATCAGGTGCTGTTCATATGCTAGCAACACCTGTTCAGATTCCCTCTACTCCAAGATTATTAAAGGTGCAGAGGGTGTGTGATTTCTTTTTCATATGAGCAGCTGAGGCAAGGGTAGGCAGAACTTAAAAATGTTTCTTTCTTCTTAATACTAGTTTCCAGATCTCCCAAAGCAGCATTGTCAGGGGTGTTATGGTCTGAAAAAGGTAATTGGTTGGATGAGTTTGAATCTGTACACCTAGGACAAGACATATACCAGTCATTGAAGGAAACACTATTAGTACAGCAGTTTCTGTAGATGTAGTACTGCTGATTGTGAAACAAAAAATAAAATTAACAAAAATAGTGGGTGTTTATTTCTTCTCGAGCAGACAGAATTTCTTTTTGTGCTGTTATCATGCCAATGTGTCATTAGAATGCATGTTTTTAAAAAAGAACTGATGCATTTTCTATTGAACACTGTAAAGTACAGCTTAACAAGCAACCATGAAGTCCTCTTCATTTAACAAAATTGTGTTTTCTGAAACAGAATGCTATCTTCCTCAATGATTCTGTAGCATACAGATACTGCCCCAGATAATGCTTGCTAAAACAATACATGGATGAAGCAAAGTGACTAGTGGTTCTGGAAAAGGAGCTCCAGGTAAACACAAGTAGTTCAAAGACAGTGCTGAAACTCAAAGCTGCTACAATGTAGTGTTAGTGTCCTATTTATGTCTATGTGACCCTATATCTGAAGATCTCAAGGATGGGGTCAAGCAGATGAAAACATTATTAACAATGTTAAAAATTTAAGCTGCTTAAAATAAATTAACATCATCAAAATAACTTGCAATCCCATGTTTGAAACAAATGATTCAAATATGACGGAGAAAGCGTTCTTGGTCAATGATCACTTCAGTGTTACAGAAGTGACCTTGTAATCACAACAGCCATAAAAAAAAATATGGCAATGACTTGTAATTACACTTATTTGTAAGTCTGGGCTACTGTAGGACTCCTAGTCATACTGTCAGATCTTCTGTACTCTTTCTGAAAAGTACCTTGAAGTGACTAGATAACAAACAAGACAGAGTTTCTGTACTTTTTTTCCCCAATAGTTGTGTGGAGGATGAATTTCAGCAGGTGTAGCTTTCATAAAAACTTGCACCTGCTGAGATTTCAACTCCCAGGCAATAATTAAAGTTACAGGAACCCTTTATTCTTTTTCATCTGGCAAATACGAGACTTATAAGCGTGCATAGGATAAGAAGCAGGACGACGCAACCATAGACATCTGTACTAAAAAATATGCCCAACTGAGTTCAACAGAACTCAGTAGAGATTTTAGCAGGTGTCCCTGTCATGTAAGTTACACCTCGTGAAATTCCTTCTTTTGAACTACTAGTAAAAGCATATTAGTACTGTCTTCATTCAATTCTGGACACCTTAGACCAGTGGTTCCCAACCTTGGGTCTTCAGATGTTCTTGGACTAAAACTCACAGAAGCCTTCACCACTAGCTGTGTTGGTCAGGATTTCTGGAAGTTGCAGTCCAAGAATATCTGGGGACTCAAGGCTGGGAACCACTGCCCTAGACCACTGTTATATTCACTCACTACCCTTAAAATTAAGATAATCAGGTTTTGTATAATTTCTGATACCTTATTTGGTGTTACTTACATAATGTTTCTAAAGAAAAATAGCAGAAATTTAACTCTAGTATGATATGTTGCAACAACCTAAAAGAAATGATGGTAGGCTTCTGATGTGTCTGTTTGGAAAGAAAATGATCTCTCTGAACTTTGTTCCTGCATGCCATCCCACTCCACCTCTCTTTTTGGCTCATACCTCTGACTCTTGCTGAAGTTTTTTTTCCTTTTTCTTTTTTGTTAGAGAGGAAATGAGATTTCAACTACACAGCTGCACTTTTATAGAGGGAAATTGTCCTATTATTCTTTGTGATAAACATATTTTGTTGATGTAGCACTTGGAACAGGCTAAGTAGCAAGGAAGCTCTGGGTCCCCCCCCCCCCCCTTTTTCTTTTTTCTTTTTTATAGCAGGACTCCTGTGAATTGAAGAAATTCATATTAGGAATTTTCTGAGGGGTGAGCATGTTAGTTTCTTGCAGCAAATACAAAGGATAGTCTTATGTCACCTTAAAGACTAGCAAGTTTTATTTGACACAAATGAAAAAAAAATTACCCATCTTGATCTTCAAGATTTATTTTGAGGGATGATGATACTCCTTTCCTAATCTACATGAATGGAGTTTGTGGAGGCATGTCAAAAGTTGAATTGAGCAGATGATGCCTAGCTGGATACGGTCAGGAAGAGATTGCAAGTCACACCCATATTGCTCCATAAACCTAAACAGGCATGGGGAAGAACATTACTTCCTTCCTTGAAAATAAAAATACTAGTGGCGCCAGGTTCCTACAAGCCTCTTCAGTTTGCATATTTGGAGCTCTGTTGCAGTTTTTCATTGAGAGCTAATCTCTCAAACTAAAGCTTTAGTTTGCTATTTGAAGGTGATATTTCACAGATGTTTCTTTTATCCTTATTTACTAAGGGGCTCAAACTAACTCCTCATGCTCACAGCATAAACTATGGTGAAGTGTTGCTAATAAATAGCAACTATGATAAGAGATTTTTCAAGCATTGTAAAAACCTTGCTGTGTTGAATATCTTTTCAGTGATTCGCTTAGAGGAAAAAGAAAGAAAAAAGTGTGCAAAAACAGACAGTAAACATCCAGCAGCATCCTACTACTTTGTAAAAGGCACTTAGTTTGCAAAAGATGGCCTTGATCTTAGATAAATGGGTAAAACAGGAGAAATACTGTATAAAGTAAACATTTAAGACTAGATTCACACACAGATTATAAACTCAGGTGTTTCCCTTTTCCTGGCTATGAGGGATTTTAGGCTACAATTGCTTGGTACTTGACGTAATTATTTATAATTAAATATCATTAGGAAGAAAGCAACATTGTTGCAGGCTTCCTTTTGACCACTTCAGTGCATGTATTATATTGCCATGCAGTCTTCCAGATTACTGCCACAGAGTCAGCAGCTGATGCTAAGTTAGAAGTATGTAATGAAAAATAAAGTGGCAGGCTGTTTAATGTTATTGCTTCCTATAGGTCCCTCTCTTTTACTGCAGTGGGACAAACCAATACAGAAAATCAAACTAACAGGGAGAGCTTTTTTGCTTTTCAGCTGGGTTTTACAAAGTGGTAAAGATTTTATAAAGAAATCACAATAAAACGGTTGACATTTGGCACTTTCCTGCTGTAACTGGCCCTTCTGTTTCCCTGCTTACTAGGCATTTACAAAACAGTTGTTGAGTGATGACAGTGATATCACTGCAAAGATGACTGGACTAAGGAATGCACTGTGACTGAGAACACAACAAAACAAAATTTATCCTTTAGAACAGAGGTCCCCAACCCCCGATCCGCAGCCCGGTGCCAGTCCGTGGTCTGAGCCGGGCCGGGCCGCCGAGACAGACCTCCCGCCCCCCCCCGCATGCACTCACCCCTGCACAGCCCGTTTGCGCCTGCACGCATGTTCCAGCACGCCTGTGCGAGCGCCGCGCTGCCGTTTGTGCATGCGCATGAGCTCAAGCGGGCCCAGACAAGCGCCGCACCGCCATTTGCACATGTGCACAGGTGGGCGCCCCCCCGTGCGAGAGAGCGAGAGCGCTTGTTCGTGCATGCGCACGAGTGCGGGGGGTGCCCCGCCTTCCCCAGCCGGTCCGCGGACCGAAAAAGGTTGGGGACCGCTGCTTTAGAAGACAGAGGTGATCCTCTTGGAACTGCACAAATCAATTCCAATGGGAAACTACAGAACTGTGATCCAATGAAAAATACATTTCTTTCTCTTGTGGCTGGAATAGGGAATGTTATTTTGAAACACAGTAGGTATGAAGGAATACCAGAGCTTGCTGAATATATTGCTGAGTAAAGAGGTCCTGGATTGTGCTGTAAATAACGGTGTGTTGACAGCAAATCAGTGATATTGCAGTTACCTTCTGTGAAACTACAAATACTTCCCCTGCTGGGAATTAAACAATTTAATAAGCAAGCAAACAAAAAAACATAACTGCTCTCCCAATTCACTATTTGGCTCATTCTCAGGTGCAAAACCAAGAAAAGAATGTGAGCCTTGTGTTTTCTCCAGCAGAAAATAAGGGCTTTCCAGGGTACAGTAGGAGCAAACCAACTGTGGTGGCAGGGGGAAGCAAGGAATATAATAACCTGACAGAAATTCATGATGTTAGGAGGATTTAAGACTCAGAGGAGAACACCCCTTCCTTATTTGGAGGCACTGTGTTGATGTTTGTCCTTAATATATTATTTTATTCCTCAGATTGTACCAGCCCCCAAAAGCACCAGTTCTTGTGACTTTCTTGTTGACACAGGAAACGCTTTTCATTTGTGGCCTCAAGGGTAATATAGCTGTATAAGTAAGTAATTTTTAGAGTAGCATTGGGCAAAATGACAAGATTATTTTTCCAGTACCCAAGGGAGAAAATAATGAATGTTAACCCGCTGTGCAGAAAGAGTGTTCATCAATTTATCTGCTAATGCTTTTAAAAAATGTAGCTTTGGCCTAGGTGGCTGACTTGCTGATCTACTGTCTGCAGTGCAGAAAATGTCTGTTTCTAATACACACATGTATAAATGCAGGTGTATTTGAAGTCTAATTCCAGAGGTGGACCAAATTTAGACCCATAAAATCCGTTGTGTTGTTGTCATTTACTAAAACCTTGAAGTTCCCCAGCAGGAGCCAAATGTCAAGTAGCTAATGAGGCAGGTGAAAATATACTAGAAATTAAGGCATGTGGGGCCTATGAGGACATGGTGAGTGCAAAGAATTTGTGATTATTACCAAAACGAAATTGTTCAGTATTTTTACACAAAATTCAACTCTTGGCTGCTTCTACCTCCCCTCAATGTTGTTTTCAAGAGCCAGACTGACAAATTGGTTTTGTTTGTTTATTAAATACATTTCTATCCTTCACTCATCCCCTTGAGGCTTTGGTCACCACTGTATGGTAACTGTATGGTTTTCAGGCTATCCTTCATCCACCTGCTTTCTATTTGTTTACTCACTGATGATACAACACAGTAAGATAAAGTGAGGCAAAAATAAGAGATAAAACATACCAACAAAATAAGTCTCTCCCCCCCCCCCCCCCGCCACCAGCTCCCTGCTTTTTGTTCCTTTTTTTTCATCTGCAGCAGCTGGACAATGGGTTCATTATCAGCATCGTTATGTATTGCAGAGCTGGAAGGGACCCTATAGATCAGCGATGGGGAACCTATGGCACACGTGCCACAGCCGGCACGCAGAGCCCTCTCTGTGGGCACGTGAGCCATAAGTTGCCAGATGGCTACCCCAGTAGCCAAACCTGAGGAGGCAGCTGCAGCTGCGGTGCTAGTGCCCTGACAGGTGGCGGGCCAGGATCCGGAGCAGCTGGCGGGGGTTGGGCACGATTGGAGTGGATCCGGAGTGCGGTCTGGAGGCACCTTCGTGCCCGGGATTCCCCCTTCTGCTGCCACTCCCACTTCTGCCACCACCTGCTGGGTTCCCCCCCAGTTTGGGCACTCAGGCTCAAAAAGGTTCGCCGTCACTGCTATAGATCATCAAGTCTAGCCTCTGTCAAGGAGGCATAGTGGGGAATCAAATTCCTGAACTCTTGTCTCCCCAGCCAGATACCTAACCCACTGAGCTAGTGATGGTGATAGTTGCACTGTGTTCCCACTGCTCCAGTTTGCCACCATTTTGTTGGCCGAAAGAGAAGGAATGGATGATAAAATGCTGAAATAGTGGTACCAACACTTGGGTAGAAATTGCTTTTTTGAATTGCAGCTCCCAGAATCCCCCAGACGGTACGGCCATTCTGGTTGGAGGATTCTGGGAAATATAGGGTAAAAAAACCAACCTTCTCTGGTTCTCATCTGCTCCTAATGGACTGGCCCTGGAGAATAAGAAAGAAATGGGGTGAGAAGATGCAGACAACAAGGAGACTATAACCAGCCCTGTCCTTAGGTAAAGTGAAGCAGATGTCTTAGCTGATGGTTCCATTGAAGTGGCAATGAAGTGGAGGAGATTGCTGTATACTTTGCAGATTGCTCTAAATGCTATAGATTGGCCTGGCACTTTCAGGTGTGGCAGAGGACATGGTCCATCATTACTCTTGAATAAAAATTTGTTTGCCCATTTAGATGGCTTTTATAGAGGGAATGGAAAAGGGACAGCAACATGTTCCTTATTCTGTCCTGGAGAAAAAGTGACAGTGGGTATTCTCTGTATATGACAGTCCTATGAAAGTTTGGAGCTAGCCTTGTGGCAATATACCAAAGTTTGTTTTCTTCTCCTGCAAACTCTCTCTTCACTTTTTCCCCATTCAGGATCTTTCCTTGTTGCTCTTCCATAATGACTGAGCATTTTTTGGGAGCCTGGAAACTCATCTCTAGTGAAAACTTTGAGGAATATATGAAAGAACTGGGTGAGCAAGCTTGTGTCCCTGCAGAATAAGAAATAGTTGTCTTTTCAACAACAGCCATGTTGTCTGTAAAGTGATGTGATTAATCTTGATTTTCACATTTTGTGTGTGACAGGAAATAAACCTTTATTTGAATAAGAACTTACACAAGTACGTGGTTATCTTCTCATAACAGTTCCTAAAGTATTTTAAACTGAATTTGGAAGATGGCCAATGGAGTAATTAAACATTCAGCAAAATTTGCACTAAGCCTGAGTTTTGATTGTATAAAAATCTCCTCTTACACTCCCACTGAAGGCCTTTGTCAACATACCGGAACTAAAAGTAAAAACAGAGTACAGTACATGATTCTGTTTACATGACAGTCTAAGGCAGTAATCCTGTACCCAATTACTAGGGAACTTTTAATGGAAAGAAGACTAAATACATGGAGGGGAAGACCTTTTTCAACCATATATTATCTAAAATATACAGTCATACATACACTCCATCCAGCTACACAATTCAGAGACGCCTAATCTATACATCCTTGCCAGGCCTATTCCTCAAGGGACCTGTGTTTAGTGCTGAGCAGGGAAACCTTCTTATCTCTGATCAGCTATCTAGTGGAGAAACTGGTGGGCTAGCTGAGGAAGCCGAATGGGCCTTGTCTAGCATATGGGCCATGAGTTTCCTCTGTCTGATTTACTGGCGTTCTAAGTGCATATGCACAGTGGTGGAAAAGTATGTATTAAATTCCATATGAGACTATTGTGTGATTTATATAGAAATGAAATACTTCAAAGGATCCTGTCATTATTTCTTCCCAGGAAGATCTTTAAAATGGTGTATGTACCTACTTATCCCAGTTCTGCAGTTCTAAAATTTTATCAATTTATCTGGTTGATCTTCCAGAGCATAAGTACACAATCTTCTTCAGCAGAATCACTGGTTCAAAGCCACAAAAATTAATAAGCAAATTCTGCAGAATTGCTAAAGGGTACTGTTGCTTTAATGCTGTCTGAATTTTGTGTAAATTTCAAGTAGTGAAACATATTAGAGGATTTTCTTGTGTTTCTTCTCCTCTTGTATCAAATAAAGGATTTCTTAGAATTTAATGCTCTGTAGACAAACTATAAACTTGAACTTGGAGTAATTGTATACAACTTATTTTTGAGTAAATGTCTGGCTGTGATACTATATACTCTTATCTGAAAGGAGATTCCCACTAAATGCAACAGGATTTCTTTCCATACGAATGTGCAGATAATGACTTACTGTCATTATCTGGAAATGTTACATGTGCCTCTTCAATATAATTAATTGTGCCTTATGGAATAGCTGTAATTTAATATATTACTGTGAACCACATTTGACTCATTAAGCATTAGAATCTGGACCTAATCCAACATTCTAATCATTGTATCACAGGGCCTCATTAGAAGAGAGGCTGATTCCTCATCTAAAAGTGGTGCACCATTATGAAGATAAGACCATCTGTTTATTCCAACAGGGGCTTGCCTCAATCCACATTTAGCAAATTAGTTTGCAGTTGGGAAGGAGTGTACCTTTTTTTACATGTGTAATGTTTTAGATAAGTAGCATGGAAAGATTTGTGTGCCTGGAGTGATAACAGTGTTGAAGCACAGAAACATACATTCGCTTTAACATGTGACCTGACCCCATACTAGTTCACTTTTGTCTCCTCTTTAGGAGTTAGTTTTTCCCAAAGGAAACTGGGCAGCCTAGCCAAACCTACTGTGATCGTCACCAGGGACAACGATGTTGTTACCATCAGAACAGAGACTGTCTTTAAAGTTAATGAGATCTCCTTCAGACTGGGTCAAGAGTTTGAGGAAACAACAATGGATAATAGGCATGTCAAGGTGATGATGACTGCTCTCTCTAGGAATTTTTTCCATGTGTTAGGAAACAGGGTATCTTGACAATGTGGTCTGTTAATTATCAGAACTTCAAAGTTATCAGAACCTAAAGTTAAAGACACATTTTCTTTGTGTGGAGAGGAAGTAGGTGATGATGATGGTCATTTAGTAGTGAGAAGGTGAAGGGGCAGTGCCCTTCTTATAACCTTTCCCCTCCTGTGATGTCTTTTTAGAGTATCGTAACATTGGACAATGGTGTGCTGGTACAAGTGCAGAAATGGAACGACAACTTCACTGTTATCAAAAGAAATTTAGTGGATAATAACATGGTGTTGGTGAGTTTCTTTTTCCCAGTTCATTCCAGAAAGATATAAACCAGTGTTTAAGACATTTAGTTTCATGTATAACTCTGAGCCACTGAATATGGAGGACTGCAATATTTAGTCAGGTGATCCTAGTGTCTTTCCTAGCCTTCTTCAGAGCCTTGGAAAAGTTACTTTGTTGGATTATAACTCCCAGAAGCCCCCAGCCAGCATGGGCAGTAGGAGTCAAAAGTCCAAAAGGTGGATTTTCCAGAGTTCTGATGAATTTGGTTGGGTGATGGGAGGTGTAGTCAAACACATCTGGATGGGAGCTTGGGGAGGCTAGCCAAACAATTAAAATAAAACTGTGTATTCTTCCTGATTATCTATTGCTGATATCATTATTTTATAAGGTGTCTGTGTTAAGGCAGTGGCTGGTTTTGCACTAAGGAACATCAGGCATATTTCTAGCTGCAAAGTCCAACTGCAGAAGGTGTAGACTGAAGTTCTTATGCTTAAGTTTCCACCTTCTATTTAGTAACAAATGATTGGAGAGCCTTTCTACAGCCAGCATTTGTGCTGCCTTGTTTTGCCTCCTTGGTGACAGGAGATTTTAGGATTTAGCAGGACTTGCATCCTATCTCTTAACTATCTACTGCTAAAATGTTCGAGCAGCATTATTATCATGGCTGTCATGGGCTTGGAGCTCTCTGGAGTCTGTGACAGGACTTTGCAAGATGTTAGTGCTATTCTAGCACTTGTCGGTGTCTGGTAAACTTCTTCTATGTGCTTTCTTGATTGTTATTTCCTGTTTCCCATCTAAAATGCCTGCAGAGCACCATCATACTAAACTCCATTCCCAGTACAAATTACACTAAGTAAATAAAACAGGGTTTGGAGGAGGGTGGAAAGTGCTGTGGGGAAAATGGTACAAAGCAAGATAAGAACATTGTTTGGATGTTGGGGAAGATTATAGCAAGATCAGTGCAGAACCTGGTCTTTAAGGCAGATCAAACACAGTGTTTGAAAGAGCTCTAAAATGGAGATACCTCACTGAAGCTACAGTTGAAAAAGGAAATGCAGTCCAGGGAAAAGAGGGGTTTTGAGATACTTTTCTCCCTGACAAGAAAGATTGCCTAACCATTTTTAACAGGAAAATAACACATGGGTAAGAAGGCTTAAGGACCATGCTCTTTTCATTTTCAGGCTGTAGTCTCAAAAGCTGGATAGTATTAAGACAACTGCCTCTCTTTGAAAACAGCATGAAATGGCATTTTGCCTTGATGTCAAGCTTTTTGGCAGTAGTAGTTCACGTTGTTTTTGCTAACAGCTACCATAATTTTACTGGAAAAACGGTACTGTGGTGTATAGCCAAAGGAAATGCAGAGTGGCCTAATATCATCCCCTTACTGTTACTTGCAAGAACATGATAATCACAAGAATGAGTGAAATAGTCGTTCAATGCTTTGCAACAAATGGAAGGCTGCAGCATTTGTACTACCATCACTTCCTCCCTTTGTCAGGAGTTTACCATGAATGATGTCACCAGCACCAGAGTCTACACAAGAACGCGAAGACATGCAATCTAAAGATTACATTGTCCTGCTAATTATTTGTTTGCTGATGCACATTTGAACCTGGTGCTTTTACATGGAAATGAATAAAGTTTTTTTTTTCCTGAAAAAGGAGTGCCATTTGAATCACTTCCAGACAGTCCTTCATTAGTGCTTTGTTCTGAATAGAAAGCAATGATTGCACCAGAATATTACTGTTTTCTTGAATGGCCCAGCTATTTTTCACAAGCATACTCAAAAAATAGCATAGAGGTGTACAGATTTGTGGGTTTTAGCTATGCTGCCTGGCGAATTTTTGGATATGTAGTCCAACAACACAAACCCACACATCTCTATATAGTGTATACAGGCAGAGCTTCCCACACTAGCAGTGAGAAATAATCCTGTAGTTATCCTTTGTTGCAAGTTCAGTACAGTACCACTAATAAAAAGGAGTTGTATATTCCCTGCTAGTTGCGCTTACAAGGTGATAAAACATTTTCCTTCCAGAGATTTGATTCTGGCAGATCTTGGTTATTCAGCAATTCTACTTGTAAGCAAAACCACTGTTTACCTCCAGATAGCCTCTTGTTTGATTGTGAGATACATGTTCTTTCCTTGGATTGACTGCCAAAAAAAACCCCTTTGAATTACACTCCCTCTACCCATTCACACATGTCCCATCCTTCTTCCCTATTGGCTCCACTTTTTAATTTAAAATCATTCTTAGCAGGTGTCCAAATACACTTTAGAGTGAAATGCTGGAAAGGGACACCACTGGGCATTCTGGGGAAATAAATATGCCTGGTCATGCACAGTAATGCATGTATGTATACATGTGTGTGATATGTGCAATGACACAGCTATAGGAGTATTGGTGCTTTGAGAGGAGACAGAGCTAGATAGTAGACTGCATGTGTACATTTGTTTCATTTAAGCTTTTTTACTACAGGCATATAATCTGTAGACTGGTTGGATAGCTCAGTGAGTTAGTTACCTGACTGCAGAACCAGAAGTTCAAAGTATAATGACCCTCTGTACCTCCTGGGAGAAGAGCCAGCCTGTGTAGCCTTGGGCAAGCTTCACAGTTCCAGGGCAAGCCCATAGGGGGACTTGACAACGCGACTTGGACAAATGGGTCTGAGTCACAATTTGAGTCATCCCCCACCGAAACTCCCAGAGTCATGTTGCTGGTGCAACTTGAGTTGGACTCAAGAGCAAGTCACAACGCGCAAGTCCCCATCCCTGCTTGACGATATGTAATTATTATATACTCTGTAAATGATGATGATGATGTTATGAAAGCTAAGATTCAAGGAATTAGTGCTAGCAGCAGATGTTGACTCTGCCAAGAAAAAGATGAAACGGTGTCACACCTCATCTGTGAATGCCCAAAGACTGTACAAACAGATTACAAAATTATACATGACAAAGTGGCAAAATTACTGCACTGTTCATAATGCAAAAAAAATATAACTGGCTAGCCTCCAAAGACCGATGGAAACATTAGGAAGAGAAAGTGTCAAAAAACGACAAAGTCAAGTTCTTGTGGGACTTCTGGATCCAAACTGATAGACACCTTGAACGTTATGCACCAGGCATGGTAGCAATAGAATGAAGAAATGTCTTGGTAATTGACATTGCAATTTCAGAATATGCCAGAGCTGAAGATAAAGAATTGGAAAAACTAACAAAATACAGCGATTTGGCAATTGAAGTATCTTGCTTGTGGATGAAACATACCTCAGTGCTCCCCATCATCATTGGGGTTTTGAGAACAATATAAAGAAATCACACAGTATTATAAGCAGTTGTAGATTTCAGTAATAACATAATCAGAGCTACAAAAAAGGGTAGTATTAGGAACAGCATATATACTATGTTGATATTTAACAGATACTTAGGTTTTTGGTTAAAGCTTGTATCTGTTATATATAATACCAGTCAGTGTTTTTATAATTTTAATTGGCTGTGCCTGGTATTCTTGAAGAAGAATAGACTGAACACTTGAGTTCTTTTTCACTCACAACGAATCCATTATCAGTATCAACTGGAAACAATTTTCCAGCCTAGCACCACAATTGTAGCCTACAAGCAGCCAGTTAACAGAAGCCAGTGGTACTCTGTGACATACACATGAACATACTTTTTTTGCACCATGGGTGGAAGAGGCAACTACTTCTGCACACCTACTGTTGCTCGTTGTTGTGAGATTATTACCCAGAAATCTTCACTGTGCTTCAAAACAATATCTGAATGAAAAACTAAGCAGCCTTAGCCCTTCCTGCGCATTTACAATTCTCTGAATAACCTATCTCCATCTTCCCCTTACAGGTGAGGCAAAACTGCATGTGCAGATCTGTAACTAGCAATTTTGGCACCCGGGGTACGCAGAACAAATTGTGCTGTTAAATCAGCTTTACAATTCATTAAGTGAAAATAATACAAAAAAAGTTACTGCACTATACAGCTTGCCAGAATCTCCCCTCCAGAGAGGATCAGCAGAAATGCAAATGCCACCCCTCCTATTCAACTCAGAACAGCAAACCATATATATTAATAAGCCAATTTTTGTACTGTCCAACCCAACAGGAGCCTGGTCTACCCACATCTAGCTGCCTCTTCCTTAGGACCAGAAAACTGGTCTACTGGGTGCCGAGTAGATCTGTCCCCTCTTGCCTTGATGAAACCTGGTATATCAACCAGTTTTCCTCCACAGTATCTCCAATAGCTTGTTGTACTCTGTGCATGGCTGGCAGAAAATCAGCCATGTATGTCCTGGAGGACTGGCTTACTGCCACATTTTCCTATCGAAGTAGGTCAAGGCACCACCTGGGGAAGGCATGTGTCCTGTAAATTCGATGCTGTGGGGCAAAGCCCGTGTTGACCTGCCCTTTTTATGGCTCTGCACTTGCATGCCCAAATAACAATATATGGCAACAGTGGGATAAGAGGAGTTGTACCTGGTCTAGGTTCTCCATTCAGCACATTCTTTAAAAGGTATGGGAGAAGCTCTAGGTTGCAACCCTCTAATCTGGTAAGGTAAAGGTAAAGGTTCCCCTTGACATTTAGTCCAGTCGTGTCCGACTCTAGGGCGCGGTGCTCATCCCCGTTTCCAAGCCATAGAGCCAGCGTTTGTCTGAAGACAGTTTCTGTGGTCACATGGCCAGCGCGACTAGACACGGAACGCCGTTACTTTCCCACCAAGGTGGTACCTATTTATCTACTCGCATTTTTACATGCTTTCGAACTGCTAGGTTGGCAGGATCTAATCTGGTAATCCTGTTTAATATGGGATCTTATGAGTTGTCCACAAAAATCTGAAACCCCAGTTTCCTTTTTCCTAAATCCAACCTCTTAACACTCATGGACTGAGATTAATGTCTGAGCTGCCTTTACCATACTTGGAATCAAGATATTGGATACAAGTGACATGAAATGCAGCTTGGCTATAATTATCTGGCCAGAATGATTTCTGTAACATCTATCGGAATAGTAAATAGATGCATAGTACAACGCCAGCCTGGTTATTTTGGCACCTGAAGAAAAAGAAAATCTCACGAATGAATCTCCCTATGAGTGAAGATACAGTAATAAGAAATTTAATTACAGTCTGCTGCTCTGTCATGGTACCTCACTTCTTGCTGGCTGGAATAGTTGCTTCACTCTGCCCCATTGCAGGACTGGCCTTGACATGTCACACGACTTTCCATTTGTGTAGATAAACAATAAAAATGGCTGTGATACTATGGGTACTATTAATTAGTGCTTTTAAACATCACAAGTGGTTTACCTTGTCAGAGGTGCCAAAGTTTTTTTAAATTAAAAAAATTGCTTAGACAGCATTTCTCAAAGTATAGAATGCTGCAGTAATTTTCAAAGGTATCAAAGCTGTTTGGAATAAGCTCTCATGCTCCTATAAATTGTTCACACATCCTGCAAGCACTACAGTTTAAAGGAATCCTATAAGGCAACCAACAAAAAACAAAGACTTTGCTCTGGAGAAAAAGAAAGATACTTTCTTCCCTCCCTTCCCCACATTTCAAAGAAACTCCAGGTCAGGTGACCTGGACTAGTCAGTACCAAGGAATGGTGGAGGTATACTAATAAACTCATTTTGGATAAAAGACCTTAACTCAGTCTTCACCATGTATGTTTAATGTCCAGGGCATGGGCAGTCCAACAGTAGAAACATGCATATTTATTAGCTTGAGATGTTCTTTATAAGGAAATATGAAACTGCTTGCAGCAGTTATGACACATATGGGTTTATACATTTTGGAACTGCAGCATATTCAGTTCAGATCCTGATGTAATTATTTGAGGCTGCAATCCTAGACATGATATTCCACTTCTCATCATGTTGCTCTGCCTGGCTTACAGGTCTGGAACAGGAGGTATTTCTTAGTCTAGACAGCCAATGTGGTGTAGCACTGGAGTTGGATTTCAAGAGACCTGGGTTCAAATGAGTGTGTTTGTGCACAGAAAAACCACTTTGAATATCTCACATGCCTTGAAACCACATGAGGTTGCCACAAGTTGGAAGTGACCTGACAGCTCATAACAGCAACATCCAAAGGACTGCATGTTTCCATTTCCTTCATTAGGCAAACAGAGGTGGGTGTCTCTGGCTGCAGATGCTATAGGAGCAGCAATGAAGGTGTTGGTAGACAGAGGTATGCGTGCCCCCAAATCTACCCTGAACCCTCTAAGCTGCTCTGATACATGAAGAGGATACTAATCCTCTGGCACGGTTGAAGTAAAACCCAACTTTTGCTCTTTTTGACTTATACAGGTAAGTGTGTATGTGTGTGCTTATGTGTCATTTTATCCTTGCATCAGGCAGCAAAATGGGTGTATAACCTTTGGCCTTCGTAGGCTTCCATTTTTGTACGTTGGACAATACAGCCATGTGGAGGTAGTGCTGAAGATCAGGTGGAAGTAGCCAAAAGTCTGTGTTAGTCCAGTTTTTCTGGGCACTAAGGGCAGGGTTGGGCAATGTACAGATTTACGGATGTTGCTGGACTCAACCCCCAGCATTCCTTACCATTGATTAGGACTGATGGGACCAGCAGACCAACTCCATCAAGACGGTTGCACATTGCCATCTGTATTCTCCAGGGAATTGTGGCCTCAACTTGGAATACATTGTGTTTGGCAAGTACTGATAGGCAGGAATCTTAAGAATGTGAAGTAAAGCTTTCTCAAAGCCTGAGACCTTTAGCCATTTGGGTGTCAGTGTCTGGAATGGTCTCTACAGTTTTATAGTACTAGAATTTTTCCTTCTTACTTTCGTAAAGAGAAGAGGACAGAGAGATAATACAAAGCTGAGACATGAGATTGCATCTAAGAGTATTCTTTTGACATAAGGTTCTTTGATCTAATGGCAGTTTCTGCTGGAGGAACAAGCCTGTTCCAAAGGACCCCCAGCCCCATCTCGGAAGCAGACGGGGAAGGGAGCACAGAGACCTGTAGGGGGAGAAGGGATTGACAGAAAGCATACCTATTTCTTCCACTGATGGCGCCTTTTGCATAGAAAACTACTAAAGGCTGTGTGGTGTGTTCTTATGCTGCAAGAACGAATCTTATTAAATTAATATGAGGGAGTCCAAAGCATTTTGGCTCTAATCCTGCATGGATGTGTGTTGGCTAGTGTTTATAATGATAGTGTTTATGATTTATTGACACTCCTTAGGCAATAAGTCTACAATTTAAGGACTGGCCCTAGATCCTTGATGGGTGGTGAAAAAAAGATCTATGATTATTTTTATACAGAGAGGTCATGTATGCTCTCTGGAGAATAAAATTATCTTCAGTCACTTATAATTGCTCTCACACTGTTTGTGAACCCTAAAACATTATACTGCTTATGGGATAAAAATAATTATGTAGATGAAAGTATAGGTTTTCTTGTGGAATTGTCTATGAGGTCTTGGCAGGTCTAATCTCTTCACTAAGTCCTTTCCATGAATAATTCTTCAGGAGGAAGGAGGGAGGTGTACTGGCTGGTACTGAGTACAGCAGGATTAAAAGAACACTTGCTAGTCAACGTTAGGTAGCCTAATAAAGGTATTACTCATCATTGTCTTCAGATCGTGTACAAGAACCACATGGGTGTTCCCCCCCCCCCCCTTTTGTGGGATGAGAATTATGTTTCTGCTAACATTTTAGTTGTGGTTTCTCTTGATTTAGTTTTGGAGATGTAAAGACACTGGTTTTTTGTTTCATAAAATATTAGTTCCCATGACTTCAAGAAACCTGGAGATAAAGGTGCTTTGAAACACAAAATTGGTTGTAGGTAGGAAGAGCTGTATGGAAATATTCAGTGTTGGTTAATCAAAGGTAACTATAGGTCAAATGAACAGGAGGGCAGGAAGGAATAATGATGGCTGACCAAAAAACATCACTAGAAATAGACTCTCAAAGTAACTCTAGAGCACCTTCAGGAGGCCAAACTGCACGTTAACCATCTGAACTGAAGACAATTAACATGTAATAAATAGGAGCCGAGAAAAAGGCTGAACACCCTTAGAACTGGATTGGGGTAATTTAACTTCTTGTCCTCTCTGCCATTGTTCCACCAAAAGCCTCCGGTAGAAGCTGCTTGCATGTATTTCAAGGGCTGCTTCCTCAAGCATCAGTGGGAAAGGACCATGTGATCAGTCTAGCTTGTGCTACTGCTCTCTGTTTAGGCCAGAGTTTTGAATGTTACAGTCTGTCCACATAGGTATTTGTCACACTGATGGATCAGATTGGTCTGCTCTTTTTTTTGGGTGTCCACATGTGGACATCACTGGAGTAGACCAATTTGCCCCAACCTTCAACTTTTTGAACTCCTGTCCAGGAGTTCCATTATTTTGGGGCAGGTTGGAGGGCTCCAATTTAGGGCCTGTTCAGATTGGCTGTTAAAATTGAGGTCTAAACGAGGAGCGATGTGCCATTTGGGGCGCTCCTCTTGTTCTAACAACATATTGACCTTTGTGTTAATAAAATGCTTCCCCTGTCATAAAGCATCTGCCATACCAGACATAAACCATTCTTCCAGTCATCGACAGCAGCAAGTTAATGGACACTGAAAGACAAAGTATTTTAAAGGAAGAAATGGTTTATTCATTTCATAAATGTGACACTCATACTAGCGTATTATCTAACAGTAAGGGGGACAACCATTTTAATATAGTGGACTGAGTCCCTCTACTGGCTGAAACGTAACTGTGCACCTACAAGGAGTTAGTCTATTTCACCCTCAGGAACTGATTTAATAACTCAAGTGAAACACCATACATATTCACTCCTTTTCAAACTAATGGACAGAGCAAGCTTCCTTTACACACATATACATACACACATTTGCAGCCTTTTCAGTTACGTTTAAAACAAATTTCCCCAATGCTGTGCACTCCTCTCAAGCACCTTGATTTGTTTTTAAAGGCAACAGTGGATATGGCATCAATATAAAGGGACCCTGCTGTCCAATAAGTTGGGTCTGATATACAGTTTTAGATTGAGACTTTAAAAAAACATGGTGGTGGAAATGTGATTTTAAAAAACTGAATAATAATTCCTCAGTATATAATAGGTCATTTAACAAGAAAAGTAGGGAGATAATTTTCATGTTCATTTTAAAGCAAGATTGTAAATAAAGCTGATCTTTATTTTAATGTGTGACTATAGTATATTAAAAATTCATTTTATAATGTAACCCCTTTAGCTTTTTTCTCCTCAATTAAACTCTATTTTTTTAACAAATACAGGAGGACCTCTATATCCATGGGGGATCCGTTCCACAATGAACGCCTGAAACTGTGGATAGTAGCAGATAGAAGCAATTTACATGACTGCACTGTAAGATTTTTATCATTAAACAGTGGTGCATGTTCTAGTGAAATTAATAGGAAGTGACAGGTTAGGCTAAGACAACTTTGCCCCTACAATGATTCTGAATATGAAACAAAGTAAATTTGGAGTAAATAAAAAAAATCCTACTGGTTAGGACACGTTTGGCTGGAGAAAATTTTATTTTGAGAAAATCCTTATCCATCTAACATGTCAGGCAAAAACAGAACAAAAATAAAAACATAAAGAAGATAAGAACTTTATGGCACCTTAAAGACTAACTGCTATATTTTATTGTGAGCTTTCATGGATGAACATGGTTACTTCTTCTAAAACTCACCTTTCTAACATGCTGATGGCTACACAGTTGTGGCTGAATCAGGCTAAAAGATTGGATGATTTAATAAAAGGCCAGAGATTTCACAAATGCGTGTATAAAATATATTAGAATGTTAAATTTCTAGAACTTTACCAGTGCTGTGAACATATCATTAGTCACAATACAGAGACTCAATGGACAGGAGTTCTGCATCAGGTACAGAACACATTTTGGCCAGAGATCCAGCAATGCAATAACAAGCTATGCACACTTAATGTACAATTCATATCATTTTTGGATGTCACAAAGCTCAGTTGCTGAATCTCCTAATGCTTTTTTACATTGGTGATTTTTTCTCTTCCAACAGATGACAACAGTCAATTAATTTATAGTAAAGAGTGGCACAACACACCAGGACACACAAAACCCTGAAAATGTCTTGTGCACCAAGAAGACCAATACATTCTAGCAACAGCTTCTGTTGGTCAGTAATCTTTTTAAAGCAACAGATCCACAGACGTTTATGACATAATATCTTGGTTAACCATCCTTCCAGGGTGTCACAAGACACAATGTTGTCCCTGGAAAATATGTTGCTTATTTATTCCATTTCTTGGGAGGGAAAAGTTAAAAATAACTAAATCTTTCAGATTTTTAAAGGAAAAATTAATCTCCCCAAATTCTCAATTTTTTAAAGTAAAGATAAATTGCTCAAAAGTAGCCTTTAGAAATCAAGGCCCTAGTAAATAATGCTCAGTGTAATAGTTGTATTAAGATTAGTGCTTTAAAAACTTACTTTTTAGATTTCAACACAAAGAATTGCCAGTGAACATGGCCCCTGGCCACACTGGCTGGAGCATTCTGGATGCTGCATGCAAAAATGTAACTTTTCTAAGATGTGGTTCCAAATAATTGTTGTAATAGTTCTGTTTGTTTCATACTCTAATTGGAGACTAATGATTTGTGGTGGTGGTGTACCTGGATCTAGGTAAAGTTTGTTTTTCTTTTTATGTACTCTTCTGGAAGCCACTGTGAAAAAAGAGTAACTGCACAACCACAGCATGATCAAGCCAAAGATGCGCACACCTCCACTACAGATCTCATATTATATCTTTCATGTATCTAAAGGAATACTGAACAAGCCAATGCTGAACAAATTTATATGAAATACTATAAAAACACCTCCAGGTGCACCATATAGTGGCCAAGGTAGAAGCTGTGGCCAATCTAGATCCTATAAGCAACAACTGTAGTCAGTCCATCCATCTATCTGAATGCCACAAAAACGGGGGTGGAACCAAAGTTCTGCTATGATGGCATCTAGTTTGGTCCTCAGGTTACAAAGGGAAGTCCTCTATTCCTATAGGTTGTGTAGCAGATGATTTAATTTTTCCTTGGTATGTTATTTCTGGACCTTCTTTCTATTGCCAAGTCTATTTTATCCTTTAAAATATTGAACTGTGGCTCTCTTTTTAAAAAAGGATTAAGACTCTGTCACTTGTCCTCAATGTTCCCTCTAATTTTCAGCCCCGCTGGGCAGGGCTCTGCCCCTCTCATGCACAATGCTTCCCCTTCCACGTGGAATTCCATTGTGACCGGAACCAAGAGGGCTGAAAACAATCACTGTGGGTGCACAGAGGAGGAGGAGGAGACCTGCGTGGAAGACGGCAGAGGCACGCGCACCTTGGAGGGAACCTTGCTTGTCCTTCAGATGTTGTTGGTCTGAACAGAGATGGGAACTGCTTCTTTTTTGGACTACAACTCCCATAATAGCTCAGAAAGCATGGTGATGTTGGCTGCTAGAATCTTTGGAACTGTAGTTCCCCAAAATATTTTCCATTCTCTGGCTCTGAAACAACCAGCAACCCCAGCCATCAGAGTCAACAGTGAGGTGTCATGCACACTATAGTCAGACAGCATCTGTAGGGTCACACAGCCACCATTCCAGTCTTAAAAAGATACAATATTTTGTAACCCACATCGGGAGAACAACATATATGACAAAAGAATGCATACATGAGTCCAGCAACTTTGTTGTGAAATGAAATGACCCTGAATTACATACATGGGGCACATACAATATATCAATTCCTAAGATAAAATAACCCACTCTTCATTTCTAGCAGCCCTCCTAGACATTTCTCAAATGTTCATATTCCATTTTCACAAGACAAAAGAAATTTCCAGAAACTTTGAGTTGGGAAAGAAGGAATTATCAGACTTTGAAATAGCAGGATTCATTACTAACCCTACTGTTTCCTGCCACACTGCTCAAGTGCAAAGGATGTGCTTAACCCTGAAAGATCTTTTGAAGCACAGGATCCAAGTGAAAGGAGCTGTCGATCACATGAAGGATCTCATTTTGACACATTAATCTGTTGCATCGTCCCTTTGATAAGGAATGGCCTGAAGCTGTTTAGCTATCTGCTCTGCTAATGCTTGGCTATTGGCCGCAATTATCCTTCTGGACATCAAATCGAATGGCCCTCCTAGAAGAAGAGAATACATAGAAGTATATAAGGTTTCCTGGCTTGTAAGGGACACAACAAACCAAGTTCCTTATTAGCAGTTACAATAGTAGGAATGAGCTAGGTGTGAGCAAACAAACTATGTATATTAGCAGGAAGTTCACTCTTAGTAAAATTGGTATTTGTCAAATTTCTGGTTTATGAAATGTAACTAATTATGATTTTTACAGTGACATGAAAAAGCAAATATGATAAGTTGATTCACTCGCAATACTAATCCAGTGGCTGTTCCCTGGCAAAAAGTAGGTATAAACAGTTATGAAACAATTGCTGGATGTTATTATATTATCTCTGCCTCATCTTGAGATCATTAGATTTAGAGCGAGATTGAAATATATTTAATCATCATCACTAATCAAGCATAATAAATTAGTTGCATGGTTGCCCAACTGGATGGAATACAGTTAAATGTTCAAGTCTAACTTAACGTTCCCTAGATTAGACTACTTGTCTTTGGGTAACTGGCAACTGTTAATTGCACACAGTAAATACACCTCTTTCAGTTAAGAAAAGCACAAAAATATACCTGGATTTTTAATGTTTTTGTTTTTACCTGACACATCAAGCAGCACTCCTCCTGCTTCAGTGATGATTATTCCAGCTCCCGCCATATCCCAGCAGTGAATCCCCATCTCATAGTAGGCATCTGCTCCACCAGTTGCCACCAGACACATATTTATGGCTGCTGTTCCAACTGCCCTAATCCTAAAAGAGATTACATGTATTGGTGCAATAAATGAAAAACCATATAGTCTTTGTTATGCACTGTCAAGTTGCAACCAACTTATAATGATCCTAATAGGGCTTTCAAGGTAAATAAGTCATTTAAATAGTGGTTTTACCAGTTCCATACCTCCAGTGAGCTTTTATGGCTGAGTGGGGATTTGAACCCAGGCTTCCTGAGTCCTACTCTGCCACTCTATCCATTACACCACATTGGGTATCGGTCATATAGTCTTACACTTAAGTATTTACAGTAATCAACAGTCATTTGCTGATAGGAGGTGTGAATGATGGGTTTGACTATAGTATTGAAAGTCCCATTGATCTCAATGCTACTTATGTGCAACTAATTTAATTATGGATTCAACCAGAAGGTTTTAAACTGAATTGGATGTCCATTAGTCAGTGATGCTTCAGTCATGGATTTCTACACTACACTTGAGGCCATTTCCCACAGTACAATTCCTTGATCAGCATATTATTCTTGATAACAGCACATTGCCACATCAAATCATCCTTTTTTCCCTGCAAAACAGTGGGGCACAGCTTGCAGCTCTGGTGACAGATGACCCTTGGCTACAACTGAAGTTCCACAGACCAGCCCAACAGATCAGCTAGGTTAGGAGACACTGCTTATTGGCTTCGGACATCTTTTTCCCCCCCAGTGAAGATTTATGGTAAATATGAGGGGGTTTCACTTCCACACACCCCATCCCCACTGATTTCTACCTTTCAGTAGGTTGGAAGGGTTTATATCTCCCACACTACTGTGGGCTGAGGTTTGTGTATGTGGACACAAACAAACCTGTATGAGGCCCCTTAGGCTGAAAATGCTGTATATCCCTATTATAAAAGATATGTGTGAACTATAAATCTACTGGAATAAGTGACAATAGATCAATTTATGTATTATTTAATACATTTTAATCAAATATTTGAGACATAGGGAAATGGGCTTTCCTGCCAGCACTACATGTTAAGAGTCTCATCTTCCCAAAACTGGTAAGATGAAATATCTTTTTCCATCATCCAATTCACTCAGGACCAATTTAACTCTGTACCTATGAACAGATCCAGAATGATAGGGTATATGTACTTTCCCAAGCTCTGCCTTATTTATTGTTAGAAACAGGAACCTCCCTCTGGCAATACATTTCTTACAGAACAGCCATCTCCGCTGCTACCTTTGCTAGTTCCTAGCCTTATTTCCTCTCTTCTTGCTCTTATACTGTCTCCCATACTCAGAGTAAGGGGCTACACAGTTCATTATACTCAAAGGAGAGGGGGATGGCTCCCCAATATGGACACCTCTTTTCTTATCAAAGCAAGGACTTTTCTTCTGCTCACACCAACTGGGACAACGTGCTGTCATTCAACCAGCATACTAGTCAAGGAGGTTTTCATTGGGCCTCTTTGAATGGTGTGAGAATAGAGGTATTCTTACCCTTCCTGGGACTACGTTTGTTCTGCTTATGTGCTGGATCTACTGGCTGAAACACACTTTAGAAAGGAGAGTGCCAAGAACAAGGTAATTAAAAAGAGAATTAAAAAGTATCTCTTACCCATGAACAGGAATGCTGAGAAGTCTTTGCATGTTAGAAAGAACAATTTTTACAACTTCTGGATCACGATTAGATCCCAGCTCTGACACTAACAGTGCTTTTGTAATATCTGTTTTTAAAAAAAGGCAGGGGAAGTGTAATTAAGCCTATCCATTAAATTCATTTACATCACTAGTAGTGTTTGAGAAAGGGCAAAAAAAGAAAAGGCTTCAGAGCTTCTAAAAATACATTGTTTAAAAGGTATCGCCATTAGCATGTAACAACCAAGAAAGGATATGATTTCTCCTTCCCAAAATCATACCTGGATTTATATGAAATCAGAATACTGTGGCACCTTGAAGACAAACTAGTGTAAATGCTATAGCATAGGATTTATGAACTTTAGTCTATCTAGTCCACTGAAGCATATACCACAATAAACTGTTGGTCTTAAAAGCGACACAAGTCTCTTTGATATCTTTGCTATGACAGAATAACATAGCTATTTGATTTGTGTAGTGACCTTCAGGAACTATATGGCCTCTAACAAAGATATGAAGAAGAATACAAATTCAATGTACAAATTTCTGACTAAAGGTCAAGCCCACAGCATCCACCTTCCTTAAAGAAGCAAGAATTATATACTTAATCTAATTATTTATTAGATTCATAACCCGACTTTGCTCTATATGCTATAGTTCTCCTACATGGCTCTCCACTCCATTTTAAACTTCTAAACTACTCTATAAGGTGTATTTGTTTGAGAAACCGTGATTGATCCATGGGGAGGATCAAAACTCATTCTAGCCACTACACTATGCCACACTGACTGGCAAGTTGGGATATGCCCCACATCTCTGGCAACCCTCTGGTATGGTTTCCTGCTCTCGTCTTGGAGTGTCTATATACCTATATTAAATTGGTAACAAGGAGTCTACAGCAGAAGTCCCTCATCATATTCCTTTTCATATGAACCATCCTTTCTACAGAAAAGAAAGCATACAGAAAAATTACAAAACTTATCCGTGTCAAGTTCCATCCTGAAGATGACAAAAATACCTTGCTGCTGTGATACATGAAGCTTCTGCTCATTGCAAAATGCTCCTTTTCCTTTCCTCCCAGTGTACATTTTATCTTCCACACAACTATACACAATTCCAAATTCCATCTGTAACCAGGAAAAAGCAGCACTTAATTTTGGGGGTATAAAAAAGAGGCAACAAATAGATACAAAAGCAAAACAAATCAAATGAAACATTTTAGCTTTTCCATTGAATGTGAAAATGAAACAAACAATTACCTGTTTGTTCACAACAAAGCCAATTGAAACTGCCACAAAGGGAAACCTCGAGAATCAAAGAGAGAAACATATTATATTCCTTCAAAGGCAAAATGATAATAACAGAAAGACAGAGTAAGCAGATTTTGGCAAACAAACAAGAAATGTTTTACATTTTAAAAAATGTAATAAATTAACTAGCCCATTCCAAACATGCAAAAAACCACAACCCCAGAGTGTAATATATTCGCCCCACAACACAGATCAAAGATCTTACTCTTCTCCTAGACAAACAAGACACTAAGTTTATACTGTACAGTGATGAAAAGAAAGTAAAAGAAAAAGCATACCTATGTACAAAGTTAGTAGTTCCATCAATAGGATCAATAATCCAGGTGGGATTATCTGTCAAGGTACTTCCTGCACCAGCTGCAACAGATTCTTCGCCAATAAAGCTAGAGTGGACAAATACGTTTTTACAGTAAGAGCATGTGTGCTATTTACATCCAACATACATAGATTTTAAATTATCTTTTTGAACTTTAAAAACTCATTTATCTAACAAATAATTTCTTGACTATGACCAATTTTTAAGACCCATTTAATTGTAAGCAACTGCTGAGGAACATGTGGTCCTTCAGATATTTTTTTTTTACTCCAATTCCCATCTTCACCATGTAGTCTGATCTGGTGAAGAATAATGTTAGTAGCAGTTTTTTCAATAAAGGCAAGACCACAGGTTTCCCAGCCCTGCTTCAAATAGTGAGAATAAGAATAAAATGTGCAGGTGTGGTCCTGTGGCAGATTTACAGGGGGCCTTTAGAAAGCCCTCAAGAAGAATATGAATAAAATAGCACTTCCCCTGACCGAGCAACAGGTATTCAGCAGTACACTACCTCCAAACATGTTCTGTATAGGTATCAGGGCCAGCCCTATCATTAGGTAGAATGAACAACTATCTCAGATGGCAGATCCTGAAATACATGGAGCAGTGGCAAAATGTTAGAGGACTGAGCTGTGTGGATGATAGAGCCTGCTATCCATTCTTTTGCACTGAAATATGATTCAAGTGCCAGTTCAATCGGCCTTTTATACTCATATAAGCAATAGGAAACACCACTGTATTTTTGTCAGATAGAAACTATTAGGAATGAGATTTTCTGATTTTATTTTAACCACAACTACCGGAATTCTGCAAGAATTTCTCCAACTACTGTTCTGATTTTAGAAAAAGGAAAAAAAAAAGTCCAAGTTCTCAAGAGGAGTTCCAGGATCCTCACTTGCTCCTTGCCAAGGCTGTCTTTGCAGAGGGCCATTAAAGCATGAACATGCTCAGAGCTCTCTATGCTCCATGGGAACAGCAAAGCATTCGGGGACCATAGTCTCTCTGTTCATTAGTCCCCATAGAGGGTGCTCTCAAAAATCTACCAGTCCTCTAATGCTTCGCTGGAAATTATCTTGGGTCTACACTTGCTAACAACATTTTTTCATTATCATTCTTCAATTGTCCACTTTTTAAGAGTTCCACAAGGTACTTATGCACTGCCTGAGTTACAAAGTTTTTTCCTGCTGTAGATCCAGTACATGATTAATCTGCTATGAAAGAGATATGAGAGACTTACATTTTGACATATTAAATATTGTCCATGCTAAATAATGTATCTACTTCTATTTTCATCTACAGATGACCAAGTCCTACATGTCCTTCATGCAAAACTGGGTTTCTTTTCGAGTATTTGCCTTAATTAGGCAGCTGTCACACCATAATACTTCTGTAGCTAGTGGAATACCATCTTCTTTTCATATCCTGATATAGCTATCTTTGTCCATTTTTCCATTCCTTCTCTTGCTGTTACATGACTGGAATGGAAGAGAAGAGCCTTCACAAACCGAACATACTCTCCACAGGTGCTGAAATATAATTTCTGTTGTCCCAGTCACTTAGCTATATTGTTTAAGGATGATGGACATTGTGGAGGACATCTGGAGGACACCAGATTACAGAATGTTGATCTAGAACAAGGAAGTCATATTCTTCTTCTTTTCTTCCCTCCTTCCCTAACTGAAAGTGAAATGAAGCAATGAATATTATACAGGGCAGATACAACCATGGTGAAAACAAGGTCATTTAATGACCAGGTTCTCTTCTACTTAACTTTGAGCCACCAAGATCAAAAGGCTGAATACTTGTATTTTAGACCCACCTTTTCACCACACCACTAATAAAGCTCTAATATATGCTGTACCTGTGAGATGGATATTTTTGTTTTAAAGAAGAAATAATCATATTTTCCACTTTTTGATCAGTGATTGTCACTAGATCTGCTGGAGAGCTTTTAATCATGATTGCTATCTCCTTTGTCAGAGCTTCCCGAATTACCTGTAATGAAAAATTCTGTGTGTGATTTTTTAAAAATTGGAATTAACATAGTTTTTTAGATTTAAAAGAAGAGGACAAAGTGAAGCATACTACTTAATCAAAATCTTTTTCTTCTCAGGGAGGAAAAACCAGAAGCAGTAGCAAAAAAAGTATTATAAAAAATCCTATCACACTTTATTGTCAAATGTAGATTTGAACAAACAATAATTGGCAGTGGAAGAGATCTCCCCACCCACTCATCTTTAGACTGTATTCACGGGCCACAGCGGGCTGATATAAAAGTTGTGTGGATGCAGGCAAAATCAAAATTCTGTACATCCTTTCTAGATTTCCTTATCTAGCTCATAAAGCCTTACTAAACCTTGCCTTTTAATTTATATTTTAAAATGGGCTTGATTCTCCCTTTAAATTTTTTTTGTCAGTTCTTCATCCCTTTGTAATGTTCAGGCACTAGATAGCAGTATAAGCAAACATGCCTTTTCAGAATAAGATAATAATAAAGTATACATACCTCTCCAGCTTTTCTTGCTAAAGTAACAGCATAGTCCATGCATTCCTGCCAAGGATCAGCCATCTTTATCTAAGCAAAAGAGCATATTTCCCCAAGTTATGCATGTTAAAAAAGCATGATATGGTAGAGATGTTGTAAGAAAATTAATAATTAATTAATAATTAGTACGATATAAACCTCACTGAAATCAGTGGAATATACTCCTAGGAGGGATCACAGATCAACAGTAACCTACAAGTCTGGTATGTGGAAGATTCAAGATAAAAGATGATGTGAAAAAGTCTTTACTGACCAAGAGTCACCATTGAGTAGAACACAGCAAATTGAGCTGGTGGATGGAGAATATGACCTCGTATGAACCCATGTGGGTTTGGAACTACGTATTACTGACTTGCACTAAAAGCATAGCATTCACACCTTTGCAAGTGTTAAGACAAAGGTGGCATTTCATTTTATTTCCATCTTTGTGGCTCATTCCTTGCCCTCTCAGGGTCTATTCCTTCTATCGATTTCAATTGATAGTTTGGAAATATATTTATTAGGGCTGCTAAAAATGCCAAAATAGTGTGCCAGGTTTCAGTTACCCAGAAAAATTTTCATCAGGCTAGGTAAAAAGCCTAGGGTTGGAAAGAAAGAGGGGGGGGGGGGGGAACAAAACAAAACAAAACAACCCCCCGCAGATTGAATGAATTGCTGGTCAATCCAAAAATCTTGCATACTTTTTGGCTGGCCCTACTAAAGGCATGACTGTCCACTGCAGATATTATTTTTACTCGTGTACCAGCACGGATTTTTATTCCTTTTTTTAAAAAAAGTGATTTCAATGCAGGCCAGGACTGTCATTTCCACCTCCCGCTACTTCCTCTAGACCTAGAGAGAGCACTCATTGTCTTCGATGGGCATTCTTGGACATAGGTTTTGGTAAATCTTCAGAGACATATTATGCTTGGCTGCTTCTAACCAGCGAGGATCCTTCTGATTAAGGGCCAGTCCGTTTTAACCTGAGCCACGGCCCAGCCCTAGAATATATGCACAAATAATAATAACAATAAAAAGGAGAAGCCCAAGAGCGTATGCAGAGTTTGCTCTCATGCATCCGTTAAAAGTCGAGGAGAAGAGAAATAGCTGGCAGTGCACAGAGGAAGGCAGAGCAGAATCGATAACCAGGCCTGAAGGAACCAAGCACGGGCTTACCGTTAGAAAGTCAAATCGGTGCAGCTACTACCAAGACTGGCAAAGCCGGTTCCTGAATCGGACCTCCAAGGACTCCACTGCGCAGGCGCAAGGATTCTCAAACCTGTCTTCTGAACTAGCCAGCCTCCAATTCTGTTATCGCGTTTCCTCTTAAGGAGGGAGGGACCAGTGAGGAAAAAGCTGGCTCGCGCTACACTAGCCGGCACATCCTATTGGCTCGGACATGTTCTGATGTTCTTAGGGCGGGGAAATAGGAGGTTCGGTGCAGAGAACGCCTCCCAGGTTTATTGGCAAGTCATATATATGGCGTTCTGGAGAGCTGTGTCAATGTTTGCTTTCTTTTTTAAGACTACAGCTTTTTTAAGACTACAGCCAGGCAGCCTGGCTGGGGACTCTGGGATTTGTAGTCCAAAAAGCGCAAAAACAAAACTAATGACAGAGGGGAGACACATATGAGGGATTGTAGCAAGAATAACCAATAGCTGTACCTAGGCAATGCCTTGACTGAAGCAACCCTCAGTGCCAGCAAAGTGTAAGCTTTTGAGTTCTCTAGTTCAATGGTTCAAACTGGGGTCCCCAGATGTTCTTGGACTGCAATTCCCAGAAGCCTTCACCACTTGCTGTGCTGGCCAGGATTTCTGGGAGTTGCAGTCCAAGAACATCTAGCAGATGCTACCGGCTAGCTTGAAGAGGGATTCTAGAAAGTCTGCCAGTTTATAGTCTTGCAGCATTTTGGTCAGCCCAACGTATTGCTGAACTTGTGAATGTTGTTGCTAATGGACCAGCATGCTTAACTAAGAGAGAGAGGAGAGGGAAGGTGTAGCCTCCAAATGTAATTGGACTACAACTCCCATAATCCATTGCAATAGATTATACTGACTCAACATGTTGGAGATGCAGTCCCATAAAATTTGAAGGGCAACAGGGTGATATTCTGCCATGTAGCGTGAGAGAGCAATGTGAGGCTTCAAGTTTTTTTTTAGTGCCCCAAAGAGTGGCTGCCACTGAATTTAATTTATATACTGCTTCCTTAATGTGATGTACCATTCTGAGCCCTTTACAATGAGATAAAACACAATAAGCATTCAGTAAATAAAGCAAATAAACAAAAATATAAAAACTCCAAGAGGTGTGATTTGCAAATTGAACATGAAATAGGAAGCATATAAACAAACAAAACAAACAGAAAAAAACATGTCAGGCAGGGTTGCCAAGAAAGGCCTCTCTGAAAAGCAGTATTTTCAGAAGCCTTTTGAATGTTGGGAGGGAGGGTAGCTCCATCAGGAGGTGGTTTCAGTGTTGGTGTCACAGCAAAGAAGGCCCTACTTCTGGTGGATGATTTCCTGGTCTCCTTCAGAGTGGCTACCTGGAGCGTTGCCTGGGAGGACCTAGTGGAGCGGGTAGATGACCTTGGGAAAAGGCACTCTGACAGGAGCACCCAATTTAAGTGACATGGAAAGGAAGCAAAAGAAAGGGGTAATTAAAGGAATATTTAAAACTAAAGGTGTGTAGGCGGTGAACCTTGTTTTACAGTAGAATCTAGAGGAGCCTTTAGGAAGTGTTGACAATTCAGAATTATGGTGACCCTTGACAGGGAGCCCTGGATATAAAGTACTCAGAAGTGGTTTACCAGTCCATTCTTTTGGAGGTGCTGTGGAACTGTGCAACTTGCCAAAGGTTACACAGGCTGGCTGTTTTTCAGGAGCCCAGTGGTAAGTTGAAATCCTAACCACTGGTGCTATAGCCAGGTACTACAACTCACTAGAGCAGAGGTCCCCAACCCCCAGTCTGCGGCCTGATGCCGGTCCGTGGCCTGAGCCGGACCGGGCCGCGAAGACAGACCTCCCGCCCCCCCCTCCCCACAGCTGCTTTGCGCACGTGCCAGCGCCGGTGTGAGCACTCCCCCACCCCTTCACGCATGCGCCCGAGTGCCCACGAGAACAGGTGGGCGGGCACACGGGCGGGTGTGCAGGTGCCCCTGTGCATGCACGAAGGGGTGGGGGAGCGCTCATGCCGGCGCTGGCGCGCGCGCGCGCTCCTCCACCGCTTCACGCATGCGCCCGAGAGCGCACCCGCGCACACCTGCAGGGGGGCCCCCTCCTTCCTCGGAGGCTCAGCCGGTCCCAAAAAGGTTGGGGACTGCTGCACTAGAGTACAAATATGTAGCCTTGAGCAGGTTGTACAGTTCTAGACCACCACCAGAAGAAGGGCCTGGGAAACCACTCCTAAGTACTATATACCTAGAAAACTCTGGCACAGGTTACCAAAAGTCAGAAACAGTACATTATTATCGTTGTTTGTGGGCAATACACTTCTCTAAAATAAGGCACAGAGTTCCTAAGTCTTAGATTTTAGCTTGGAAACCAGGTTGCAAGAGTCAGAAACAGGGAAACGTACTTCCAGTTGTCATTGTATGGTTGAAATTTGGCATGATGTGAGGGCTGAAATTGCTCCTCACACCTGCTATAGTTTCCCACCTTGTTTTAGGCCGTATTTGCACATACATATACAGGCTGTGGATATCTGCACTGTAAGACAGATATTTGCACTCTTCCTGCCTGCACAATCAGGTTTTTGGTGATATACTGAGAAAGTACTCTATAGATAAAATGGATAGCTTACCAGATGATGGCCATATGCATTCAAAGATGTTTTAACTATCTGTCGCCTGACCTAGACTTTTTTGCAGTATGAAACCATTTTTAAATGTATGATGGAGCATTAGCTATTTTTAACAGTAGTCATTGAAGAGTGGTAAAATGTAAAAGAAGACAAGACTAATGTATCTTAGATGAGTGAAAGAAGGAACAGAAGTATTTCTGTATGTTAGTGGCCTGAATTTCTACAAATCAGCTTTCAAGTTCGGTTCTGCTTCTTCACATTAAAAGAGGTGGCTTAGGGTTGAAGAGAAGTGGAGCAGATTAGGGCATATTTTTTTTGCTATTATACAATTGTGCAGGAAAAAGAATCTGGGCAGTACATAGTCTGCATCATTATACATTTTAATCACTAGATGGTTAAGCACTATTCCAATGATAAACATGTAACCCTTTCAAAAACTAATGTATATCTTCAAATAACTTCTATCTTCTTTACTTAAATACCCAAAGGTTCAGTACAGGGTAAATGGATATCACACTCTCTCCACTGTCCCTTGGATTCTTCAGTTCATGACAACTGAACCTCCAATGACATGGCCAACAAGTAAGAATGAACCAGAATAAATGATTGTGACTAATGAAAATTACAACTGCCAATTCAAACTCACTTCTTTTCTGGGGAGATAGTTTGCACAGGATAAAGTAATTCCTCTAGGAGAAATTTTTCAGCATACTTTGAATGGAATGATCTATGGATTCATGTCAGTAAGAAAAGTGCACACAACGAATTTATATCAAGCAGATCTGAAGCAAACAAATTTTTCTTCTTCTGTTTAATGTGATAATTACTTGAGCAGTCTTTTCCATAATTATTCCAAATACGAATCTGCATCTTCTAAAAACTGAACACTACTGTCAAGGTATTCCAAGATTATGTTGCCACCGTTATATAGCGGAGTTTCTTTACAGTTTATCCAAGATGCTAGGCTGTGATCCAGGGGCAAAGCTTCTCCAGATGCTGCATGGCAAAGTCTTAATTTCTGAAAAGTAAAGGGGAGGGAGAGACTTTATTTTTTTCATTCAGTTCTAAATCAAATAATATTAAAAACAACAATTGTTGCTTCAGTTTGCTTACCTTTGCTGCACTTCTGTTGTTGTCATTTTTAAGCTTAGCCAAGGAAGCTGCAGAATCTATAACTCTGCCAATGCTCCAGCGACTACAGAAGAACATGGGCTTGCTTTTTTCCTTGGTTTCTTTAGGTAAAAATACTTGGAAATAGATTCTTTCCGTCTGCAGCAGAAAAGGCAATTTATATAATGTTAGCATTTCAGTTCTTAGTCACATATTTTATATTAACATAAATCCTCCAAAAGGGATTCTATATAAACAATAGAGAAACCACAAGGAGCATCTGACAGTAAGATAGGATCTACATACACTTTTTGATAATCTGATGTTATTCTAGTGTTAGGATCTTGATATCTAGTGGAACATCTCTCCCATAAAATAGCTACCCATCCCACATGCTCCTTGCAGCCTACGATGCTAGACCTGGCACACCTAAGGAAGCCAAAAAAAACCCAGCACAAGTAACAAAGCTCTCTCAGTCATGTCCCCTTCCCACTGGAATAAGCTTCCTACAGAGGTTCACCAAGCACTATCCCTCTGTTTTTAGGAAGGTAATTAATACCAAATTATATAAAGCTGCCTTCTACTAGTGTAACTATTGTGTAAATACTGAGATATTCAAATAGGTTTTAATTTGTGTATTTTTATTTAAAGGTAGTTTTCAGCTAGCATCAGGGTTTATTGTATTTACTAAGACTCTGGAGAACAGGGTTCAAATCCTCACTTGGCCATGGAAACTCAATGGGGGAGAGGAACTAGTAAAACCACTCCTTAAATATCTCACTTACCTTGAAAGCCCTATTAAGGTCGCTATAAGTCAGTTCCAACTTGACAGCACAGAACAACATACATGATTACATCACCTGTCCTGCTATGTTGCCTTTTTAAATTAGTTTTAGTTATTTTGGCGTTGTCTTTTGTGTATGTGGATTGGGATGTTTAATTTTTTTTGTATAATTATTATGTTTATGTTTCTTAAAGTGTTGTTTGTTTTATCATGTTGTAAATCATCCAGAGTGGCCTTGGTAGCCAGATGGGTGATATAGAAGTTGATTGAATGAATGAATGAATGAATTGTATTTATATTGGGAACCACCCAGAGAATGTCAACACTAATGGCGCAGTATAGAAATGGAAATTAATAAATAACAACCCTTCAACTATTTAAAAGTGGTTTATGAGGAAAATACAGCAAGCTTGTTTTCTTTGGGTCCAGGAAGTGGGATCCAGAGCAATAGATTCAAATTCAAAGGAGATTTGAGCTGATCATTAAGAATTTCTTAACAGTAAGACCTGTTTGCCAATAAAATTGACTACCTTGGATGGTGGACTCTATTTCATCAGAGTTTTTTAAATGGAGGTTTGATGGCCATTTGTCAAGGACATTTTAGCTGTGTATTTCCTGCTTTGTCCGGGTTAGACTTGTTGAGTGTTTACTTTGCAGTAGTGAAATTTATGATGTAAACTTTCCTGTTTCCATGAAAACCAGTATTTTCTCATAAGATCAGGTGTCAGGCTCTCACTTTTGTAAATAAGTGTTTCAAAATACGTAAATTCTTTCAGCCACAAAAAAGAGGAGCTAAGAAAAAGGGATTATACTGAGGAGAAATGTTGCTTCAGCATGATACTTTTTCTTTCATGTTTTGCAACAGCTTCTCCATCAATTTCACTCCCCCTCTCAATTATTTAGGTAGTTTACACCTTTGTAGGTCAAATATTTTTTCTTTTTCAGCAAGCCCTAATCTGAAAAAAAAGTTATAAAAAATAAATGTAACAGCAAATGTACAAAAATCAATTTTCTTTAACTAAATATGGCAATAAATACAAAATGTATGTGGTGTTTTGCTATCAACAAGATAAGCATGATTTACCTGTGGCAAGGATATATCCCCAGAAGCATGCATTTTCAATTTCATCAGAGCCACCTTAGCTGCTGTTTCATTGCTCTTGGCTCCTCTGCATCTTTTACTCGCTGTGGCTCCTTTCTTGGACTCTGTGATAGACACATGTGCTCAATGTAAGAGGAGTTATTTGTTTCTCTCATTTTACTAAGAATAAAATGTGCTCCAGTGCACACTTGCAAGATGCTGAGAAACTTGTGCATTGGGAGAGTGATATATTCTTGCACAAATCTTCCATATGTGAAGACTCATAAGAATACATTCAAGACTCAAGAGTACATTTCTAATGAATAAGATTATAATAGAAGCCAAATGCACATGGATAACCTATCATGGGGCTGAACATGACTGGAGGGAGATTGAGCCTTATTTTCAGGTACCACAGGACTCCACAGAATGTACAATGCAATTCTTTACATGTCTCCTCAGAAATCCCTGAGTTCACATATAGGACTGCAACTTTAGTCCCTGCGATATCTCTGTCAAAATAGGAGACACTGTTAAGTCTCTAATCCTATATTCACAAACCTAGGAACAAGCCTACCTGCATTCACTGGCAGTTAACATCTGGGAAAACATTATAAATTAAACTCTAAAATTTGAACACATTAATGCCAATATCCTGTCTATTCTACTGCCCAATACAAAAGAAAATGGAATGTGGTATTATCTTACCAAACTTACCTACAATGTCTCTAACAAGTTGCTGGGTAGCAGCCATACGAGGTTTAGGGATTTCTAATTTCTCACACTCATGATCTGACTGATGACGATGCCTGAAAACAATATATAAGAAAATGTTTATCAGGTATTTTGCAAGGTAATGCAATGGCCTCACAGTGTTGAGACTAGTTAGATTCATTCTTTTACTTGCCTTAAGCAAAAATGTTTTTCACAGTAAGCACACAACACAGGTACAAGTTCTCTTCCTTCACAACCTTTATATGTGCACAAGAAAGATTTGTGGTGATCTGGTTTCACATCCTCACTCTTCAGATTTGCCTAAGTTAATTTCAAAAGACAAGTCAGATAAATATGTGTACAAAGAGTTCTCATAAACATTCTGAAGCAGTATGTTATGTGGGGTTTAAACTTGGCATTTCGTCAGTCGCCTCAATTATCAGTAACCCTTGGGGTCCCTTTTAGCTCCGCAGTTCTATGGTTCCTGTTTTTCAATTCTTTTTTCGTAGAGAAGCTCAAACCATAATTAGGTAGTTCAGCTGAAACAGCAAACTATGGCTTAAATCCACTTGTAAGTTACAACTAGAATAGGATAATTAAATCAGTGCAGAACTGATGAATCAACTCCTCCTTAAGTGCAACTGATCCAAGGTGCTTACTCTAATTGCAACTTACTACTGCAGTTCAACCAATGATTTATTGCAGTGGCTCCAAACCCAGGTGTTCATGAACTGCAACTCCCAGAAACCCTGGCTAGCACAGCTGGTGGTGAAGGTTTCTGGGAATTGCAGTCCAAGAACACCTGGGTTACCTAAGGTTGGAACCACTAATCTACTGCAAAACTTTAATGTAAGGTTCTTAAGGAGGCTAATGCAAGAACTGGGATTGCATGACTCCCAGACTCAACCATATAATGCCACCGTTGACTGTCCATTTCCATCCTTTGCTAAATTAATAGCAGTCAAGCATGACATTTTAAAGGAATGTTCATATATGCAAGCTGCCCCCTTTAAAAAAACCCACAGTTCCCATATAGGACTTTGTGAAAAAAGAAAGGGGTTAGAGGTCTGCAATCACTTGATTATAACTCCAGCATCTTTGATCATTGGCAATTCTGGCTTGGGCTTTGGGAGTTGGCCAATGCAATTCTAACTCAAAGACATACCAGCTGCAGTGACAATTAGAATAGGCATGAGCTTCTCCTGCAGGCAAAAATGCTCTTCTAGTGGCTAAGCTCAGAGAGCCAGAGTTTCTGATAGCAAAATTACTCTGCTAAGATCTGCTGGCAGAAGAGCTGAAAAAGGGACAGGGAAGAAGCAAGTTGAGGGACGAACTGAGTTATGCCATATCCAAATCTCCTTCAGGCAGGGACAGAGCCAAAAGTACAACACAAAGTTAGGTCAAAAGGAGCATGTATTACGTGTATATACCATCAAGTCAGTTCTGTCTTATGGCATTCCAAGTTATGTGAGATATTTAAGGAGTGTTTTCCCAGTGCCACCACCTGGTGCATTTCCATGCCTGAGCATGGATTTGAATCCAGGTCTCCTTAGTCCTAAACATTTTATCCACTATGCCACACTGGTTCTTACATGGGAAGAGGAGCCCAAAGTAATTTCCAAATTCCTAGGCTGTAATGAATTTGGATTTAAACCAGATTTAGCTAGCCTATTATCACTTCCAGGGAGAAGACTCCCTGGAAAAGACCCTGATGTTGGGAAAGTGTGAAGGCAAGAGGAGAAGGGGACGACAGAGGACGAGATGGTTGGACAGTGTCACCGAAGCTACCAACATGAATTTGACCCAACTCCGAGAGGCAGTGGAAGACAAGAGGGCCTGGCGTGCTCTGGTCCATGGGGTCACGAAGAGTCGGACACGACTTAATGACTAAACAACAACAACAACTATCACTTCAGATGGTCCTTGGTTGTTTTGGCCAGAGGTGTGCTATGAATCCACCTGAAGGAGACATTTCCCATCCTGTTCTATAGGAACTAGACTATGTGCAAGATAGTGGGAAATTGCCACAAGTTGCATTGGTAGCATGCAAGCACAGTGTTAGCTTCCATTTGTATTAACAAAAAAACCCAGTTCACACTGAATTTTTTGTGCACAGTCCCAGACATAGGATGGATTGTGTGGACTGAAAAGGGTGCTGATTTGCAAATGCTTTTTGATTTTTTAAAAAAGTGTATGATAAATTTGATTGTAGTGAAGAAATCTGTTAAGTCTTGCTTGCAAAATAGTTTTAAAGGAAACTAAGGGAATTACCATCGATATTAGCTGAAAGAGCCACAGAATTAAGTACCAGTTATCAACTTACCCCAGAACAATTGTGAGCAGCCAGACTTCTATGCTGAAGACTTACAGTTACGTAAAAACAAAGACAGGATATATCATTAGTTTTGGACATAGGATTAAAATGGGAAGGGCAGTTAGATTAATCTTGTGTTGCCCAGTTTAAATTAAGCTAATGTTAAACATGCAAGAAACATGTATATATTTGCTTTTATTTAACTTGTTTCTCTCACGCTTTGCTTTCTCTTACCTCTCCTGTTTTATCCTTCTCTCCTTTTCCTTCCCTGCCTACCTACATTTACACTGTGTGTTCTGCAAAACTGGAAAAATATATTTTTATGTTGGCTTGTTACTATTAAGCACCAAGAAAACTGACTGCACTGTACATATAATAAATTGGAATTCCTTACCAAAAACATCCTGAACAGCCATCACAGACAAAAGGTAGAAAATCTGAAAGTGCAGAGATAATATCTATTGAAATATTAGATGCTCATGCTCATGAAAACAACAACAAATGTATTCCCCATTCTCATGTCACTATGATCCTCAGCTGTTTTTTAATAGCATGGTCCAGGCCACAGCTATAACGCAAACACGTAAAGCACACTTAACATCTGCACCATGGCTGATTTAGGACTTTGAAGAATGCCTTAATCACTAGTTCTAAAATGACTGAAGCAAGAAATTGGATGCTTTTCTTTTCTTTGGGACATGTTATGTGATATAACTCCAATAATAATAAATAACTTTTGTTTTCTTTCCTTGAGCTTCTAACTACAGTAATCATTCTTGATGCTGCTGGTTCACATCTGAGTTTTTTTTTTAATGCCATTTTTTCCCATTTAAATATTATTTGCCATTTGGTGCCATCAAGTTGCATCCGACTTTTGTTAACCCTAACAGGGTTTTTAAGGAATAGAAGATATTTATGGACTGGCTGTACTAGTGCCACCCTCCACTGAATTTTTCTGGCACAGCAAGGATTTGAACCCACATCTCCCGAGTCCTTGTCCAACACTCTATATACACCACAGTGGCTTATATTTAAATATCATATGCCACTTTTTCAGATGAGGTCACGTGTTGATGACAAACACTACAAAATGGAAGTAAATATTAAAAACAAACAAAACCCGGTATAGCAATTATCAGTGGCCACACCAAATAAATTCAGGACGTCTTGTTTTGCCTACTTAGTGTGCACTAAATGAGAGCCAACTTATAAGCGTATTTCTTGAAACGGGTTAAAATGTTTTAATTAAATAAGCGTGCTTTTCCATACCTACACATGGATCTGATCAGCCAGGCGAAAGTATTGTTTAACTATAGATCAACCACCCAGGACACGCCTCTTGCCTCGTATGACAACAAAAGCCTTCCTAAACTACGCCGGCTGCCTAGGGACCGGAAGTAACATAGTGGTCATAATTGACCAGATAGGCGGGGTATAAATGAAATAAATAAAAAAATAAAAAAATAGTGCCGCCCACACTGAGGAAGAACCACGCCCCTTTGTTTATGCTGTTCCGCCCTCCCCGCTTTTAACCATCGCCGACGGGAATGCATCCATAGAGACACACACACACGAAAAGTAGCAGGCAACTATCCTACACTTCCGGTACCCGTTTGAACAATACTGCCATGAGGAGCACGAGCATGAAGAATAATAGAAGGAATCGGGCAACCCTCAAATCTGCACGTTGCTGCCCAGTGGTTGACCTTCGATTGAGAACCAGAAGTGCTCCAACTCTTAATCATCATGACTGCATGATCCCACGGAGCCATTTGTCAGACTGGAAGCGCAAATGTTTCCACCCGCTCCAGTTGTACCCGCGTACAACTGTCCTAGCCTCACCGACAAATCTGGCTGTGCACTGACCCTTTCCTCCATATCCCTCAGCTTCTGCCTTCCACCTCACAGCTCTTACCAAGTTGTCCACAATCCTCCACTTGGCAGTGTTGCCCGATTTCCAATTCCGCCATGTTTTCACAGAGCGCATGCGCGCTCCTCCACCATGGTTCCCATCCTTTCATCTTCTTGAGTGGGCGTAACTACGACAAAGAAACAACTGCTGTCGTCAACGTCACCCCGAGGGGCAGGGCTAAAGGATTTAGCATTTAGATAGAAAGAAGTAATAAGATGAAGAACGAATTCTTTAAAAGTATCGCATCTGTTATTGCTTTGTTTCGATTCAGATGCCTAGAATAGGTGTGCAACCTGTTCTTGTGCACAATTTTTTCTGTACTATCCGTAAAGGCGTTGTGCAAAGCCTTGAAGAAGTGGAATTTTCTCTAGGAAAGCTTGCAATTTGTTTGATTTTTAGTGGCTGAATAAAAGGTATCACCCACTCTTGCACTTACAGGTCTAATAAGTCCTGTTGTTTCAATGGAACTTCTTACAGGGAAGCTTCAATCCCATTGAAATTAATTGGACACTTTTTCAATCAGTAAATGCAAAGGACTTTACAAAACCAATTGAATTTTAGTTTGTTTTTGTTTTGGTTCAATTTGCTGATAGGTGGAAAGAACATAGACTGCAATCCTATTACAGTGATCTTTAGAGAGTAAGATTCATTTGATTCTGAAGGACTTCTGAGTAAACAGGCTTCAAATTGTGCTGTTCAGTCATTGCAATGATCCGAAGCTGAGAGGGTGTAATAATTTTGCATCAAAAGCACTGTTCACCAGTAGAAACCTTTCTTATTGGAAACATCAATATTTCTCTCTCAATAATTTCATATGACAGGATCTGGATATTATCTTTTGCAGATTGCCCCATGTATCCATCAAGTGTACCTGTGAGGGTAGTGACATCCCGAGAAAGGCTTTTTCTGATTATCTTAACACCTGGGCAAGCTCATAAAGGGAGATACGGTTTTTGAGATAGCGTGGACCTAAGCCATTTGGAGCTTTATAGGTTAGAACCAGCATTTTGAATTGAGCCTGGAACTGGATCAGCAGCCAGCTGAAGTTGTTGCAAAGGGTGTGTGTGTGTGACACCTTTAATCAGCCCCAGCTAACAATCTGGCTGCAGTGGTTTGGATCCGCTGGAGTTTCTGAGCACTTTCCAAAGGCAGCTCCACACCAGTTTTATGTAGATGTTAATTAGCGTAGGGGACAAAACAGAACTCTGAGGAACCCAAGCAGGCCAATGGCCAGTATGTTGAACAGGAGTCCCCCAGCACCACCTTCTGAGTTCTCCCCTCTAGGAAGGACCAGAGCCTGTAAAACAGTGCCTCCAAATCCCATCCCAGAAAGACAGCCCAGAAGAATACTGTGGTCTTGTGAGGTAGTCACGCACACTGTAAACAATGATGGCTATTTATATTTGCTTTTTAAAATTTAATGCTGTATTTGTTACACCAGTACATTTCACAAACTACGATTCCTATCAACCAGGTATTTCAAGTGAAACCAACCATACTAGATTGCAGTATTTGACTTCGCTCAGATGCCTGCATTCAGATCATTCCTAACACAACAACTCTCTCGGGACAGAAACACAGAAAAGGGTAATGACACTGAGCACCTATACAACTAACAAGCTGCATAAATGGAACTAACAGCTAGTTCAACATGTAGCCCTCGTTTTTCAGGACATTCCATAGCCCTGGAACATTGTGTCTTATGTACCATTGGAGTCAGTATCGACTTAGAGTGACCCTTATAGGATTGTCAAAGAAAGAAACACATTTAAGGAGTGGTTTTGCCAGTTCCACCTCCTCCCGGGAGTTTCCAAGCGGGGATTTGAACCTAGGCCTCATGAGTCCTAATCCCTTATTCTATCCGTTACATCCCACTGGAACACTAGGAGAAAAAAAAGCACAAGTGTGCTTCCGAGCATGTGCAGAGGGCCTATCCTAACAGTATGTCCATAACCGGCCGCTAGGAGCGCCAAATCTCCTGGGGATTTATTTCCCAGAGTGTGCCTCTTCTTTCTGCAAAGACCAGATTTGTTTTGTTAAAAACCACAACCGCGCTTCCTGTCGCCGGGCGCGCTGCCACGCTTCACCTTCTTGTCACCTGGGTAGAAAGAGGCGGGGCATAAGCCCAGGTGGAAACACCTGTAGCAGGTGCGTGTCGGTCACGTGGCTCCGCCGTCGGCCTGGCGAGCAGTCGCTTCCTTCCCTCCCGGCGTTTCTCCACCGCCCCGACCCGACGGAGTGAGGAAATGCAGTTACTGCCACCCTCGGCTTGTTGTTAAGCCCGGGGAGGGAAGTGCGGAGAGGGACCGCGAGTTGGTGGCTGGCTGGCTGGCTGGCTGGCTAGCGCCTTGGCATTGAGATCGCTTTGGCCGAAGCGGGCTGTCGATCCCGGGATTAAGGCGGCGGCGGCGGGGGGCTGCCCTTCGGTGGGACAGCGAGGATGAGTAAAATCCAGAAGTTTTTCAAGGGCGGGGGGGTGTCCAAGGGGAAAGGCAAAGGGGGCCCCTCCCCCCAGGAGGCTTTAGCCCGGCTGCGGGAGACGGAGGAGATGTTGACGAAGAAACAGGAGTATCTGGAGGCGAGGATAGGGAAGGAACTGGCCCTGGCCAAGAGGCACGGCACCAGGGACAAGCGAGGTGAGCTTTACGCCGGGTTAGGCCTCCATTCGCAGTAGAGCATTCCACCCATTCACCCATGGAAGTGAGGGGATGCCCTCCGGGGTCATCTGGCGGCCAGCGAGTTCAGCCGCGGGACAGCCGTACCTCTTGAGCATGTGAGGAGTACATGCCCTTTAGTTGCCTGTTTAGTCGTTAAGTCGTGTCCGACTCTTCGTGACCCCATGGACCAGAGCACGCCAGGCCCTCCTGTCTTCCACTGCCTCCCGGAGTTGGGTCAAATTCATGTTGGTAGCTTCAATGACACTGTCCAGCCATCTCGTCCTCTGTCGTCCCCTTCTTCTCTTGCCTTCACACTTTCCCAACATCAGGGTCTTTTCCAGGGAGTCTTCTCTTCTCATGAGATGGCCAAAGTATTGGAGCCTCAGCTTCAGGATCTGTCCTTCCAGTGAGCACTCAGGGTTGATTTCCTTCAGAATGGATAGGTTTGTTCTCCTTGCAGTCCAGGGGACTCTCAAGAGTCTCCTCCAGCACCACAACATGCCCTTTACCAGTGGCTAATCGCGCCTTTAACTCCCAATATCTAGCTTTTTGGGGGTTAGGACTTTTGCCACCTGCACTTTAGAAATGTAACTGTCCTGGTTGAAGAGGCAGAGCCTCGTTTAAGATTATATAAATTAATATTCTAAGGAAGTAATTTCTGCTTGGCAATAAAATAAATTGTATATTTCTTCATTATCGGGGGCCTCTATCCTTTCAGATTTTATCAGTGTGCTCTTGATGCCTACTGTGTGCTGACTGTATACAAGTGCAGTTTTTAACCTTGTTTTTGGATTGTTTCTAAGTTTTTGTAAGCTCTTTGGAAGTGTTTGGGGTTTTTGCCTTGAAAAGAGGTGTATATATTCCAAATGAATAAAAGTTGGAGTGTTGACCATTGGTACTTGAGCTTGGAACTCCCATGGGTGTGTTGTTCCCAGTGCTTGTATCCCACAGAATGAACTTCACCTTCCTCTTGTAGTCATACCTAGTTTGAGGTACCCACATTTTGTCAATTCACAAGAAAGTATCCTCTATTTTTTTTTAATTAGTGGTACATTGAGGCAGTTACTCATCTTAAGCTGTTATGGCCTGTCAAGTTGCTTCCAATTTATGAATTTTGAGGTGTGTAAGATTTTTCAAGGAGTTGTTTACCATTGCCATTCTGCAGAGAGTTTTCGTGGCGAAGCATAGATTTGAAGCCAGGGCCCTGAATCCTGTAGATATCCATTGTGGTGTAGTGGATAGAGTGACTTCCTAGGACTCAGGAGACTTGGGTTAAAATGCTTGCTCGCCCATGGAAACTCATTGGGGGTGGGCGAAACTGGTAAAACCACCCCTTACATGTCTCACTTATCCTGAAAGCTCTACTAGGATCACTGTAAGTTGACTGTAACTGGATGGCACATAACATAAGAACAATCCTGTTGTACACTGTATCCACTGCACCAGAGCTTACCTGGATCCATTTTAGATGACAATATGTATTATTTCAAAATCTGTTCAATCATTTATCCTGTGTTTAGGGGTGCTTTTGCCTGTTCATCTAAGTAGGTTCCTTAGCTTTCCACAAAGGCACCACTGGTTGAAATCACAGAATTATAGCACCATTGAGTTAGGACATCTAATCTAAACCAGTAACTGTGTAGGAAATTCATAGTTAAAACAACTCTGACAAGATCATCAACCTGTTGAAAAATCTGGAATTAGTCCACTATCATCCTAGTTAAAATGTTCCTCAACCAAAAACCAAAAAACCTTAGTGGCAGGAAGTTCTTCCTAATGAATGATTAGTCAGAGTTACCTTTCTTGCAGTTTCAAATCCTACTACCTACATTGTTTTCAGAGTCAATCCCTAGAAAGGTGAGCATAGTTGTGTGTAATAGCCTTTATCATGTCCAGTATGATAAGTACATGTAAGGTTAGCTCCCCATAACAGTTGCTGTGTACTCCTGTTTCACTATCTTGCTTCTTCATCACCATGTTCATATGGTGAACTTTATACCCACTTGAAAGTTTGTTACTTTGATCAGGGTTGGATTAATAGTATAAACAGATCACAAGAAATACTCTTTCAGTTAGGAGCTTCAGAAACAATTAAAGATTGTTTCCCAAAATGGTATATTGTGGTAGTATTGTTGTTATGTGCAGTCAAGTTAGAACCGACTGATAGCAACCCTAATAGGGCTTTCAAGGTAACTGTGAGTCATTTGGGCAGGCACCTACCTATGGTCTCCTATTATTATTGAAGTTAGGCTGCCTATAGGAACATATTTAGCCAGGAGGTGAGGCTGAGGAGCCTAACGTCGAGGGAGGCCCGGAAGGAAAAAACAAGAAACCGGGCCTTCTCGGCAGTGGCTCCTCGTCTTTGGAACAGCCTCCCTCCTGAGATTCGCATGGCCCCGTCGCTGGGCATCTTTAAATGCCAACTGAAAACCTGGCTGTTTAAGCAAGCCTTCCCTCCACCCACCGTCTGAATTTTTGTTATTTTGTGTTTTCTCCCTTCTTGGATCATTGTTTATTTAGTAATATATTGTTATGATTTTAAATTGTTAAATTGTTAGATGATATGTTGTTACCCGCCCAGAGTAGTCTATATGACTAGATGGGCGGGCTATAAATGTAATAAATAAATAAATAAATAAATAAATAAATAAATAAATATTAACCAGGAAATATATTCCATTCATGCAGACTTCCTTTGGCATGAACATGCTTTGGATTGTTATGTGCATCATAGTATTTAATGAATTGAGGTCTAAAAATGGCTATCAAAATTATTTGGGTTATCTTGTATGTTTGGGGTTTTTTACTATGGGGGAAAATATTTGTAAACTATAGATACCGGTAATCTTAAAAATATGAAAACTTGTAACTTCTGGTGACCTTGTGTTTTGTGTAGGTCATTCATAATTGTAGAATATTGAGCAATCAGATTCCTTTTTAAAATTTATACATAAAACCTACCAGCAATGTGTTTTAGAAGAAAATTGAGTATCAGTATGTGGTGTCAGTAGCCATGCTCAAAGGAAGAACATTCTTGGGTTTTGTTATATTGGTCTTTAAAGTGCTGCATTTAAGATTGGCTGAAGTCTAATCTAGAATTAGAACTGCCTGTAATAATTCTGGTCCCTTTCCTGCATCTGTGGACCCACCCTGTTTCTGACCAATAAAAATAGCTGCATGAAGTCACATAGGTGTGTTCTTGTTATACATAATAGAACACTACAAAAATAGCTTTCTGTTTTGTGACAGTGCTTGGCTTTCAGACTTCAGTATAACAGAAGTGGTGCTGGCTGAACCCTAATTTAAAGATTATTCTAGTACTGAAGTTTTTTAGGAGTAAGTCCCACTGAACTCTGTGTCTCTTTGTCCATTTGTGACTAGCCCTCCCTTGAGGGTATTTAAAACCTTTGAGTGTATTTGCTTCAAAGACCTGCTGCAGAAATAAGAAGGTGTTGTGTCAGCAACACTACTGAATAGTAGTTACACACCTGGTTGTTTGCCATCCAGTCACATGACAGGGTGTGCATTAGATTAGATTAACGTTAGTTTAGGGGGGGAAAGGGATCAATTACAGAAGGAAAGTCAAAGAGGTGGAAAAATTGTAGTTTTGAAGTCATTGCCGGCAGTATGTTTAGGGTCAAATTATATGTTCCATTTTGAAAAGCCTGTTTAGACCTGATCTTGTACTGTTTTTCAGAAAAAGCAGTCACAAGCCCCTCTGAAACAGATCAGGACTACGGGGTTCAATTCACTTTGTGTGAGGGGAGGAGGGGACATTTTTTTGTCTGGCAAAGTGGGAGCATCTGTTTGGCGGGGAACCCCAAAAACGGACTGGGGTGTGGGATGCACTTTGACTACAGTACCTGTGTTGCAGATTATGTGACTTATGGATTTCATCAGAAGGTTCTAATTCTGTTCTGAGCCAGGTTTGATCACCACAGTCCTATACAGTTTCAAAAGGAAATTCAGTGAATAACCTTGCAGCCTCAAAGAAAGTAGGAAGTTTGTGGCAGTGTAACAGAGAGTAATGTAGGTATTAGTGGTAGATCATGATACAACTACGAAGGGAGGGAGGAAGGACTGCATAGAATTCAAAAAGTTATGAGCAAAAGTGAGCATTTACATTCCCAATCAATCCTGAAGCACTCTACCTTTCAATTTTTAATACACAGGGTATCTTTGAATATACTCAGTGAGCTTAGAAATAAAGCTATAAATCTAGAGTATTCACATGGGCTTTTTGTTAGGAAGTAGGTACAGGAAGTCAACATTAATGTGTGAGCTGTGGCTAAGGAAGTTTCTGCTGGACAAAAAAGGAACCATATTGGCACCTGTAGCCTGTTTTTGAAGCAGCTCTGTGCCATTCAGAAACAGTCTGCTTTCGGATTCCTTACTTGAATGATGATGAGAACTAAGTATAATGTATTAACAGTTTTCTGCCAAAGTGCATCCGAATAGGCGTTGCATGATATTTCCTCAAGTACCTTTTGAATGACAGTATGAGATACTCCCTCAGGTAGAAATAGCATGGACCGTCTTGCTGGAGGGAATAAATAATTGCAGTGTGAATTGTTCCACTCTACTCTTGTCTTTCTTTAAACTGAGAGATAGGCACAGGAGAAGGAAAAATATAGGTGGTTTTGAGGGATTCCAGATATTAATCTGCAATTTCCATCAGCTCTTGCTGGTGTATCCACCCTGGTATATACCCCGTTTCCCTGAAAATAAGACCTAACCTGAAAATAAGCCCTAGTATGATTTTTCAGGATGCTCGTAATATAAGCCCTACCCCAAAAATAAGTCCTAGTTAAGTGAAACCCCGCCCTCCACCATTGTGCAGCAACCGGAAGATGACATGACTGTAAAATAAAACATCCCCTGAAAATAAGCCCTAATGCGTTTTTTGGAGCAAAAATTAATATAAGACCCTGTCTTATTTTTGGGGAAACACGGTATCCTCCAAAGAACTGAGGAAGGGGGGTGCTATAAAGAAAACAGTGGTGATTTTTGTGCTTCCTTGCCTTTAAAATAAAAAAATCCCACTAGAGGACCATTTGTGTGCTGCAATTGCATAGCAAGGTAACACACTGTCTCTCTCTTTCCAGATAATTAAAAATGTAAACATTAAAACAAACTTTCACTGAACAGTACAGGCAATAGAAGATGGATAAAGTCACTTGTCACTGATTAAATCTCTACTAATATCCAGCAGATGTTCATGTTCAGGAATATGTTTCTGAGAAAAAAATTTCATCTTTTAGGTATTGAGTATCGTTTAAGAGGAGGGTGGACGTGGTGGCGCTGCGGGTTAAACCGCAGAAGCCTCTGTGCTGTAAGGTCTATAGATCTGCAGCTGTAAGATCGAATCCATGCGACGGAGTGAGCGCCCGTCGCTTGTCCCAGCTCCCGCCAACCTAGCGGTTCGAAAGCATGCAAATGCAAGTAGATAAATAGGGACCACCTCGGTGGGAAGGTAACAGCGTTCCGTGTCTAAGTCGCACTGGCCATGTGACCACGGAAGATTGTCTTCGGACAAACGCTGGCTCTATGGCTTGGAAACGGGGATGAGCACCGCCCCCTAGAGTCGAACACGACTGGACAAATTGTCAAGGGGAACCTTTACCTTAAGAGGAGGGACATGGTGGCGCTGCGGTTTAAACTGCAGAAGCCTCCGTGCTGCAAGGTCGGAAGACCAGCAGTCATAAGATTGAATCCACCTGACAGAGTGAGCCCCCGTCACTTGTCCCAGCCCCTGCCAACCTAGCAGTTCAAAAGCATGCAAATGCAAGTACATAAATAGGTACCACCATGGTGGGAAGGTAACAGCGTTCCATGTCTAGTCGTGCTGGCCACGTGACCACGGAAACTGTCTTCGGACAAACACTGGCTCTGTGGCTTGGAAACGGGGATGAGCACTGCCCACTAGAGCCGGACACAACTGGACAAATTGTCAAGGGGAACCTTTAACTTTACCTATCGTTTAAGTCAGAGACAATGTGGTGGTGTGAATGGAAAGGACTCAGGAGATCTGAGTTCAAAATTCCTGTTTGGCCACTGAAATTCACTGGAGTGGCATTGGTAAAGCACTCTTTGAATATCTCACATACTTGAGAAACTATATTAGGTTTGCCATTAAGTCAGAAGTGACTTAAAGCAGGTAAATTGTGTGATTCAGGCACAAGCTTTTTGGCCCTTGAGGGTTCATGTGATGTGGAATCAGATGTGTGCACACACAATTGTGCATGTATGCATGTACATGCCTCCAAAGTGCAACAGTGCAGATATAGATCATTTCCCCCCTCACTGCTAAGAGCAGAAGAAAGGCCAATCTATAAGAGGATCTCTGGAGGAGAAACTGGAGAGCCTTTATCAGTGCTAAAATTGGCGGGAAGAGGAATTCAGCATCAGTGAGGGACATGGAAGGGATGCAGTTCTGGTCTTGTCTGGCTGCATGAAGCTCCAGGTTGCTAATTGTGTTTCTCTGTTTGAAGTGCACAGACAATGTAGCAATGCCATGGCTTAAAACTACATTGTGAGTTAATATTAGTAAACTCTACAGCATCAAAGTCAGCCTAAGTGACTGGTAATACACATAAGATGTTTGTGCTGTAACTGCTGTTGTGCATGTCTTATGATGGTGATGATGGCAATTAGCATTCCAAAGATATGACCTAGATGCCATCACTATGTTGCTACTTGAAGTTGGGCAATGAGGTAAGAGTTTCATGTTACCACAGAACAAGTCCAGCAGCCTCTTTACAAGTATACGAAGTCAAGACTGAAGTAAATCAAAATGCTGAATTGAGAAAGGATCCCAAGGCTTGGTTTGAATTTTCTAGGAAGGAGCTTTACCTTTAATTTGCGAAACAGAAAAAGATGGTGTGTGTTCTTATTACAAAGCACACTTTGTTCTTCCCTGTGTCATCACTGTATCATGACCATGCTAGCTTTCAGCTGGGAAATGGATGAATAATAGGACTTCTTATCGTGTATACAGTTCTTTGGTAGCTGATGTTTGTCTGGTGGACTTAGATTGGGTCCATACCATTGGAAGGAGTTAATGTTTTGCCATTAACCTTCACATCATTGCTCTTTGTTCCATAAAAGAAAACTAATAAGTGTCATATGTGTTTCTTATTTGGAGGGGAGTTACTTTAAGTAGAAAAACTATAAGAAGAAATGGTTAATGCCCTTCTTCAGTGCCATGGTTATTATCCAGCCCACTTTCTCTCCTCTGCCTACTCCTAACCTAGGGATGTGTTGTAGAGTTTTGAATTTCTAGTTAAAATTCCTTCTATTATACAGTAGAAGTACAGAGATTAACAGAGGAGAATAGCTTCAGATTCCCCACATAGTCCACTCCTTTCTCATTTAACTGGCATTACAGTTTAAATAACTCACTCTGAGATATTTATAGAAGTAAGAATAAAAATGCTTCATTATTGTGAAGAGATCAACAGCAAACAAACAGCTTACTTCAACAGACTAAAGAGAGGGAAAGAGCACTCATCAGAGAGGTGGGACTCTCTTTGAATTAAGAGTGGGGAAAGAATTATTGGTTAGTGCTGGATAGATTGACAGCCACACCACCCAACAAAAGTCCCTCCCAGCCACACAAACCACAGATAGCATGTGAAGTTGTAAACTCCCAACAAGATGATCCTCTCCATGGATGTGATATATCATATTGCTAAGCCAGGTATCACCCATCCTATATTTAGGCAGAAAAAAAAATCAGATACAGATATGTCGGTGTGGAAAGGATGTAGATGTCTTAGTAAACCACAGCCTAAACGCATCAACAGTGTGATGTGGTAGGGAAAAAAAAGCCTAATATAATTTTAGGTTGCATCAACAGGAGTATGGCATCCAGCTCTAGAGAAGCAATAGTTCTACTCAATTCTGCTTTGGTCAGACCGTACTTGTACTAATGTGTCTGTTATTGGGCACCAAAGTTTCAAAAGAATATGGACAATCTGGATCATGTTCTGAGGATGGCAAACAAATTGGAAAGAGTCTGGATGTAATAAATGGTTGCACGAATTTGAGTATGTTTAGCCTCAAAAAGAGAAGACTGAAGTAGAATATGGTAACCAGATATGATAGGGCTGTCACATGGAAGATGGAATAAGCTTGTTTTCTGCTGCTTCAGAGGGTAGAACTAGAGATGGGCATGGTCCTCGGTTTGGAAGTTCATGCCAGATCATTGGACTGGCACCACAGGTGCTGTGTGTTCCCTTCTCCCATCCCCATAGCCGGATCCCCCACTCACCAGCTGGTGCCTGCTGCTCTTTTCCTCCTGTTTGGGCATTCAACCAGTCTTGGCAGGAACACATGCTTGCCTCCTCTGGCAGCCAACCACTCAGACGTCGCGCAGGGATTTCTGCAGCACTGCCGTTGAATGGGCAGCTGGTGGTTTGCTTACCCCCACTGTAGCAGCTTTCTAAAGAAATGGGCTTTTGGATTCCTCAGCTGGAACAATTCTATAGTTTACAGTATAGGACTGTTAGGGGAGGGACCACAGCTGGATGATGAGCTATTTGCTTTGCATGGAGAAAGTTTCCAGCTTGGTATCTCCAGGGTCAGGTAACAATTGATGGGAAGCAACCTCTGGCAGAGATCTTGCAGAACCAGTAATAATGAGCTCCATGGACAAATAATCTTAAATGCTGCATGGCAGTTGCTACAGTTATATTGAGGCTGTGAAATCTGTTTGTACAATTAAGTCTTAACTTCACTGTTTTGGTCTTGCAGAAAACCCCTGATGTAAACAAGGTAGCATTGCTTTGAAAATAGGTTAGAACATAATATCTCTGCTTTCTGTTTTGTTTTGTTTTATAATTTCTAAAGTTAAACTTGAAGGTATGTAAGCAGGCTAGTACTTGGGGAAATGCCCTGATAACATTTTTCTATTGTTTGAAATGTCTGTAATTCTGTGACAAATGACAACTGAATGGAGAGGCATATATTCATTATTGTGTTGGGTCCCACACAATCCAAATACTTGCAAGTCCTCAGCAATGCTAGACCTTAGTCCCCAGCAGTCATCTGTTAAGGTGTTTCCTCAGCAGTAGATTATGGTGTTTGTCTGCATTTTTTTTCAACAGCAGTAATTTATGGTGGGATGTTTCATGTCAGCACTACTAGGTTCAAAGAGTCCAAATGGTTAAGATACTTGCTTTTATGAATCTTGATTTGCTGCCTGAAGCAAATAGCACATGGCCACACCCAATTCACAAGCAGAAGCTAACTGGTACTTGACTTTACATTAGTACTAAAAACCTGGAGAGTGTTCCGTACCATACTTGATGTCCTTGGGATAATTTATCAACCACAAGCTGTGCAGTGGATAAAGTTCTGTCCTCCAACAAAGAGAAATGGTCAGGAGGAGAAATGGTCAGGAGGAACAGTGAAGGGCTGCTTGCACTGCCCCACCTCACCTGCTGCCTGAGGCAATTGCTTCAGTCTGCCCAATGGTAGTACTCCACCCCCAACAAACAGCAGTGTAATAACTCCCATCAGGTAATAACTCCCATTGAGAAGACCTTCATCCAAAGCTGGCACTAACCAGAAACAAGAAAAGCTTCCTTGAACTTGCTTTTGAACTGTAACTTGGAAGGTGTAAGTATCTTTGAATCATTAATCATTCTACAGATTTGATCCAGCAGCATCCTATAAAAAGGTATGCCAACCATCAACCCAGGAATAACGAACTCTCAGAGTAAATATTTGAAAAGTGTGCGCAGTGGGGCTGATCTAGCCCAGTTCAAATAAAAATCACTTCCTTAGTAGCGAAAAGTCTCACAAGTTCTGTGAGATCTACCCACAAATGGGCAATGACTCTGGGAATTGTGTGATCTTTATGAATAAAGTGGTCTGTTTCATAAAGTACAAACTTCACTAACAATTTTTCACTCAGTTTATCTTGCATGTGCCAGCTTTGCCTCCAAGGGTGATGTAAACAAAGTAATGGTAGTGTAAACAAAAACAACAGCATTTTGTCTTGATAAGACATGAAGAATAGTTTTTGCAAATTAAAATCCCAGTTTTTCTTCCTGTCATATTCCAACTGGTTATGTGCAGTTTTAAACAACTTAAAAGGAAGGGATTTTCTCTTTCCCTTTCCACTCCCCTCTGCTTATGTGGATTGGTGGTGGGGATTGTTTGTGCTACAGCTGAAGAAGAAATGGTCAAAAATCGGCTTTTATTAGGGACTTCCTGGAATTCTTTCCATTTTGTGTCATGGTTACGGCATACTATAGGTGTAATTATACTTTTTATTCTTTTTGTACTTTTAATACTTGTGAAGAAAACTGTTTTGTTTCCCTCTTAGCTCCTAATTTGAGCAATACTTGATTTGGAATAACATGCTTTGATAGGCTTTATGCTTACTTCATTTCTGTTCTTCCAAGGATTTTTTGTTTTTTGTTTTGTTTTGGGTTTGTTTTTGGTAATTTGGTATGTAACCATGCCTGAAATCCTGTTGCTTAGTGTAGTAAATCATAGCTAAAGTAGACTCTTTGACTCATTGGAGATTTGGTGAGTCAGTTCCTCTGATTTTTTGGGCATTGTATTCATTGATCCTTTTTTAGTATTGTATCTCACTGTTATTACCTTAAATACTGTCTTGTAATTGTTGTAAGCTGGCTTGGGGTTTTTTTTAAGGAAAAAGGTGGGTTAAAATATTTTAAATAAAATAAAACAAAATGATTGAGTGGGGCTATTTTAGTTGAAACTTACTGTGCTAAGCAACAGGATTTCAGACAATATGTACAAACTATGTACAAGAATATACTTTGCTGCTACCTTTTTCAAACTGCTACTCCTCTAAATCATTGTGTTGTTAAAGCAAAGGATATTTGAGAAAATCTGTGCAGTGTTGTGACCTGTGCTGTTACTCTTCTTTCCCCAGATTGCTCAGACTTCCTTTCTGGCTTTCTTCTTTTTTTCTGAATCTTTGGAATGGGGAAATCTTCTTTTTCCAGTCTTTCAGAATATCTGTGAAGTAAGTTTATCATTTAGCATTGTGAAGTACTGAGGGGAAGTCATGTTGACTGAACATTTACTGAACAAATAAATACATTACTAATTGGCTTGGAAAATGTGGACTCATTACCAGTTTTACCTAATGCTATGCTGTGAAATTTGAGAGTGACTTCAAATCACTGGATATTCATCAGTGTTTCTCATCTTTCTTAATCCACAACCCTACTTTAATCTAATAATTCTACTTTAATTAACCTGGAGTATTCCAATAACTTTTAATGAATGATTATTCACCTTTTCGTTTATTTGGCTTATGTTATTTACATATATAATCTGTATCAGTGTGTGTCTGTTCTGAGGTAGTTGATATTTCAGATTAGATAAACAATAGGATATTAAGTTTTGCAAAACTGAGGAAAATATATTTACTGTAGAATGGCAAATGTGTTGCCTATATATACGTACCTTGACAGTTCAGAATGTAAACTGAAGGGAGTGGTATCTGTTAAAAATATGGATTAATAAATATGACCCACTTTGTTTAAATGCTCAGGGTGGTTCATGACATGGTCTGAGGCCATGTTGCAACCAGACCAAAAGGACAAGGGATTTTTTTTTATATGAATCCTCATATTTTGGCTACTGTATCAGTGCAATCTGTATCTTGTTCAGCAGCTCCTTCAGGGGTGAATGGAAAGTTGTTATTTATTTCTTGCCACTACTGATTATGTGTGAGAGAAGAAAATGATTGTTTTAAGATAAGTTTTCTGTCAACTTTACGGTGTATTATAAAAATCAGTGAAGACTGGTTTTCTGCCCAACAGCCTCTTTCAGAACTACAGACACCATGCAGTAGGACACTATTGTGTTCTTCCCATTTATATGATAAATGTGAAGTTCAAGGGGCATTTCCTTCAAAAGTGACAGTTAGCATGGCCTGCTGTCACACAAGCCTTCTGGACGTTTCTCTTAAAGAGGCACACTCAGCAGTCCAGTTCCTGATTTGCTCTTGGAGTCAAGATTGGTGGAAATGTTTTTGGCTTCAAGTGGCGATGTTGAATACTAATTGATAGGTGGATGCAGACAACATAGGTACCTTCATATACAGAAGATGCATCAGGTCCCCAGAGGAAGAGAGAGCATATCTCCAAGATGCCTTGTGCCATCAGTTAACTCAGGGTCAAGTGACATGTTAAGAACATATTTTTTGTCCAGGCACATAATTCCTTCAAAGTTCAGTGCATCAACAGCTGGACTTGCAAACAAAGCCTCTCTTTACCTCTCATTAGCCCCACACAGAATGGCTGATAAGGAATTGTGGGAGCTGTAGAGTCAACCTTTGGCCGGCTACCTGCATCCATTGGGATTAAACTCAGGTTGTGAGTAGAGGCTTGACTGCAGTACTGTAGTTTAACCATAGAGCCACAGGGCTCTTGTCATGTTCCCCATATTAGTTAGACTCTATTGCAGTCATTCTAGAGCGATCTAAAGCTATTCCCTGGGAAGCCAATCCTAGTAAGGAAATACCACCCTAGCAAGTAATCCGCTTAACAAAAGGTATTGAGAGAGCTATATTCATATAACATTACTTCCATTGTTATTTTTATATTTGATATTTGCCTATGTGTGGCAGAAGGTGTAACTTGATGAGTCTTAACTATTCCAAAGTGAAACAGTTTGCTCAAAGAAGCTTGCATTTCCTTGGAATAATTCCAATTGCCATCCTCTGGAATCTGATGCAGAAATGGATTTGCCCTACCCAGTTCCTGTCTGAAAAATTGCTGGAAATTACAGAGAGCAGTCTTTGCATGGATGCTATAAACAATCCTAGCATTCACATAATAGCCAGAGTTCCTGATTCATAAATCTTTCACAGATGGTGAACACCTTCCTGCCCTCATTTTTGGTTGGATTTTGAGCATTGCATTGTTCACAAAAGAAGCTGCTTGGAAGCATACAGATAGAAAATGGCAGAAGTAAAAAAATTGGAATGAACTGCATGAAATTTGGAATCACAGATTGAAATCCTGTTCCATAATATATGCCATGTAGTGGCCCTAATACCTTATCCAAGTGAAGCTCACAGTAGCTATGGCTGCAATCCTATACTTACCTGAGAGTAAGCAATTTTTTTTTTAGTCTCTGCTGTAGAGGAGAATATTTTTCAAGTATATGTGATTTGTATTTTTTCTCCCAATTCTTGGTAACCTACAGAGTGGAGCATTTTATTCTGAATTTTTAAATAATGTCATTGAACCTCATAGCCTCATTTTTACAAATCTAAATTTGACTGTCTCAAAACAACAACAACAACAACAACAAAAAACAAGAAAACTAAACTATACTAAAAAATCTTTGTGACCTGATAGATTTCTTGTTATTTTGCCTTTAGTTAAGTTTTTAGTCGTATTTGCTTCCGTACCTATTTGGTACTCTTATTTATTGTCTTTTATGATGTAAGTCATCTTGGGTCCTTTTTGAGGAGAAAGGCGAGATAAAAATATTTTAAATTAAACAATAATAAATAAATATTTGATGTTAAGTATTGAAGCAACAAGTTCTGTCTACACCGCATTTTATTCTGACAGGGTTTCCCATCATGATGTCTTCCAGATGTGTTGAAATACAGTTCCCATCATGTCCAGCCAATAGTTATTTTGGTGCTGAATAATGGCAGCTGTAGCCCAACACACCTGAAAGGAAGGCAGTTGGTTGGAAAAGTCTGTGTTGTGAAATGGTATATAGCTAATCTCTTTTATTTGTTATGCCAACAGCTGCACTACAAGCGCTGAAAAGGAAAAAGAGATATGAGAAACAGTTGAGCCAAATTGACGGGACACTTTCCACCATTGAATTCCAGCGTGAAGCTCTTGAAAATTCCTATACTAACACAGAGGTGTTCAAGAATATGGGTTATGCTGCTCAGGCTATGAAGAAAGTGCATGAAAATATGTAAGTGGAAAAAATTGTCCACAGTAGTCTATAGAAAATGTGGTTCATGGTTGAGAGGCATATGCTTTCTTTTCTGTGTGCATACATGCATGCTGGACAATTATTTTGGTTAGGCCTCCTAATACTGTAGTAAAGTTTTGTTCGTAGCTGTAATCAGGCCTTGTTTTGCCTGTTACATTTTATGTCCAATATTCTGTGCCCTGTATTAGCCCTATTTAATATGACCTGAGTCACAAGTTCATTACAATCTATTGTACCTAGACTGAAGGCTTTACTTCAGATATGCTGCATGTCCATTGCTTTAAGATTCCAGTGTTCAAAATATGTGCTGTACTGTTAAAATGAGGAATGGTTTCTACAACGCTTACATGTCGAGCTGTTCTTATTATAGTTGAGAGGGGCTGTAATCTATGATCTGGTAACCTCCAAGGTAACCATGAACAATTCATTGTATATGGGTCTGCTTTTGAAGACTACACAGAAATTGTGGTTACTAGAAAGCACAGCTGCTAGGACCCTAACTGAGAGTGGACATTAAAATAGTATCTCAGTTATGCTTCATAAAAAAGCTTCCACTGGCTATTGATCTGTTTCCTTTTAAAACCCAGGATAGCTTGGGACTCAGGAACTTGGAACAATGTTTGCTTCCAGATTGTGTGAACTGGCAGTCTTAGGCCAGCCAGAATGCCAGGGAGCTTCTGTTCTTTGTGTCCTGATGAGGATAGGAAGCCACCAATGCCTTGGAAGGTTTATTGGTTGGCACAGATGCAAGACAGTAAAATACAGCAAAATGAAACATGCAGATGCTGTCATGCTGTCGAGCCCCCCTGAGTACATGTTGCCATATGGGTAATAGGTCTTCACAGCACAAGGGCTACTCAGACCTAGAAATCCTTAAGGATTTTTATACCCTGGCCTCTTATACTGAAACTGACAGGTGGAGATGGGAAAGGGATGGTGGCAAATCAGCTCCAGACATACCTGGAGGAGCAGGAGTGCTTTGATTCATTCCAGTCTGGATTCAGGCTGTGGCGAGGTACTAGTACTGGTCGCACTGCAGGATGATCATTTAAGGGAGGTTTACAGGGGCAGATGTACCCTGTTGGTACTCCTGGGTCTCTCAGCGGCTTTTGATACCATCGACCACAGTATCTTCCTGGACAGGCTCTCAGAGATTGGGATTGGAGGCTTAGTGTTGAGCTGGCTCTGATCCTTTCTTGAGGACTGTCTCCAGAGAGTTCAACTAGGAGATGAGGTGTCTGCCCCTTGGACTCTTAAGGTGTGGGGTTCCTCAGGGGTCAGCATTGTCCATGATGCTGTTTAACATCTATGTGAAGCCGCTGAGGTGGGTGTCATCAGGAGTTTTGGAGTAAGGTGTCATCAGTATGCTGATGACATACAACTCTATCTCTCCATTACCACCTCTGCAGTGGATGCCATCCAGATGCTTGAGCGCTGCCTGGCTTCAGTACTGGATCGGACCAGGGCAAACAGGTTCAAACTGAACCCAGACAAGACAGAGATTTTGCTTCGGAGGAGGGGCTCCAAAAGGTTGGGGGCGGGTTGTCCCTAGGCTGGATATCATCACCCTCCCATTTAGGAACCAAGTTTGTAATTTGGGCATTCTTCTGGACCTGGTTCTTTCTGGAGAGTCCCAGATTGCAGCTGTGTCCAGATCAGCCTTTAAACAAATTAGGCTAATCACCCAAGTCTACCCCTACCTAGATGAGAGCTCTTTCAGGACCTTGGTGCAGGTGCTGGTCATCTCTCAGATTGATTACTGCAATGCTGTCTACGTGGGACTTCCCTAGAGGCTGATCTGGAGACTACAGCAGGTCCAGAATGTAGCAGCCAGACTGGTGGTTGGTGCGAGCATGTTTGACCGTATCACCCCATTTCTTGCTTGCCTCCCCTGGTTACCTGTTACCTCCTGGATCAGGTTCAAGGTTTTGACACTCATGTACAAAGCTTTACACAGTTTGGGCCCATGTTACTTTTCAGAGCATCTTTCCCCTATGTCATCTGCCCAACCCACCAGTTTATCACAGGCAAGGCTTCTTCAGGTGGCCACCCCGAGGGAGGCCCATAAGTCATCTACTAGGAGTAGGGCCTTCTTTGTGGTGGCCCCAACCTTGTGGAACCAGCTTCCAGAGGAGCTTTGCCTGGTCCCCTTCCTGTGGACTTTCAGGAGGCAACTGAAGACATGGCTTTTCAGGGAGGCTTTCCACACCAACCCAAACTGACCACCTTTTGTCCATCATTTTGTTGTTCTATAGTTTGCACCACCTGGTTTATTGGTTAGTTGTTATTTGGTTTTAAATAGTTTTCATTTCATTTCATTTTGTTTTGTTTATTATTGTAAACTGCCCAAAGTAGTGCTTTGACACTAATGGGGAGTGATATACAAATTTAAGTAATAAATAAATAATAAAATAACAACACCCCCTTCAGAGAGGTTGAACTGTTGTGTCCTGAGCAGGACACACTTTTTCTCTGACCAGGTCAGTGTGTTATCATCTTGATGAGATAAGCTATTCTTAGATCAAGAGTTTTGTAAATACAGGATGCTTCATTGCATTTATTCCTTTTTTCTGCCCCCCACTAAACTAGTGGCATGATATTCATGAACTAGGGTATCAGTGTATTTTATGGGGATGGGATTTTCAGATTTCTTGGGCTGCAAATCCCACCTTTCCCCATTCTGGGAGTTCCACCTGACTTACACACCTAATTGTGGCTCACCTGAGAGAAAAAGGCCTAAACTGGAACATTTTGAAGTTTAGGTAGGCTAAGCTTCCTTTTCCTGTCCCAATGCTTGCTGGAAGCTTTATTTCTGGACAGGAAGCTATGTGGAGCTAGCTCTACTAAGCCTCAAGCCTTCCATTTGAGGTCTTTCTGCCAGGTGAGCCATATTTAGGTATCTGTAGTGAGAATTCTAGGATTTGTAGTCCAAGAAATAAATAAAAAACCCTATCCCTCATATTTTATACAGTAAATTTCCAGACCAATACACAGTTACCTGACTGTGCACTGAAACTGGAAATTCTCCTTCAAGTACTCTAGCTATTTGAGTTGAGATGCTAACTGATGGGAGGAACTTCTCATTTTTGCCCTCACGTTTATGGCATTCCTTATCGATAGGGGGAGGATTTCTATGACATTTCACATTTTCTTTGCAACCTACATTTAAACCCATAAAGAAATTCAAACGTGTTTATGAGTAATCTGGCCTTTCTCACTAAATTACTCATAAACATATTCAAACCCACTCATAAGCTCAAATGTAGGTTGCAGGGGGGAAAATGAGGTGTCATAGAAATTCTCCCCCTACTAATCAGAGAGGCTCACCAGGTGCCTAAATCAATGCCTTTTAGATACCAGGTGAAGACCTTGGCCTGAATCTCATTGCTAGTGCCAGTTGAAGTAAACTCATTGAATCAAAGAAATTTGCATGCACTTGCCATTCAGTGGCTGAAATCTAGTAGTAAGTTGCACTAGAACTGGCCCGTTGCATCAATGGAACTTACAGAGGAGTTCACTCACCGAAGCTTAATGGATTCAATGAGCCTACTCTACATTCAATTTACTACTAGATTTCAACCAATAATTGATTCAGTGGGTTTATTTTAGTTGTGACTAGCAGTTGGATTTAGGCCTTTGTTATTATTTCATGCTTTCAACATCTGAGAACTTGTACAACATCTTTAATGCTGATATTTATTGGTAGTTTGTACTTTGTATGGTACTATTGCACTTTATTCTGTGCACCACTGTGGTAATTTAGATATTCAAGGGTGCTACAGAAGTTTTGGTTTAAATGGCATGTTTGTTTCATCAGGGACTTGGACAAAATTGATGATATGATGCAAGACATAACTGAACAGCAAGATATTGCACAGGAAATTACAGAAGCTCTTACAAGAAAAATTGGTGATGATTTTGACGAGGTTGGTAATGAAATCTGAGAACATAAAATAGACACAGCCTAAATATGAATTATTTTGTGAATGGTAAAACATGTCAAGCTTGCTTCCAAACACTTAACGTTGTTCTTTAAATGCACTCAGACTGTGAAACTATCTTTTTAAATGGAGAAAAACAAATTTCAGGTTATTCTGAGGAAAATTGTCAGGAATATATGTGAGGTTCCTTGTTAACCATTTTTCTCCATCACTAATGTAGTTCATTGGATTTTTAATATAACAAATAATTGTGTAAGGATCCAAACTTACAGAACATAATTCACTATGAAATAGTGACTGGATGCAGTGTTGTGGCCCACTTTTTCTCAGAAGTCAGCGTAGTGTCACTGATTGATAAGTATTTCAGAATTGTCTCGTTTTCCTCTTGTGTAGGGGCTTGTTCTTGAAACATGGCTATGGTACCATGTACTGTCCTCTTTCAGAAAGACACAAATGTAAATTTATGAGTTATGCTCTAAATATTCTCACTGTGTATTGTGATAGAACTGGAAAAGAGTGGGCAAAATGTGGTCTGCTAGCTACCTCAGACCCCCAATATACTTCATTAAACAACATTGAAGGGCTCTGTGGGCAATCTGCTCCAGTCACTTCCAGTTTTAAAAAAAGGCACCAAACTAAGGGAAATCATGCCAATCTTTGCTGCAAATTGCCTCTTCTTAATGAGGTGCTGGTTGTGTTTTTTGGTATGTACTTAGTCACATGACTGGGAACATTACCTCATTAATGAATAGCAATTTGTCATCAAGACTATGTAAGCATAAGTCAGCAATTGGATTCTGGCAGTTCTGCTTTCGAAGTATCAGTTGACTTGTCCTCTTGTTAACACAAAAATATATATTTTTAAGTTAATGCATTAGATCCAATAAGCAGTTTCTAAGCTCTGATTCACACTTGCTTCTTGTCCCAGTACTGCTGGTTGGTCTGTTCTGACTTTTTCACCATCCTGAACCACATCTTAAGCATTCAGCCATAGCCTCTCAATCCAAGAAAATAGTCTCTAGCATTGTTCTAAATGATTTGTTTCAAAGTAGTTAGAATCCCCCAGTTCCACAATTTTTAATAAATAAGTTGAAATAACTGTGTATGTCTTGATGTCCATATTGGGTAATACAGTGACTCTTCTTAACTCTAAATGTCACCCTTTGTCCCCTTATCCTTGTGAAAGTAGTTCATCAGTCTCTGTGATTCCCAACCTTAGGTCTCCAGATGTTCTTGGACTACAACTCCCAGAAAACCTGGACAACATAGCTTGTGGTGAAGGATTCTGGGAGCTTTAGGTCAAGAACATCTGGGGATCCACCCAAGGTTGGGAACCACTGGTCTATTGCAATCTGAGCCCTGCTATTAATCTTCAAAAATGTACCCAGTTGAATTCCCTTATGTAAGTCACTTCTGTCATGTTGAAAGCCCAAAAGAAAATATTTTTTTGCCAGTTTGATGAAACTTTCCTGCCTGTTTTCCAAGAGCGGATTTTCCATTGCCATTAGCAACTGCACTTTTTGTAAAAATATTGTAATGTAATTGATATAATGGATACTTCTTTCTTGAAAAATTACCTGCTAAATCTTTACTTTCAGGATGAGCTTCTGGCGGAATTAGAGGAATTGGAGCAAGAAGAACTGAATAATAAAATGAGCAATGTCCGATTACCAAACGTACCAGCTACACCACTGCCTTCCCATCCTGGTAAACTGTTTTATGATAAGCTATTTTTTACTATTGGTATTGGAATGTAAGGGAGATACCATAGTATATGCGTAATTCAGCTTGGTTAACTTTATCTGTTTTTGTTTGAGCTGTTGACCTGCCTATTTGTGGCACAAGTGCCTGCAGCTCCATTGACTTTAGCACTCGTGGCTTAATTGCTTTGACCTTTCGCTGCTGGATGCCAAATCATGCTGAGTGAATCTAGATAGCTTAAAAGAAGAATCTTCCCTAGTAGGTTATTGCTGACCAGGCACATACTGATCGCTTAAGTGTGTACCAAAGAAAAACAGCTTAACACTGCAACTAAATGAGGCTCCTCTGCATGGGTGTGTTTTTGAAGCAGTTCAACATGCAGATTATGTGCCTGCACATTTTAATGTCTTTATTTGCACCATGTGTTTCAAAAGATCTCTGCATCTGCAAGGTGAGCCGTTTCATGAATTGCTTGCCATGGAGAATGTAGCCAGTGCAATGTTAACCATACTTGTCTGAGCATTTCACAGTTGCTTTTCAGAACAGCAGTCTTTCCATTATGTCTATATCACAAAACAGTTATGGGGAATGTGAGCTCTTCCAGATGTTTTGGGACTTGCAGGTTCAGTGGTCCTTTGTTGTTGTTTAGTCGTTAAGTCGTGTCCGACTCTTCGTGACCCCATGGACCAAAGCACGCCAGGCCCTCCTGTCTTCCACTGCCTCCCAGAGTTTAGCCATTGGCAATCCTGGCTAAGCTTCATGGGACTTGTGTCCAGAAATATCTTGGGGAACACACAGCCTGTAATCCTGAAATGAGACAGAGCCTTCTGAACCAATATGAAAAGTTCATAAGCAACATAAATTAATTTTAAAATAACAATAAACCCAAAAAAAACAAAAGCAGTGCCTTTAATGTAAGAAAACCTTTCTGCTGACAGCTGAATAAACCAAATAATTTTTTAAAATTCCCTCTCAAACAATAACATTCAAAGACATCGCTGGTTAGTCTGCTTCAGCATTTATAACAGTAAATAAAAGAAGAATGAGACATATTTATTTCACTGTGAAATAAATTTGATCATGTGAAATGTGCTGCAATACTTCTGTTTTTGTTTTTAAAACAACAACAGATGGAGCCTGCCATATAACTCACAGCTACTAAATTCATAGCTTTTTCATTGACTCTAATCACATTAACCTTTCCACAACCAGGCCTCCTAGGAAATTCTATTTCTCTCTGAGCCTTATCCGCTAGTACAAATGTGTTGCAAAATTCTAGAGAGCTGTATTAATCAGTGCACCTGCTATAGTCACCATCAATGGTAGAAGTGTCTTACCAATCTCTTTTTCATTGTTTGGGTACAAGCCCTCCATTTGGAGGCCATTGTCAACAGGGGAAGCCACTGGTGCCCTGAGTGAATCTGTTAAGTGATAAGAAGATCTATGTTCAAGCTAATGTGAAGAATTGGGATGGGAACAGCACTGCTGTCATGGCTCAGACAACATTAGCCAAAGTTACAGTTCAGAATATTAATGATCTTGTGTTTCATAGTCACACCTGCCCCTAATATACGAATCACTTGATTTTAGACCATTATTTAACAATAGCTCCTCAGGTGTATATGTAATATGTACACACCAGTAATAAGAAAATGCATGCATGCATAAATGTATCATAATCAGATGTCTTGTAATCACCCATTTTATAAACTTCAATAACTTTGTAGAAATAGTAGAGGTTTCTGGTGAATGCCATCCTGCATAAGTAGCCTTTAAAGATTTTGTCCTCATTTATAAATTTGGCTGGCTGTTTTTCTCTTGCTATTAATTTCCATTTCTAGGATTTAGTGGCACCTTAAAGACCAACTGCTATATTGTAATGTGAGCTTTCATGGACAAGCCCACTTCCTCAGACACCTAGAAGTGGACTTGTCCATGAAAGCTGACATTAAAATATAGCAGTTAGTCTTTAAGGTCCCACAATATTTCAATCTTCTTTATTCTATCTTCTTTTTCTTTTGGCCTGATATGCTATCACAGACCATCATAGCTATTTCTTCTGAAAGTACATTTCTAGGACTTCCATCCTTCACTGCCCCTACTTGATTATGCCTGGACATAGGTTCAATTTTATAATTGAGCTAAACCAAGTTCAGTTTTATAATTGTGTTTTTACTCTTGTTGTACACCATCCAGAGTAGCAGTTTGCTAGATGGTTGGTTTAAAAAAATGAATGAATGAATGAATGAATAACAACAGTTTTGGGGAAGATAGAGATTGGAAGCATTACTTTATTGGACTACTGTTTCCATAATTCCCCAGCCAAATTTTAAGAGTTGTCCAAAATGTAAATTTGCACACTCTGGGGAACATAGTACACCACATATAGAGTCACAGTTGAGTATAGTCAGGATCATGCACATTTCTGAAATTGATATTGGGCAACTGGATCCAAAGGCTTGATTTCAGATTTAACCCCAGACTATGAGAACAGTTCCTGGTACACATCTTTTGCTGAGGTCATCAATGGTGACAACAGTGATCACATCATTCATTTGGTCTCATTAGAATTTGGATTGGCTATAGCATGGTCAAGGCTATCCACTGAGTTGTCCCATTTGTACCTTGTTATTCATTAATGTTAAACATTTATTACTTATCTTTTGCTCTACAGCATCATCGAAGAAGAGGGTGGAAGATGATGATGATATGAAGCAGCTGGCAGCATGGGCTTCTTAACACCCTTTCAGAGGTTTACAGTGGATGTAATGAAAGGAACTCATGAACAGTTTTTTATACACAGAACTTGTTTGTGTTTGACAGAAAGCAAAACTGGTCCTTGGTGGGGTTTGTGGGGTACATTTATAACAAGTTGGCAATACTCAAGACTTCTTTTTCAAAGTGCTCTGTCTCCTTCAGATGTACCCTTCTCTGACTTTCTTTTTTATACATATACTGAAGAAACCAGATGATATTTCTACATTACAAATGGAAATTGACTGGATAGTCTCTTTCTGTACAGCCTTTACATGTGACATTGAAGCTGTGTGTGTGTGTGCGTGTGTGTGTGTGTGTGTGTGTGTGTGTGTGTAATAGGCATGGCTGTATATGAACTAAAGCAAGTTCACTTCCATAAAAGGAGAATAAGGCTGTGAGCCACTTCATGCATTTCTCCCAGGCCCTTGTTTTTACCTTTAGAAAACTATATTGGCTTTTATTGAGAACATGCAGGCTGCAAAAACAGTTTGCTGCAAAGGGGAGTGCAGCCATGAGTCTGATGCTGTGAGATAGAAAAGGTTAGTGGAATTGTCCTTTTGTTGGTTTTTAGAACAGGTTTTGAATGAATGAAATATGTGGTTGCTCCAATCCCACTTGAAGATGATGACAAGCTTGCACTTTTGACTTTCTTTGATTTAGACAGGGTTTCCCTTTCACACAGCTACTTGTTTGCTCAGGGTCCAGTATGGAGTGAGTGAGAACTCAGTATCTCACCTTAAAGACCAAGGTTGCAATCCTGTTGCTTAGCATAATTAGTTGCACTAAAGTAGGCCCATTGAATCCTCCATTAATTCAAATGGGGCTCCTCTAGTTGTGACTTACTGTGCCAAAATTGCAGCTTATGGAGGTTTTGACTCACCAAATCCCCACTGATTCAGAGGCCCACTCTAGTGTGACATACAATGCTAAGCAACAGGATTTCAGCTTAAAAATGCAATCCTAGGCTGCCCAATTACTGTCTGGAAGGGGTTTGGATTATGTAGGAGTATCCCTTCATTTGCGTGGACAAGCTCTGTTAAAAGGGAGAGATAAATTGCAGAAGACTGTCACAAAACACTCTATTAACATGGATCTACTGCCAGTGGTTCCAAAGCTACCTCTCCCCCACTCCTGCAACACCTGTTCCTCGAGATGTTCCAGGGTGGGTTGGTAGTAGCCCTAGATTTTTCAGATCCAAAGCCATCTTGTTCCCATGAAAGGATCCATAACTGGAATAATCAACTAGTTAATTTTATCTGCATTCATGTCAGTGGAAAGAAATTTTAAAAAGAAAGGAACTGTCCTCGGGGAAACCTACCTTCTCTCTGATACTGCCCTGGTCTGTGTAATCTGTCAGGACTTTGGAGATGGTGGATCATCCACTGGTTAGTAATACACATGCTTTGTCAGGAAAGAGCCCACTTTATCAGTGCCTATATGTCACGAATCACTGTAGAATCTAAAATACTCAGTATGATTTCCTTTGCTTGGCAGTTGTTAGTGCTAAAACTCACCGCCAACTCTTACATGAATTGGATTAATTTATTGTTAATGAAGATGACAGGTGCAGGAGGACAAGTGTAACTGATTTCATCAAACCCTTTAAAAATAAAGAGCCTTCAAGATTGTGTGTATGTCTGTGTGTAGGAGAAACACATCCCCCAGAAGCTGTTGAACTCTCATCATCCCCAGGCAACCTGGCCAATGTTTGGGCATGATGGAGAGTTCACACAGGGTTTCCACCCCTGTTTTAGAATATGAAAGTTGCAATCCAAGAATTCAAGAACTTCAAGCACTTTTTGCAGAATGAGAATCACCGAGAATAACATATTCAATTCTACCTTCACTTAGCTTTTGTTTGTTGTTTATTTTGAATAGCTGATTTTTTCATGTTGACGCTTTTTTGGAGAACTCCTATTGTCAAACCGTTAATCTTAATAGCTCTTCAGAAATGTTCTTGTTCTGTTTATTTAATTTCCTTCTCTTTTTCCTTGTCTTAATGAAGCACTTTTCTGTTCAAATGTTTGATCACAGAATTGGAATAATTTATGTGACTTTGTGTACCATAATGCCTACATAGCCATTTAAGAAAAAGTACTAGGAAATGGAATGTATTATGGAGAGAGCTAACTGAATATTGGAAGGAAGTAAAATATGTTGTTATAAAAATGAATTTATTTGCACTTGACTCAGAAATGGAGTCCAGGAAGCTATCACATACATTGTGATTGATTTTGAAAGGTTTTCTTTCTATAAGTGGGCTTATCATTAGTGGGGTTACAGTACACTGGCTGTTCGTTAGGCTCCTAGTCGGCGTTTAATGATATAAAAAAGGAGGTTGGAAATGTGATAGCTGGCCACACATAGAGATTTGGGGGTGATTTGTTTTTGGGCCCGAGACTCAAAATTCCAAGCACTTCCAGCATGCAGAAAACAGGAAGTGTTTTAAACAGGTGAGTGCATCAGTACTTTTTAAAACAGCCCATTCCCTCTGGCCAATATCCTGTTACATTATGTAATTATGGAAGACATTCCCCTTGCTCTGGCACACTCTTCTTTGCACCCCTTGGTATATCATTCTTTGCGAGATTAGGCATGTAAAGGGGACCTGGTATCAGGACTGGAGGGGAAGGATCATATTGATTGTACTTAGCACTCTGATTAGGATACTGACCTCTGCTTGTAAGTATGCTGCTGTTCATGTTGGGTGGTGGTGGAGGATCCATTTTCTACTATATTACTGTAGTAATAAGGAAACTGATTTCCCCCAATCTGGTGCTGTCCGGGTGTGCTGGCTGCAACTCCCAGTCAGCATTGCCAGTGCCCCTGCTGAGTGGGAGTTGTCGTCCAACACATCAGAAGAGCAGTAGGCTGGGAAAAGTTGCAGGAGCCTCTTGCATGTCTCTCTGATTATGCACTCATCCTAAAAATATTTTTTTTAAAAGTACTTGCACATATAATATTAATGTGTTATACATATCACATTAAATTCATTTAATTGAGTTTTCCTGGTGTTATGCTGAGAAATTCTCCATTCTGTTGAATAGAGAAATGCTGTGTGTACCTCTCAGGACAGGAGTTGTGATGAAATACATGCTATTTCCTGGCCAGAATCCTATTATGTTTTCATGGTGATGTAACACAATTGGCATAGATCTTGGTAAAAAAATTGCCAGAAGAAGTCGGCGGACATATTTCTTGTTGTGCACCATGGATCTAAGTAATAGGATTTTAGCCATTATTTATTTATTTAGTTTATATTCTGCCTTTCCCACACTTCAGGGATCTAAGATCCCTGAAATAGGAGATCTCAGGAGATTTTCTGGAGGTAGAAATCAACACAAGGGCAACTTTTTGGTGCCCTGTGCATGTAGCTCCATCCTTGTTGGATATAATATCATTTCAAATGGATTTATGATCAGGCTGCTAGGCACTGAACTTGTTTTTCTCAAGGGTTAAGAAATCTGGTGCCCTGCAGATGTTTTGGGCTTCACTTCTTATAAGTCTCAGATAGCATGGCTAAAGTTCAGGGATTATGGGAAATGTAGTTCAGAGCAGCTCCACAGCACTTTGTTGACTACCTTGAAATGCACACTTTTGTACAAATATTTGCACCGTTCGGCAAGGATCCAAGTAGAATGTTGCCCCGTGTGCATCTATGTCTCCTTCCCCACAAAAAGCATACATAGATGCAGTCTGAAGCAAAATTTAGTAAAATTCTATACACATAAGTTTTTTGAGATCCTGACCACAAATTTTATTTTTATTTTAAAAATATTGAGGATTTTTTATTTATTATAGGATTTGTTTCATTTAACTGATGGTCAAACTAAATGCATTTTGCATGTACATCTTCCAGTGATGACATTTCCTCAGAACTGTGTGTCTACTCAATCAGACTTTTAAATTAAGTCTGTGTTTACCTCTTGGCGACCTATTAAAATACAAAGCAAGCTAATCCTGAAGACACAAGTTAGAAAACCTCGTTCTAGGGCATGTGCATGTAACTTTAGGCATATAATTGAATTATTATTCAAGTGCACCATTCATGTGCCACTCATGAACTCCGGTATCGTTTGGGGACTTCATCTGCTTTTGCTGTAAAAGCTGGTACTCAAAACTAAGTGGGAAGGTGGGAGAGAAGCATGTAGAAGTAGAATACTTTTAGCTGATAGTCTAGTGCCTTTGGTAGAAAAAAAAAATCATGAAGCCTGCTGTTTCGGAAAGAGCTAGACCTATAATTAACTTCTATATGCAGACCATACAGTTTTGCCTGATTTCAGAGATCCAACTCTGTAGCCAACTTTCTGGTGACTCCTTGTGTAGTTCCAAACCACTTTATAGGCAACAGCAGTTTCATTCCTGTCAGTGTCCTAAATACAGAATAATGCTAACACTGAGGTGTGTATAGTGCTATGCATGTATAATGAAACCAAGTACAGTGGAACCTCTACTTACGAACTTAATCCGTATTGGAACGGTGTTCGTTAGTTGAAATGTTTGTAAGTAGAAGCAAAATTTTCCATAGGAATGCATTGAAAACCGATTAATCTGTTCCGGCTGTTTTTTGTTCTTATGTAGAGGCGCCGTTCGTATGTTGAAGCATTCGTTCCCATAGGAACTAATGCAAAGCCGGTTAATCCTTACTCTACCACTAGGGGGATAAATTTTTTCTTTTTTTTTCTTTTAACCTAAGATGACTTAGGTTAAAAAAAAAAGGCAGGAAAGGAGGGAGGGAGGGAGGGAACACCTTTTAAACAGAACACCTTTTTTTTCGGTTCCTAAGTTGAAGTTCCGTTCGCAAGTAGAAGCAAAATTTTGCGGACGGAGCTGTTCGTAAGTTGAAATGTTCGTAGGTAGGGACGTTCGTAAGTAGAGGTTCCACTGTACCATGGTATTCAGTGGTTCCAACAGCCAGGTGTGTTTGTTGTAGGTGAATGAGATCTCTAAGTATCCTCTTGAACACACTAAGTTTTACTACTCATAAGACTGAGAAAGCATAGGGTTGTTCATTAAAAGGTGGTGGTGGAGTGTAGATCTGTATTTCCTGGACGTGCCACTAACTGTAAGGTCTGCAGAAGGCTTTGTTTCATTGAAGGCAATTTTTGGGCCTCCAGATGTTTGGAACTACATTTACCATATTATTATTATTATTATTAAAAAGATTTCTATCCCACCTTTCTCCCCAAAAGGACCCAAGGCAGCTTACATAGTTAAAACAGTATTTAAAAAGTATTATATTAAAATAGTAACTAAGATCAATATTAAAGCACATTTAAAACAACAGAGTACAACAGTCCATTTAAAATCCCTCTCAGATCACCAGTCATTAAAGAAAAGCCTTAGTTCATAGTTCTTTACTCATGGTTCTACTGGATTGATGGGAGTTGTGTAAAAAAAATCTGGAGGGACAAAGATGTCCAAGCCTAATTTAAGCAAACAGGCTAATTTGTTTTTATTCACAATAATTTCTGAATCCTCAGAACAATATATAATATCTGGGGAAGTTAACTGTATATTGATTACAAGTGAGTATTGCTAGTTTACTGTAGAAAAGTCATTCAGTTTTACAGAGGAGTCCAGAATCAGCAACACCTGATTCAAGATGCAGTTCCAGCACTTTCAGTTTTTACTGGATGCCAGAATGAAGCTATGATTCTGTGTGAAGAGGCTTGTGATATATTCATCATTGTCCTTTGGATTATGATAAACATATGCATTCTGTAGTAGGATTAGGCTACAGCTACACTAGCAGCAGGGAGTGAGCTAGTGTGGGCCGCTTTGAAATGGTCAGGCTTGATTAGGATGATTTAATCAAGTCTGATGATTCCTACGGAAATGGGTCTTGCCAATATCCTGAAGTGGCTTAATAAACAAGTCACTTCAGGATATTGGCAAATTACTTCCCATGCGTGACAGAAGGTAGGGGAAGTGTATATAAACTATTGCTGATGTGTTGCATCAGTTATATATACATTTTTTTTGCCTTCTGTTAAAGAAACTTCCTGCAGCCAAAACTTTTGCTGTGGATTCTCAACCAGCACTTGAAGACAAGGCAGAGAAAACATATGGCTTCCTGCAGCTTCAGCCCATTGTTACATGCCCTGCACTCTGGGATGATTGAGAATAGATCTTGCCCCTCCTCTGAATGACTACCTTTCAAGTGTTTGAAAAGTGCTATCAGATCTTCCCTCAGTCCTCTTTTCTCAAGGATAAACATGCCCAGTTCTTTCAGTCTTTCCTCTTGGGCTTGGTTTCCCTGAATACTTGAGCAACAGAAGCCTGCTATGTCACGCATTATTTTTCAGTTCAGTTCCAATAACAGTCAATGGCAAACAGCATCCTTCCTACTTGAAATATACCTTGAAAGCAAACTGAAACATACCTATGAGCCCTGTTGTTTTTTTCCAGTAAATACAAGCAAATCAAAACAAAGCATGTTGAAGCTACAGTCATAACAACTAGGAATTGCATCATATTATTTTTGCCTGGTTGATCAAGTGCTTCTTTTCTAAGATTGCTACTGGAGAGTAAAACTAGTTGCACTCACTTATGATCAGTCTGTAAATCAGCAGAATCCGTAGGTAGATCTTCCAATATGTTCGACAGAAATCGCTTTCTAGTAGGGCAATTTCTAAACCTATTCAGTCAAAGATACACCCTTACGTTTCAAAGTGCACATGGCATTTAGAAGTGGCAACAATTATGGTTCTGTTACTTTTATGCCAACTATATACATAAAATAAAAGCAATTTTTCATTTATTTATACAAATCAACTCCAGATCAAAAGTTTTAGAGCTATGTACACCCAGTACAAAAACATTGCAGTTAAACAGGTAAATAATAAGAGTTCAACTAAAATGTAATAGACAGATTAAGCAGTTATGAGAAGATCATATAATCCCATTAAACTGCTTCACTTTTGTGTACTTTGGAGCAACACACCTTATCAGAAGATTATATTTATTTTGTTATGGGTCATTCTATGAGCAGCTGCAGAAGATGGGCTTTTTCGTGGCCTCTAGGTGGCGCTCTGGATTCAACTGTGGCTTAACCAATTCTCTCCCAATATCTTCGTGGAAGGAAATCAGTACAACCAGAACCAGTTTAAAGAACATGTAAAAACTGTTCATGTTCAGGTTTAAAAGTCCAGGGGGATGGCAGAGCAAAAACCACATCTGCTACCGTGTTTCCCCGAAAATAAGACAGGGTCTTAATTTTTTGCTCCAAAAAACGCATTAGGGCTTATTTTCAGGGGATGTTTTATTTTTTTCATGTACAACAATCTACATTTATTCAAATACAGTCATGTCATCTTCTTCTGGTGGCTGCACAAGGGTGGAGGGCGGGGTTTCGCTTCACTGGGGCTTATTTTTGGGGTAGGGCTTATATTACGAGCATCCTGAAAAATCATAATAGGGCTTATTTTCAGGTTAGGTCTTATATTCGGGAAAACAGGGTAGGTTGAAGAACTGCAGGAAGACTTTCCCCCTTCACTCTCCCTGTCTGGAATTTGAACGAATAAAGATTCAATTTCCCCGTGCTCCTTAAAATTATTTGTCAATACCCACGTCAGGAAACCACAAAAAGAGTTCTTGTTTAAAAATAGCTCCTGTGAAACAAAAGTCAATGCTTTTGAAACTTTGTCTCCTTACCTCCTGGCAGTCAACATTTGAGGTTAGATTGCTAGGTGAAGCTATGCAACTAAAGTCACTCCGGTCTTAGCACTTCTCTCTAACCGTGACTCTACACTGACTTTTGTTCCTGCACTTCTTTTCCAATTTATTTTACCTTGGATAATCAGATATAACAGTCTGTATTTTTCATTTCTCATTACAGGGCTGAAGTATTCTAAGCTGCTTTTAATGTGTTCTATGATTTCTTGGACTTTATTCACATTAGAAATTCTGTGTTGGTCACTATCTCAATCACATAAATTCTTTAATGTCCTGCAATAAATCCAGGCTTTCTCTATTCAGAGTTTTATTGCATAGGTATGACCCTGCTATTCTTTCAGCTAAATTCCAAGCTACTTACACATCACCATGCTCCATTATTCTGATAGCCATAGGTAGGGCCCAGAGCTGTCTAATGGCCTGATTCTCTCATAAAATCAAGTGTAAATCCTTTGCCTGCAGCTCTGGCTCTGCAATTTTGCTGGTTTCACAGTGGACTAGGGACAGCACTGAAGACTGTGTAGCCTGCCAGTTGTTGGACTTCATATGTCATCAGCCCTAGCATATATGGTGAGGCATGATGGGAGTTGAAGTCATAAACATCTGGAAGGCCAGATGTTCTGCAGTCATGAGTTAAAGGCAAAAACCCTCCAAGGTACAGAAAAGACAGAGGCAACATGATAAACAAAAAATTGTTAGAAATAATTTTGCAGTTTGCAACCTTCAGCCAGAGAATTAATCTTCTTAGAGGTGATTTATTAAGCTTCTGTCAATACTCTATAGATTTATTCCAGTTATTACAGGAGCTGTTGAAGGAACTACATTAATAAAACACATTCATTCATGCATAGTTTTAATATGTAACAAGATTTTGCTATTCATTTTACTACTTATCCTTCAAATAATAATAGATATGATCTTGCCACAGATAGGATCACTTTACGCAGTGTGGTATAATGTGACAGACTAGGACTGAGTTCAAATTCACACTCACCCACGCAAACTCCCTGAAAGGTGGCACTGGTAAACTACTTCCTAAATATCTCCCATACTTTGAAAACCGTATTTGGGTCACCATGTGTTAGATGCAACTTGTTGGCACACAACACACAAACATCCTATAGAAGCACACATCTTCCAACTGAACTCAATGGACATTTTAAGCATTGAGTCAGATGTTTGTTCTCATCTCAAGACAACTGCATTTTCATAATAATATGCTCATATGGAAACAAATACAGTACATAGGGTGTTAATGAGGTGCTTACACAAAGTTTGGGATGCATGCATATTTATACATAAATAGTACACACATAGCCATACATTAACAGCAAAGTTAAGAGGTGTGTCCTAATCCTTGTGCAACCAAAAGAAGCACCACCTATATGCAAGAGATCGATCTCTGGGTGAACTGTGTTTTTTTGTTTTTTGTTTGTTTTTTACAAAATATCTGGGCAAAAGAGAAATAAAAATGATGCCCAAATAGGCAGGATTAGACCTCGGTATGTGTATGCTTACATTGGAGCTGAAGACAGCAGAGCAGAGATCAAATGTGTAAGTGCAGAGGCAGCTCCACCAAGATTGTTTGCTTCCCACTTGAGCTGTATTCTCACCATCAGCACCTGTCCTGGCCAACTTGGACCGAAAGACCGAAAGCAACTGTCAGTGCTCCTAGAAGTGTCAATCAAAACTGTTTGTGAAGCTCTTCTATCTTTTCCTCCTTCACAGGTTTTTCTTTTTAGAATGGTAAATAATGGGAGAATGTGGAGAATTACAAGAGCACTCCAATATTTGGCAGCATTAGAAAATTCTGTATTGAACAAACTGTACAAAGAAAACCCCCATATTTTCATCTAGTACTACCCTAGCTATTCTAGAGACTCTAGTGAACTGGCGGGTGGGGGGGGGGGATAGTTTTTCAACTACAAATTCAAGAGTCTGCCAGCCAGCATGGCAAGGGATTATGCGAGTTGTAATAAAAATGTTTCCAGGGCTGGATCTTTAAAGAGTGACTACAATATTGTTGGCAAAAAAATAAAAAAAAATAAAAAATAAAAATAAAAATAAAAAAAAATTGGCTAGCATGTAAAACGAGCTGTTCTCTTCACACCTGATTGCACTACCGAAACGTACCAGACATCACCGGAGAACAAAGAAATCTGTCATGCAGTCCTTTGCCAAAGTTTTGCAATGAATGGCACTTCTTTCTTGAGCCCAGATTGTGTTTTGTTATAGAAAGATATAATTACAACTTGTGTTTTCTTGGGTATGTATCAAGAATACTTGGAATGTAGGCTACTGCCTTTTACTAGCTCAGAGTACTAGTTCATTTACTACAAAATTGCCTCTATTGCAGAATAGATTTCCTTTGGAAGTGAGACAGGCCTCCACCCTCCAAACATTTAGAAAACTAGTTAAAACTAAATTGCTTAGGGAGATCTTCAGCAACATCCTTCCCTAAACCAACTCGGGACCATGTATTTTGTTATATATTTTGTTATACTCTGTTTATTTAGTTTATGTGGTTCATTCATTTGCTGTAATTTTGTTCGGGATTTTATTTTTTATTGAGTGCCATTAGGTGTTTACCTTTTATTATAGTTGTAATGTCCATTTAGTTTAGTTGGGGCGATGATGGGTATTCTATTTTCATTTGGTTTTATATAATTCTGCTTTATTTCATGTAGAGATCTCACTAAATCAGGTGGGAAATAAACTTCATAACTAAATAACTAAAATATACAGACTGGCAAGGGTCTCTAGAAGAACCCTTTCAAATCACTTCCTGTCTGACTCCAACAATCTTGATGGTCAGTACCTTACCTTGAGGATCTGTGATTTAATGAGCACAAGTTGTCTATACATTAATCCAGATCATGCTTATTCCGTACCACCACTGTGTTGGCAGTTGCTGTGGCCAATTTGTCACAGCAGCTACTGTGGCCACCTTCCTGATGAGGTTCATGACCCTTTTTGTACTTAACTAGGTTGGTCCTCAGATGGCAGATATGCAATCCACCAGCAAGGCCATGCTTGAAGTCTTACCAGTTGGATAGAATATACTTGCACTGGTACTCCATGGACACAACATTTAAAAGCCCATACCACAATGAGGCAGCAGAGTAGATCAATATGGTAGACAATCAATACAATTGCAAATGTTTGTAATTTATGAATGTGACTTTAAAAAGGTAATGTATTATTAATGGATATCTGTTTGAACAGGATGGGCTTTGTAGCCCTTTAGACATTGTTGGGTTGCAATGCCCACATCCATGACTATTGATTATGCTAGCTAAGGCTGATGGGACTTGTACTCCAAGAAAATCTGGAGGGTCACACATTTCCCACTCTTGCATCGTGTGTGTGTGAATTTTGATTTGGACGTGGAATGGAGAATAGTCCTAAGGTACAGAGTGAGCAGATACCTTGTATTAACAATATATATGTCACCAGAACAGCGTTCATATGACAAGAATTCTACCACACTATATTAAGTTTGGAGTAAATTATTTGATTACTATCTTACTCCCCTGCTCATTCAATTTCACCAGCCTCAATGAACCCAAGGTTATATTTATCCTCCTATGGTTACACATATCCTGATATGTTGGTTACACAGTACATTGGCTGGATTCAGATTTAGAGCCAAAGTCAATGTGACACAAAGCTTGTGGTTAGAAGTAGCCTTTTCTTAAGTGTTGCAAGCTGACCAATCACAATCTTCCTTTCCTTTCCCTTCTCTCCCCCTCCCCTCCTAGCATTTATATACCACTCCCACTTAGTGGAAACCACTACTCTGGGTAGTCATTACAATATAACATAAGCCCTATCTCTCCTCCCCTCAACTCCACCCAAAATAATAAAAATAGTTCACAAATCAATAAAACAGGACCAGAAAAATATACTTTGTCACAAGATGAGTTTCATATGGCAGACAACTATGATGCTGTGATCCCCATATCATCCATAGTGTCTCAGTTCCCAACACTGCAGTGGGCTGGATCCAGACAAAAGTAGTTACTTTCAGTTCCAGTGGGAGATCACGACTCTATAGTTCCTTTGGTTTCAGTGGGACATAAGTTGAACTATCTTATAGTGCAATCTTAGGCACGTTGACTAAGAATTATACTCCACTAAATTAAGAAAGACTTACTCTTAAGGAACTGTAGTGTATAGGAATGCAATATTAGCATCAAATCAATAAAAGAAGAAAATGCATGTTTTTCAATACTACTAGAAATAATTAACCATTATGCTTGTGCCAGGTGGATTTTCCTCATTCAGATTTCATGGCAGCTTGTTCAGGTAATTTGAGTCTCTTACGTTGCAATGTTTAGAACTGCAACAGCTAAAGATTCAATTAAGCCAGATGTTCTAGGGCTTTTTGGACTCTACACAAGCAGGGTGTTGTTCCTATAGATGAAAAACCCACAGTTTTGGCTATTTGAAGATATGGGAAAGAGGAAAGGGAAAATTAAGAAGTACAGGTTGTAAATATTAGAATGTGGGGTGATTCACTAAAGCAGAATGGTGGGAAATTCAGGAAGTACTTCTTCAATGTTGTATGGAATTAAACAGTGGAATTCACTGCCATAGGATATAAGGATGGCTGCTAACTTGGATGGCTTTAAAAGAAGTTTTGATATATTCATGCAGGTTAGGACCATCAGTGATTTGTAGTCAAGATGGCTATATGTCACCTCTGTATCAAAGACAATGCACCTCTCTATATATGTTGCTTTTGTAACATGAGAAGGAGGTGCAGTTGTACTTACATCTTATTGATGGGTTTCCCATAGACAACTCTTTGGTGATTGTGTAAACATAAATTTTGGACCAATCAGTCTTTGGTCTTTTCCACCACGACTCTTATGTTCAAATGCACAGTTCTTGATACAGATTAGAATGCCACGTAAACATGTTATTACACCCCATGAGCATTCATACAGTATTTAACAGTTGCATCTGTTATAGAGGACTTCAGCTTGTATTTCCTAATAAACATATTAGTCTTGAAAAGTGCCATAAGACTCTCTGTTGTAAATTCAATCAGGAAGTTGCAAACAAACATGCAAAAAATGTAGACATCTATTCATTTTGTCACCAATATTTTAGATATAATTCAGAGTTACCAAAAAAAAAAGGGTGATGTGGATATCATGCACAATCTAAAACAACCAAAACACAATCCACTGCAGTTTTTTTCAGATTTGCATTTAGAGTCTTTTTTAAAAAAATATGATGGACATAAAAAGTTCTATGCTTCAAAAGAAGTACTGACAATGTACAAAACCAAGCTGTCAAAGAAAGTCCAACAATGTGCCTGTATTTTGATCATAAATTCTTCTTGTCTTTGGATAATTGTTCTGGGAAGCAAATAAATGGATTGTTTAATGCCTGTCTGCAGAGGTAATGCACCATTGATTTCCTTGTTCTCTCAGCCAATAATTGTTCCTTCAGGGATTTATTCTTCTCTGCAGCTTCTTTAAAGTTTCCCAGACTTGCAAGGCATTGTTCCTGGTGCTCCTATTCCAGTCACTCTAAAACACAGCAAAACCAGTTCCCCTTTACTTGGCAATACACCACTCCTCTATTGTTTTCCCTTCCAGTCCAAAAACACATTCATAAGGCTTACATCTGATTTTAAGGAGCAAGAGAGAACATGAAGTATTTGTTGCTCCTCAGCAAGACAGGACCATGTTCCTCTCCCAAACTCCCACTGTCTTCCACCAGCTGGAGACCACAACTGCCTTGATAGTAGCAAAATTTTCAAGGTTTCTAGTAGGATCTTTTACCCTTGCTCAGCCATCCTCAACCTGGCACCCTCCAGTTGTGCTGCACTGCAAGGCCCACTGCCCTCCATCAGCATGAGACAGCCTTTCCAGCCTGATGTCTTCAAGATAATCTATAACTAGCACGGCCAACAGTTGCACTGTGTGCAGATGTTGGAAGCTCTAGTCCTATCCAGGTGAAGAACAAAATTTGGGGGAAAGTAGCTTTAAATCTCACTAGTGGGCAGAACTTAGAAAGGCATGTCAGTTATAGAATGGTGGTAATGATGAACGTTTACTGACATATATCCATGTTGATTCTTCGTAGCATGAAGATGCCTGCAGTACTACCTGAAATATGCTTTCCAAGGCCTTCCCCCCCCCCCCCCGCCTATTAAAATAAAGGCCACTTTCTTATTTTAGGCCTCCATGTTCCACAGAACACAACACCAAAGTTATTCTCCCTTTCTTGAGCCTTGTGGAGCAGTGGTTAAACTGCTGTACTGCAGCCAAAACTGTGCTCACGACCTGGGGTTCAATCCCAGGTAGCCAGCTCAAGGTTGACTCAGCTTTCTATCCTTCCAAGGTTGGAAAAATAAGTACCCAGCTTGCTGGGGGGGGGTGGGTGGGTGGGGGCGGCGGCGGAATGCGTAGCCTGCATAATTAACTTGTAAACCGCCCAGAGAGTGCTTTAAGCGCTATGGGGAGGTATATAAGCAGCACACTGCTTTTTTTTGCTTTGCTTTCTTTTCAGCCTGGGAGTCTGTCCTTCAGAATAGTTATTGCTTTCTATTTAATCAATAAACCAAACTGCAGATCTGTGCACGAACCAGACACTGGGGAGGGAGAACGAGGCACTAAGAGAAACAATGCAGAATTGATCCATTAATAAGCATGGCTACAATTGGCTAAAGGGACTATCAGAAACTGAACTGGGCCTAGAGAGACAGGTATTATCAACATTATGCATATCTTTGACAGATTCAAATACAAGGCCTTGGAACATATGCACATAAACCTGAATATTAATTTTCATTAAAAAGAGTTACATTTTCAAAGAAAATAAAGTTACATTTATAGTATCCCAATATCTATTTTGAATTCAATGGAAATAAATTTATTTGTAAAGTACTGATGTAAAATATTTTGCTACACTGACCTCTAGATATCTACGTATGTAATTGAAACTTGAGTAGACACATTTTAATGAATAACACTTGCATAGATTAATGCTTTCCAGCTGTATAATAAAGCAATAAAACACAATATCCATACTAGCAGGGCAAGCTGCTTATCCAGGGGTTACAAAATATCTTATTTTACTACACATCACAGAATTTCCCTTAGTTCTGAGCCAAAGTCAGTGATACCTGAGTCTAACCCATGCATACGTGGGCAGGGCTGAGGCATTACTGGATTTATCACTATTGGAACGCTTACTGCACGAACAGAGCAGTTTTTTAGTCTGTTGCTGCAAAACCAATAAAGAGGCTTGTGGCACCTAAAAGTCTGTTTTTATTTGCATAAGCAAGTGGGACGTCAATTAAAGCTTAGGTAAAATATGGCTTGTTAGTTCTGAAGGTCACGCAAGACCCCTCCTTGTTTATAAAGGCAATGTGTGCTGCAGTGCCGGGAAGCTGGATAGCTCAGTGGTTTAGGTATTTGGCTGCAGAGCCAGAGTTGGGAGTTCGATTCCCCATTCTTTGACAGGGGCTGGACTTGGCACCCTCCATAGGGTCCCTTCCAGCTCTGCAGTTGGAAGATAAGATTATAAACCGAGGGAACTAGACAGTTGTACAAAAATGATGACAAGTTGGCCTATAGATTTAGACACCCTTTCCTGACCTTGTGCTCTTTAAATAGGTTTCACTACAACTCACATCACTCCCCAGCCAACATGGGGGCATCAACAGAGCAGCCCTCCCCTATGTCTCAGCATGGGTTAATGCAAGGTTGACTGGGATACTTGAGCACTTTCTGCATACACATCCCACTTGTGGAACTCCATTCCACTGGAAATTCTCTTCTACAAAAGGTCTGCCTGGACTCTACAGTTGTTACTTTTAGTTATGCAGTTAAAACAGTTTTGTTTAGGCAGTTTATTTGTTTGCCTCTGTAGTACAAGCAGACAGAAGTTTTCCATTTATTTTTACTTTACTACAACTAGAACCAATGTATTTTGAATCTCTTTCATGACTTTGCTAGCTGCCTTGAGCACTGGCTTTTTAAAAATAAAAATATAGCACATACATTATTTTATGCAAACTGAGATTGAAAAAGTAGTAATTTCCAGTACCTTGTGTTACAGTCCTTACAACAGAATGCAATTTACCTGTGGTAACTTGCAATTGAGTGAAGGCAACTGTTGCTAGAATGTGTGTCTAAGTGACCTATGCAATCACATATTTTACCCTTCCTCTAACCCAGTGAATGGAACCTCTGGTCCTGGAAAGTTGGATCACATTGAAAATGTACTTTAAAGGAATTGTAAGACTTCACATGCTACAGGCAGCTCCACAAAGGTCAACTACAAAGTTTGTTTTGTATTCTGGCCATTTTTACTGACCATATATTTTAACAGAAGACAGAAACACAGTATGTTGTCATGTCCAAAAGTTTATTTGCCCCAGACGCTTTTATACACTTCTGCACAGATCTTTGTCTTTAAACCCCAAAATACAAAGTGAGCATTGAAGACAACAAGCACATGGAGACTGTGTGTTAACAGCATTAAAACAAAGAACTAGGTGGCACAGTGAAGAACAAAAGCAGCATTCTTCCCACTGGAAGAGCGGACAAAAGGCACTTTCAGCCAACAACTGCTGAGCAGAATGTTTTTGAAGATCCCATAAAGCTCACCCACACTATTATAGGAAACATCTGAAACAAGCAAATGCTAAGAGGCACAACTGTGCAAACTGGTCTCACCTTCATCCACAGGTCCAACTCAAAAAAGCCAATAAACTTGGCACATTAAGTAATTTTTCTTATTTTAAAGTGCATCATTGGGCTTGGCGTAATTTGAAAAATAAGAACTAATTGTAGCACATCTGTGTGTTCAATATTCTAGAAACAAACATAAACTGTAACTATACTTAACCAAGGTAATTAACTGCAGGAGAACTATGGCTTAACACAAACTTTCTGTATACAATGTACATGTTTTAAACAGCGTACTTCTGCATTAGCAACAACATAAGAGGTAGTGTTCTTCATATAAGGCAGAGCTGTTGATTTGGTGATTACATGGCTCTGTGGCAAAGGTGTCATGGGATTTAAGAACAATTACACATTATATCAGCTTTTACATTATTTACAAGTGAAGGTGAACATCCACAGTGTATTCCACATGAATTCTGTAGTTTTCTTCGCTAAGATTTTTTCATCATAAAAAATGCTTAATCATATTCCCATTTCTGAAATATTATTTTGGTACTGTAAGCTTTCCTAGTTTATTGCATACAATTTTACATGTTTTTATCTCCACTTATCATTTTAAAACCAGAACAGATCATATCCTTTTTTTCAAAGCTCTGGGAGCAAAGTTACATTTCCCACAGCGTATTATATACCTGTATAAAGAATCTGAAAAACCAGATACCAAAAAGCTGTCCATACAAAATGTGTCATGTATAAGTAGCAAACGTAATATACAACATGCCAGATGAGAAAAAAACTTGTTGGGTATCTACATGTGTGACATTTAGCCTTTACATGTTGGTAAATTGTAACTTATGCACATCATTTAGGATTCTAGGCATAATTTCACCTGGCTTTAACCAGAACTTTTTATATATTAATATATATATGTATGCATGTATCTAAATAGGCTAATAACATCAGCACAGTTTTTCTTTCCTATGCCAAAAGTTTATCCAGATTGGTTTGTGTAAACATTCAAGCTTGTGCATTCTCGTTTTCTCCTTCAGAGCTACTATGTTTTGTTCAATGTGTCCCAGACTGCTGTAAAGGCAGCAGGAGGTGCTTATATCTCATCATCAGCTGAATATGCCACCTCTGCAACTTCAATTTCTGGTATAGAGTTTTCAGCCAAGGAACCACTCCAACATGTTTCCCGATTCTCCTTTTCTGAACTACGAAACAGACACACGAGTTTATCATAGAGCAGACAAATATGTTTGTAAATTAATTGTTATGTCTATCTCATAATTCCGATTGCTGAAACATTTGGAAACTTGATTTAATCTTGTTTACTACAAATTTATAGACCACTGCTCCCTAAGACCCAACAGTCCCAAATTTAGGCTTGACATCTTGTGTTTTAATGCCGTGCAAAACACAAGTCACACATGATAGGCCTGTCAGATAGCTTTTCATTCAAGCTAGGTTTACCTAAGCAACAGATATTACCTTCAACTATTCCAGTGTTAAGTACCATTTTATTCAAGGACCTTTTGAAGAGAAAGGGATAGGAAAACACAATTACATATCTATAATTAGCCTTGCTAGATTACAAAAGGCAGGCACAATCTTCTGGAAAGTATCTTTCAGGTAGATTCCTTGAAAGGTATGGGAACTATTATAACAGAACATCCAGAGGACTGTGTATTAAGCCAACAAGTGAAATGCATTTCACAGAAGAATTTTAAACTAAAGCAACTGAATTTTTAATTTACCTGTTGTCTTCTTCCACAGCTCCTTGATCTGCCTCTATTGCAGATGACTCTACTTCGCCACTGCACTCACTCTCCTGTCCTGACAATGTATGGGACTTCATTTCCTCTAAATTTAAATCCCTGAAACAAAATAAATATATATATTTAAAACACTCTGTTCAAGCTAGAAAACAGCAAAAAGACATCTGTACGAGATACTCTTCAGACTGTTTTCCAGTTTTGTTTACTTTTTGAGCACTCAATTGTAAGACACATTATTTAAATAATCTTGAAATATTTAAGAGTATTCTTAATTTAGCAGAGGTTTATCAAATTCTTTGGGATATTTCAATACAGTCCTTGTTTGATTATATTTGATGCTGGAAAAGTGAACATTTTAGAAATTACATTACTAGATATGAATAACATGTTACTTTTTTGAATGTGAACTAAAACTTGGCTTCATCAGATACACTTCCGTCTACAACAAAACAGAAAGAAATTGCACTGCATTTTCTACAAAGCAGCTGCTTGAAAATTCCCAGTTCTGTTGTTTTTTCTGGGTCCTCTGTGCTTCAACTATGACAAGCAAGTTAGGCTGCATTAAAAAGCCCCAAGCATGCACTCAAGGGCTTCCCTGCACAAAAATCAAAGCTCCTGTTCCTTCTCTCACTACAGTTCCTTACATCATGTAAGACGGTTCCTTGGAGGATCTCCTGGCTTTCAAGGATAAATACAATGAAAGTAGAATGGTCATTTCAGAAATCCTGGTATTTACAAAGTACTGTTCATTATTTATTATTTGGGGGCTGCTGATTTACAGATTGTGGTCTGATTTCAAGCAGTTTCTTACAACCTGTGTGTGTCATGTATTGACAAGTTGGGATCGATTTACAGTGACCTTAACAGGGTGTCAAACTATGTGATATATTTAAGGAGTGGTTTCACTAGTTTCACCTTGCCCCAGTGAGTTTCCATGGCCAAAGGAATTCAAACTCAGGTCTCTCAAGTCTAGTTTGTCACTCCTTTCTTATAACCTACCCAATCCTTTTCTCCAATACATCTATGTACTCTTCTTTCTCAAGTATTAATTTTTTGAGAACTTCCACCTCTTTTTGCTTTTCAGTGAGCTCCTTATGCAGACGGTAGTTGGTTTCCTCTAGTGTTTCACAGAAAGCCTAGGGGGGAAAATACAGTAGTATTTTTAAAAATAACATCATTGTGTAAGAAACGTTAAGACTTGACACTGATCGTATGCTTATGCATGGTTTCTTGGTGTAGTTCTTTGATTTTTGATGTCTCACACATAGTTTGTTCCAGCCCACAGGTCAAAAGACTTCCAGAATGACAAAAGGTGTAATCTCAGCTTTCACCTCATCTTTGTGTAGCTTTTCACTACAGCATGATATACACACATCATACCACAACCTCACTGTTTCAGTGGCAGGTTGAAATGGCTATGTGAATGAACCCTACTGTATTCAGGCAAATGCATAGGAACTACTGTGTCGTGAATGGAAAGTGATTGGTTCTACTGCAGAAACCTGCGGCAGCATGCGTGGACAAATGTGAAAATGTTCCTTATATCATGCAGCTAAAATAATTTGGTACAGTCAACCCTCGACTTACGAACTTAATCCGTTCCGGAAGGATGTTCTTAAGTCGAAAAGTTCGTAAGTCGAATCAGCATTTCCCATAGGAATGCATTGAAAACCAATTAATCCGTTCCAGCTGTTTTTGGTTCTTAGGTCGAGGGGCGGTTTCTAAGTCGAAGCATTAGTTCCCATAGGAACTAATGCAAAGCCGGTTAATCCGTTCCTACCACTAGCGGCAGAATTTTTTTCTTTTTTTCCCTTTTAACCTAAGATGACTTAGGTTAAAAAAAAAAAGGAAAGAAAAGAGGGAGGGAACAGACACCTTTTCAACAGAACACCTTGAAAGTTCAAATTTCGCGCTTTCCCCGCCTCCCGCGCATTTTTTTCGGTTCGTAACTCGAAGCAAAGTTCGCAAGTCGAGGCTATATTTTTCTATCAGAGCGGTTCGTAAGTCGAAATGTTCGTAACTAGGGCCGTTCGTAAGTCGAGGGTTGACTGTACAGGAAATTACAGAACAATGACCAGGAACCTCCTGTTTTTTCTCTGAAACGAAAGTCTGCAAATGAGAGCTAGCATCAAACTCCTTAAAAACAACAACAACAACACACATGTGCAAGGGTAATTGTGCAGGAGCATTTCCCTGATGACTTGCTGTCCATCATATGACTGAATGAGCCATTGTTTTCCTGATCTGAGGAAGCAGAGAAGCAGAAGGGACAGTATTGCAAGTAGGGGCACATTTGCACTTGCCTGTTCAGGGTGTGGCTACACCAGATTTGCATTTGTTGCTACAGTGGAACCTCTACTTACGAACTTAATCCGTATTGGAACGGTGTTCGTAAGTAGAAATGTTCGTTAGTAGAAGCACCATTTCCCATAGGAATGCATTGAAAACCGATTAATCCGTACCGGCCAAAGAAAAAATACCCCCCCCCCCCAAATAAAAATAAAACACTGCAAGCCCCTGGGGCTGCAAAAAACAAAACAAATCCCAAAATAAACAGAAACATATCCCCACCAGCCCAATCCCACCCTGCAAAAGACAAAAAAAAAAAAAGCAAAAAGCAGCACCTTACCTCCACCGCCGCTGCCAGGAAGCCTCACGGACTCCAGCCGCTGCTGCCGGGCCAGGGCTTCTCCGCCGCCATGGGAGCCTTTCCCGGGTTTCGCCCCAATTGCCGCCTTTCTCTGCCGCCCATAGGCAGGGCTTCCCCTCGTAGGCCCGGTCTACCAGGGCTTCCCCTCGTAGGCCCGGTCTACCAGGGCTTCCCCGCGTAGGACCGGTCTACCCCGAGAAAGCCTGCTTCCTGTGTCGGCGGCGCGGAAACCCTTGCCCGGCAGCGGATGGCGGCGGAGAAAGGCGGTGATTGGGGCGAAGCCCGGGAAAGCCTCCCATGGCGGCGGCGAAGCAAGGCGTCGCTTGCGGCGAGCCCCGGGAAAGCCTGCGGCGGCGGCGCTGGAAGCCCGGGAGGCTGAGCCTCCCTTTCCCTAACCGTTGGGGCAAAAGAGCTACAAAATAGCAGCCTCTTCGCCACCAACGGTTTGAATTTCCCGCCCTTTCCCCCTGTCTTTTTCCGTTCGTAGGTTGAAGCTCCGGCCGCAAGTAGAAGCAAAATTTTGCAGCCGGAGCTGTTCATATCTTGAAATGTTCGTACCTAGGGACGTTCGTAAGTAGAGGTTCCACTGTAATTGGTTTGCAGCCCATATTATGTCTGAAATTGCAGCCAGTGATCACGCTGGGGCTGCAGCTAAATTAGTGAATTCACTATTCATACTGGATGTGATGCGATTCACATTCCAGCCCACAGCCCTCCCTCCTTTCCATCCTTCCTCTGGTCTCTCCTCTGCCAATTCTCTGATGGAGCATAAATGTGGAAAATAATAACAAAGAGTCCAGCGATGATAGAGTGATCTAGTGCTAAGAAATTTTTTTAATTTTAAAAAAAATAAAATTTGAAGACTGGGGGAGAAGAATGTGGGGGCATGTTCCCCACTGTGTATGCCATGAATGCATGCCCCCCTACCCCAGAGTCTTTAGAAGAATGTATCACAACTAAACATACAGGAAGAAGCCTGTTCAAATTGCTCTGGCTTGAAAAAGTAGAAGCTCCCCAAAGGCACAGAAAAAAGCTGCTCCAGGAACAAAAAGAGCTGGCGAATTTGAATCAGCCTTTTTGCATCATGCAGTTAGTAAAACCAATCCTTTGAATTCACCCATTTTATAAGTGTAGCAAATCTGGTGGTATTTGACTATGTATACACAGCTTTACATAGTCACAAGAGGATTTTGGCCAAGAAGTTTACATTTCAAAATTCATCAGTAACTTAAATAACAGAGGAACTTACATAATTCGGCAGTTATCCTCATTTGGTACTGTAGCATGTACTATTAACCATGAGCATAGCATGTCCTTTTATTCTAATTAAATAATAATTTCATGTCTGTACTCATAAGAAACAGCTGTATCTTAGATGTAGATCTTAACAGTACATTGAATCTGAATGATCAAAAATTATGTGCACTGCAGAAGAACATACGATTTTCAAAGTTCTGGCAGACAAAAAAATAAAGGAAGATAACATGGTCAATTCAAAATGACAGTGTACAAAATTAAGAAATCTTGAGGATCGTTCCTTAGTACTTCCTCATTCTATTTAATTACTTATAATTCCCAAGTGATCCTTGTTGCACTGCTGGACTTCTCCCCTTGCATTTTTACTGATTGTTGTATTAATGTAGACTCTATAGATTATTTGCCTCTATATTATTATTTGCCCTTTTTGTGTGGCAGGAATATATATTTTAATGGCTATGGTAAATGAGGAACAAATATTTGCTATTACCCATAAAAGAATATAACATTACCTTCTTACCAAGGCAACTACCTTTCAATCATCATATTTAATTGTGCCTTTAAAAAAAGTGATTTGTTCTAAGAACATTATCATACTCACTCTGCTCTCTTCAAGACTGTCAAATGGACCGGGAGGATCATCCAAGCAAAGAAACTCCCTTACTGCAAGGCTGTGGAAGAAAAAGAGTAAGATGTTGAATTCCAAAACAAAAGAGAACAGCTTAAAAGTGTGGATACAAATGAAGCCCGGTAGTTGTCTGAAAAAAAGCAAGCTGGGCTTTATTTAAATAAACATCTGTATTTTAAATTCAGCACCATAAACATTTTCCTTACAATTTGCATGCTCCCTCCTATTCATAAATGCATATAGTCATAAAGACAGAAATGTCTGATAGCAGAAACAGGCAAAGATTCAATGAAGATGCTAAGAAATAATGTTTATTGCTTTTAGAAAGCCCGTGTGTTTCTCCTTCTTCAAGGGGTCACACAATTGTATAAGATAAGGCATCTTGCGGGCACTGTGTTTATTGCAGATATACTTCAAGGATAATGGAATCTGAGCACCTTAACTACATGAGTTGTGCGCTACATCATTCTGTCATGTGTAATAGTCATCTATGCTATTCAGAGCAAGTATCAAAAAATCTATGCAGGAAAAACAGGCCCCCTAAAAAAAAATCAAATAGGGGAATACCGTATTTTTCCATTTATAAGACGAACTAATGTATAAGACGACCCCCCTTTTCTAACCTCAAATTAGAAAATTTGATCCCTGCTTTTCCCTTCCTTTTGCTAAGCCATGGAGCTTAGCAAAAGGAAGGGAAAAGCAGGGATCAAAGGGTTCCCTTTGACCGGTGCTTTTCCTTTCCTTTTAGCTAAGCCCCGTGGCTTCACAAAAGGCAGGGAAAAGTGGCGGTCACTTTGACAGTTGCTTTTCCTTGCCTTTTGCGAACCCATGGGGCTTTTTTGCTAAGCCCCGTGGCTTCAAAATGGCTTGTCAAAGTGACCACCTTTTTTCCTTGCCTTTTGCAAAGCCACGGGGCTTAGCAAAAAGGAAGGGAAGGCTCCCTTCGGGTAAAGCAGCGATGAAAGGGCTGCACGATCGCAGCCCTTTGATCCTGAAGCCCTTTCATGGCTGCTTTCCTAAGCCCCATGGGGCTTAGGAAGTGGGTAAAGCAAAAGGCAGGGAAAGTGGCTGCCTTTCGTGTATAAAACGACCCTCAATTTTTTGTCTATTTAAGGGGAAAGTGTCGTTTTATACATGGGAAAATACGGTACCTAAGAAGCCAGGAGATAGGATCCCTCTAGTAGTGCACTTTGTGAAACAGAAACATTTTACAACCTCAGACTCATACTAGTACAACAGCAGCTTAAATACAATCACAGTGGAGGATATTAAAGCTCTCCTCCAATACCATATTTCAAATGAGTCTGTTTTTCATATTGTAAGCAATTTCCATAAAGAAACTCATAGTTTTGTCTGTTTCTGTATGCCAGCATACATCTTTCTCCCTCTTGCAAACAGCTGGTTTTTCCTTTCTTTCTTTAAAGAATTAAGGGTATTGGTATGCTGAAAGTTTCAGAATGACGGGAGAAGCCCTGTAGTTGGACACAGGACTTCCATCATCCAGCTGCAGTCTACACATATGGGCTGGGCCTCAGACAGGACTTCCTCTGCAAGTGTGCATGGATGGACTGGGCCTCAGAGAAACTCTATATTACTGAAGACAAAGAATAATAGTCAGCAATTACTATCACCATCACATGTACAGGATCCCAGCTCTGTCCGTTTCCCTGCTGAGAATTTATCTTTTCCCAGTCATAACATTATTCCAGCTGAATTAACTATTTAGAAAAATGGAAACAAAGCTTCTTTGCTTCATTTGAGTTATAACTGCTGACTCTTTCCAAACATAGTTAGATTACAGTGGGCCTTCTTTTCATGGTTGAACTGCTGTTTTGAAAGGATGTTGGAATGAAGTTGCAAATGACCATCTCAGAACAGCTTATTACATGAAAGCATCACTGCTCACCATTGTCCTCTTCACCCTTGAATTCACTTGGCCTGCAAAATGCATTTAGATGGAACTGGTAAGGACTATTCTGAGAGTATTAACTACACTGTTTGTATTGTAAATGATTAGGCTGTAAACCTACCACATGGAAGAAGGATGATAAAGAGTTATTACATTCAAGCACCTATTTAAAGTTGTTTCTATCACTTTGTCTTTCAAAACAGTCAGATAGCCTGCCTTTCCTGCTATGCAACTTTGGGCAGTTCAATCACCTATATCATTAGCAAAAGAAGCAAAGTTCTTTTACTAGAAAACATGCAATTCAAATGTATATCATAGTTAACAATTCCGAGCTATAAATATTAATTTATTTATGGAATCTCCCTGACTGTAAGATGGTAATAATAACTGTGTACCGTCAAGTTGGTTCTGATTTATGGACAACCTTTGCAGGGTTTTCTACATATAGAGTACTCAGAAGTGGTTTACCATTCCCTTCTTCAGGGAGCATCTTGTGACTGTGTGCCTTGCCAAATGACACACAGGCTGGCTCTTCTGGGAGGCAGAGTAGAAAACTGAACTCCCAACCTCTGGCTCCATAGCCAGATACCTAACCCACTGAGCTAAGGTGGTAGCAATTGTAAAACAACCAACCAACCAAAAGAGAAACAACCCGAGGAAACAAAAAAGGGGGAGGGGAGAGAGAGAACCAAACCAAACCAAAATTTGGAAAAGTTATATGTTTTGGTCATGCTCATTGGGGGAGTCTGTGAATTGTACTCCAAAAAGGATTCTAGTCTATTTTCCCCCATGCTATGCAGAAAACAGAGGAAGGCATTTACACTCATGGCCCATTGGACAGCTTCACAGAAGTGGCTGGCTACCCACTGCTTAAAACAGGACTAGACTATCAGTCTTTGCTGTGATCCAGTAAATATGTTATTATAAGAACGTCCCCCCAGTATGATGTTCCATGTGTGATGTCTGCTATAATGCTAAATGCACATATAGGTTAGAATCTCGTTGCCAATTTACACATGGACTAGGTTCAGTTGCATAAGTCACTCTGGCAAATTGCTGCTAACTAATGAAGTGCCAACCACATTACTAGGCACTGATCTGTTTTGCAGTCACATATGCACCTCAGGGACGTGGTGGCACTGCGGGTTAAAGCGCAGAAGCCTCTGTGCTGCAAGGTCAGAAGAGCAGCAGTCATAAGATCGAATCCACGCAACGGAGTGAGCTCCCGTCGCTTGTCCTAGCTCCTGCCAACCTAGCAGTTCGAGAGCATGTAAAAATGCGAGTAGATAAATAGGTACCACCTCGGTGGGGAGGTAACGGCATTCCGTGTCTAGTCGCGCTGGCCACGTGACCACGGAAACTGTCTTCGGACAAATGCTGGCTCTATGGCTTGGAAACGGGGATGAGCACCGCGCCCTAGAGTCGAACACGACTGGACTAAATGTCAAGGGGAACCTTTACCTTTATGCACCTCATAATAAGACCAGTGGCTTGGCAGTTAGCAGCAATTTACTGCAGTTATGATACACAATTTAACTTACACATGCATAAATCACTGACAGGATTCTGAAAGCAGTATTCTCAAAAAGTCCACTTAGGACTTTTTAGGGGGACATAAAGGGAGCAACAGCAGTATTTAGCAAACCATAGTAGGAAAGACAAGTCTTGTGTAGGAAACAATTCTGTCTTTAATGGGTTTTGCAATAACTGGAAGTTATGAAAAGCTGTTTAAGCATGACTACTTTAGCTTGGTTGCACTAAGACAGGCAATACTTATAGCAGTAGAAAACATGTAGAGAAAATTCCAACTGCTAGTTGGAATTCCAACTCACAGACCTGTCTCTCTGTGTCAAGAACAGCAGAGCATTCAATCTGTTTATTAGATTTTCCTCCAAGACAGGGTGGAGTCAGAAGTAATTCTGGCCCAACTTGTTAGAAATAAAATAATAATAATCCAAGCTTCTGCAATAGAGGCTTAACACCTTTCTGTATATTCCACATAATCCAAATATGTATATTAAGAAACCTTGGGAAGTGGTATTAGCTTGAGCTATGTCAATGGCACATTGTGTGATGTCTATGAATAGCTGAACTCACAAATTTCTAAAGAGTATCATTCAACAATTTTAAAGCATTCATGTCTTACGTAATGCCATTAATATTTAGCTTTCCAATTCATGTTACTGCTACTAAGGTGACACTGCAAGGTCATTACATCACAGTGAATCAAGATTGCAATCATACACATGCATACCTAGGGGCAGATCTACATTTTTGAGATCCTCAAGCTTGAACTGTTATGGAGGCCTCTTTGCAATCAAGAACAAAGTATGGGTAACCACTGTTATCTTCTTCAATGGGGTTGCTCCATGACAGATCACAAAATATTTTTTAAAAATATGGACTGAAGTCACTTCTTGGGCGCCTTCAGGATTAGGGGCCCTGAAGCTTAAGCTTCATAGGTTTCATAGTAGAGCCACCCCTGTGCATACCTGGAATTAGCCCCTCTGAGCATAATGGGACTAAACTTTTGAACAGACATGCATAGTGCTATACTGTGAAGATTTCATCAGTATTGCAGATAATACTGTATTTAAGAAAGTGCCGCACTTAAGAAGGATTTTATCCAGTCTCTCCAGGATCTTCCCCACTTCCTTTTAAATAGACAATTACGAACTGAGAACAATTCCAATAATGGAATTAAAACCAAGTAACAAAAATGATGTGTCATTATAAAGGTGAAGACTCTAACTAAAATGTTTCATCTGACATACTGTCAAGAGAAGTAGCTGGCAGTCTTTTTTCAGATTTCAGGTTTTTTTACTTTTTTTCCAAACACATCAAGTGTGTGTCTGTCTTTGATTCAACTCACCCACTTCTCCTTAGTATCTCCTTTCCCACCCTCCCTGACAGCCCACTTAATATACCAAATATTTTGTATAGTTATTTCAATACCATAAAGATCATTCATGCTTACAGACACACAAATATAGACAAGATATATATGGAACAGACAATGATGGTGGATAGAAACTAGGGGAAAGAAGATAGGGAAACTAACTTTTTGAAAAATAGCTTTTACAGTCCCTTTTCCATTCAAGTAAACCACTGGAGGTCACCTACACATTCAAATATTTTTTCACCGACTTCTCTCCTATTATATATTATTTTATCTTTTGTGGCCAGATCTGTGATGTCCAGTGTTCAATATGTGGTGCAGTAGTTGAATTTTGATTGTAAAATAATGCCTTTAGCCTCTAAGACAGCCCTTAGAAGTCACAATCTATAGCCACTTCCAATGTTCTTTTCCACTGGCAAGCATCCCAGGATTAAGTTGAATGCAGAAAAGTCCATTGCTGTCTCAAGTACAAAGTTAATGTGTTTCAATATGCCTTTGAACAATCAGCACATGCAGCAGTTTTGACTGCATGCCAAGAAGAAACCTTAAAGGGGACAGTTTGTTCTTTTTTGTTGCCTTGAATTGTTAAGTTGTTCTTAAGTATTTCAAAATGTTTTACATTGTTGAAAGTATTTGAATGGACTTAGATTCTTTTAAAATGATTTAATGATTGTACTCTGCCCTGAGATTGGTCCATATAGGGTGCTTCAGAAATACTTTAATATATGAATAATTAAATAATATGCTATCTAGAGAATAAAAAGAGAGAATGTGTATCTGTGTCTGCCTCTTAGTCCATGAAATGTAGGTATCTGAAAATTAGCATGGATGCTAAAGGGACCTTAAGAGTATGCACTGTTGCCTGGGCTGAAGGGAAACATGTGAGAAGAGAAGAAAAGATCTGCAAGAAATAAGAAGAGGGAAAGTAGAGATGAGAAAAAGAATACATGAAAGAGTTGGGCTTAGGAGCTACTAAAGGGTTTTGGATCCTTCCAAATCTGGTATTCCTGCTAGTTTTAGTACTGGAAGCTGTCTTGACAGAACTCGGAGTCATTAGCTCATTTAGAGTAGTTTCTCTTCAGATGTCAGAAATGGTTTGTTTTTGTTTACTCATTATATCCCAAATACTCCATGACACAATGAAATAAGAACTCTGCACTGAGTTACGCAATATAAAGTATTCTGGAAGAGTTCTGCATGCAACTGGAGCAGCAGCAAAAGCTGTAATTTCTTTGTTAGAACTCAAGCAGGCTAACAAATGATGCAGATCTCTGAAGAAAAAGACACAAAGTTTATGTATAGCAAACGTTGACAGAAAATAAAGGTCTCATTTCCATCACTAGATTTTTGGCTCTTCTGAGAAACTAATTACTTCTATCTTCTGCCCCATCCATTAATGCAGGGCTCCATTATAATTACCCATCCTTAGTCAACTGCAATTAACAAAAATACATTTTTATTTATTTAAAATATTTTAACCCATCTTTCTCCTTAAAAAGGACCCAAAATAGCTTACATCATTAAAAGTCAATGTTTAAAGCTAAAAACAGTGAGCATACAAACACTAAAAAGGATCAAACAAATACCACCCTAAAAGATAGTAAACAAAAACAGGTTGTGAGCTGAGTTTTGGCTTCAGTACTGCAGTTTAACCACTGCACCACGAGGCTCCTAACAAACAATTCAAGACTGTGCAATATATCAGAAATTCACCTCTTAAATGAAAAGGATATGAAATTTCAAGGACTGACATATGAATACCCTGCAATCACTATATATGTACAGGATAGGATGAAGAGTATCCCATTCAAATTTACTGTCCCAAGTTTTCCAACCAGATTACGTGCACCAAAAAATGCCTTTCCTGGTTACAAATACACTTCTTCCTTCACGCTTTTTCTGTTCTCAGGAACTTTACATAGCTCACTATCTTGCTACTATGATCCTTGCTAGAACCTAGCTGTATAAAGTATTTTTACAGACTCTCGCTCAGAACCACTTTTGCAATTTCCCCTCTTGCACAGACATGTCTCAATGTAATTTAGGTCAGCTTAGCTTCCTACACTTTGAAATACTTCACACAGCAACAATGATTAATTATTCACAAACTCTGTTGGAATACCTAAAAGGACCACACTCTTCTGTTACAATATTGAAAGGATTACAGTTTTAGGACCATGAAGATCACATACCAGTTAGCAATGTCTTTATGAGCTACTAAATTCTGCAGGAATGCTTGTAGCCCCAGCTGTCTGTCTTCCAGGAAGTCAGGATTATAATTATCCTTGAACCAGCGCTTTGGTGGAAGTGCCAGTCGAAAACCAGGAAACATCTCTTTGAGCTGGAAAAAAATAAAACAGGTCATGCTAGTCAGACACAACACTTGCTATAGAGAAGATACAGCAGTAGATGATAATCCACCAAGATAACTTCCTGAGAGAGTCAGACATGATTGCATTCTTATACGTATAGTCTGGATTTTGTATTCATCTTGCTTAATACATCTTTTATTGAGTCAAGCTGCATGGGGAGGATTCTTATGGCAGCCAGGAACAAGATGTTTTTTGGTAAATAAAGTGTATGACTTGTATATCCTCATCCCTAACTAACTGAGTTAAGAGGAGCTACCTTTCTGTAGCATGCAAAATATAGGTAAGCTGAATAAAATGCCTTCTTTGCTTACAAGTCCCTACCTAAGTCAGGCAATACACAAGTGTGAACTTAAATTAGCCAGTCTAAAGCTTTGGAAGGGAAATAAATCTAGTCCTGAATCACTTGTACCATAAAACAAATCAGCAGGTTAGACTACCCACTGGTACCATAAGGAATACCATTTGCTATAGGAACCTCCATCATCTGAAAACATGGCTTTTGGTATGCCTTAACTCAGTCATGAGATCAGAGCTTCTGCAAAGTTTCTATTCATGCTATATGAGAAAGCACAACGGTTGTGTGGTCCATTGGCAAAATCCCAAACCAGATTAGAATACTAAAATGTAACAACATTATAAAACACCAATCTCTGCAGCCAAAATATTCTATCCTTCCTCCTAACCTCACCCCTCAAACACACAGAGTTGCCACTCTAGTGTATTCATGGCAAAATCACCAGCCACTCACCTCATTTTTATTATGGAATCAGGTCTGAACTCTGGCATACCACTCACAGATTTGCCCAGGTTGCCTGATGTCCCATTTCCTGTGATTCATCTGTATCATTTTCTACTCCCACCCCTAGTGCCTAATCCACATTTCCAGAATCAATGTCCACTTCCTCCTTGGTTGCTGTTCTGGGTGCCTAGATAAATTCTATAACCAGGCAGTTTCAAACCCTGTGAAATGTCTACAGCTATGCTGAATATATCCACTTTAGTAGGGTCATCCTCACACATTGATTGTCTGACTGCTTGTGACAATGGGTATTGGAAGTGAACATCCACTTGGATACGCAGGATGCACTGGATCTTCGTGGCATTCCTTCTTGAGTCTGGAGAGGCAACTGTGTCTTGTGATTAGGGATGGGAAAGGCTAAACAAAAAAACACAGGGACTTTCATGATTCTGAGCCAATCTTCCCCTTAAGTTCTCTTTCCACTCTTTGGCCAAAATCCTGTTGCACAGCTATCCCAGAATAATGAAAATGTTATCACTGAGAGCAGTATATTGCTGCTAATCAAACAGTCCCTGCTTCAATTTTGGGTTGCTTGTGACTTCACTGCACTGTGCACAAATCGCACACAACCTGAACTTGAAGCAGGCATTCTTTAATTAGCAGCAGCTGGCCACTACCAGTGGCATCATTCTCAATACACTCCCACTACACAAGAAGATAGTGGTGTTCCTTCAATTGTCCTTATCAAGCTGACTGAGTGGGACTGTTATTGTCTGAGGTGATTACCCAGCTGCATGTCTGAAAATTAATCAAGACCAGAATCACTCACATTATCAGTGTTTTCATGATAGTTTCCCTATTTTATTTGAGATTAATGTACAAACTACTATGTACACACAATTCTGTAAATCCCCACGTTCCCAATATTTCAGGGTTCACCAGGCATACATTTGATCGAGAACATTGGGTACTAGCATGTTTTTGCTACAATATTTAGTTACTTCCCTTTGCCTCAGATTTATATTGTGGGTTCTTTCAGTGAAGCCTTCTCAACAAATGGTACTAGATTGAAGACTGGCAATACCTCCTCTTTCTTGTATGGACTGTGTTCCCTTCCAAAATGACCAGAGAGTTTATATTACAGTATCTTGTCATGTCTGCAAATTCAGCAAACCAGTTTAATAAAACAGAATTACACTGAATAAGTCAGCTGGTGAAGAAAGCTACCAGCTAGTGAATAATGGATTGCAGGTATTAAATCCTGAATGTCTAAACAGTATTGCAAGTCAGGGGTTTATACAGATAAATCCAAAAATGACTTTGGAGTGGTTCTTCCACTCCTCACGTTTCAACTGGCTAGATTATAACCTCAAATTAATCTTCAAAGCAGGAAGAGATGGTGAGCTGAGAAGTGAACTAACAGATTTGGACATACTTTCCCAATTTGTTTAACGGCTTCCTTTATACCCAGTCTTTGTTTTAAGAGAATCCTATCTATATCCAATTGGGACAAATATTCCTACATACCTGCATTAGGAAACAGAGGAATGTATTATCAGAGTCTCACTTATTTATAAAACAGTCTCTCTGTGTCCCTTTTGTAATAATTTAGGAATTTAGGAGATAGCTAATCCATCTCAATGAAGCAGACGAACAAGTTAGGAACTTGATTCCCTCCGAAGACTGCAAGCTTGAGTTTCATTTAGTTTAGAGGTGGGCCACTTCCTAGGTTGGGCTACCAAGAAACCTTCAGTGCATGCAGTCTCCTGACACTACCAATTACCAGTACCACCATTTCTACCACCACCAAAATCCCAGCAATTTTGTTGGGAAATGTACTTGTTTCCCAGTAGAATTACACTTCTGGTAGCCCATTAGGGGATCAAAAGTACATTTATAGGACAGATGGCTGATATGGGTGATGTTGCCTACAAACATATTTTATATGTTTAGAGAACCATAGCAGAGAACCACATATTGTTTGGAAAACTGGAAAACCTCTACCTGAATTTCCTATCAGCCCAATGTTTGACATCCAGTCTCCAATCTGGTATGGCTACTACACTAGCTATATTTGAATGTCAAACATATTGCAAGTCAATTATACATAACATTTTTGGTAAAAAGAAAGATAATTTATACATGCAGCATTGGCCCAAATCCTGTTGCTTAGCATAGTAAATTGTACTACAATAGGCTGAATGAATCAGTGGGAATTTAGGGTATCAAACCATCCATAAGTTCCATTGAGTCAAATGGTCCCGTTTTAATGGTGACTTACTTTGCCAAGGTAAGTCACAGTTAAAGTAGGGTTCAAACAATGGAACCTATGGAGGAGATGATTGATTAAATCTCCATTGATTCAATGGACCTACTGTAGTGCAATGGATTTTTGCCATTGTACATTGTATTTATTAGTTCTATGGTAACATTATCAGTTTGTTGCACTTTAACTTTTCAAAGTTATTTATTAACCATGGAAACAAAGCTATTAACCTAGGACATTAATAACTGGAGTTCCTGGCCACTTCAAATTTATATACCTTGTCATTAAGCCTGGAGAAGTCTGTATACCTTCTGAAGACGACCCAGTTCTCCTCTGGATTTCTTTTAACAAGAATTTTGTAAACCTGTTAAACATAAAATCTATTAAAGCAGCTTCCATAAATACTGTAAGTGGCACAGTCTACTCATATTACACTGCAATTATTAGAAGGCTGACTGAACCATTCTTTGTCCGAAAAAAGAGAGCAACTTTTATCAAAGCCTGCCAATGTTTGCCTACTTTTGAAAAATGAACAACTCTTTCAAGCAAGTCGAGAACTTGGGTGGTCTTTACATGCACATTTTTCCTACCCTTCAATAAAACTAATTTCCATGATTTCTGTGTGGGCACTTCTAAAATTATTTCACTGCAGGTTCCCAGTAACCATGTTTAAGGTTATAGTTTTCCTTGCATATTCAGGTTAGACTAAACAAATGATTGCACTAAACTTTCAACAAATGCTATTCTTCTGATGAGAGAAAAAGACAACAGGACAACATGCCATTCTGCATCTGACCATTTGATGAAGTCCTCCATGAATGTTTTTGCAGCTAGTCTTCATTGACCAGAGCCAGAAACCAAGGGAATGCAAATAGCACTGCAGTCCCATATGTTTCCTCCTACAAATAAGTACTAGAGTTCAAGGAGGCTTACTTAAAGGTACGTGAATACAGAATTTCAGCCAAAATTCCCCATTTGATTCCTTGTAGCTCAACCAGAACAACCACATCTAAAAACCACCTCAGATATCCTGAAATGCTGAATCAGACTCACACTGACAAGCAGTGCTAATCACTTTTGAAAACGCAGCTTTCTAAAAAGTGCTAATTACTATGGAAAGTCCAGTGTAGTAGAAATTAACCATGCTCATAAGGCTTAGTAACATTTGCAAAAATTAAGCATTCAACATTTGAAATAACCATACTGAAACCAGAACATTTTGGATAAGCCCAGAGGAATGCATCTATCAAGGAAGCCCAAGAGCCATTCACAGAGGAAACAATTACAGACAAGTCCCATGTTTATTTACAGTATTTATGGCAAAGCTGTGACTAAATGATGTGGTACTAGTGTCAACATTTTGGAAGAAAACAATCACAACTTACAGTGAATTTTGCCCTCTCTTCCATCACCTCATAACCTAGTATTGTAGGTGTAGCGGGCCGATCTTCCCAGCTCCCAGAGTCTCTGTTTTGCTCCGTATCTTCTGATGGTTGTGTGCAATATTCCATGGATGTGTTTATACCTATAAATTTAGTCCTAACAAGTGGACTATTACAAGGAGATGAAGTGGCTCCAATCCCATCAGGGACACTCATCTTTTTAAAACCACTGTTCGAAGAATCCTCCAATTGCCCCTTGGAAGAATCTGAACATGTTGAAATGCTGCCAAGAGATGACCTTCTTTGATTTCTATTTGTAGTAAAACTAGTAGAACTTCCTATAGGAATTGGGACAGGAACAAATGGGGTAGCCATCCTTCATCAGAAAACTTTAGAAAGTTGATACTTGTATGTAGTCTGTTTGCTTCTCCTTCAGTTATCTGGGAAGAAAATAGAATAGGATTTAATAAACTTCTAATATTTTGAGAATGATGTTCTCAAAGATCTGGAGGTTTCTCCTCCATGTTACATAATATAATAATAAAGCAAGGAATTGTTGCAAATAAAAAGTATGGTCTGTAAAAATCTCACTAATCAAAAACTGGACAAAATGTTTTGGTAAGTTCTCAGTCTAGATACTGATTTAAATCTTTACCCATTTCCAACAGTCTATGCCTTTTTGTACACCAGTCAACAAGTTATTTTAAACCCCTATAGCTGTCCATGTTTTGCCAAATTTCACATACTCAGTACTACACAGGATGAAGCAGAAATACTACCGTATTTCTCCAACCAGGCAGTCTCCCAACATGTAGGCTTTAATTCTCACCGCCTTCGTCAGAATGACCAATGGGTGTGCTGGCTAAGAATGATGGGAGTTGCAGATCAATACTTCTGAAAGATGCCCACTGAAGAAGACTGCACTAGAGTATTAACAAGCAAATCACACAACATAACACACAACCCCCTTTTGTACTCGGACAATGTATTATGAAGTCTTCAAGAGAAACTCATCAGAACTGAGAAATATTCACTAGATTTAATACAGTATAATCAGTTTGTAAGTTTTGTATTCGTTTGTCCACAAAGTCACTCAGAACACAAAAGAAAAAGATGAAAGCCTTGGCTTCCCTACCCAAAAGCACGAAAACATTTCAATTGAAGAGCTGGGGTTGAAAACAATGAAAAATAATAACATGACTGAACAAATAAATGAAGAAAAAGTCATTTATAAGAGTATTTTCTTTATATTTCCAGGATAACCTCTTGACTTTTGATCAGGGTATGATGTAAGTAGAAGCACAACAATAAAATAGTATCTCAGATGTACATGTGTTTTAATAGGGGGAGCTGGGTAGATAGCTCACGGGGTTATGTATCTAGGTGCAGAGTCAGAGATTGAGAGTTCCGTTCCCCACTGTGCATCCCAGGAGTAGAACCAGCTTGTGTAGCCTAGGGCAGTGGTTCTCAAACTTTGGTCCCCAGATGTTCTTGGACTGCAACTCCCAGAAATTCTGGCCAGCACAGCAAGTGGTGAACGCTTCTGGGAACTACAGTCCAAGAACATCCAGGGACCCCAGTTTGAGAACCACTGGCCTAGGGCAAGTTCCACAGTCTCAGGATGACCCCAGAAGAAAGAAAAGGTAAACCACTTCTGAGTGCTGGCTACCTAAGGGTCCCCATAAGTCAGAATTGACTTGACGGCACACAAAAACAACATCAACAATAACAACGAGGATGAGGATGAACTGAATTTTTGAAAAAGCTTATAATTGTTACAGTAATTGAGTTCATATTATTTATGCCATCCTTGAAGATACTGTTCATTTTTATTTGTATTTATTTGTATTATCAAAAGCAAGTACTTGAAGTTTTAAAATATAAACTATTTACAGTATTTTTAAAAGACTTATTAACCTAACTTTTCTTCTGTGAACTATATGTTAATAACTTTGAAAAAAGAACACCCAAGATATAAAACTTCTACAATACAACGGTCTTTTCAAAGATGCTTGAATTAACAGCATATATCAAAAGCAATAACACCCCAGAATAGTCTTTTCATAAGATGTTGAGGAAAGAAGAAATGTGCTCATTTTAAATGAGCACTAGCTGATAGATTAAAATTTAATATGACTTTCTATTCACTACGAGAATCATTATGCCACCCACCAGAGAGAGAAAACAACTCTGAACATCAGTACCAATTTAATTTTACCCATGCCTTGAGCTTGATATTTTTTGTAATAAACAAAAATGATATTTGGGCTAAACAAATATGAGCAATAGCAACATGAGAAGAGACAAAAAAGAGAAAAGCAACCATACTGATATTCTTCTCCAAAATGATAACTAGGTGACAAACAAACTGCAAAGGAGTTGGATTCCATCTTCTCTGAATTATTAAATGCTATTAAACACCATAAATTGCATAACTCAAATACACTTGTTGAACTGGAAACATTCAGGCAGCATGGGCTCACATACCCCATTGCACAGTGGAATCTCACAGATCAATCCACCTAGACTCTAATTTTTATATTTATCCTAACTCAAAGAAGTATTGACATATGATTGTAAAAAATAATTTCCTCACAGTTTTAACTCAGTTTTCACATTTTAGCATATCCCTTGTCTTTTATTTTTGCATCCAAAACATACAGGGCGAAATCCAATTGGAGATCCAGCCGGAGGAGACTCATTAAAGCAGTGAACTCTGAAAGTGAACATGTAGGGAAGTCCCATTGATACAGTGCATTTAGGTCAGATTTTATTTTGCTGTACTGATAATTGCTAACTCATTCTCTGTTAACTCCTCATTTCCCTTGCTTTAAACACTTCTTTCTCTGCACTCTGTAGATTATGCTGTTGTTCCTTTTCCCTCTACATAACCACAGGTTATTAGACTCAGACTTAAGTTTTGTCTTGATCGTTATTATGTGTCTGCCTTTCTAGGAGAAGCCAAATAAATCTCTTGCAAAAGCAGACCTTCTTCGGAGGGGGAGAATACTTAACAGTGACAATTTGATGGCTGAAGAAGTGGACTTGTCCATGAATGCTCACATTAAAATATAGCAGCTAATCTTTAAGGTGCCAGAACATTTTTGTCTTATGTTTTTGTTTTTTGTTTGGTTTTGCCTGACAATTTAATTTTGTAGATTTCATGGGTAAGCCACCTATGAGAGTTTGATCTGGAAGGCACCTGTCCTTTGTCAGGCAATTCCATAACTCTATGATGTTCCTAGCAGAATTCCCTAAAGGTAGTAACACATCAAAGAGGCCATCCCAGGGACTGAACTGGTTGGAAGCATTTAGGCTGACAATGTATGAAGAAAGTTTGTTAATGGTGGTGGAAGGACCTTTGTACTAGCTTCGGGAAGAGCAACTTGGCTTAGCTTAGTGACTCTTTCGGCATTTCTAGGACAGGTCCCTCAGAGCCATTTTGCTTTACTCATGTATACCATGTGCCATTTTGACAGAGCTGTGCAAAGGCTGCGGAGCTCCATGCTGCAACTGAGAAAAGCAATGCATAAAAAATATATTCAGGAACTGAAACTACTGGAAGTCCATGAAACTGGACATTTCAATGAACATAAATTCATCTATGGGAGTAATATCAAACCAAGTACATTATGTCAGGGTGCACAACCTATGCACATCAGGGGCTATTTTTTACCTCCGTGACTCTTGGGAGGCCACAAAAATGTGTCAGAAAATGGAAAAAGAGGACACTAGAACTGGTCATAAGTTCACCTCCAGTGTTGATAATTTGTTTATTTTTCATGTTAAACCGTGCAGGTAGTCCCTGCAACTTATTTAAAAAGTGAATCATCATTGTTCCGTTTTTCCTGAACTCTGGCTTTGCTCTAAATGCAAGTGTACATGGTGTAATGTCGTAACATATTCAATAGGTCTACTCTAATACAACTTACTACATTAAGCAACAGCATTTCAGTCAATAAACGTAACTGTGCAGAAACCTCTCTGCAGAATTCTGCTGTTAAAAGATAATGCTAAACTAGAATTAAGAATTGCATAATTCAGAACAAGGCGTAGGTCAAGATTCAAGTGCAGACAGGGCCCAATTATGAGGACTTGACTGCTTCATTTTTTTTTCTTTTCAGTCCACACACAAATGGAAGATGTGATCACTGGCTACAATCAATCTGTATGGTAGCAGTTCAACAGCCACAGTAAGCTCAGCCTCCCTGGCATGATGAAACATAATGAGAGTGGACACACTGGTGAACCTTATCAAAAGCTATGATTCTTGTATATTTCATGGGCTTATATTGGGAAACAACATATATCCTTTTGTCCAAGGAGAGGCCTGTCTATGAATTGTTATATAAAGTTTCACCATGAGATTTACTATATATGAATCAGTCCCAGTTACTTCATGTCTTGTAAATGGAAGGCCCTCCTTCCAGAATGGTAGCCATGTTAACTTGCTGCAACAAAAAGAAAAGTGGTACCTGACAGACTAACAAGTTTTATTTGACATAATGTTTTATGGACTGCAGCCCAGATGACATGGAACACAATTTATTTATTTACTTATTATCCCACTCCCATTAGCGTCACAGCACTACTCTGGGTGGGTTACAACTCATAAAATAGAAAACAAGCAAACAAAATTAGAAATATTAAAACCAATAGCAATAACCCTAAAAAACAAACAAACAAAAACAGATGGCACTGATTAATCCCAGAGTGGATGGAGGAAAAGAGGGGAGGGAAGAGGAGGAGGGGAAAGAAAAAAAGTGGGGGAAGGTGGTCAACTGGGGTCGGTGTGGAAAGCCTCCCTGAAAAGCAATGTCTTTAATTGGTTCCTAAAAGTCCACAGGGAGGGGGCTAGGTGGAGCTTCTCCGGAAGCTGGTTCCATAAAGTTGGAGCCACTACAAACTAAATCCATGAACACTTGCACAAAATAGTATTATTGTTCAAGGCTTCATAACACTCTTTGTTGTTTTTGAAGAAAAACTGGTTCAAATATAAAAGGAATCATTTTGCACTCCTTCAAAGTATGTCACATTAAAGCACCACTCCATCAGATCAATCAAGAAACCTCAGTGGATATTAAAAAATCAAAACTATGCCATGTAGCTTCAAATTCAAGAGCCATCAGTAAATCTAAGACTGTTGTTAATTGAAGTGTGAACCTGAACCATGAATAGAGAGAACAAAAGCTTATCAGGACTGACCAAACATAAGGACCACAGGAAAAAATGACCAAACAATCATTAAGGAAGGAATCTGGCACTTTTTCCAGAGAAGCCCAGATGGACATCAAACTTTTGGGAAGTCCAGATGGACATCAAACTCATGATCAACTATCAGTTCAGAATTCATTCATTTTAGTCCCTCACTCACTGTAGTCAGAATCATACTGCTTATATAAGGTATGTGTCATTGACAGCAGCTAATTGCAGCTAATTGATGAAGTGATGGGGTGCATCTCAGTTGCCTACCCCATCATGCAGTTGACTGCATGACTCAGATGCACCCTGGCACCTTGTCAATTAGCTACAATCAAACAGTCCTTAACCAAACACCAATACCATACAATCTCCTCAACAGGGGATACATGACAAAACGGAAGTCGTCTCATTCATTCCCAGTAGTCTTGCGTTCAGAAAAGGGATGGAGATCTCAGGTTCTGTGTAAGCAACTATATTAGAGAGATAACTCATCTCTCCAACAAGATATACTTAGTAGAGCAGGAAGTCTTATTTATTTACAGTCAACCCTCGACTTACGAACTTAATCCGTTCTGGAAGGACGTTCTTAAGTCGAAAAGTTCGTAAGTCGAATCAGCATTTCCCATAGGAATGCACTGAAAACCAATTAATCCGTTCTGGCTGTTTTTGGTTCTTAGGTCGAGGGGCGGTTTGTAAGTCGAACCATTAGTTCCCATAGGAACTAATGCAAAGCCGGTTAATCCGTTCCTACCACTAGGGGCAGAATTTTTTTCTTTTTTTCCCTTTTAACCTAAGATGACTTAGGTTAAAAAAAAGGGTTTTTTTCGGTTCGTAACTCGAAATAAAGTTCGCAAGTCGAGGCTATATTTTTCTATCAGAGCGGTTCGTAAGTCGAAAAGTTCGCAACTAGGGCCGTTCGTAAGTCGAGGGTTGACTGTACTTATTTCAACTACATCTGTAGTATTCTAGAGATACATGAAAGAATCTGAAAGGACTCAAGAACTACAACTGTTCTTTGTCTACAGAAGGCCTTATCTGATAGTTTATAGTTGCACCCATGAGGAATCAATGGAACACTTGAGGAAGATGCCACAACAGTTACAGAAATATAAAAAAAGGTTCTCAACTGCAGTTTCCTGAAAAGAGAAGCACAGTATTTGAGAATGGAAGTCATTAAAGGTTACAATTTAGAATCTGATCACATGTTGGCTGTTTGTATCTTAACAAAGTAAAGAAATTTGTTGTTCTCCCCCAAATTAACAAATTTTGGGGGAGAACAACAAAACTCTCTAACATAGTTAATCATAATCTATGCACTAAAGTTCAATAAAAATAATTTTAATTAAAAACAAATTATGCCAATTACTAATTTTAGACTAAGCTATGAAGATGAAATGTCAAACTGTACTGATTTGTTAAAAGCTTGCGTCTAACTCTGAAATGCTTGCTCAAACACAGTTTCTCATTAAACCTGGAAATCATTTCAAGATTTTTAGGGTTTTAAAATACTCACTGCTGCCCATCCCCAGATCAAATCACCCACCCACCCCTTTTGGAAGGAACACTGTAACAAACCATAAAATAGCAAGAATTCCAGATGTCAGTGGAAAACAAAACAGAAAGGGCAATGCCTCATGTGCTCCCATATTTATGAAAATAAACATCCCTGGGTTGGCAAATATTTGTATAGCATCAAAATACAGAAGTTATGCTCTATCAGTGGGGTCATTTTTTGGAAGTGAGGAGGAGAGAGGGGGGGAGGAAGAGCAGGGGAATTATCAGATAATTATCAACACTAGAGGAGTCTGTTATGGGGGTGGGAAAGACAGGGGCAGGAAAAAAAAAAGCCAGTGCAGCATTTGTGGATTAAAGCTCATTGTATCAAATGGATGAAGTGTTCAGTACACTAGAAATGCTACTCCCAGAACTGTAAAAGGGGGGGGGGGGAGTAAACAGGAGGGTAAAAGAGCAATGAAATTCAAGCAACAACTCTTTAGACCAACACAGCAGAACCTCTCCTGTTTGATTGCTTTTCACGGTTGTCAACCCTCGTGGGAACAGTTTTTAGTCTCTGCACCCACGGCTCTGTTTGCACCTACCAATGCCAGATAAACTTTAGTGTCCGATGAAGCTTCCTTCCAGACGGGAGAAGATTATGTTGCAATAAGTCTGTGATCCTTAAGGTGTCACAGAATTCTTTGTAGTTTTGAACCCAAGACGGTCCAAAGCTCCTTTCGGAGGGACGATTCCCCTGGCAAGGAAAGGAGAAGGAGAGGAGGCGCGGGGAAGCGTCAAGGGATGGGGAGAGTGGAGATGGGACACAAGAAGCCCCCTTCTCCCCCTCGAAACTTCCCACGGAAGCCTAGCCCGGCCCGGCTTCTCCAGGGAGCGCAGTCACAAGCGGGCGTCCCCCTGACCCAACTCTTCCCCTCCACCCACCCCCGCCCGAGGTCTCCTCTCGGGTCTGGGCACTTGGCTCGGCTCGCCTGGTGTCCGCCCAAGCCTCCCCCTCGCCTCCCCTTCTTCTCCTGACCATCCAAGGAGGGAGCAAGACGCGAAGCGAACTCAGTCACGGGGCGCCGGAGACGGGACGGAGAAAGGGGAGCGGCGGCGCGTACCTGTTGGGAAAACGCACGGCTGCCTCCGCTCTGGCGAGTCCCGAGTTCTGGCCGCCGCCACTGGTTTGTCAGCCCTCCCGGACTACACCTCCCGAGAGGCATTGCGAGGCCGGACCGACCGACACGCGGCCTTTGAAACTACAAGTCCCGGAAGGCAGTGCGATGAAAAGTGGGCCGTGATTCGGCATCTTCTGAGCAAGTGCGGCTGGAGCGACGGCCGTCTTTGGCCGCCATTTGCGTGGCATGGCCTGCCGGGATTTGCAGTTCTTTTGGGGTTTTGCAAGCTGCTCACGTGTTGGGGTACTGCAGCTGTATGAACTACTACTCCTTCTAGAGCTGCGGGTAACGTGATCGGGCTTGGTTAGTTTGGCACAGTGCAACAGTGTTATCGAGGAAAGCACAAAAGGTTGTGTGGCCCTTTGCAAAGCTTCTTACTACTGCGCCCGATGCCCTAAATTCAGTCGTCCAGTTAAGAATATCAGGGGGAAAAACCTGCACAATCACAAGTGTGTTTCCAGTCTACTTTCTTTTTCTCACAAAGGTTTGCTACTGACTTGAATGTTTGAGGCTCCACTCCTATAAGCCCTTATTTGAGAAAAGTCTCATTTAACTTGCTTCTGAGTTTGTTTGTCTATTTAGCTACAAGAAATTGAAATAAAAACATTCTTATTTAACATTGTAAAATCCTTGGGTTGTTGACAACGGCCTTTGGTTAATCCAAAAGTCACAAAGATACATGCAAGCTTTCAGGACCACATATCTGTTCTTCAGGCAAGCGGTTAGAAGAAGTGGAGGAGGGAGAGGGTCTTGATGTTAAAGCCACAGGCTGCAGGGGAGGGCAGGTCCATTAGAATGCGTGGGCTACACTTCCCCCAAGGATAGAATATTGTGGAAGCCTACTGGAGTCATTTAAAATGTGAGTCTAAAGTTCTTCTGATGTTAAATGTTGAGGAGTCGCACTGCAGTGTCATTGAAAGGCAGAAGTAAAACCAGAATTAAGGTGTGACTAAATGGCCCAATTATCCCAGCCTGTATCTGGTGCTGCGGAGCGGAGGACAAGTACAAGTAGCTCCAGAGCTAATGAAGTGGTTGGACCAAAGCCGAAAGGACGCTCAGCTGCGGACGCACCTGGAAGTGAAAGGAAAGTCCGATGCTGCAAAGAAAAATACTGCGTAGGAACCTGGAATCTATGAACCTTGGTAAGCTGGATGTGGTCAAACAGCAGATGGCAAGAATAAACATTGACATCCTGGGCGTCAGTGAACTAAAATGGATGGGAATGGGCGAATTCAATTCAGACGATTACCATATCTACTATTGTGGGCAAGAATCCCGTAGAAGAAATGGAGTAGCCCTCATAGTCAACAAAAGAGTGGGAAAAGCTGTACTGGGATACAATCTCAAAAATGATAGAATGATTTCAATACGAATCCAAGGCAGACCTTTCAACATCACAGTAATCCAAGTTTCTGCACCAACCACCGATGCTGAAGAGGCTGAAATTGACCAATTCTATGAAGACTTACAACACCTTCTAGAAGTGACACCAAAGAAATATGTTCTTGTCATTATAGGGGACTGAAATGCTAAAGTAGGGAGTCAAGAGATAAAAGGAACAACAGGTAAGTTTGGCCTTGGAGTTCAAAACGAAGCAGGGCAAAGGCTAATAGAATTTTATTTTATTTATTTATTTAACTTATATGCCGCCCACTCTACCCAAAGGTCTCTGGGCGGCTTACAACAATTAAAATACAATAAAAAGATAAAACAATTAAAATGCAATTAAAATATATACTCTAAAAATTGCCATCAGGACCCACAGTTGATATTATTTCAATTAAAAGCCTTCTGGAACAGGAAGGTTTTGACCTGGCGCCGAAATGTCATCAGCGTCGGCGCCAGACGAATCTCAATTGGGATGGCGTTCCATAGTCTGGGGGCAGCTGCCGAAAAGGCCCTTTGTCTACAAGCCATCCCTCTTACCTCCTTGAGGGTCAAGGGGGTAAGAGAACAAGCTGGTCATCACAAACACTCTTTTCCAGCAACATCCAGAGTCGTCCAGAGGCGACTCTACACATGGACATCACCAGATGGGCAATACTGAAATCAGATTGATTATGTTCTCTGCAGCCAAAGATGGAGAAGCTCTATACAGTCAGCAAAAACAAGACCTGGAGCTGATGGTGGCTCTGATCATCAGCTTCTTATAGCAAAATTCAAGCTTAAACTGAAGAAAGTAGAACAAACCACTGGGCTAGTCAGATATAATCTAAACCAAATCCCTTATGAATACACAGTGGAAGTGAAGAACAGATTTAAGGAACTAGATTTGGTGGAGAGAGTGCCTGAAGAACTATGGATGGAGGCTCGTAACATTGTATAGGAAGCAGCAACAAAAACCATCCCAAAGAAAAGGAAATGCAAGAAAGCAAAGTGGCTGTCCAACGAGGCCTTACAAATAGAAGAGAAGGGAAACAAAATGCAAGGGAGATAGGGAAAGTTACAGAAAATGGAATGCAGACTTCCAAAGAATAGCAAGGAGAGACAAGAGGGCCTTCTTAAATGAACAGTGCAAAGAAATTGTTGTTCTTTAGTCGTTAAGTCATGTCCGACTCTTCGTGACCCCATGGACCAGAGCACGCCAGGCCCTCCTGTCTTCCACTGCCTCCCGGAGTTTGGTCAATTTCATGTTGGTAGCTTCAATGACACTGTCCAACCATCTCGTCCTTTGTCGTCCCCTTCTCCTCTTGCCCACACCCTTGCAAAGAAATAGAGGAAAATAATAGAAAGGGAAAAACCAGAGATGTGTTCAAGAAAATTGGAGATGTTAAAGGAACATTTCGTGCAAAGATGGACATGATAAAAGACAAAAATGGGAGGGACCTAACAGAAGCAGAAGACATCAAGAAGAGGTGGCAAGAATACACAGAGGAATTATACCAGAAAGATCTGGATGTCCCAGACAACCCAGATAGTGTGGTTGCTGACCTTGAGCCAGACATCCTGGAGAGTGAAGTCAAGTGGGCCTTAGAAAGCATGGCTAACAACAAGGCCAGTGGAGGTGATGGCATTCCAGTCGAACTATTTAAAATCTTAAAAGATGATGCTGTTAAGGTGCTACACTCAATATGCCAGCAAGTTTGGAAAACTCAGCAGTGGCCAGAGGATTGGAAAAGATCAGTCTTCAACCCAATCCCAAAGAAGGACAGTGCCAAAGAATGCTCCAACTACCGTACAATTGCACTCATTTCACACGCTAGCAAGATTATGCTCAAAATCCTCCAAGGCAGGCTTCAGCAGTATGTGGACCGAGAACTCCCAGAAGTACAAGCTGGATTTCTTAGGGGCAGAGGAACTAGAGACCAAATTGCTAACATGCGCTGGATTATGGAAAAAGCCAGAGAGTTCCAGAAAAACATCTACTTCTGCTTCATTGACTACGCAAAAGTCTTTGATTGTGTGGACCACAGCAAACTATTACAAGTTCTTAAAGAAATGGGAGTGCCTGATCACCTTAGCCGGAATCAAGATTGCCGGAAGAAATATCAACAACCTCCGATATGCAGATGATACCACTCTGATGGCAGAAAGTGAGGAGGAATTAAAGAACCTCGTAATGAGGGTGAAAGAGGAGAGCGCAAAAAATGGTCTGAAGCTCAACATCCAAAAAACTAAGATCATGGCCACGGGCCCCATCACCTCCTGGCAAATAGAAGGGGAAGATATGGAAGCAGTGACAGATTTTACTTTCCTGGGCTCCATGATCACTGCAGATGGTGACAGCAGTCACGAAATTAAAAGACGCCTGCTTCTTGGGAGGAAAGCGATGAGAAACCTAGGCAGCATCTTAAAAAGCAGAGACATCACCTTGCCGACAAAGGTCCGCATAGTCAAAGCTATGGTTTTTCCAGTATCAATGTATGGAAGTGAGAGCTGGACTATAAAGAAGGCTGACCGCCAAAGAATTGATGCTTTTGAATTGTGATGCTGGAGGAGACTCTTGAGAGTCCCCTGGACTGCAAGGAGATCAAACCTATCCATTCTGAAGGAAATCAACCCTGAGTGCTCACTTGAAGGACTGATCCTGAAGCTGAGGCTCTAGTACTTTGGCCATCTCATGAGAAGAGAAGACTCCCTGGAAAAGACCCTGATGTTGGGAAAGTGTGAAGGCAAGAGGAGAAGGGGACGACAGAGGACGAGATGGTTGGACAGTGTCACCGAAGCTACCAACATGAATTTGACCCAACTCCGGGAGGCAGTGGAAGACAGGAGGGCCTGGCGTGCTCTGGTCCATGGGGTCACGAAGAGTCAGACACGACTTAACGACTAAACAGCAACAAAATCTGGTGCTGCACAGGATTACTTTTAGGTGTGGTATCTGTGCATCCACACCCCATGACTGACCACACTGCACCTCAAATGACCCTTTTTGCACATTCTAGACCAAACATTAGCCTTTAAAGGAAAAGAAAACATAGCAACAACAAAAAAGCCCTCCTGTCTCCTCCTCTGTGCTTTGCTTAAAAGCTTAATAGCCTTGAGAAATGGAAAACCTCCTTCCCACTCACCTGGGGAGGGGAAGGGAAAGGAAGTTTTCTCTTTGTTTTTAATTGATGCTAACAGCACATCAGTGCGCATGCATTAGCAACAATTACAAAGAAATTGAAAACTTCCTCTTCTTTCACCTCCACAGGCAAGTGGGAAGGAAGCTTTCCATTTTTCAATACTGTTAAGCAGTTTAAACAAAGAGACAGCTTAAGCCGTCCTCTTTGGTTCAAATACCGGCTATCACACACACTGGAACTGAACTAAAACACAACAAACTGAACTGCACTAAAACCCAAAAATTAACAAGCAAAACCCCACAAATGTGCAGCCCCTGACAGGAACCCAAAAGATGTGGGTAGGCATCGATTTGGACAGGCTGGTTCGTGATGGCATGTATAACATGTCACTAGGTAAAGGAGTGAACCAGTCTGTCCCCAACCTGGACCAAATTGTGGAACAAACGCCCTTCTGATCAAATTCTAAATTAGCCTTCTCAACAGTCCCAATGGAGAGCAGCTGCCACTAAACCTATCTTAAGATACAATGGGAAGGAAAGAGCTGCAGGCTGGCTATGAAATCCATTAGAAATCATGTTTCTCCCTAAGTGGCCCAAAGGCTTGCTCAGAAAAGGAAAATCATCAAAAAAATAAAAAAAAAATAAAAAAAAATTCCATGAACAGAAAAATCATCAAAAGACTAAATAAATAAATAAATAAATAAATTCTCCATGATGGAAATTAATATTGGTACATGCCTCCCACTTCTCTGAAAAGTGAGGCATTCCAAGGATGAAACCGCTGATCTTAAACAGGTTTATTTGAAAGAAGTAACAGCTACTGTGTTCCATGTTTTGTGAATGTACCTAGGGTTGTAGCCTGATAGTGGAGTCCTATAGGCAAGGCTACTCAGCAGGAAGTCCCATTGAGTTCAACAGGACTTATTCTTAGGCACCTATGCGCAGTATTGTGGTATTGAATTTCACGTAGATGAAAATGTACTGGATTCTCTTCTGGTGCTTTTGTACTACCGTGTTTCCCTGAAAACAAGACAGGGTCTTATATTAATTTTTGCTCCAAAAAACGCATTAGGGCTTATTTTCAGGGGATGTTTTTTTTTTTCATGTACAACAATCTACGTTTATTCAAATACAGTCATGTCATCTTCTTCTGGTTGCTGCACAATGGTGGAGGGCGGGGTTTCACTTAACTGGGGCTTATTTTTGGGGTAGGGCTTATATTACAAGCATCCTGAAAAGTCGTACTAGGGCTTATTTTCAGGTTAGGTCTTATTTTCGGGGAAACAGGTTATTGGCTTTAATAGGAAATGTACAACAGATTCTTAAATACTCAACTGTGATTTCATGTGAATATGAATTCAGGTATGTATATTTGAAGTAAGGACAGGCAGAAATAATTCATTCAGATTCTCCACAATCTCTTTATTCACCTTTAGTACAACTTTAACAAGGGGAGCCAGTGTAGTGTAGTAGACAGAATGTTGGGCTCTGGAGACCTGGGTTCAAATACTCCCTTGGCTATAGATGTTCACTGGGGGATGGCAGTAGTAAACTATCCCTGGAACATCTCACATATCTCAGAATCCCTGTTGGGATATCACCAGTTTGAAATTACTTGATAGTGCATTATGCTCCAGAGTCCTAGTCTGAAAGTTTAATTTGCCACACCATAGTTCCTCTCATTATGAAATAAATTAATAGCCATTTTCACTCAGTCAGCCATAGTTGCATCCCAAGGTGCTTTGCTTTCAACCAGCTCAGGTCTTCTTTCCTGAGACAGAGAACCTCTAGCACTACCATCAAAATAGATTGTGAAGCTATTTTCTCTTTCTCTCCTTAATGGATTTTCTGAGGCTGGGGGAAAAATATGGTAGGGTTACAAATGGAAGACAGATCTGGGTTTCTCTATAAAATACCACAAGTTGGCAGTACCATAAATCAACATTGCCAAACTGCTTTCTTTCATACTATTGCTTTGAGCATTCCTCACTTTGCCTGTGCTCTCAGAACCTTTTCCCTAGGTGAATTGTCCAGGGTTGGCATGGCCACCTTTTCAAAAGTTAAGGTGGTAGTATCCATGCCCAGTGCATCTGGTTTGACATATGGATCAGGAAAGCTCTCAAAACCTCCCTATCCTTAACAATAAAAATACAATAATAAATTCATACTAACAATTTGCTGCGTTTAAAAAATATCACCCAAAAGTCAGAGAACTATACTCCATCCCCATGGCTGCAAATATTGTATTTATTTAACTTATATGCTGCCCACACTACATCCTTACTGGGAGTAGATCTCACAGAACTCTATAAAACCTATTTCTGCTCAGACATCTACTGGATGGCACTGAAAAAACCCTCTAAACATTTTTTTCCCCACAGTTCTGGAAATTCATTTACAGGAATCAAAGCGGACGTACTCAGAATGGTGTATCTTAGCCTGTTTTTTTTTTTTAAAAAACTTCATTGATTTTTTTAAAATTTATGCCAGATTTTCTGTAAAAGCAATTTAATTTTTAGCTCAGCTGTACTGAGAAAATGTTTTTGCTAGAAGTGTTAATATAAACACAGAAGGTGGAGTGGAAAATTATGCAGAGCTTGTTTCTTGGGACAGTGATATGGAGCCACCTTGTGGTAATAAGATTTATTTCACAATTACTGTATTATAGGCTTAAGGTTGCAAAATTTCATCCCAGTAGTATTTTAATCAAAGATTCTTATCTACCCACTTTAATTGTACATTAATTGCTTCTCAATTTACATGTTGTGAACTTTGTTTGTGGGCTTTGTTGTTGTTTAGTCGTGTCTGACTCTTCGTGACCCCATGGACCAGAGCATGCCAGGCCCTCCTGTCTTCCACTGCCTCCTGGAGTTGGGTCAGATTCATGTTGGTCGCTTCGGTGACCCTGTCCAACCATCTCGTCCTCTGTCGTCCCCTTCTCCTCTTGCCTTCACACTTTCCCAACATCAGGGTCTTTTCCAGGGAGTCTTCTCTTCTCATGAGATGGCCAAAGTATTAGAGCCTCAGCTTCAGGATCTGTCCTTCCAGTGAGCACTCAGAGTTGATTTCCTTTAGAATGGATAGGTTTGTTCTCCTTGCAGTCCAGGGGACTCTCAAGAGTCTCCTCCAGCACCACAATTCAAAAGCATCAATTCTTTGGCGGTCAGCCTTCTTTATGGTCCAGCTCTCGCTTCCATACATCACTGCTGGAAAAACCATAGCTTTGACTATGCGGACCTTTGTCGGCAAGGTGATGTCTCTGCTTTTTAAGATGCTGTCTAGGTTTGTCATCGCTTTCCTCCCAAGAAGCAGGTGTCTTTTAATTTCGTGGCTGCTGTCACCATCTGCAGTGATCATGGAGCCCAGGAAAGTAAAATCTGTCACTGCCTCCATAACTTCCCCTTCTATTTGCCAGGAGGTGATGGGGCCCGTGGCCATGATCTTAGTTTTTTTAATGTTGAGCTTCAGACCATTTTTTGCGCTCTCCTCTTTCACCCTCATTACGAGGTTCTTTAATTCCTCCTCACTTTCTGCCATCAGAGTGGTATCATCTGCATATCTGAGGTTGTTGATATTTCTTCCAGCAATCTTAATTCCGGCTTGGGATTCCTCCAGTCCGGCCTTTCGCATGATGTATTCTGCATATAAGTTAAATAAGCTGGGGGACAATATACAGCCTTGTCGTACTCCTTTCCCAATTTTGAACCAATCAGTGTTTCCATATCCAGTTCTAACTGTTGCTTCCTGTCCCACGTACAGTATAGGTTTCTCAGGAGATATATAAGGTGGTCAGGCACTCCCATTTCTTTAAGAACTTGTAATAGTTTGCTGTGGTCCACACAGTCAAAGGCTTTTGCGTAGTCAATGAAGCAGAAGTAGATGTTTTTCTGTAACTCTCTGGCTTTCTCCATAATCCAGTGCATGTTGGCAATTTGGTCTCTAGTTCCTCTGCCCCTTCGAAATCCAGCTTGTACTTCTGGGAGTTCTCGGTCCACATACTGCTAAAGCCTACCTTGTAGGATTTTGAGCATAACCTTGCTAGCGTGTGAAATGAGTGCAATTGTACGGTAGTTGGAGCATTCTTTGGCACTGCCCTTCTTTGGGATTGGGATGTAGACTGATCTTTTCCAATCCTCTGGCCACTGCTGAGTTTTCCAAACTTGCTGGCATATTGAGTGTAGCACCTTAACAGCATCATCTTTTAAGATTTTAAATAGTTCAACTGGAATGCCATCACCTCCACTGGCCTTGTTGTTAGCCATGCTTTCTAAGGCCCATTTGACTTCACTCTCCAAGATGTCTGTCTCAAGGTCAGCAACCACACTATCTGGGTTGTCCGGGACATCCAGATCTTTCTGGTATAATTCCTCTGTGTATTCTTGCCACCTCTTCTTGATGTCTTCTGCTTCTGTTAGGTCCCTCCCATTTTTGTCTTTTATCATGTCCATCTTTGCACAAAATGTTCCTTTAATGGCTCCAATTTTCTTGAACAGATCTCTGGTTTTTCCCTTTCTATTATTTTCCTCTATTTCTTTGCACTGTTTATTTAAGAAGGCCCTCTTGTCTCTCCTTGCTATTCTTTGGAAGTCTGCATTCAGTTTTCTGTAACTTTCCCTATCTCCCTTGCATTTTGTTTCCCTTCTCTTCTCTGCTATTTGTAAGGCCTCATTGGACAGCCACTTTGCTTTCTTGCATTTCCTTTTCTTTGGGATGGTTTTTGTTGCTGTCTCCTGTACAATGTTACGAGCCTCCATCCATAGTTCTTCAGGCACTCTGTCCACCAAATCTAGTTCCTTAAATCTGTTCTTCACTTCCATTGTGTATTCATAAGGGATTTGGTTTAGATTATACCTGAGTAGCCCAGTGGTTTTTCCTACTTTCTTCAGTTTAAGCTTGAATTTTGCTATAAGAAGCTGATGATCAGAGCCACCATCAGCTCCAGGTCTTGTTTTTGCTGACTGTATAGAGCTTCTCCATCTTTGGCTGCAGAGAACATAATCAATCTGATTTCGGTATTGCCCATCTGGTGATGTCCATGTGTAGAGTCGCCTCTTGTGTTGTTGGAAAAGAGTGTTTGTGATGACCAGCTTGTTCTCTTGACAAAACTCTATTAGCCTTTGCCCTGCTTCGTTTTGAACTCCAAGGCCAAACTTACCTGTTGTTCCTTTTATCTCTTGACTCCCTACTTTAGCATTCCAGTCCCCTAGAATGAGAATACCTGTAACATCTTTCTTTGGTGTCAGTTCTAGAAGGTGTTGTGTAGTCTTGTGGGCTACTGATCTGCAAAAACAAAGTGTCAACTTTTTCATGCTATTCACTTTCCCCCCTCTCCCTAAAATGTGCTGTTTATGTTTCATTAAACAAACAACTTCCAGAATTTGCAGGTAACATCTTTGGATTTCATATTCCAGAATGCTGCAGATGACATGGCCTATTGCAATATAACCTACGTATCAATTGAGTTAGGAAATCAATAGTATCTCCTAAGGATGTGTTTCCAGCTCCCACCATTTCAGAGAGCTTTCCAGATAAGAGCACTACAACACCCATTATCTGTCTGATAATTTCTTTGGATCATTTTACCAATCCAGTGATTTAAGCTGAGACCTTGGAGGCATCTTTGCAAAACTGCACATCTCTAACTTTTACTATTTTGGAGACCTGTTGAGAGACAGAGAGATGAAAAGAGAAAGCAACCCAGTGAGACTAATTAGAAGATTTAGCACTGACAGGGGGAAGTATTCCTTTGCCAAATGTATAATTAATTTTTGAAATTAACTACTACTAGTTGTGTTAATCACCACTGGTTTTCATGTTGTTTTAAAAACGGATTAACTAAATTCATAGAGTAGCCTTTCCCGTGCTGGGTAAGGGGTTCTGGGCAAAACTCGGAAGAATTTACTTTTTTGGACTACAGGTCCCAGAATGCTCCAATTAGCCATGTGGGCTGGGTATGCTTGGAGTTATAGTTCAAAAATATTGCTTGCCCAAGCTCTGTAGCTGTGGTCTGATATGTTGCTCCCTGAGTTTTGTATTTAGAGGAAGATTGCCATTGTTTATAGCTTTGCTTTCATTTCTTATGGGCAGACAGCCACTAATTCAGCCATCTTCCAAGAATGAAACTGTATTTCTTCATACCTATCACAGCCTATTGTGCTTTATTTATGTATCATGTGATGAAGCACATTTTTACTTCATTTATCTACTGCAAATACATGTTGTACTTGTTCCTCTACTTCATACTGTTAAATTATGGAGAGGATTTCTATGACATGTCATTTCCCCCTCTGCAACCTATGTTTGATCTTATGGGTGGATTTGAACATGTTTATGAGTAATCTGGTGAGAGAGGCCAGATTACTCATAAACATGTTTGAACCTGCTTATGGGTTCAAATGTAGAATGCAGAGAAAATGTGAAATACCATAGAACCCCTCCTCCTATCAGTCATAACTTTGCTATCCAAGGGCAACCTCCCACCACTTCTGAAAGTGTTGGCTATGGCTACTATCAGTCCAGCATCATTAGGCCATCACATCTGGTGATTGTGGGATTTATATTTGAAGTTGCTAGCTTTGGGAACGCTGCCCAGGTAGAACAAGAAATATCCAGGAAAACCACAGTATGGTAGGTTACATGAACATTAAGTGAAATGCTAATTCTTCTGTTCCATGGTTTATTCTTAAAAGCTACATCCAGACTGTTCAGTATATTTTTGTAGTTCATAGAAAAGTACTTTCATGGAACAGATATTGCTGAATTAATATGGTTCACATTGAAATGCAAATAAGCAAACCATAACACTCACTCAATTTAGTTACAGTGATGCTTCAGTTCATTGCTGCTTGCTACAGCTATCTTTTATGTTCCTTGATAAATGCACTACCTTCTTTTTGTTTTGCTCAAAATAAGTCTTTTCTTTTTTAAAAAAGGTGTTGTCTTTCAACTATAATAAAGTGTACCTTGTGAAATTGATAATCTGACAAATTCATAAAGATGACTGCATAGAAAAGATCAGGGAGACATCAGAAAGTCTTCTCTATATGACTGCAAAGATCTTGGAAGACAGCCAGTCTGAGAGATATGTCAGCTGGAATGAGATGTGTCAGAAAAAATACATCTCTAAAGTGGAAGTGATCTTTGAGAACATATGAGAGAGAAGAGAGAATAGTGGGTTATTTTATTGGCCACAGATATTTAAATAGATAAATATGCTGTATACATAAAGGGAAAGCTTTTTGCAGTCTTTATCAGTCTACAACCAGCTTTTAATTGGATTGAGTGGCTCAATCTTTTCTCAAAAGTCTGCAACACAAATTAGGTATAGCCAAAAGGATCATATTACTGTACCTCTATCCTGGCTGACAAAAGGGAAGGCCTGGCCCGGACTCCCACTTCGTTCACTTTTTTTTACTTGTTTAGCACCTGTTTTGTCTCCACAGAATCTCATGGTCCTGAAAGTAGCTGGGTTTAGAATTTTGCTTTTGTTCTATGTATGTATGAAGAGGCTGGTCAAGAATAATAACTTTGAGGACCAAACTAGATACAGTATGTCAGCTTCACCATTAGAAACAGAACTACTTTAATAAGTTGGTTATCCTTCAGTGAAGTTTCATGGTTCCATAGGCTGCAAATCAGCTTGCTTTTGTTTGCTGATCAGTCATTAGGGGAGTAAGTTTTGTTTGCATGTTGACTGTGCAAACATTGCAACTTTGGGGGATATTCCCTGGAGAGATCACTTTTTATCACCTTCTAATTGTGAAAATGTGCCTCCTCTGGTTCAGTCAACACATTAAAACATTCAATGAATGTAGATATATGTCACACTGAATAAAGAAGAAGGAAAGAACTGCTTGCTGCTACAAGTTTCCCAAATGGAGAATTTTAAAGAGAAAATGTGGACCAATTGATTTTTCACCAGACTTTTTTCACAAAACTTTGGTTGAAATCCTGTTGGTTAACATGGTGTCACAACTAGAATAGGCCCATTGAATCCCTTGGCATTTGGTGAGTTAATTTCTCTGTAAGTTCCATTGACTTAAATGGGTCTACTCTAGTTGCAACTTATTATGCTGAAGTATATTGCAACTAGAGTAGGCCCATTTGAATCAATTTAACTTATGGATAAATCTACTGACCCTCATGTATCCAATGGGCCTATTCTAGTGCAACGTACTATGCTCAGCAACAGGATTTCAGCCATTGTGTTCCGCCAATAGTATTCTTTCACTTATCTATCAGTTCTTTATTTCTCAATGCCCCGTTTGAGTAATTTGAAAAGGAACTGGGAGCAGTCACTGTTAACTCATTTCTTCAGAGGGTTTTTTAGTAATTCCATAGGTGCCATGTTTTCATTATTTTCTAGCTCATAACCTTTACCATCTTTTTAAAGGCAGAACTCATTTCTTTGATGTATAATAATTTGTTGCATGATGAGAGCATCTGAAGACAAGAGAACTTTCGTCATCAGGCACAGAGCACAAATTGGATTTGATGAGCTCTGTGTCAGAAGGAAATGGCAAGCAATAATTTATGATTCTCTCTCAAACATTTATCTTGCACTGAAGTCAGCCTCCTACTATCTAAACAGCAATTCTGGATTTATTTGACTGGCAAAATTCCATTTTGTTTAGGTCCAATGAAGGATATCAGACTGAAGAAAACTGGCCATTATAAGCTGGTTGCTGGCTCTTGTGTGATACAGATCTGTTCCCTTTCAGTGACCATGGAAGATCTTGACTATACACAAGATGGGATTTGTTTAATCTGTGTCTTCATGGATATGAAAATGTGCATCAGTGCAGCCATTCCTTACTGCTTGCTTATCTGTCAAATTCCCATTTCACTATTGTCTGAGGGTCAAGATTAGCCATTGTTGATAGTATTTGAATGCAATATAATTGTAGGAAAAAGAAAGCCAACATTATGATATATCATAAATCAGGAAACTCTTTTCTGTTGCTATTTCTATGTTAAGCACAAAATAAAATAAGAATTTTAAAAGGGAATCATCATAAATTCAGTTCCTCATGAATAGTCCACTCATCAAAACAAGTTAATAACCAACCATTCTTCAGCTAACAGAAGACAAGGCAATGGGTGGATACAGGTAACCATTTATTAATCAGTAACTATTGTAAAAATCATGACTACAGAAGAACTGCACAACTTTAGCACTGACAATGAATAAATTGAAATAGTTAAGAGTTTTTGTATACCTTGGTTCAATCATCAATCAAAATGGAGACTGTAGCGAAGAAATCAGAAGAAGATTGAGACTACAGAGGGCAGCAGTGAAGGAATTAGAAAAGATCATCAAGTGTAAGGATGTGTCCCTGGAGACCAAGACCATCTACATATTTGTATTCTTGATCATCATGTATGGGTACAAAAGCTGGGCAGTAAAGAAAGCTGACAGAAAAAAAAAGATTTGTTTGGTGCTGGAGGAGAGCTTTGCTGATACCTTGGACTGCCAGAAAGACTGGGCCCTAGATCAAATCCAGCCTAAATTACCTCTGGAGGCAAAAATGTTAAACTGAGGTTGCCTTACTTTGGCTACATTGTGAGAAGACAGGATTCTCAAGACTATAATGCTGGGAAAGGTGAAAGGTAGCAGGAAAAGAGGAAGACGAAATATGAGAAAAGCTGACTCCATAAAGGAAACCACAGGCTTGATTTTGCAGGAGCTGAGTGGGGCTGTTGAGGACAGGACATTTTGGAGATCACTCATTCATAGGGTCATTATAAATTAGGGGCAACTTGACGGCACATAATAGCAACTATTATAAGAGTTTTAGAGGTGTTTTCAAGGGGCAGACCTGAGCTATTTATAAAGTAAACCAACTGTTTATTAACACGATTAAGACTCAAATTGCTTACCTACAGTAAGGGTGGGAAATGTCTTTCAGGCCAAGAGCCAAATGATGTTCTTGGCAGAGGGAGAGTGGATTTCAGTGATTAGGGGGACCGGATAGCAAATGAATGGGACAAAAATTGCTAGCTCAGTGCCCTTACTGACAGTGACTTTTTCAAGCTTTTAGAATGAGAAAAGAACCGCACATACTGAGAAACCACCCAGTGATGGAATTGGGAGCAAAGGGAGCAAAGGCAATCTGGATAACCACATAATGCCGGACTGGGACCTCAGGAGTACTAGATTTGGCTCCACGGCCTGAGGTTCCCTATTCCTGACCTACAGTAACGTCAACATCCTCTTAAGGTTTTCAAAAGGCCTGCTTCTACACTTCCGTGCATACTGCTTTAGGAGGCCAAAGACTCCTTTTGCAAGCATTAACTCATCAACTGCACTGTTTGCAGTAACATATTGCAGTGTGTATTTAGCCACATAATTTGCGAGCTGCATATTACCTTGCCAATGATCTTACAGCTGGTTCCATGGTCTTGTGACAGATGTTGATATAGGTAAGACTGGATGATAAATGATGTTCTGACATAGCATAAGACATACTCACTCCTTCCACCAGCTGCTGAGCAAATGAAGGTTTTCTGCATTAATCTAGATTTTTGATGCAGAGGGAGACACAAGTTTCGTGGAGACCATTAGAGACTGCAGTTGATCCAGCAATGTGAATGCCGCCACTTTTGCTGATTTACTATTTGCACCCATCCTTCTCAGGGAATGAATGGGTCTTGAAAAACTACACTTTCTTATCAAGGCAAATGGAAAGGTTGTAGGTGGCTTCTGACTGTGCCCTTTGGCAATGCATTGGCTGGGAAGATCAGAAAACAAATTATTACTTTGTCCAATTAAATACCCATATGTATATGCCAGATGTTTACACCACAGGCAAGCTGGCTAGTCAGGTAAGTGTAACTAACCATAATGTGATTGATTCTTCTCCAGAGGTCCCCTACTGTTAAAACTAAACATATGTTCTAGAAGGTGCAAGTACATTTACTAAGATTTATTTTCTTCCAGAATACACTGTTGAACTCTGCCCACGTTGGAGTCAATACAAGATGTGTATTGCATGAGTGGGAAGGATTGAGCAAATACTTGCAGAGAGAGGCATAAGAATACTCTTTTAAAAATCCCCTCTGTGTGGCCCAGTGACATAGATCAACCTTCCAAGTATGGTCACTGGCTAGGGATTTTGGGAGCTGCATACCTGCAGATTGCCACGTTGGGGAATGGCAGACCTAGATTCTGTGGCAGTATGTTTCTATCCAGTTTGGTGTAGTGGACAGAATGATGGACTAGGACTCAGGAGAGCTGAGTTTGAATCTCTGCTTAGTCATGGAAGCTGAATGGTGGTGTGGAACCGGTAAAGCCACTTCTTAAATAACTCATTTACCTTGAAAGTCCTATTGGGTTCTGACATGAGTGCACAAATCAATTCCTCTCTTCTAGGCTAGGCATTGGGAGACTTTGAGACTCTACACATTTCAGACTTCATTCCCCATAATGCCTTACTTGTGGGTGTATTGGGAAGACTGATGAGAGTTGAGCTCCAAAACATTTGGAGGGCCAACCATTCCCCACCACTGTTCTTGACTTAGAAAATGACATCAGGCAGTAACCCATACAAGATTCTGTGCACAAACACAACATTGCTCCATGTGAACTTTGTATTGATTGATTGGGACAATCAATTACTGTCAGGGCAATTAAAAGTAGCAAAGGTGCTCTTTCAAAGAAAATGAAATTGAAGTTGCCAATAATTTGTCAGTTTTTGTAAGCAGAACATTCATTCCTAGTTTTCTGTTTTGCTGCCATGAGAGGCTACAGTGTTATAAAATAAGACATTTACATATGTATGTAGAAATGCAGTGTCATTTCTTTTGCAACTTAAACTTAAGTAACTTTATACAGAAATAAATCTTGAGTTGGAAAACTTAGAGCTCGATCCCACTGACAATAAAACCTGGGTTCTTCTGAAAACAACCCAGATTTAGTTTTTAGCATGCACACAAGGAGTGCACATGTGCAGACTACATTCCCAGGAGAGTGAATTTTTTTTGCTCCTCTGGTAGAGGTCCATTTATTTTGAGGCATATGTGGAATCGATTCCACGTCTGTGTAAGCCCCTGCCAGTTTTTTTTTAAAAAATCCTACTATCTGATACAGAGCTATAGCAGATAGCAGGACTTAAAAGAAAATCACAGTGCTTGGATCGCCTGCCTGTTCACCCTCACATTGCCTGCCTGCCACCTTGACTGACCTTGTTTGACAGGCAGCAGCAATGGCGTGATGTGAGGATGCACACACCGAGACAAAACCTTTTGGATTCATGCTAAAGTCCACATGGCTTTAGCCTGAATCCAGAAGACTCTATCCATCTGCTGGTTTATTCCGGAAGTGGGAACAGGCTCTTTCTATCTTGGATTATAGGTCAAAGAAATGGCCATACTCACTGGGGGATTCTCCAAATTGTAGTCCAAAAAATAACTTTTTCAAGCTTTGAATATGTCAAGTGGAAGATAATGGGAGTTAAATACTAGGATGATTCTGCAAACCTCTTTACCTCCAGAATGTAACACAGAAAAAAAGCTGGTGGTTTCCAGACCCCAGGTGCCTTGCCAGAAGCAATTTCTAGGGAGTTCTGTGTATTGTGAGGGAGTGAGGGTGATCTATATCCTCTGTCAAACATAAACATAACCTTTTTCTTGCAATATCCATATTGCGGAATAAGGGCACTCAGAAATGGCACAAAGCTTTCCTCTGTAACAAGGAGACAGGGAAGAGAAACTGACACATCTTGCTAATTTTAACTGCTGCCTTCCCTTCTCCCTTTGAAGAAAGGTTTTGAAATAATGAATGGAATAAAAGAGAAGAGAAGAAAGGAAAGGAAAGGAAACTTCCACAAAGAAGTGGGGATTGAGGTTATAATGAAATTCTGCAGTTTTCTAACATGGTTGCAAGAGGAATTAGCAAGATCAAGGGACTGATTTGAAATTGGCTAGAAAAACCAGGCAGGCGCCTTTCTTAGTGCCCTTGTGAAACTTATTATACAAAGTCAGGATTTAGGGCACTGGTGTGCCTAGAGATGAGCTGACATTATATCTCCTCCTACCTCCTTGTCCCTGAATAAATGTGATTTGGAGAGATTGTTGTCTGATTTGAACCAGTATTTGGAGATGCTGCAGCCTGACCCTTGACTATGTATGTATTTATATTTGTGTGTTTCCACATCTCCATGGAAAACCCCAGTCCTATGATATGACTTGGGGTGAGGTGAGCTTGAGGTTACATCACAATAATTTCTGGCAGAATTATTTGCTCCTTCCAGCCCAGAGGACATAAGAAAAAGAGGAGGGGGGATGGCTGTTATGAACTTTGGCAGTGACACTGCCCCATCAACAACAATAACACACACAGAGAGAGAAACCCAGTGCCAGCAGAGTGGGGGAAGAATGACAGACCTTAACGTCCCAAAATGAATCATCGCAGGTATTCATCTGCACATACCTACACACACCCAATCCTAGTAGGTGGTGTAGAAAAATGGAAGACATAAAAAAAGTGCTAGTGTCCTTGAAATGAGAACATTAAATGGGAATTCTGTTTTCAGCTTTCAGCAGAAGACCAGTGATGGGTAGTGCTGTGTCCTATCTCCCTGGAAGCACCCCAGTTTCTATGCAGGAGACAACCACCTGATTTGAAAAAGACCATCTTCAATAAACTGCCAGATCATTTACTTTCAATTACTTCAAACATGTTCAATATGGAAATAAATAAATCTACCTTCCTATTCTTTTGTAGGCAATGAAAAAAAGCTTTCAGGAAGGCAAGGATCCACCACAGCCTTCGGTTTTGCTTCTACTTTTTCATATAGTTACTGACAGGCTGTAGTCCTTTGAAGAGTGTATATTCCCAAGAAAAAGGAGTACCTTCTTCACACAGGTCTTCTGCTTCAAATTGTTTCATAACAGCAAGGTAGTGTATTTATTTGTAGATCAGAAAGAAATCTATGCTAAGAGCTTTATGCAGTTGTCAGGCCTTGAGCCAACCTCTTTCAGTGCATTATATTCAGAAGAAAATTTGAAAAGAGAGAGAGAGAGAGAGAGAATGAATACAGAGTAGAGAACAAGATACCAACTTCCCATCATATTGGTTCCATTGCTTTATAAACTACCTGCACCCTACAGTGAAGAGCCAGGTATTCTTGCATTCCCCTTCAAAGCACAGTTTGTTTGTTTTTTGGTGAATAAATACTGGGAATGTGGGAGTCATCAGCAAGTGGTGTGTACTTTTATGTGCTTTTGTGCCAGTTTTGTCTTATAGAACTTTTCAACTAAAGGCCAAGCTACTTGCAGCGTAGGAAGGCCATGATTAGATCTTCTGACATTTTCATTTGGGCTTTAAAGCAGCTGTAGAGGATTATAGTAATCTCTCCCCATGTGCTATTTGTCCAGTTTAAATCACATCCCACAGCTCCTTTTAGAGTGGTGGAAATATGATGGACACAAATATTTTTCCACCACAGAGCAATTAACAGTGGGAGCTTTGTATAATTTAGACCAAGAAAGCAGAAAATGTAGGTAAATTGACACATTTACTGCTACCATTAAACCCAGAACGTCCTGTAGATACCTCAAACTTAAAAAAGAAAAGTCAGGATACTGGAACAGATTTCCAGTCCCTGGTAACTCCTTTAAAAATATATGAGTAATAAATCTGGGAAATTCCTCTGCCTGTCTCATTGGAAGGCTGCTGCCTATCAGAGCAGACAATATTGGATGTGATTCAGCCTAGGACACTTTCAGGTGTTCATATGAGAAACTTGCAGGCTGGTGATGATTTTAAATTCTTAGTTTGGGATCTAGCAGAGTACTTCCCATGCAGTGTTTAACCTTTGTATACAATAGAATCCCCCTATCCACGGGCTCAGTATCTGCTGATTTATTTATTCACGGTCTGAAAATATTAAACGTATTAAAATATTTTTTTTAATGATGAAGTCACCAGAACTGGCCATTAGAGGGAGCCTGAGACCATGCTTTGTATTGTATTCTCTATTATAATTTGTTGTTGTTTAGTCGTTAAGTCGTGTCCGACTCTTCGTGACCCTATTATAATAGCGTTTGCTATTATCGTGGTTTTCAGCGTCTGTGAGGGGGCTTGGAACCAATCCCCCGTGGATACAGGGGCCCTGTTGTATCAATATGGGATATTTGCATTTTCCAGAGTCATATGTTTTGCTGCAGAATTCACAAAGAACCAGGCTTATAAGATAGGCATTCTATGACTGTCACTTGAAGAGTGGTTAAAAATGGCCCTCAGGTTCAACCATGGGTCATGTACAAAATTATTACTTGTTGCTATTGGGGCACCTTTTGGTTGTAGCCAATGCAATGCATTTCCGTACCATGCATTTACACACAGCATGGTACGGATACAGCATTGGTCGCCCTGCAGGATGACCTCTTGAGGGAGGCCGACAGGGGCAATATGTCCTTGTTGGTCCTCCTCGATATCTCAGTGGCCTTTGATACCGTCGACCACGGTATCCTCCTGGGGTGGCTCTCTGAGTTGGGAATCGGTGGCCTCGCTTTGGCGTGGCTCCGTTCCTTCTTGGAGGACCGTCCCCAGAGAGTGCAGCTTGGCGAGATGACTTCCACCTCGTGGATCCTCAATTGTGGATCATCTCGCCAATGCTATTTAATATCTATATGAGGCTGCTGGGTGAGGTCATCCGGAGTTGTGGGGCCCGGTGTCATCAGTACGCTGATGACACCCAGCTCTACCTCTCCTTTTTTCCTACTGCAATGGATGCTGTTCTGACCCTTGAACGCTGCTTGGGGACCATTCTGGAGTGAATGAGGGCAAATGGACTGTGGTTGAATTTGGACAAGACAGAAATCTTGCGAGTGTGTGGCCCTGGCGTCAGTGGGTTGGGAAACTCCCTCTCCTTTGGGGAAGTGACTCTTCCCACGAAGAGTGAGGTTTGAAGCTGGGGCATTTGCCTGGACCCGGATCTCACCATGGAAACCCAGGTGGCATCTGTGGTCTGGGCAGCCCATTTCCATCTTCGGAGGATTGCCCAGCTGCATCCCTATCTAGACGTGGGGGCACTCACAACGCTGATTCATGCACTCATAATCTCAAGAATAGACTACTGCAGTGCTCTCTACGTGGGGCTACCCTTGAGGCTGATGCAGAGACTTCAACTGGTCCAGAATTCAGCAGCCAGGTTAATAACTGGGGTGAAGAAATTCCAGCACATCTCCCCCACTCTGGCCGCCCTTCATTGGCTACCAGTTCGTTTCTGCATCGACTTCAAGGTTATGATGATAACATTCAAAGCCCTAAACAGTTTAGGACCTTGGCACCTATCAGAACACCTGCTCCCAGCCAGATCTGTCTGTAATACCCGTTCTTCACAGGCAGGGCAGTTGAGGGCCTTGACCCCGAAGGAGGCCCGGAGGGAAAGAACAAGAAACCGGGCCTTCTCAGCGGTCGCCCCCCGCCTATGGAACAACCTGCCTATTGAGATCCGCCTGGCACCCTCACTGGATGGGTTAAAAAAGCATTGAAGACCTGGCTCTTCCGCCAGGCTTTCCCGGAGCATTACGATCTCGGCCTCCCTTTTACCATCCTTTTTGCCTTTCTCTCCATCACCCTTTTTACCACCTTCATTGCTATCTGTTTTAATTTACCCTATTTCATTATGTATTAATTTATTTTTATCCTGTTTTAATATTGTTGCTGATATTGTTGTTAGCCGCCCAGAGTGGCCTGGTTGCCAGATGGTGCGGGATATAAATTCAATAAATAAATAAATAATTTAAAAAAAATTAAATTAAAATTTTTAAAAATCCCATGCCATTTTTCACAGAACCATGATTCTGGGATACATAAGATGTGTATTCTGATTGTCAGTAGACTGGGTCCATGGTGTTGGAGCGGAGGGAGATCATAGAATAATAGAATCATAGAAAAGTGAAGTTGGAAGGGGCCTACAAGGTCATCAAGTCCAAACCCCTGCTCAATGCAGGAATACAATCAACGCATATCTGCCAGGTGATTATCTACGTTTTTCTTGAATGCCTCCAGTGTTGGAGCACTCACCAACTCCCGAGGTAACTGTCGTACTGCTCTAACAGTTAGGAAGTTTTTCCTGATATTCAACCGATATCTGGCTTCCTTTAACTTGAGCCCATTGTTGCGTGTCCTGCACTCTGGGATGATTGAGAACAGATCTTGCCCCTCCTCTGTATGACAGCCTTTCAAATATTTAAAAAGTGCTATCATATCACCCCTCAGCCTTCTTTTCTCAAGGCTAAACATGCCCAATTCTTTCAGCCTTTCCTCATAAGGCTTGGTTTCCAGCCCCCTGATCATCCTTGTCGACCTCCTCTGAACTTGTTCCAATTTGTTGGCATCCTTCTTGAAGTGTGGTGTCCAGAACTGGACACAATACTCAAGGTGAGGCCTAACCAGTGCTGAATAGATGGCGACTAGCACCTCGTGGGATATGAAAACTATACTTCTATTAATGCAGCCTAAAATAGCATTTGCCTTTTTTGTAGCCACATCACACTGTTGGTTCATATTTAGCTTGTGATCTATGACAATTCCAAGATCCTTCTCCCTTGTTGTTTTGCTGAGCCAGGTATCCCCCATCTTGTAACTGTGCAATTGGTTTCTTTTTCCGCGGTGCAGTACTTTGCACTTATCCCTGTTGAATTTCATTCTGTTGCTTTCGGCCCAGTGCTCCATCCTATCAAGATAATTTTGAATTTTGAATGAGACACTGAGATGTAAAAAACAAATAATTGTAAGCAAATAATGTAACACGATGTTTGACAAGCACAAACCGAATGTAGATAGAGTGAAAAACTAATAAAATGTATTGAAAAAAAAGAGATAATTTTGAATTTTGTTTCTGTCTTCTAGGGTATTAGCTATTCCGCCCAATTTGGTATCATCTGCAAATTTGACAAGCATTCCCTGCACTTCCTCATCCAAGTCATTAATAAAAATATTGAAGAGCACTGGGCCCAGGACTGAGCCTTGGGGTACCCCACTAGTTACCTCCTCCCAGTTAAAGAAGGACCGATTAATCATCACCCTCTGAGTACGATTCTGTAGCCAATTGTGTATCCACCTGACACTTGATCTATCCAGCCCACACCTAGTTAGCTTGCTAATCAGGATATCATGGGGCACTTTGTCAAAAGCTTTGCTGAAGTCAAGATATACTACATCTACAGCATTCCCTCTGTCTATCAGGGAGGTTACATGATCAAAAAATGAGATCAGATTAGTTTGGCAGGATTTGTTCTTGACCAATCCATGTTGGCTTCTAGTTATTACTGCATTATTTTCTAGGTGCTTGCACAATGACCACTTTACAATCTGTTCCAGAATTTTGCCTGAGATTGATGTCAGGCTGACTGGCCTGTAGTTCCTAGGTTTCTCTTTTTTGCCCTTTTTGAAGACAGGGACAACATTGGCCCTCCTCCAATCCTATGGCACCTCACCTGTTTCCCATGATTTCAAGAAAATACTGGATAGCAGTTCTGAGAGTTCTTCAGCCAGTTCCTTCAGTACTCTCGGATGCAGTTCATCCAGCCCTGGAGATTTGAACTCATTCATGGTGGTAAGGTATTCCTTGACTATTTGTTTATCCATCTCCAGCTGCAGTCCTGTCCTCCCCACTTGCACTTCCAATTTGTTTGGAAGTTCATAGTCTGTCTTATGGGAAAAGACTGAACTAAAATAGGAATTGAGCACCTCTGCCTTTTTTTTTGTCCTCTGTTATCATTATCACAGTGTCACCGAAGCTACCAACATGAATTTGACCCAACTCCGGGAGGCAGTGGAAGACAGGAGGGCCTGGCATGCTCTGGTCCATGGGGTCACGAAGAGTTGGACACGACTTAACGACTAAACAACAACAATCATTTTTCCATCTCCATTGCGGCGCTGTACCACTATGTCTTTTGTTTGTCTTTTGCTACTCACATACCTGAAGAATGCTTTTTTATTGCTTTTAGTGTCTCTAGCTAACCTCAGCTCATTCTCAGCTTTTGCCCTCCTAATGCCATCCTTGCATTTCCTTGCTACTTGTCTGTACTCTTCCTTGGTGGCCTGGCCTTCTTTCCATTTCCTGTACATGTTTTTAGGTCCTCCTTGAGCTTTTTGTGGGACGTGGTGGCGCTGCGGGTTAAACCGCAGAAGCCTCTGTGCTGCAGGGTCGGAAGACCAGCAGTCGTAAGATCGAATCCACGCAATGGAGTGAGCTCCCGTCGCTTGTCCCAGCTCCTGCCCACCTAGCAGTTCAAAAGCATGCAAATGCAAGTAGATAAATAGGTACCACCACGGTGGGAAGGTAACGGCGTTCCGTGTCTAGTCGCGCTGGCCACGTGACCACGGAAACTGTCTTCGGACAAACGCTGGCTCTACAGCTTGGAAACGGGGATGAGCACCGCCCCCTAGAGTCGGACATGACTGGACTAAATGTCAAGGGGAACCTTTACCTTTACCTTTACCTGAGCTTTTTGTGAAGCCACACTGGCCTTTTTTGCCGACTCCCCCCTTTTTTTCTCGTTGGAATTGTTTGTAGTTGTGCCTTTAGAATTTCTGTTTTTTAGAAGCTCCCACCCTTCTTGGACTCCTTTTCTTGTTAGGATATCCTGCCATGGGACCTTACTTATTCTTTTTCTGAGATTATTAAAATTGGCTTTTTTAAAATCCAGCAGACGTGTGTGGCTACACTCTGCTTTCATTTCCTTTGAAATCAACAATTCTAGAAGGACATGGCCACTCTCACCTAGAGTTCCCCTTACTGCCACTTCCCTCACCAAGTCATCTTTGTTGGTCAGAATCAAGTCAAGGATAGCAAATCCTCTAGTTTCTTTCTCCACTTTTTGTAGCAGAAAATTATCAGCCACACAAGCCAGGAGATATTCCACACTTGCAGTGGGTTCAGGGAATAAAACCAATGAAACCAATGCCCTGGATCCATTCCAGTCGGGTTTCAGGCCGCGCCACGGCACGGAAACAGCATTGGTCGCCCTGTTTGATAACCTGTTGAGGGAGGCCGACAGGGGCAAAACGTCTCTGTTGGTCCTCCTCGATATCTCAGCCGCCTTCGATACCGTTGACCACAGTATCCTCCTGGGGAGGATCTCTGGGTTGGGAATCGGTGGTCTGGCGCTTGCCTGGCTCCGATCCTTCTTGGAGGACTGTCCTCAGAGACTACAGCTTGGGGAGAGTGTTTCGGCCCTGTGGAGTCTCAATTGTGGGGTTCCGCAGGGCTCAATTATCTGTCCAATGCTGTTTAATATCTATATGAGGCTGCTGGGTGGAGTCATCAGGGGGTGTGGGGCTTCGTGTCATCAGTATGCTGATGACACCCAGTTCTACATCTCCTTTTCTCCAACAACAGTGGATGCTGTTCTGTCCCTTCAGTGCTGCCTGGAGGCTGTACTGCAATGGATGCAGGAAAATGGACTGAGGTTGAATCTGGACAAGACGGAGGTCCTGAGGGTGGGTGGCCCCTCCATCGGTGGTTTGGGAAACTCCCTCTCTTTTGGGGGAGTGACTCTCACCGTGAAGAGTGAGGTTCGCAGCCTGGGGGTCCATCTGGATCAGGTGCTCACCATGGAAACCCAGGTAGTGTCAGTGGTCCTCTCCACCTATTTCCATCTCTGGCGGATTGCCCAGCTGCGTCCCTATCTTGATGTTGGGGCGTTCACCACTCTGGTCCATGTGCTTGTAGTCTCGAGATTAGACTACTGTAATGTGCTCTATGTGGGGCTACCTTGAGATTGATACGGAAGCTTCAAATGGTGCAGAACGGCCAGACTTCTCACCGGCCAGACTTCTCACCGGGGTGAGAAAATTTCAGCATATTTTTCCCACTCTGGCTGCCTTGCACTGGCTGCCCATTCGTTTCCACATTGATTTCAAAGTGTTAATGATGACATATAAAGCCCTAAATGGTTTAGGACCTCGATATCTAGCGGAACACCTCCTCCCACCTAGATCTACCCAAATCACTCGCTTTAGCCAGGATGGGCGGCTGAGGGGCCTAACGCCGAGGGAGGCCCGAAGAGAAAGAACAAGAAACCTGGCCTCCTTGGCAGTGGCCCCTCACCTTTGGAACAGTCTGCCCTCAGAGATCTGTCTGGCTCCCTCGCTGGGTGTTTTTAAGAGCAAACTTAAGACCTGGCTCTTTAGGCAAGCTTTTCGTCCTGTCGTCACCTGATTATTTTTCCCATCTTGAACTATATTATTACTGTTGTTTTTATTTTATTATGTTGTTTTTACTTTTATCTATTATTGTTAGCCGCCCAGAGTAGACTTCAGTCTAGATGGGCGGGGTATAAATAAATAAATAAATAAATAAATAAATAAATAAGAGATCTTAACCCTAATCCTTGTTAATCTTCCAACACATTGGAACTCCCAATGGCTCTGCAAATGCCCAGGAATCATTCTATGCATGGTTTCTTTTCTTTTTAAAATCATGATGGACAAGAGTTTTAAAAAAGAATCATGCAACAATAATGAATTATTAATAAGGGCTGATGTTGCTAATTAGGTCTACAAATAAATTGAGATGTTGTCCTTGTCTTTTTTTTTTTTTTACAGAACCCACAATTCATAGTGCTGAAATAAGGCTACATAACTTCATTACCAAACATTAATAATACAAGAGCCAGTGTGATGTAATGTTGGACTAGGACTCATGAGTCCTCGGTTCAAATCCCCGACTAGACATGGAAACTCACTGGGGGTGGGAATGGTAAACCTCTCCTTTAACATCTACAATATGTTGAAAATCTTCTTAGGCTCAGTATAACTTGGAAGTGACTTGATGACTCACAACAAGAACAAATAATATAAGCAAAATGCCTCATCGCTAAAACCTCATTCTTTTCCTTTCTAGTTAATTGGTGGTAAACTATACTCTACATTTTGTTTAAATTGATTTTACTGCTGTTGTTCTCTATCCCCCATCTGCCTTTTCCTCCTTATATCAAGAATAGCTCTAGAAGAAATATAAATGAGTTCCAATTGCAGAGGTACTGTGTCACTAATTGGATGATTATAGGGTAATGTAAGTGTAGTAATTGATACTTAATTGTTTTAGCTGGCTGTTGGATGTGAAAATAACAAGAAGGGGAAGCAATGATAATCACAATTAAGGTGTTCCTAGAGCTTTGAAAGTTACTTTTAAAATGTAGTGAAAGACCCTCAGTCTACTTAGTTAGTGCTGTAGTTGCAATTTCAAAAGTAACTTTCTCATCATTCAAAGGAAACTAAATAGATCCTTCTTAGATTTATTTTTCAAAATCATTATATTATAAGTCACTAACCTGTGATATATACAACATAACTTGATATAAGCCCATATGACCTTTTGTTTAAAGGTAACTGGAACGGTTACACTGCAAAAAAGTGAAGTTATAATCTGTTACATTACTATTGCAATATAATGTAAGTATGCCTTAATGATTACAAAAATAAATTAATTGCAGGTAACTAGTTCTTTTGACAGACTGATAGTTCAGAAATCATGTCAAGTTAGGTAATATCCAGGGGTTCCATAATTCACTTTTAAATGAGACTAAAAAAAATTATCTTGTATTGGCTGAAATCCTATTGCATTGGTTTGCAAAAATCATAACTTTTGGAGGTGTATTGCCTCAAGATAAGAAATCTCCACAGGCATTGTCTGTTGCATACTTAGTCATATTATTTGTCATATGACACAGATTTCTTAACTTGCTTTTTAATTCACTTCCAAATTACATCTTTTTACATAACAGCACAACTGGATTTCAGCCATTTTTATTACAAGGTTGTGATAAGAAACACTTAAAGCAGCTTGTAAAATAAAACTTAAAAAACAGTAACTTGACAAATGTATTTAAAAATGTGAATAAAAGTTTAAAAAAGTACAGTGGTGCCTCGACTTACGAACTTAATTGGTTCCGGAACTCCGGTCGTAACTCGAAATGGTCGTAAGTTGAAGCACCATTTCCCATAGGAATGCATTGAAATGCAATTAATCCGTTCCGGCCGAAGAAAAAAAATCACCAAAAAAGCAACAACAACACTGCAAGACCCATCGGAAACGCGATTAATCCGTTCCGGCCGAAGGGGGGAAAAAAAGCAGCAAACAAACCATGCAAATCGGAAATGCAAAAAAAGCAAAGCAGAAAGCAAACAAACCGTGCAAGACCCTTCGGAAATGCAAAAAAAGTCCGAAGCCTCCTGCGATCGCACACTCTCTAACTGCTGGGGTGAAAGAGCTACAAAGAAGCAGCCTCTTCGCCACCAACAGTTAGCAATTTGAATTCCCCGCCTTTTCCCCCTGCCTTTTTCTGTTTGTAACTGGAAGCTCCGGCCGCAAGTCGAAGCACAATTTTGTGGCCGGAGCTGGTCGTAACTCGAAATGGTCGTATGTCAGGATGTTCATAAGTCAAGGCACCACTGTATTTAAATGGACCGGGATACAACTAACATTTTGTAGACAATTTTTGTTGTTTAGTCGTTAAGTCGTGTCCGACTCTTCGTGACCCCATGGACCAGAGCACGCCAGGCCCTCCTGTCTTCCACTGCCTCCTGGAGTTGGGTCAAATTCATGTTGGTAGTTTCGGTGACACTGTCCAACCATCTCGTCCTCTGTCGTCCCCTTCTCCTCTTGCCTTCACACTTTCCCAACATCAGGGTCTTTTCCAGGGAGTCTTCTCTTCTCATGAGATGGCCAAAGTATTGGAGCCTCAGCTTCAGGATCTGTCCTTCCAGTGAGCACTCAGGGTTGATTTCCTTCAGAATGGATAGGTTTGTTCTCTTTGCAGTCCAGGGGACTCTCAAGAGTCTCCTCCAGCACCACAGTTCAAAAGCATCAATTCTTCGGCGGTCAGCCTTCTTTATGGTCCAGCTCTCACTTCCATACATCGCTACTGGAAAAACCATAGCTTTGACTATGCGGACCTTTGTCGGCAAGGTGATGTCTCTGCTTTTTAAGATGCTGTCTAGGTTTGTCATCGCTTTCCTCCCAAGAAGCAGGTGTCTTTTAATTTCGTGGCTGCTGTCACCATCTGCAGTGATCATGGAGCCCAAGAAAGTAAAATCTGTCACTGCCTCCATATCTTCCCCTTCTATTTGCCAGGAGGTGATGGGGCCAGTGGCCATGATCTTAGTTTTTTGGATGTTGAGCTTCAGACCATTTTTGGCGCTCTCCTCTTTCACCCTCATTAAGAGGTTCTTTAATTCCTCCTCACTTTCTGCCATCAGAGTGGTATCATCTGCGTATCTGAGGTTGTTGATATTTCTTCCGGCAATCTTAATTCCGGTTTGGGATTCCTCTAGTCCAGCCTTTTGCATGATGTATTCTGCATATAAGTTATATAAGCAGGGAGACAATATACAGCAATTTAGACAATTTAGGGAACATAAAAAAATCAAATACTCTATACAGAAAATGCTTCTTATGTGATTAAAATGGTGTGGGGGAATTTGGTGTCCCTTAATAGGTAATTCAATTTGTTTGTTTGTTTTGTTTGTTCGTTAAATATGTATACTGCCCCATTAGTGCAAATGTACTACTCTGGGTGGTTTACAATAAACTAAAACAATAAATGTAAATAAAAAACAATAAAACATAATATTTGTATGTCAAATTAAATTTTACTATTTCTTGCAGTTGTTAGACAACTAACTTGAAAAACTGCTGTATTATGTTATTAATGTCTGGTCATGAATTGCTTTGAGTGTGGTTTACTGTGTAAAAAGTAGCATAAACTGATGAAAGATGATGATGTGAAATATTAAACATTAAATATGAACATATCATTTGATCTTAATTCATAGCACATCAATTAATATTGCCTGGAATCTCATGGTGTACTTTGGATCCTGACACATCTGCCAGAATTAAGAACCTCCTTTCCTTCCTTCAGCCACCAATTGATTCTGAAAATCTGCTCTGAAAGTCTGGGATAAGCTCTGGAGCAGACTTTTGCTACAGGTTGTAATAGGATGGGGAAAGAAGGAAGTCCTGATTTGGCTGGCATTGTGTACTGATGAACTCCACAGTTAGATTTTAGCCTCTACCTTCACTCCAATTTGGTAGTTATAAGCAGTTTTGGGGAGTGTTGTGGCAAAGTTAACATCAGAGGTTCAGTCTCATGGTGGAGGGTGGAGCACAGAAAGGGAGTGAGGTAAGACAAACCCTGTGGCAAGCCCCATGGCACAGTGGTTAAATTGAAAGACAGCAGCCAAACCTCTGCTTAAAACTTGAGTTTGATCTCAATGTCTTATATCATTATTTTTAAAATTGCTTTATTTTATATGTTGTTCGCCGCCCAGAGTAGTCTACTGACTAGATGGGCGGGATATAAATTCAATAAATAAATAAATAAATAAATAAATAAATAAATAAATAAATAAATAAATAAATAAATAAATAAATAAATAAATAAATGGGTTCAGGTAGCCGGGTGAAAGGTTGGCTCAGCCTTCCATCCTTCTGAGGTTGGTAAAATGGGTACCCAGCTCACCAGGAGGCAAAGTGTTCCTTGCCTAATTACTTGTAAACTGCCCAGAAAGTGCTCCAAGCCCTATGGGATGGTATATAAGTTGAAACAGCAGAAACAAATCAAAAGAGTTTATTTTACTGGTAAAAGGTACACTAAAGGAGTACACCTTTCTGGCAAAGTTACAAAACCTTCATACTCTTATCTGTAACAGAGTTTATTTAAAATCATGAATTAGCAGACAGCATTCAAACAGTTGGCTAATATGGAGAGTGTTGCTTATGCTGTTGTTGTCACATTGGTAGGAAATAGTTTATGTTTAATGCCAGAAGTCAGTGAATGTTCTTTACTAAGCCTGAGAAGTATCTTGGGGACTGATAAAAATACTGCCGCTTGTGCGGTTAGGGCAGAAACAGGTTTTCACTCTCTCTATAGTTACTCAGTGACTAAAGTTATCACCTATTGGATGAGAGCTCAGAGAATGGATTCATATAGACTTCCCAAGCTCTGATTAGTAGAACATAAGAACATATTGACTCTCCACTCAATATTTATTTTCAAAAGGCCCTCAGGCAAAAGAAATTCTCAAACAAAGAGTCCTGGATATTAGTGCTCAAACAGATATAGAACTGCTTTCTAAGAACAAGTCCTTAGGTTGGTTATCCAAGAACAAAATTGTTTTTCAGTCCGAGAAATATTTAGAAATAAACCTGTCTCAATCTCTTTGAAAGGCTTTTACCAGACTCAGATTCGAATTGCTGGACTCCATGACCAAACATGGTCGCTTCCATCAATTGCCTTACCACGAAAGAATCTGTATCTGCGGTAATATTGAAGATATTACACATATTTTATTTGACTGTGAGCTATATTCCACTGCTAGGCAAAACTATTTATCCGCCCTGCTGGGGAAAACAGCCCATTGGAATGTGAACTTTAGACTTTTCTATTTTCTTCAGAATGCCAATACGAAAGTTGTCCGCAATATAGCAAAATTTATATCTAAGGCGACAGGCATAAGATCTCATTACATTGATCAAATAGAGGTTCCCTGCAGGGGTGACTCACTTAATTAAAATATGTACGTGTTGTTTTATATTTTACTATTGAAATGTATTTTATCTCATTTTAGCTGTTTATTTTGGATCTGTGTGATTTGTATGCTTTTTGATATGGTCAAAATGACTAATCAAATAAATAAATAATAAAAATAATAAATACTAAGCTTGTCCAGGTGAACCTTTGACATGACAGTCTGACGAGTTATATTAATCGTATCATGCACAGCAATTAGTTAATATTAACTGGCTATACCAATTCATTACTGACCAGGCCATTTCTACTGTCTGAACAATGACAGAAGAAATAATGGAACAAAGAAATAGGCAAATTTTGAATTTTCCTTTACAGGGAGGCAATTTTATTCAAGGAATAGAAGGAGGACATTAGCTGTTGTTATTATTATTATTATTGTTAAAAATGCAGGAGCTTCTAATCAGTATAGGTAAGTGGGCCCTATATGATGGGTCCAAAAAATGGGGAAGTCTCTGAACTCCCAGCATGTCCCAGAGTTCAGTCCCAATACCTGCTGAAGAAAGAACAGTTCTTCCAAAATGTCTGGGCATAAGTCTGCATCTAAACATTTGTGGTTTTCTCTTTTCTTCTCTGAGTTGTTTAGTGAGATGACATCTAAATGATAATCACATATCAGCCTGGAGATAAAAATAATAATTGACAGTCCCTTGTTCCTCAACAATTGTAAATACAAGCATTTTTTAAAAAAATACTTAGTCACTTGCTGTAATATCTAACAAAGATTTCAGGTAATTTCATGCTATCTACTGCATCAAGAGTTTGTATTTGATTTATTTAATTTCTTCTTTTAGGAATGAATCCCTTTCAACCACAGTAGAGTGAAAAGAAAAGAAAAAAAAACAGAACAGAAAAAGAGAGAAAGAGAGAGAGGGAATCCTTTTGTTTACCACTGAGAAAAGCAACCCAGTTCAGAGTGGAAAACATTCTCACAAGGCAGAAAGATCACTGCCTGGTACAAAGGGTAGAGGTTGGCACACTGGCAATGCAGTAAATGCCTGAAGAGGATAATAAGGTGCCTTTGTTAAAATGATGAACAGACAGAACACTAAAGGAAATGCACCTTCTATGAAGAGCTGTCACACTCTGATTGATACAACATTTCCTCCCTAATAAGCCTGTCCCTCCTCTAATGGATCGTAATGGCCCATCGTGGTCCATTTAAAAAGACAGCCTGATGCAGGTATCAGGACAGGAGAGCACCTCAAAGGCCACACCAATTTGTGCTGCATTGGAAAAGAAAAACCATGCAGGAAAAGTAGTTCCAGCCTGATATCAGTTTTTGCCCCAAATTAATATTTTTCTGTACATGATGGTGCACCTTTGTTTTATGCAGAAAATGGGTTGGTTTCTTGGGGGGGGGGGAGGTGGAGCTCACACACACATCCAACAAGAAAGTGACATTAGGATATCTCAGTGGTGTGTGGAAGACGCAACAGGGAGACAAAAAAATGCTAAGAATGTGAATTTCTTTGAGCACACATCAATCCCTGCTTATGAAGTAAGTTTGGATCTTCCAGACACAGTAGAACACCCACTCTTTATCTTTGCTGTTTTCAAAAGTAGCTAGTTTTTAGTTACAAACTGCTGGCCAGTTGTAGGAAATGGACACTTGTAGGAAATGGACACTTTCATCCATGTTGTCATCTCCCACAAACACAGGATGAAGTGGCAGCAAATGGCCCAGCACAATCCAGAACTTGAACTCTGTAATATTCTTCCTCCATCATTTAGTGAGATCAACCCCCTGTGATTATTAGTTACAATTCCATCACTGCTGGATAGCTCACTGCTTGTAAGTATCTGGTTGGGGAACCAGAGGTTGGGAGTTTGATTCCCCACTGTGCTTCTGTGACAGGGTCTGGACTCGATGATCCATAGGGTCCCTTGCAACTGTGCAGTTCTAAGATTCTAAGATTAAAGACTAACGTTATTCCTCCTTAAGTTACACAATGTAATTATGCCTTAATTACTGTTATACAATGTAATTATGCCTTAATTACTGAAAAGGGTAAATTTAAGTAACTAGCTATTTGTAGTTGACTTCTAAACATAGTGTACAATTCAGTCAGGCTTTACATGGGCAGAGAGGACATTATTTGAAAAGAAAACACATTGGTCAATGTTTATTGTTTCATACTGATTTAAGGTTACTTTCATGGTGACAAGGATAGTAACCATCCCATGCATGCCAAAATGGGATATTGCTATGTTAGGCTTGCTTTGCCAGATGTTGCCGGTGGTACTTTTCTTCTGTCTTGGGAACACTGTTGGCTTTAACCAATACCCTTTGAAACCATTTGGGCCATCGGTTATTCTTTTGTTCTCTAGCTTCTCTGTGGGGGAGCAATGTTTTAGCAAAAGTGGTTTGTATCCTCTTAGATTTCTCAGATAGGTGGGGCTGCAGTGCATTTGATCCATGATTAAGATGAGTTTCAATGGCTCCTCTCTGATTCATGAAGGCTTAGCACAGAACCATTAATCACATGGTTTCTGCTTTTCCTGAAACCTCTTTCCACGTTATAGGGAAGGTGAGAAACTGAAGGGACCATCCCAAAGAAGCTCTGCAAGAAACAAAAGTAAGAGGCTTCTAAAGAAACCAGGATGTGGGTATACAGAGCTTTCAGACTTATCTGAAAAGACTTATCTCATCTTAATGAGATTACAAAGGGGCATGGATGGGAATTAGAAGGAGGAACAATTTATCAAGGAAGATGACAAACAAGTAGCCAGCAATTGCAAGAAGGTCAGATTCAGAAAAAGAAACTATTTCCAGATGTGAAGAACAGGGGAAAGAAATGTATTTCTTCATTTAAACCTTTGGGGGCCAGTGTACCCAGTCAATCTCCATTTCCGACAAAACCTTATCATTGCTCGCATGGACAGCATCCATAGGCCAGAACGGTAAATCCTTTACAGGAGGGCAGTTTTTCATGTAATGACTGACCAAAGGGGTTCCCTATCGTTTATTCCTAATATTGCCTAGACACTCCTCCCTTATACGTACTTTAAGGGCCCTGGATGCTTTTCCTATATAGAGCTTATTACAGGGGCATCTGATGGCATACATTGCCCAGCTGGTGTTGCAAGTGGTGAATCTTCTCATATTATACATATTTCTTACCATTATGGTGATCCACAAACTCAGTCATTGTACATGTGTATTGGCAATAAATGTAATGTCCACAAAAATAGTGACCGTGTGGGGGTATTGTACCTGTTTTCTACAACATGATCAGGGTAGCCATTATCTCTTAAACGGTTTATTAGTATCTTAGATTCCTGGGGGGGTTGGAATCCTCTTTTCTGGCACAGTTTCTTCTGATTCTTAAAAACCACCCATAAGGGAAATTACATCTTACTGATCTAGGATGAGAGCTGTCAAATCTAAGGTATGTATTGCAATTGGATGGTTTTCTGTAAGGTGTTGTGTATAATTTACCTCTTTTTAAAAACAGTTAGATCTAAAAATGTATTTCTTTATGGTGATAAGAAGTATCAAATTGGATGTTCATATTTATGGAATATGTGTGTGTTATACGCTGTTAAGTCAGAAGCAACTTATGGCGACCATAATAGGGCTTTCAAGGTGAGATATTTAAGGAGTGGTTTTACCAATTCCACTGCACCAGTCAGTTCCCATGGCTGAGCAGAGGTTTGAACCCTATTCTCCAGGATACTAGTCCGTCACTCTATCCACTACACCACACTGGGAATCCTTTATGGAGTTTGCCAAAACTTATTAAATCCTTTTCATTAATCTTCCATATAGCAAACACATCATCTATGAGTCTAAACCACTTTATGAGATGATTTGCAAAGGATTATTAGTGACAGTCACAGTTTTCTCAAAGGACTCCATCTAAAATAGAGGATTGTTCTCCCACAGTGTCATAATTAATCTACTGGAGCTGTGTGCAGACCAAATGAAGGGAAAAGATCTAATATAGATATATAAAAAGATAGATATAAAAATCAACAGTATGTATAAAATATAATGGCTACAATTGTTAATTAAATGTAATACTACTCTAGAAGAATATTCTCTTTGTTAATAATATATAAAATAATTACTTTAGATGGTTACACATATTGCAATGTAAAATTGGAATACATATAACCCCCACTTTTAAAAATTTTATACAGTACAGCCAGCCCCTGAAGAAGGCCATAAATTCAGGCTGAAATATGTTGGGTAATTTTAAATTGAAATTAAAAAAATATTTTATTTTCTTGCATCCAGAGACTGCAGTTTCTCCTTCTGAATCAGATTTGCTGGATGTACCCATTCCTTTTGTTCCTAGGGACAAGGTCAGGAAAGTGCTCAGGCTTATAAGAGCCATTAGAGTTAAACACAAAAAGGGCTTTTCAGCTGTGTTTGAAGCAAGAGGAAGAATGAGAAACAGGCAGGTCTGCTGAGTAGAGAAGATGGAGAAAAAAATGATGGGTAACACAGAAAAGATGGAATGGCTCGACATCTACTTTGCCACTATCTTCTCCCAAAAGGAAAACATTGCTCAGCCCAGTGCAAGTAGGATAATGAAGGCAGTAAGAATACTGCTACCCAAGATGGATGAACAGATGGGAAAGGACCCTCTAGCTACATCAGAAAACTTCCAGTCTCCAGGGCTGGATGGATTGCATTCAAGGAAATGGAAGAAAGCTGCAGATGTAATCTCAGAGCCTCTATGTATAATATTTGTTACACCTCACCTAGAGTACTGTATCCAGTTTATGGCTGCCACTGTTTAAGAATATATATTGACAAACTGGAATCTGTCTAGAATAGAATGTCCAAGATAGTAATGGAAACAATCCCTGATAAGGAGCAGTCATTTTTAGTGTAGAGAAGAGAAAACAGAAAGGACAGCTGTTTTCAAATATGTGAATGGCTGTCAGGCAGAAGACGGAGCCAACTTGTTTTCTGCAGCTCCAGAGCGTAAGTCTCAAAAGAATGGATTTGAATTAAAGAAAATGTTGTGACTGTGTATAAATGATGTCCTAAATGCATCAAGACAGATATTATTTATGCATCATCATCCATTCCAGGTTTAAGTAGCAAACAAACAAGCAAACAAACAAAACCCCAACAACCTGTTAGGATTCAAGAAGCTTTTGGTAACTGTAATAAAATATGGGATATGCAGCTGAACAGCAAATTACATAGTGGGAGGCATAGATAAATCCTGTGTTGATGTTGTAAACGAAACACCTACTATGGCATCTTTTTTATTTATTGTAAAGTAGTATACATAAAGGCATTGTTGAAGCAATTTTTTTTACAGCCAGGTAGTCACTCTCTACCAGAAAAAGATGGAACCACAGGCAAACATTGTAAGATTTAATGTTAAGGGATTCAGACCTATCTCTTGAGCCAGTGTTTCTGAAGAAAAAGATCCTGCCTTGAACACAATATTATACTAGAGCAAAGACTCGAAGAGCTGATGTTGTGATATATACTGCTGTGATGTAGAGAGTATGTGTGTGCTATTGCTGTTATGTGTTGTCAAATCACTTCCAACATATGGTGACCCTATCGTTTAATAGTCACTATAAGTCTTGCCCTGCATTAATAGCCCTGCTTAGGTCTTGCAAACTAAAGACTACAGTTTCCTTTATTGAGCCAATCCATCTCTTGTTAGGTCTTATTGTTTTTCTACTGCCTTCCACTTTTCCTAGCTTTTTGCCTTTCCCAGTCACTCCTCTCTTTTCATAATATGTCAAAGTATGAGAGCTTCAGTTCAATCATTTTAGCTTGAAGTGAGAATTCAGGCTTGATTTGATCTAGAACCCATTTATTTCTCTTCCCGGAAATCTGTAGGATGTGTAAAGTTTCCCTTTGTACTATATTTTGAAAGAACTGATTTTTTTCTCCATCATCTTTCCTCATTTTCCAGTTTTCATATCTGTATGTAGTAATTTAGAATGTCACAGTCTATGACCTTTGTCATGGTCTCCATGATATTGTTGTTGTTTAGTCGTTAAGTCATGTCCGACTCTTTGTGACCCCATGGACCAGAGCACACCACGCCCTCCTGTCTTCCACTGCCTCCCGGAGTTTGGTCAAATTCATGTTGGTAGCTTCAGTGACACTGTCCAACCATCTCGTCCTCTGTCGTCCCCTTCTCCTCTTGCCTTCACACTTTCCCAACATCAGGGTCTTTTCCAGGGAATCTTCTCTTCTCATGAGATGGCCAAAGTATTGAAGCCTCAGCTTCAGGATCTGTCCTTCCAGTGAGCACTCAGGGTTGATTTCCCTCAAAATGGATAGGTTTGTTCTCTTTGCAGTCCAGGGGACTCTCAAGAGTCTCCTCCAGCACCACAATTCAAAAGCATCAATTCTTCGGTCAGCCTTCTTTATGGTCCAGCTCTCACTTCCATACATCACTACAGGAAAAACCATAGCTTTGACTATGCGGACCTTTGTCGGCAAGGTGATGTCTCTGCATTTTAAGATGCTGTCTAGGTTTGTCATCGCTTTCCTCCCAAGAAGCAGGCGTCTTTTAATTTCGTGGCTGCTGTCACCATCTGCAGTGATCATGGAGCCCAAGAAAGTAAAATCTGTCACTGCCTCCATATCTTCCCCTTCTATTTGCCAGGAGGTGATGGGACCAGTGGCCATGATCTTAGTTTTTTTGATGTTGAGCTTCAGACCATTTTTGGCGCTCTCCTCTTTCACCCTCAGTAAGAGGTTCTTTAATTCCTCCTCACTTTCTGCCATCAGAGTGGTATCATCTGCATATCTGAGGTTGTTGATATTTCTTCTGGCAATCTTAATTCCGGCTTGGGATTCAGTCCTGCCTTTCTCATGATGTATACTGCATATAAGTTAAATAAGCAGGGAGACAATATACAGCCTTGTCGTACTCCTTTCCCAATTTTGAACCAATCAGTTCAAAATGATATACCCTTACACTAAAAGAGCTCTTTGAGATTCTTCATAGCAGCCATTCCAAGTCTCAGTCTTCTTATGGTTTCTTGGCAGCTATATTCATTTTAGTTGATGATTGAAACAAAGTGCAGAAAATTTCAAACAATATTGATTTATTCCTTTTTAACCCTAACATTTTGTAATTCTTCTGTAGTCATTGTTTTTGTCTTCCTGACGTTCAACTGTAATCCTGCTCTTGCTCTTTCTTTTTAAAACTTTCATCAGTTCATGTTTCAACTGCATCTCTTAGTAATGTGGAAATAGCTCAGACTTGACTTTATTGTGTTTCTCTAAATGCCACACTTTTTTTTCTGTTTATAACTTTTGCACCAAATACAGACAGCAAATAGTTGTGAGCTGGTATAACTTACTAAGAGGAGAATTCTGTGTAAATTCTGGTAGCAAATTACAACTAATTTACGAAGTGACAGTCAAATCCTTGCTTGTGTGCCTTGTATGATACACAACTAGGCACAAGACCAGCACCTTGTTAATTATCTTGCATTTGCCACCACAACCTAAGCAATTTCTCTTACTCCAGAGTAAGACTGCATTGGATTTTGGCATAATCGTTTCCCCCCCCCCAACCTTTTATTCATACATGTCTAAACATACAAACTTAAAAAACACTAAAGATTTAACAATAATGAACAAAAAACATTACAACTAAACATCCATCCTTCCCCTGTGGATCAGAGATTTCATCGTTGTCTGGTCATCAAAGGATTCCGGTGAGCACTGGTTCGCTATAAACTAATTCCCCCCCTAAATTCCTATCTTTTCCTGGGGCCAATTATATATCAGCTTCCAGCTTTGCTTTACAAAGTCTCTTGGTTGATCCCGTAGTGTCTCTGAAAGCATGTCTAGTTCTGCAATGTCCAATAGCTTAATAACTCATCCATCATTGGTGTCTCTACATTCTTCCATTTTTGGGCCCAGAGTAACCTAGCTGCTGTGAATATATACAGTAGACTATATTTTATTTTCTTGTCAATAATTTCTGGCATTATATTCAATAATAACATTTCATGTTTAAAACTTAATTTTTGTTGAACAATCTCTTTTGCCATTTCCCAAACCTGTATCCAATTTTCTTTTTCTTTTTCGCATGACCACCACATATGATAATAGGTCCCTGGATTTTTTTTTTACATTTCCAACAAACATTGCTGATCCCTTCTGACATTTTTGCCAATCTTACAGGAGTAAAATGCCATCTGTGAAACATTTTAAGGATAGGCATGATTGTTTTGACTCAGTGGGTGGGGAATGCTAAAGACAAGGACAGTGCTGGTAAAGTTTCAGTTGACAGCAAGAGCAAGAGTAAGCAAACAAGAAATGTAGCTCCTTTTCCTCAAGAGTAGAATTGTCTTATCACCTTGATTTAAATTTTAAGATTTCATCTCTTTGGAAATACTGGTTACTCTCTATGTTGGACAGTACAAGAGAAGATTCTGTGAGACAGGGATGTTTTGAGACTGATGCCTTGGCTTCAGGAATAAAAATATTTTTCTGGACAACTCATTTCTTCAACAAACATCTTGTACTGGTGCCTTGTTCACCAACAACTCATGCTTATTTAAAATGCTGTCTCTGCAAAGTTATGAATAATGACTGCAATATTAATTTAAAATATTAACCCCATAGAATCTAAGAGAATGGTACACTGACATCAAAAACTGTTTTAGAAGAACACATAATCACAATAGTCTGTGTTTTGTCATCATATATAAATATGCTGGGATGTACACTGTAATATCAGGGTGTTGACAGTCATCAGCAATCAGAATTTTAAACATGGGCTATATTCAGTTTCCTTCAAGAACTGATTTATAGTCGGTGTAGTGATAAATTTGGAAGTGCATGTGCTCATCAAGACAGCTCTTATTCACCAGTGTACTCCATAGGGAGAGTTTAAAAAAAGAGAGAAGGCAGCTGGATTGGAGCATATCAACAAACAAGAAGTGAGCCTTTTTAAAAAATTAATGGCTCTTAATAGCCCACTCAAGACCCAGTCACTCTCAAATATTTGTCATTACAACAGGTATAGCTTGCAGCAATAGACTGTTCCCGGGAAAATGCATTTTTCTTGCAGCTACTGTGAGAATTGTATCTAAACTCACAGGGGGTGGAGCAGATGATGGCATAATCCCTTTCACATGCAAAGTCCTGGGGTTTTGACTCTGAAAGTCCTGGTTCCACTACATTACTCTATTATTCTCATTTAGGTAGCTAGTCTGTTTCATGCATTTATGCTCTGTCCTTCAAAATGCCTGGCTTGTGATAAAACATAAAATACAAACCCACCAGGAATCAATAATAAAGCAACAAAACAACAGTTACCTGTGCTAGTAATGAAAGACAGGAGGGATGAGAAGAAGATTGTCTGCATTTTAACTGCTAGCTTTACAGAATATTTTCAGGCCACTGGGCTTGATGTATAGGTCCCACAGCTTCTTATCACTGACCACATTGGCCTGGCCTGATGGAGGATATAGACCAAAACATTTGGAAGTCTAAAGGTCTCATTTAATGAATTAGACCAATGGGGTAAAAGATGACAAAGTTTTGGGAACGCAGGCAGCAGGTTCTACAAAGATAGCAAGTGGCCCACCTTCAAAAATGCTGCCTGGAGTACAACAGCTGGAATTCCAACCGACTGTGCTGATTGGAGAGTTCTGGGGGTTGTAGTCCAGCAATGTGAACTGCTCCAAACTCTTGAGGAGCTCTGGGAATAAAGTAGTTAACAAGAGCTTCCTATGTTTAAAAACACCAGGTCAGAAGGTCTTCCAGGTACTGAAGCTTAAAAGGATCAACATGAGTGGCCTTTTTTGTTGCACTCACTTGATGCTCTGGATTCAATTTCAGTCATTTCAAAAGGTTTTCAGTTGAAAAAAAAAACAAAAAGCAAGAAAACCCAGAAAAGAAACATAGTAGTAGGTGTGTGTGTTTGTGTGCGTGCACATGCTGTCAAGTAGATTCCGACTTACAGCAGCCCTTTCCAGGGTTTTCCCTGGACAATACACAGAAATGGTTTACCATTAGAGGGTATCAAATCCACTGTGGAGCCTGCTCTTTTGATTCCCCACTAATTCAAAATGCAATCAGGAACACAAAATATAGTTTAAGCACAAGCATATTTTTGGTGTTGTATCACACGAAGCAAAAATGTATTTATTTTGTTTAGTACTAGAAGTTAAAAAAGAGTTATGGTTTCAGGAACAATATATTAAAATTATAGCTTCTGTTGATCGAGCATCAGGTTGGTTTTGTTGCTGGATGCAGAAAGATGGTAAAGTTACAGTATAAGTTTGAATGTTAACTACACTGATGAAAAAGGAACTCAAAGCTGTATTACTTCTCCATTGAAATCCTTTATGTCATGAATAAAGAGGAAACTTAAGTTCACATGGGTCCATAATGAACCCGGACAAGATGGAAATCCTGCGGGTGGGCACCCTGAGTGTCTGCAGTCTGGGTGCTTCCGTTTTCTTTGGGGGTGTGTGTCACTCTTTCCGCGAAGGATAAGGTGCGCAGCTTGGGCGTCCTCTTGGACCCAGTGTTGTCAATGGAATCTCAGATATCATCTGTGGTCTGCACCACCTATTTCCACCTAATGCGGATTGCCCTACCTTGACACATGGTCCCTCACCACACTGGTCCATGCACTGGTAAGTGGTCCACCACAGTGGTCCACCACTTCCTCTCTCGACCCTTGCCCGGCCTGGCTAATCAAAGCAGCCAGGCCTATAACAATTGAATGGGCCACAGCAATAATTAATGGGTCTCTTCAGGAGAGCAAGGTCTCCCTAATGAGGAGACACTCATTAGGCCCATTAGGAAGAAACCAAATTTGGTGGCGGATGACATTGGCAATTATAGGCCCGTTGCCAATGTTTCCTTCCTTAGTAAAGTGGTGGAGAGGGTGGTGGCTGACCAGCTTCAGGCTCTTTTGGATGAAACCAATGCCATGAATCCGTTCCAGTCGGGCTTCAGGCCGCGCCATGGCACAAAAACGGCATTGGTCGCACTGTTCGATGACCTGCTGAGGGAGGCTGACAGGGACAAAATGTCCTTGTTGGTCCTCCTTGATATCTCAGCCGCCTTTGATACCGTCGACCACGGTATCCTCCTGGGGAGGCTCTCCGAGTTGGGAATCGGTGGGCTGGCACTCGCCCGGCTCCGATCCTTCTTGGAGGACCGTCCTCAGAGAGTACAGCTTGGGGAGAGTGTTTCGGCCCCGTGGAGTCTCAATTGTGGGGTTCCGCAGGGCTCGATTATCTCCCCAATGCTGTTTAAAATCTATATGAGGCCGCTGGGTGCGGTCATCAGGGGGTGTGGGGCTTCGTGTCATCAGTACGCTGATGACACTCAGCTCTACATCTCCTTTTCACCTACCTCAGTGGATGCCGTTCTGTCCCTTCAGCGCTGTCTGGAGGCTGTACTGCGATGGATGCAGGAGAATGGGTTGAGGCTGAACCCGGACAAGACGGAGGTCCTGAGGGTGGGCGGTCCCTCCATTGGTGGTTTGGGAAACTCCCTCTCTTTTGGGGGGGGGACTCTCACCACGAAGAGTGAGGTTTGCAGCTTGGGGGTCCATCTGGATCCGGCACTCACCATGGAAACCCAGGTGGCATCAGTGGTCCGCTCCGCCTATTTCCATCTGTGGCGGATTGCCCAGCTGCGTCCCTATCTTGATGGTGGGGCCCTCACCACTCTGGTCCATGCGCTTGTAATCTCGAGATTAGACCACTGCAACGCGCTCTACGTGGGGCTACCTTTGAGATTGATGCGGAAGCTTCAAATGGTGCAGAATGCGGCGGCCAGACTCCTTAGTGGGTCGAGAAAACATCAGCATATTTCTCCCACTCTGGCTGCCTTGCATTGGCTGCCCATTCGTTTCCGCATTGATTTCAAAGTGTTAATGATTACATATAAAGCCCTAAACGGTTTAGGACCTCGATACCTAGCAGAACGCCTCCTCCCACCTAGATCTACTCGAATGGACTGGCTACCTGTCCATTTCCATGCTGGCTTCAAGGTGATGGTGTTAACATACAAGGCCCTAAATGGTTTGGGACCTCGTTATCTGGCAGAATGCCTCCTTCCAACTAGATATGCTCGCCCTGTAAGATCTTCCCAGGCTGGGTGGCTGAGAGTTCTGATCCCAAGAGAGGCTCAGAAAACAGCAACCAGAAGCCGGGCCTTCTTGGCGATTGCCCCACAACTGTGGAATGGTCTCCTGCTTGAAATCCTCCTGGCCCCTTCACTGGGAACCTTCAAGTGATCATTGAAAACATGGTTATTTAGACAGGCCTTCCCGGACTCCATGATATCCTGATACTTTAACATGCTTTAACAACCAGATATTCAACCCTCCGCCATGCTTTCACTATTTTATTTTAATGTTTTTATTGGTATTTTTTCCATTTCGTTTAAACTGTATTGATTATTTTGTCTTACTGTTCCGTTTTATTGTATTGTATTATCATACTGTGTAAACTGCTCAGAGTGGCCTGGGTTGCCAGATGGGCAGTATAGAAAATAAATAAATAAATAAATAAATAATGAAAAAAGCAATAAACCTGAGGACAATCAATCAATTGATCGATCGATCAATCAATCAATATTGTATTATGATTAGTATTAGATGCATGCTAAGATTAGCATTTTTCAGCTAGGAAACAATAGCATCAGCATTCTGAGAAAATATTTACACATGTATTAGATGTACACCTCAAATTGAGAATCTAACCAATCATCTATCATACTGGAATGACTTATTAGTATTTGTAAAATATGAATTATACTTGGTGCAACTGAGCATTGCCTCAGGGCTTCTTGTGCTGAAATTAAATCTATTTTAAATTGGTACTCTGGATGCTGCTAATCACATTTCAAACTATGCCAAGCAATTATGATTTGTCATAACATGACAAATACAGTAAACAGATAAATATGTTTGTACTAGATGGGTGGAAGAGATTGTATAATTCCAACCACCCCTCTTTTCAATTCTGCCCCCTGATTTTCTTTGCATTATGTTTAATCTGTCACTGCTTTCTCTACACTTTCCTCTAATCCTCCTCATATTTTTTTTACCTCCGAAATCATGCTTTATTGATTCTTCTGTGGTACTAAAAGCTGCAGCATGATATATGCACTCAAATTGAACTTCCATTTCCACATCAAGCTGTTCACACCTTATATCCCATAAGACTAAGCCATGGCGTCAACGACTGTGAAATGTGCCGCCATCGGACATTTAAAGCAAGGCAGAGCAATTACAGTGTGTGTATGTATCCAAATTAAAAAGTGGTGCACTGCATAGAGCCTAATATTGATTTTCCAGATTTTGTCAGGCTCTTGTGTAACTTCTCAGCCAAGTGGAAAGGTGGTTTTCTCTGGATGGGAGCTTCTCCTTTCTTGCTTCTGAATAATTGCTTCACATCTGAATCCAGAGGGCATCACCTGGATGCAGAAAGATGACCTGGAATGTGTTTCACTTTTTCTCACTTATGTTTATACCTAAAGTCTAACATTTCCTGAGTATCAGTAAAATGCTACACAGCCTATACATCATAGGAGTAGGGTGGCCACTGATACATCATTAGAAAGAAATACATGGATCACCTCCTCACAATTAATTACATGTGCTTATCGATATGCACAGATGTATAAGGTGATCTATCTATCTATCTATCTATCTATCTATCTATCTATCTATCTATCTATCTATCTATCTATCTATCTATCTATCTATCTATCTATCTATCTATCTATCTATCTATCTGAGCAGAATTACAATGCCTATCACTCAAGTGAGAAAGACAGCAACCACACGACCTGTGCCTGCTGAGTCTGTTGTCCAGATGAACAGTGTGGATGGACAACTTTCGGTTGTTTATATTTAAGTCAGACTCGGACTGCAGAGCCGTTCAAATGGAGGACACTTTAAAAAGAAAGCCTGTTCTCTGGTGGATCCTGAAAAGGAGGACTGTCTTGCCTAAAAGAGGACATGTGGCCTCCCCTAGATAGGAGTGATGATCTTCTATTTTGGTTAGTGAGAATTTAGAGTGGAAGAGATTAGTGACAGGCATATAGATTTTTAAAAAATGGAATATGGATAAAAAAAGATAAAGGAACATAATGTAGTAATATCAGGCCAAAGGGGTATCATACAATGTAAGAGGGCAAACATTGGTCTTGGATAGACATGGGGACGAATATAAAAACAAATCAGGATATCCAACGATTATCCCTGATTTGTCAGATATTCATTGCTTTGTATTCTTGGGATCCAGAGACCCTGATGAATACGAAGCAATGAATATAACCCTTTTATATTCATCCCTTCATTCCCTATCTGCTTATGTGGATCAGCTGTTTCTCGGGGGCATAAGCAGAGAGTGATTTTCCCTTTGGATGGCTTGGTTCCCCTTTCCTCCTCTTCCTATGCCCCTGCGGCATAGGAAGAGGAGGGAAGGGATCAAAGCAGGATCAAAGCAATCCCCGCAAAGTCAGCGGGGGTGGGGGATCGCTTTTGATCCCTTTTCCCCTCCTCTTCCTATGCCGCGGGGGCATAGGAAGAGGAGAGAAAGTGGGACCCAAGCCATCTCGCAGCCCTGCTGCCTTTGCAAAGACAGCGGGGATGGGGGATCGCTTTGATCCCTTCCCTCCTCTTCTTATGCCACACGGCATAGGAAGGCTGTGGAGGCCGGGGCTTTTTTTTAAAGATAGCTCCATGGGCTGTCTAAAAAAAAAAAAGACCTGATGAACCGACTAATTGGTTCGTTGTTTGTCGGGCCACTGGGGGGCAATTCGTGGGTCGTCAGTTGCCAAGTTTGACAACCCACGAACCAAGATGAAGTGCCATTTTGGCACTTTGTCCCCATCTCTAGTCTTGGAAAATGGAAGTAGAAGCAGCAACAGCCATCTGTACAAAGAACTGTGACTGTGGAAGGCCGAGACTTAGTTTGTGTGATGCACTGGCTCACAAACCACTGTTTTTTTCACTTCCTAAGGCTTCTCATAATTTAGTCCTTTCAACTGCTGTAGTTATTCCCTTTGTTTTTATAAAGGAACTAGATTAAAATGTTTGGAAACTCCAACTGCTCCAAAATGCTGAAGTCAAATTGTTGACCAGGACTGGTTACAGCAAATGCTGTTGTTTCAAAATGTGCAGTTCCCTTTTTAAAACAGCTTTACTGGCTGGCTCTCTATTTCTAGGCACAGTTCAAGATGCAGGCAATGATCTATAAAGTCCTATATGGCTTGAGTCCATGTTATTTGCATCTGTATTCTTCCTTACGGACCTGCCTGGATTTTTGGAACCTTTTGGGGAAGCCCTTTGGTCATTCCCCATCACCGCTGTGCTCTCTTTAGGAGGCCGTTCACCCAATCCTGCCACCTACACCTCAAGAAAGAAGGCAATTTAATGGCAACACTTTAGAAGCTTTTCTTGATGGCTGCTAGCAGGTATGGGTGTGCAGTTGGGTTTTTTGGACTACAAGTTCCATGATTCTCTCCCTCTCTCTCTCTCTTTTGAGTCCCACCTTCCAGAGTCAGATCTTACAAACATCTAAATCATACTTACCTGGAGAAAAAGCTCAGCTGGCAGGCTTCATGCCTTGCATAGGCCTAACTTCCTGTTAAAAAATGAAGCTTCTGACCAGCCACCGGGTCTTCACAGCTGATGACATCATCCTAATTGTGTGGCACAGCTCTACCAATAGGATTTCACCCATTATTACTTTCAATGCAATCTATAAATATCTATGACTTCTCACCATTTTGTTTACTATTTCAGTAATTTAAAAAACCTTTTAATATGGTTCTGAATTAAGGACACCATCCATTACCTCCCTGGAGCAAAATTATGGGTATAAAAATCCAGTTTTCAGATTGGTGTGATTGCACACTCTTTTTTTCCACCTTCATTTTCTCCTACTTGAGAAGATTCAAATGTTTGAATTGCCTCTTGGGATCCAGCTGCACCTTTAGTAGTATTTGAGGCACTTCTTATTTTTTTTAGCACTATCTGCTTCACAGTGTACGTAAGACATTACATTGCTTTAATGGAGCTCTGAGAATAGAACAATGGTTTGCACCCACTGATATAGATAGATATTCACCTGGGCTAATATATTTAACGTACTATCTGCTTCGAGGGAAAAAGAAAGCATTTAGAATCAAGTCATTCAGTTTGTAGCAATGCTTTGAAGCTGCCTACGTAATATGGAATATCAAAAAATTGCAACAATGGTAAAATGTCAAGAAAATAAAGAAAGTATTATCTGTTAACCTTTAAAAAAAAAAAGGAAGAAAGGAAATGTAAGTCTATTCATCTGCTCAAGCTCTGCATAACCATCAGCGTTCCTGGAGAATAATGGCACCAAAAATTATTTCCTCTGTTGTACAGGACACTTTTAAAAGAAATTTCCTGTGCAATTGACTTGCTAAGTGGAAGAGGAAAACTGTATGCAATGAGCAGTCTTTACCAGAAGAAAAACTCTTGTTGAGAAAAGGTTTCTCTGGAATCTTACCCATCCATAAGTAGAAGATAATTTTTTACAGGAACATATCAAAAGACCTACAGAAACAGAATGAATAATTGGACAATTTATTTCCATAGAGCTGCGCGAGTTTTGAGTTTGGATTACATCCAACTCAACTGCAGGCATTATGATTCTGTTTATTTCCATTGAAAACAGTCCTGTGGAGTAGAAGGCCTGGAATTCAACAGGTCTGCCCTCAGTTTTATGCCCCGTTTCAGAACCTACAGTTGATGGGAACACTGCCAGTGGAAAAATGATGGGACATAACAGCCACTTTAAGGGAGATCCCTGTGAAGTGACCCTCTCCAGTGTGATCAGACACACACCTTTCCTGCCATTTGATCACACCTTCAGTCTGGTGTTCCTAAAAGCAGTGGAGTCAGACTGAGGAAGTTTTTGTATCAGATGTTCAAATAATGTTTCATTAATAAGAAAACTGTTAGCTCCTGTAGCTCCTAAGGCACTTGACAATGTCCCATTAAAGACCTAATAGAGCTGTGGGTTGGGTTTGGTACTGGAATAAAAATATGTGTCATTATCCCTTTGTGTTGCCTTCTGATCAAGCTTGGACTAATCTGGCTAGTGTTGGGTGAAAAAAAGTCTTCTCTGGTAAAAAAACAAAACAAAACAAAACACACGCACACAAAAGCAAACATGCAAGGCCCATGTGCCTAAAAGGTACATTTTGAAGTTTGAAGGACTCTTCCTCAAGATGGACATGACAAAGATTAGGGTGGCATTGGTGGCGAGAAGAAAAAGAAAAGTCAAAAGTTCATCCTAGGCAGATCTAGAAGTGGCAGGATCTGTAGCTAAAGTTCCAACCCCCATTTTTGATCAGGGGAGGATTGATGTGTACATCAAGATGAACACATCTGTTGCTGATCTGTAACCATTTCCAGCTCCATCTAAATATTCCTCCTCATCAGAGGATGCATGCAAAGAGCTCAAATTTATCTCAAACTCCAGGTGAGGCTATGAGATAACCCTGACTGAAAACCTGGAGAGTTCTCACCAGGCAGTGTGGAGCATATTGGGATAGATAGATTCAGTATAACTTTCCACCCTATATTGAATCTTCTGGATTGCCATTAGGAGGAGAAGGATTTGTAACCACCTATGAGTCTTACATCTTTACTGAAAGAACCATCAATCATGTTTGGGTGCCAAACATGCAAGAAGAATGTGTAGTTTCTCAAGAGGTTTAGCATGCAAGAATGCAAAGCTATATATATACACCTGGGATTGAACCCTGGGTTGTGAGCAGAGTTTTGGCTGCAGTACAACAGTTTTAGCCACTGCACAATGAGGCTATGTTACAATGTGTGATACAAGTTTGAAAATGTATGTACATTTATCAGTCCATCAGATCAGTGGTTCTTAGCTTTGGTTCCCCAGATGCTGTTGGATTCCAACTTCCAGAAGGTCTAGCAAATAACAGTCAGAGATTCTGAGAGTCAGAGCCATAACTAGCAACTCTGGTGTCTGGGATTTTTCTGCCCTGTTGGGTAAGCAAGGATCATATAAGATTGGCATATGTGGAGAGAAGGCAGAGGAGTGACTTGATTTGCTTGCTGATGGCCTTACTGGTTGTACACTGAGCCAACCTGTTTTGTTTTGTGCCAGGGCTGGAGACAGTATATAGGGACTTGGGGCCCAATATGCATGCAAACTTTTGCATTCTCTAAATGTCAGTGCCCTGGGTCAAAGCTTTGACTGCCTCACCTTAATTAAAGCTCTGCTGGGAGTTGGAGACCAACCACATCAAAGGCTGGGCACCATGGTGCTAGATAACCATGGCAAGCAATTGTCTTTTTTTCCATCTTGACTTAAAAAAATCATTAAAATGAGTTTTCTCTATATGAATATTTGTTGTATCCCCATTTGTTTGAGTCATCTTAAAACATGCACACTTCAGGAAATAAGACTTGTATGTCTGCCCTAGTCCAATATGTGACTGCCTCTCATGTAGAAACATTAAGACCCAGCATATCTATTTTTCACAAGGGGTCTATGGGAGATCCTGGACTGTGAAGACGCTGTTTGCTGTAACACAACTGCCAGTGTTTATTAACTGAAAGCATTTTTATCTTGCTTGTCTGTCAGAAAGGCTCATGGAGTATGTTACATACAGTTTGATACTACCATCCCGGCTTTTTTTATTGCTGAATATGAGTTGTTGTTTTTAAAAGACTCATACAGTAGAATTAGACAAAATTAGTTGTTGGTGTTTGCAGTAAGGTAAAGGTTCCCCTTGACAATTTGTCCAGTCGTGTCCGACTCTAGGGTGCGGTGCTCATCCCCGTTTCCAAGCCGTAGAGCCAGCATTTGTCCAAAGACAGTTTCCGTGGTCACGTGGCCAGCGCGACTAGACACGGAATGCCGTTACCTTCCCACCATGGTGGTACCTATTTATCTACTCGCATTTGCATGCTTTCGAACTGCTAGGTTGGCAGGAGCTGGGAGAAGCGACGGGAGCTCACTCCGTCACGTGGATTTGATCTTACGACTGCTGGTCGTCCAACCTTGCAGCACAGAAGCTTCTGTGGCTTAACCCGCAGCGCCACCACATCCCGTTTGCAGTGCTCTTTTTAATTTAACCCCCCCCAAACATGCAGCTGAAAAAGTGCTAAATGCTTATCCTCTATAAAAGAAAAATAACAGATTTTTGAAAAACTGAGCATTTGTAAAGCTGGATGATTTACATGAGGCATATACTTGGGATATATTAAAATTTATATGTGCTCCACTTGGACCATGATATGAATCTCTGTTATTAATGTTGGCAGCTTCCAGATATTTAAACATTTGGGCCTGCTTGTGGATTGACTTTTTATGATAACTTGGTCACCAACTGCACTGTTTAGAGAGGTAGTACACTGATATGTGTAATATGTGTCACAGTGTAATAGTGTACAATTGTATATAATAATAACTATGCACTGATAAATCAATTCTGACATATGGTGACCCTTTTAAGGGTTTTATTGGTAGAAAGTACTCAGAAGTACTCAGACCAGGGGAAGTGAAACCAATGTGGAGGATATATCAGGGATATCCTACCAAATCTCAGACTGAAGAAGCTACTTGGATGAGTAGCAAAATGTTTCAACCTAATAAGAAAGAGGTCCAGTTGCCATGACTCAGCTTCCAGGATAATCTCACCTGGATGACTGAGAATCTTTACAGATATACTCAGAAGTGGTTTACCATTCCCTTCTTCTGGAGGCATCCTGGAACTGTGCAGCTTGCCCAAGGTCACACAGCCTGGCTCTTCTGGGATGCTGAGTGGGGAATTTAACTCCCAACCTCTGGCTCCACAGCCAGATACCTAATGCACTGAGCTAGCCAGTCAGCTACATTCTTGGGTAATACTGCAAAGTATATTTGCTGTACAGAACACTAAGACAAGCTGTATTGCTGGTGTGCCATGTCCACATTTTTAACCAACAACAGTAATGGCAGTGTCAAAATTCAAAGTAGTGGAAGGAACTATACATGGATTTCGTGGACAAGGTTCAAGACCAAACAGAGTGGGCATAGAGACAAGGTCAAAATTTGAAGGGCCAAGTTCAGTTTCCTGGATTTATACTGATGAAGTTAAAGCATCAATTTTTGTGTTTTAAGGCAGCAAGTGTCCATAAATAAGAGTGGGAAGGAGTCAACAGCCACTCCTGGCCAAACACTAAGTAATCCCAGCTGAGATTACTGCTCTTTTTCTTGGGTTCAGCCAAGTAGGGCATGATTATCAAGACTGAACTGATGAACTGTCCGTGGGCAAGATTGACTAGGAGCAGCATACAGACACAGAAAAAATGGTTGAAGCAACTGTTACAATTCGTTACTCTCTAGGGCCTTCCTCTGTGATGAACTTTTATTTTGCTCAGTTTTCTTTACTATGGCCAGTATCCTGTTGCATTATGCAAGTGGGAATGGATGATCATGCAAACATTCCTCCTGCTCTGGCAGGCTCCCTCATGCAAGCCTGGTTTTGCAGCACTTGTGTGATTGGCTGTGCAGCTGGTTGTGTGATCAGTTGTGCAACAGTGGGCCTGCCAGACCAGAGAAACATTGATGTGATTACTCTTATTCTCAGAGATGGATACAGGCCTATGCATCGTGAAAACCCAAGTCAAAGGTAATGTGAATAGAGTCCAGTATGTATGTAAATTGGCACTCTGCATTTTGCTAACTCCGATTCATGTCCGTGTTCATATCTAGCCTTATATCCAGGCTCTAGTCAAGATGCATCACCTTCAAGCTAGAGAAACATAATACATACAATGCATGTTAGGTAACCCATGCAAAAATGTATGTCAATCCACATAGACAATTAAAGGAATAAAACAATGAGTGTAGGAAGAATTCTTCCTCTTCTTTCTGCTCCTCCATGCCAGTCCATCCATGAAAAAACAGATACCAGTAAGAACTACTTTAGTGTCATAAAAGAATCAGGAAGAGGCGGTGTGGTCCTTAAGATTACACAAATGTAAGAGTAGGGTGATACCTTTGTTGGACCACCAAGAAATCAAACGAATTGCAAACTTTCATGGAGAAAATTCCACTTCATCAAGCTGGGCCCAACCCCTTCATGAATAGCACAGAAAAACTGTAGATAAGAGTCCCCCCAAATGCATGGCGGATGTTTGTGCCAGGTCTGCCCATATGAGGTGGGCTCAGACTTAGGTTCCAGGCATCATTTGTGGGTTGGGGTGCAGGCTTGAGCACCATCCTTTGCAGTGTACCTTTCATATATTCACACCAATAGTGGAAGAGAAATGCAAAAGCATTTCAAGAAGCCTGTTTGAATTTGATCTTGGTATTTGTCTGTATTAGACAACAGGTTGCAATTATTTATTTTGCTTTTTTGCTGACCTTCAAGATAACTTTAAGCCAAGACAAACCTTTGATATTTCCAATTTGGAGATCACTGTCTTTGGTATACATGAGAGATGATTCCTTGGAGAGTTTTTAGCTGAGGCATTTGTTTCTTCTCAGCTTTTTCCTTGCAATGGCATTTTTCAAAAGAAAAATGATATGTAAGAGAAAATATGAATGCTTTGTAAACCAGTCTTGGGAAATACATTGTATATTCATTTTCATTATTTTATGAAGCAATTTTATATGAGAAACCCCTGTGGGCCATTGGTTGATTCTTTCCATTCTGTTTTGGCAAAAGCCATAAGCTTGAACTCTTTATTAGAAGATCAATATAGGCCTAAAATGCATGGCATCTTCTTCTAATCAAGGAAAGGCCACAATTCAGTGGTAGCACACACAGACTGAAGTCACTGGCATCTTCTGCTGAAAGGAACTTGCCAGGGGCGAGGAAAAGTGTATCTCTCAGATGTAATATATTCCCCTTTCCAGGATTTCCATTTCATGCAAGGTTTGGCTATCAAAAATTTCATTTCCAGTGTCCCTCTTCCTTTCTGTTTTAATCTTATAACCATGGAACATACAGTAACCAGCCCTTAACAAACAGAGTTGTGAAAATATTTCAACTTTGTTGTATGTCTCCAAATCCTAGCTGTCATTTCTTCTCATTCTTATATGGTATAGGGCTGCAAGATTCCATTTTTTCTTTCCTGCAGAGAAATTTGTGCTATTTTGGCACATAGTTTTCTATGCCTCATGGCACAGTGGTTAAACTGCAGTACTGCAGCCAAAACTCTGCTTACGACTCAACCTTCCAAGGTCAATAAATTGAGTACCCACCTTGCTGGGGGGGAGGTACAATGTGTAGCCTGCATAATTAAATTGTAAACCACCCAGAGAGTGCTGTAAGCACTATGGGGCAATATATAAACAGCATACTTTGCTTTTTGCTTTTGCTTAGGTATGTAGTTTTGTGCACTTTCCACAATATACATACTTTTATGCATTTTTCTCATCGACTAATTGTGCTTACAAGCATTTTTAGTCATTCATCTTACCTTGAATACAATGTACTCAAATAGTACATATAATAATTTAATTTAAATAATTTAAAAGGCTACTGAGCATAGTTGCTCACTTCCCAGTGATGACCAACTGAAAGATACACACATGCTTTTATTAACACGCTTACAGAATACGGAGTGGATAAATATGTAGTAAGTTTTGACTGATATGACTTCTGTTTCCAATCATCTTATCAAGATATTAAAGAAAATCTTTCTCTTTCATCACAGATTATAATGCCTCCATTTGCTACCAACCCCTTTATATATTAGCTTTCTATATTTTTTCCTCATAGAGAAATATATGCATCTCAGCCTTCTACACTTCGAAGGAGATTTAACCAATCACATCATGTTGATTTATAATCTGATGTCTGTCTATCTGTCTTTCCCACTGATTTAGATATGTGACTAACAGGTCATCTTTCCCAGTGCTTTTCCCCCATCTCTGATACCTGACCTGAAAACAAAAACATAGATATAATGGGAGATGGCAGGGAAGAATCTGAATGTGGAACTTTTTTTGCAGGCAAATCACATGTTCTGTGGGTGCTGTCAGACATATTTAAGCACATGTGGAGATGCAGTGTTAAACATCTTGACTGTTCGATGATCCCCATGCATTTTAAGCAAAAGCAGAATACTGTAATATAGAATGTTCTCTTTGTCATGCATTTGTGTTACAAATGGACCACTGGGTGGCAGTGTTCAGTAAGAAGATGACATCTCAAAGGACTGCAGTAAAACTGTAAAAGTTTGCTTGCTTGCTGAACAAGTAGATCGAAAGTCTGCCTTAAACTTCCCAGAACATCCCTTTCCTTGTTCCAACACCAGTCAGTAATATGAATAACTGCATGCATATTGAACAGCTCCAACAAATAGCCTTAACAAGTTTGATCCAAATGTAACACACTAGTCATCTCCTTTAACAATAATTGTGTGCCATAAGGTTAATTCTGACTTATGGCAACCTTGTCATCTCCCTTAATAATAATTGTGTGCTGTCAGGTTAATTCTGACTTATGGCAGCCTTTTTCAGGGTATTCTAGGTAGAGAGAACTCAGAAGTGGTTTACCATTTTCTTTATCTGCGGGGTGCTCTGGGACTGTGCAGTTTGCCCAAGGCCACCTAGGCTGGCTATTCTGGGATGCACAGTGGAGAACTGAACTTCCAACCTCTGGCTCTGCAGCAGATACCTAACTCACTGAGCTATTCAGCCAGCTAATCATCTCCCTTATCTGCTCATAATATATGTCATAGATTGGGAACATTTGGCCTTCCCAGATATTTTGGGCTATAGCTTTACATTGACAATGCTGGCTGAGGGCTGACATTCAAAACATCTGGAGGCGAAAGGTTTTCCACTCTGATATATGACATATAATGTTAGAAGCCTTGTGGCACAGCGGTTAAACTGCAGTACTGCAGTGAAGAATGCTCATGACCTGAGTTTGATCTTGCCAGCTCAAGGTTGACTCAACCTTCCATCCTTCTGAGGTTGGTAAATTGAGCACCCAGCTTGCTGCGGCAGTGGGCGGGGGCCAATGTGTAGCCTGTGCCTATGTGCTTATGAACAATAAAATCATTTCATTGTAAAAGCACAGTATGATTTTATAGCTGTACAAAATCAGCATTTAGTGGCAGCACCAGCATTAGTGAGCTTAGGCTGAGGGGAAGTCAGGATGTCTGGCTGGCTAACACCAAATGCCAGATCTGCCTTCGCCAAGACCTTATCTGTGTACCATTCAGGGGCATATCTACTATGAAATGGATGAAACTTAAGCTTCAGGGCTCCTAATCTCGGAGGAGCCCCAGAAGCAACTTTAATCCACATTGCTTAAAAATGTGGAGGGTTGTTGTTGTTGTTTAAATAATATTATTAATATAGTTTAATTCAATACAAAATAATAGTTAAAAATTCAAAGGTTATTCAAGTATCATGAGGGCTAGTCGTAAACGAAAAAAATGTTCAAATTAAGGATGATTCATTCTAAATATATTTAATATAAAATAATTATAAATAACTCCATTGAAGAAGATCAGTGGTTACCCAAACGTGGTTGCTGGTTGTGAAACGGCCCCCATAACAGTTCAAGCTTCAGGGACCTAAAAATGTAGGCCCACCACCACTTGGTACCATTAGGTAGATGCACGAGCAAGATGCATTCTCCTATATTTTTCAGTCTTCCTTTCTCCCCCTGAGCTTTACTGGTGGTGCTAGAGACTACTGTCTCTGCACTGGTGCAGAAATCAGAATTTACTTGTCAATCTAATTAACTTCTTTACAAGTAATGGAGAAAAGTTCTCCTGTTCAGCCTGTTCTTTGACTCAAGCAGGAAAATTTATTGGGGTGGGTGTGCTGAAGTCTCTTACAAGGAGGAGGAAGCTAGAATGAGCTTTGAAAGAGAGGGAAGGAGTGAGGCCAAGCAAAACAATAGAGGAATTATGGGTGATAACTCTGTAATGGCTACAACCAGGACTTGTTTACCGTGTAATGATGAGCTTTTCTGCTCCACTAACTCTGTCCATACGTCTTTGCTTTTAGCTATCTATTCTGTCTTCCTTCATCTAATCACCTCCCTTTAACCCCTTGTTTAAAACCACACCAAAGAAAATACTGAAAATCCAGACTTCCTCCCTGAAAATTTAATTCTGCAAGAGTGCAAATGACAAAACCCATGGGTTAAGAATGGCCATGCAAATGCTGCCACAATTCTTGCATTTTTCTTTTCTTTTCTTAAAAAATACCCCATGTAGAATGTTTGGATGTTTCGTAGTGCATACTTCTAAAATCTTTGATTATGCACGCACTAGATCAGAGCCAGGTGATTATAAGGCAAGGCATAAATTCAGCAAAACAAATCCAGATGGCTCTAGCAAGCCAGCATTTTTCTTGAACAGAATGATGTAAAAGCTTGCATTCATATTCAAGAAAATTATACATTTCCTACCTAGAACACTTTCAGCTTTACTATTTCTATTTTAAGAAATAAAATCCCTTTCCCTAATCACTGGTGACATTCACTAATGAAATACTAAAACATTTAGCCATCCACTTGTTCATAGTTCTTCATCTTGATCATAGATTCTGTTACTTATAGCCTAATTATATTCTGTTCATGTCTGATTTAGTTGGTGGTTTCTTCAGCAAAACAAGTTAGAGCATCTGGAGCTTTTGATCTTCTGTTTCTTCTCTAGTTCATTGGGGGAGGGGGGGGATCTGCCTTACATTTTAATCATCCCCTAGTGCTTTTCATTAGTGCATGCTCCTTGTGCAGCAGCTGTGAAGTTTAGAAACATAATTGTGTCAAGAAATGGATTTATTAGGTATTTAAGCATGGTGGGATAGGAATGATGGATTCCTTTGCAATGCATGCAAAATGCTAATAGTTATACAACGTTGTGAGATTTCTAATCAAACCGATCGTCTACTCTTCATCAGCAGACATTCTCTACCATCAGGATTGGTAAGGGTGTTAGAGAAAACACCTTTCCAATGGTGACCCTGCTGTATGAAATTGCAAAAGAAATCCCTCTGTGTCTGCTTTTAAGACTTTAAAAAAAGAGTCACATTTCCTTGAAATGTTCTTATTGGTGCGTTCCAGGAGTCCAGCAGCGATCTGAACATGGACGTGGAAGCTGATGAACAAGTCTGGTTGCTACCCCACAGCTAAGCCATCCAGGCATCATACCCCGGAGCCAGGGAAGCTGAAGATCCAAGAGCTAGTTAGACTTGACACCCCTAAACCTTATACCTTGATGCCTACAGCAACCTTGACTGGCCCCAGAATTGTCATGGATCCGCTTTCTCAGGGAGTGCCATGATCCTGGGATACCGCAGCAAGAGCTCATGAAGAGGTGACAAAGTACCAGGTTTCAGACCAGAGATTGCCCCCTTAAAACTTCCTACATGGTAGGAAGGGTGGAGCTTGGGGGCGTGGTCCTGAATCAGCACTATAAAAGGCTTCAATTTGGCTTCAGCCTTCAGTAGTATAAGGTGGCTTTGGAAAGTTATTTTTGGAGGTAGGCTCTACAGATCAGCCCAGACATACTTATGTAATTTCCTGCTGATGGATATTTTATTCTTTTTTCATTTAATATAGCTGATTATATTGAATGTAAACAGTTTTAAATTTCTTTCTTTCTGAGCTTCACGTGTTCATGAAAATTTGCATGCATTTTGTGTATATTACTCTTAATACGTGCATTTTTGTCTAATGTTTTTGCAAACAATTTTCCTATTCTTCTTTGTAACAAAGTAACAACAGCAGTAACAAAAACAAAATGAAACAACATGTATGTCAATTTAAACACAAAGCCTTATGGCTTAATATTTCCTGGGTTATAGCAATAAATCATAATAAATTTCTTAGTCTTTAATGTGCCACAGGACTCTGGCATTTTTCAATCCCCTCTCCACTGAACATGCATTTTTCATGTGCCTTCCCCCTAATGCATGCATTTTTGTACTAATTTGTGGGTTGGAAATAAATTACCATGGAAACATCCATGTTAAGATCCAGTGAAGTATGAATTTCAAAGGATAACTCAGTGTCAGTTTATATATTAGTTCAAATCTGTGACATTAGGCTCGCCAAACAAAGCCTCCCAATCCCTTTTTATTAACCATCATATTTTTGTGATGCATTTGTGACTTAGCCCTAGTTTTGAAAGCTTTCTTGCCTTGGCACATGTCCACTTCTGCCAATCTTGTTGTGTTTTCTTTACTTCTGATTGCCTTTTAACACCTTCCAAATGGAGTCTGTGCCTTTGTCCTTTCCAAAACCTTGTTGCCTTTTTGAACATCTGTGTAAATATATTCTCCTCTTTCATCATGGTTTTCTTCCAGGCACTATGAAGAGAACAGACTAGTGATTAGTAGCTTAATAGAGCATCCCTTTCCATTGTTCTTCATTAAGCAACGTATTCGTCTCGCACGTCTCAAACTGCTTTCACTATGTCCTTCCAAGAATTGGCATCCTTTCACTTGGGCTACCGTGATTTGTTATCCTGACAAATATAATAAATGGGTGTTTGCTCTATTGTTCAGAAAGGGCATTTGGGAGGGTTTGCTCTATTTCAGAGACTCCTGTTTTATTTGCTTCTCCACACTTGAGAATAGTCCCTTGAGAATAGTCCCAATTTGGTTTGAGTGATTTATCTTACTTTTTGCTTTTCTTGGCTGAAATTCATAGGGGATCCATTATTGCCATGGTGTGACCAATCTCTTATAATTTTTTTTCCCTGTACTTCATTTGTTTTTCACTTTACAACAGAGAGCCAGAATTAAGAATCATCACAAGCCATATCTTGTGGTGTGTGAGTATAGTGTGTGTATGTGTTTATATATGCATGTGTGGTGAAATAGCTTGCGTAGTCTGTAAACTCATGGTATCCTTTCCCAATTTGTACAGAGGATTCAAGTGCAGATGCTTTATCATAATGTTCCATAATCCTAATTATGACTTTGCAGCTCTTTTATAATTGCAGTCACCAATGACCCCTAGTATCTCTCTCTGATCAGATGTTTGAAATAATCTTAGATTTACTGAAGACATTTCTTTGTATTTCACAGTGCCTTGAAGACAATTCCTTTGAAAGGAGTAGTTGGGGTTTTTTTTCTTCCTACCTAGGGCTAGTAGAATATATTTCTGGGCTCAGTACAATAAGGAAAAGTGAATAGGAGCCAAAGATGTGTAACCCCTTGACCCAAATCCTCTTGCCTAGTAACTCTGATGTAACACAATGCAACTTTTCGAGGTGAATTGCCCGAACTTAAGAAACCACTGTAGAAATTATGAACTGCATACTGAGTTGTGTGAGCATGCAACTGATAATGTCTGTGATGATTTCTTAACTTGGGGAGATTTGCCACCAAAAGTCACACTATTTGCATAGCTGTGCAAGAGGATTTGGGCCATTTTGACCTAAATCCAATTGTTTGCCTCTTCTAAAGTAGACTCATTGCACCAATGGAAAGTACATAAACCTGCCAAGCTCTTATTGATTCAACAGGTCTGGTATAGTTAGGACTAACAGCATACATTTACCACTGCTTCTCAGCACCTATCCAGAAAGGAGGACCTAACTTTTGTACTAGAGGCATAGTGATAATTTTTGAGTCTCAAGATACCCTGGACATAAATGTCCACATATTCTCAGCTGGCCTATGACGAATGGAATGCTATCACGTTTTCCTAGACATCAAAGGAACACAGGAGGAGTTGAGGAATTGCTTCTTTCCCTTTCATAGTAGCCTCTCTAAATAGGGTTGCCAGGTCAGCAGCATTCCCTGCTCTGAGGTTTCAGATCAAAACCTGACATCAGGAGATGAGGTCTTTTCTGTCTCAAAAGCATGAATCTTTTGTGATGAACTCTCACAAATCCTTCCCCTGCCATGCTTAAATTGGCATAATGGGTCCAAGTGGATGTACTTACCATGTCTACCTTCAATCTTTCCCCCTCATTCCTAGGTTTGCTTTGCGGGGGCATGATGTTGCATAGGCACATAAAATACCTTGATGCTACCCACTGGGCCAGTTGGAAATATGTGGAGATTTCTGCCCAGACTCTAAAACCACCTCACACACAAAAATCAGAAGTGAATATCTTCTGATATACTGCTAAAAAATTCCCAAAGTCTGCCAACAAACCCATTCGGAGTCATCTTTTTTTAACAGCATAGGCTGTTCAATTATTGCTGTGGAGGTCTAGCCATACAAAACTAGGTTTGCATGATTGTTGGTAATGTATGAGTTAGATCCACACTGATATCACTAGTTGACGTGTACCATTCAAGGACTCTGACTGAGACTCAAATAGCCATTATGCCTGCATTACACAAAGTGAGTCCTCCTTTTTGAGTAGATGCCAGTAAAGATGTGAAGATAATCTCCTCAAACAGCCTTCTTTGAAATATTGTGATGCTTATCCATTATTGATCATAAGGGTTTTATTGTCTAACTTGTTTTAGTGACAATCATAATGGTTTTAATGCTTTTCTTTCAGTACTTTATTTGTTGCATTTTATTGGAAAGGTGGAATAAGAGTATTGGTGAATACATGTAAGCTTTGAGTGGAAGTGTGCTGTTGCAGACATGATCATAGGCATTTTGAGGTGTGTGTAGTATGGTAGAAATTGTATCTGTGCTCATGGGGACTATTCAGCTGAACAAAGACTGAAAACAAATTTCTATCCTGTTACAGGAGTCAGAGACAATTTAGCAAATAAAAAGACAGTCTAATGTTCCAGAGAGATGAATTTAATCTGCATGGGGATGATGAACGTTTGTGTAAATTGTTGTCAGGAGTATCACAACCACTTTTAAAGAGTGTACTGTGAACTATAAATAGCATTTTCTCAAATAATAGTTGAATAACATGATGGGTGGAAAAAAAAATCAAGTTAATCATAAATTCACTGTTTTTCAAATCATTTTCCAGTAGGGAGATGCTTCAGATTCGAAATTTATTCAGAAAATGGAGCAAAGCAAGGTATTTATCCATTTCAGAAGGGATCTAAAACAAAATGAGAAAGCCCAAAGTGGCACTCAAATCAAATTGAGGGGCTCTCTGCAGCACTAAATTTTGCTTTGGCAGTTTGAAAGTTAAAAATCCAGAGTATTAGCTTTTTATTTGAGAGGATCTAGGAGTAAGTAAGAACTGGGCAACAGTATCCAGCTAATGTAGGATGGATTCAAAGAAGAAGAGAAGCTGGGCAATAAGTAAACTGCATGACTCCTAGTAGAGGGAGGGAGGGAGGGAGGGAGGGAGGGAGGAAGGAAGGAAGGAAGGAAGGAAGGAAGGAAGGAAGGAAGGAAGGAAGGAAGGAAGGAAGGAAGGAAGGAAGGAAATTGGTGGGAGTTTTGCTGCACGCTGAACTAGTCTGGGCTCAATTGAGGACTGTTCAGTTGTAAACCACCACCCTGTTCCAATAAAGCCCATTTTGGTTCAACCTGCCATGTTGCTGTCTACAGGCCAAGGGATGGAGCAGGAACTCCTGATTCAGCTAGGACCAGTGGTGCCCACAGTGGTGCCCAACATGGGTTCTCTCCAATTGACCTGGGGTTCATTTGAACAATAGCGAGCCTGGGCCTCAAAGAGGCAGGAACTACTTGTGTGACAAATGGCAGAGCAACAATGGTTGAACAAGTCTTGATGGCTCAACAAAGAGCTCAGTTGGAGACCCTGCAACAGATAATGGGGATAGTCCAAGGGGCTAGCTAGGGCTGGTGGGGTTCATGCATATCCTTGACTCTTTCATTTCCTCAGTAGCGGCCATAACCATAACTGTCCGTGGCCAACAGAGATGTTTAGTATGTGTGGACTTGAGACTGAAGTGATCCACAAAGCAATTTTTTGTCTAATTGTGACAATTCCTAGTTTTAGAAAATTTGGTTAACCATTATTGATTATATTTCTTGAGGCTGACACATTATAATGTTATTGTTCTCATACTCTTACACTGCAAATGCTGACAGACATTTAATTGCCTTATTACCCTGAGCAGTGTTTAGCAGACAAAGCAAAAGAAAACAAAAAACTTTTTAAACATTCTACACTGAACATAGGGAAAGCTGAAATACATTTTTTCAGTTCTTGACATTTTTGTTTGTTTTTATGATTCTGTTTTATGGGAGAAATACATTAACACCAGTGAACTAGATGATGTTCCAGAGTATGAAAACAGAGTGACTTTACTCCCCCCCCCATTACTCCTCTAATTGTCTAATTTCTGCATATTTCCTTCCTTTCTGTTCCAGTGGTGCTGAATACAGATGAGACCAAAGTCAGTCCATATCTGAACACTCTTCGGCTTTAGCAGTTACTTGGAAGCAAAGCATTTAGAGTTGCCAGATTCCCATTTCTTGAAATTACAGTGTCAGAACTTGAGATCAGGGAGCAGATTCTAATGATGTCATAGGAGTGGCCATGTGTAAAAACTCGTGTGTGCGTGTGTGTGCGTAAGAGAGAGAGAGAGAGAAAATGGCTCAAATCCTGTTGTGCAAATTATACCGTGTCAAGCTGATGACATCATCATCAGAAGTGATTTCTTTAAAAATTAAACATTTCTAGGATGCCTTTACAGGTGAATGTGATTTTGGGGTAGTTAAACACTTCTCCCTCCTGTCCTGCAGCTCTCAACAGCTTCCCAAAGATTAAAGTGATTACATGGGAGCCTCCAGACCTTCAGGGAGGGAACTGGAAATGTTTAATGCCTGAAGAATACTCTGTTCCCTGAAAATAAGACCTAACCTGAAAATAAGCCCTAGTATGATTTTTCAGGATGCTGGTAATATAACCCCTACCCCAAAAATAAGCCCAGTTAAGTGAAACCCCACCCTCCACCATTGTGCAGCACCCAGAAGAAAATGACATGACTGTATTTGAATAAATGTAGAATGCTGTACATGAAAAAGAAATAAAACATCCCCTGAAAATAAGCCCTAATACGTTTTTTGGAGCAAAAATTAATATAAGACCCTGGTGGTTGTTGTAGGTTTTTCGGGCTGTCTGGCCGTGTTCTTGAGGTTTTTCTTCCTAACGTTTCACCACTGTCTGTGGCCAGCATCTTCAGAGGACAGGAGTCAGAACTCTGTCTGTGTTGTTGTTTAGTCGTTTAGTCGTGTCCGACTCTTCGTGACCCCATGGACCAGAGCACGCCAGGCCCTCCTGTCTTCCACTGCCTCCCGAAGTTGGGTCAACTTCATGTTGGTTGCTTTGATGACACTGTTCAACCATCTCATCCTCTGTTGTCCCCTTCTCCTCTTGCCTTCACACTTTCCCAACATCAGGGTCTTTTCCAGGGAGTCTTCTCTTCTCATGAGATGGCCAAAGTATTGGAGCCTCAGCTTCAGGATCTGTCCTTCCAGTGAACACTCAGGGTTGATTTCCTTCAAAATGGATAGGTTTGTTCTCCTTGCAGTCCAGGGGACTCTCAAGAGTCTCCTCCAGCACCACAATTCAAAAGCATCAATTCTTCGGTGGTCAGCCTTCTTTAGGGTCCAGCTCTCACTTCCATACATCATTACTGGAAAAACCATAGCTTTGACTATGCGGACCTTTGTCGGCAAGGTGATGTCTCTGCTTTTTAAGATGCTGTCTAGGTTTGTCATCGCTTTCCTCCCAAGAAGCAGGCGTCTTTTAATTTCGTGGCTGCTGTCACCATCTGCAGTGATCGTGGAGCCCAGGAAGGTAAACTCTGTCACTGCCTCCATATCTTCCCCTTCTATTTGCCAGGAGGTGATGGGGCCCGTGGCCATGATCTTAGTTTTGTTGATGTTGAGCTTCAGACCATTTTTTGCGCTCTCCTCTTTCACTCTCATTAAGAGGTTCTTTAATTCCTCCTCACTTTCTGCCATCAGAGTGGTATCATCTGCATATCTGAGGTTGTTGATATTTCTTCCGGCAATCTTAATTCCGGCTTGGGATTCATCCAGTCCAGCCTTTCACATGATGTGTTCTGCATATAAGTTAAATAAGCAGGGAGACAATATACAGCCTTGTCGTACTCCTTTCCTAATTTTGAACCAATCAGTTGTTCCATATCCAGTTCTAACTGTTGCTTCCTGTCCCACATATAGATTTCTCAGGAGATGGATAAGGTGGTCAGGCACTCCCATTTCTTTAAGAACTTGCCATAGTTTGCTGTGGTCCACACAGTCAAAGGCTTTTGCGTAGTCAATGAAGCAGAAGTAGATGTTTTTCTGGAACTCTCTGGCTTTCTCCATAATCCAGCGCATGTTAGCAATTTGGTCTCTAGTTCCTCTGCCCCTTCGAAATCCAGCTTGTACTTCTGGGAGTTCTCGGTCCACATACTGCTGAAGCCTACCTTGTAGGATTTTGCGCATAACCTTGCTAGCGTGTGAAATGAGTGCAATTGTACGGTAGTTGGAGCATTCTTTAGCACTTCCCTTCTTTGGGATTGGGATGTAGACTGATCTTTTCCAATCCTCTGGCCACTGCTGAGTTTTCCAAACTTGCTGGCATATTGAGTGTAACACCTTAACAGCATCATCTTTTAAGATTTTAAATAGTTCCACTGGAATGCCATCTCCTCCACTGGCCTTGTTGTTAGCCATGCTTTCTAAGGCCCACTTGACTTCGCTCTCCAGGATATCTGGCTCAAGGTCAGCAACCACACTATCTGGGTTGTCCGGGACATCCAGATCTTTCTGGTATAATTCCTCTGTGTATTCTTGCCACCTCTTCTTGATGTCTTCTGCTTCTGTGAGGTCCCTACCATTTTTGTCCTTTATCATGTCCATCTTTGCACAAAATGTTCCTTTAATAGCTCCAATTTTCTTGAACAGATCTCTGGTTTTTCCCTTTCTATTATTTTCCTCTATTTCTTTGCACTGTTTATTTAAGAAGGCCCTCTTGTCTCTCCTTGCTATTCTTTGGAAGTCCGCATTCAATTTTCTGTAACTTTCCCTATCTCCCTTGCATTTGGTTTCCCTTCTCTTCTCTGCTATTTGTAAGGCCTCGTTGGACAGCCACTTTGCTTTCTTGCATTTCCTTTTCTTTGGGATGGTTTTTGTTGCTGCCTCCTGTACAATGTTACGAGCCTCCATCCATAGTTCTTCAGGCACTCTGTCCACCAAATCTAGTTCCTTAAATCTGTTCTTCACTTCCACTGTGTACTCATAAGGGATTTGGTTTAGATTATACCTGGCTAGCCCAGTGGTTTTTCCTACTTTCTTCAGTTTAAGCTTGAATTTTGCCATAAGAAGCTGATGGTCAGAGCCACAATCAGCTCCAGGTCTTGTTTTTGCTGACTGTATAGAGCTGGGATAGTTCAGTATTTATAGCTGTGGGATCAGCTTTTTGTCCTTTTCAGGAGATTGGGTGATTATGGTGATCAGCGTGTTTTTTGTTGTGGGTGTATTGCTGTGATAAGGGGGAGAGATGATCTGTCACTTTGATTGATGGGTGTCGTTAGCTGGTCTTTTGTGTGCAGTGATCACTGATCCTTGTGGCTGGGTAGAGTTCGTTGACCTTTTGCAGGCTGTATTTTTTAGTGCTGGGAGCCAGGCTTTGTTGAGTTTTAGACTTTCTTCTTTTTTGTTGAAGCTCTGCTGGTGTTTATGGATTTTAATGGCTTCCCTGTGCACTCTAACATAATGATTGCTGGTGTTGTCCAGTACTTTTGTATTTTGAAATAGAATTTCATGTCCAGCTTGTTTCAGGGCATGTTCAGCTACTGCCGATTTTTCCGGTTGTTTTAGTCTGCAGTGTCTCTCATGTTCTTTGATTCTGGTGTGGATGCTGCGTTTTGTGGTTCCAATATATACTTGGCCGCAACTACAAGGTATCCGGTATACTCCTGCAGTGGTGAGGGGGTCCCTTTTGTCCTTTGCTGACCGTAACATTTGTTGTATTTTTAAAACACATATAACAGTTACAAGTCACATTCTTAAGCTTGAAGAATCAACATTCCCAACTCTGAACCAGCTCTCTCTGTTACAAAGTAATTAAATTATACAGCTTCCTGGAAAACCCAAATTCCTGACCTCAGATCCAGTCTAACTCCTCCCCCTCTTGTCTGGTCTCCTTCTTATAGCACCCCCTAGTCTCTCTTAATTGGCTCTCCTTTGTGACGCCTTCCAGCCAATCACTTTCTTCCTGTTGTCTCTAGGTAGAATATTTGAGGGTTCTGTCACAGTTGTGTACTTGGAAATTTATGAAACAATCTAAAAAAACAGCCATATTGGGATAACAGGGGTTCTTTTGCCAGGTGTGATCGAGCCTCACTTGAAATAGCAAATATAATCTAAATAAAGGGGGTGGGGTTATCCCCAAAAAAATTCAAGAAAAAGGGGCAAAGCAGGATAGAATCCAAGATGGAGGCACACGAGGCAGACAGCCAGTAATTCAAGATGAAGGGCACTAGGAGCTCATCACATAAGAATTCCACAAGGAACATCTGAAACAAACAGCTCTCCTCACTAGGTTCCAGGCCCTTTTACAGTCTCAGATTCAAAATTCTGCTCCCCCCCGGAGACATGCTGATTTGGGGCCACACAATACTACTGGATGCAAGATTTCTCAGACAATTTGTCAGATAAAGGGTGAAAGGGCACCAAAAAGTTACATGAAAGAGGAAACACAAAAGAAACACAAAACATTTGTGCACCCTTATTTTGTAAACATGAATTATTTGTGTTTAAGAAACTGTCTTTCAACAATTGAAGGGACACAAAATACATGAAAGAGAGCCTCCTTCCTGTTTTGTGTCTTTGTTTAGATGTGAAAGACACATCCCTGGTCTTTAAGAACAATTTTTCCACCATTTGATGAAAATCATAGTATGCATAACTTATACAAGTCAGATTTGTGTATACAAGTACAAGCTTATACTTGATTTAGTGGAAGACCTTTCAGTGGGCCTGCTTATCTCAAAATGCTGCAGGCAGGATTCCCTCTGACTGGCCACATGTTGCCTGTGCCTTTCTATTTTAAAAATAGAAACTAAACTGGTTTAACTTTAGTGTGTATCAGCCAGAAGGATAATCGTATATTATTGCTCTGTTAGAAAGCTGTAGCCTTTTATGTGGTTTGCAATGGTCAAGAGGCCACTATGGGAAACAAAATGATTAACAAATGCACAGCTGATCACATGCCCAGCATCCTCAGCAAGCATCAAATGTTGAACTGTCACCATGACTCAGATTTGAAACAGCATCAAATAAAAGCCTACTGGCAAAGAGAGCAGAGTTAAATACCCACGTTCCCATCAGGCAAATTTAATTGGGAATTTGGACAGTTGGTGGTCATTACCTAAAGCATCATAATAAGGAAAACCTATACCTCCTCCTGCTGTAGGACTGCTTTATCAGTATCATTTCAATCCATTCAAAGTATTTCCTTTCATCCTTACAAGGACACTGAGCTTGTATTCTTTCTCAAATATTACTACTAAGAATCATGCAACCAGCTGTTAAACCTGGCATTCTCCCACCATCAGAAAAATGCTTGAATAGCTGCCCAGAACAATGGAAAAATCCATTATACAATGGAATGAGATCCTAGCTTAAGCAATGAGCAACTATTAATCTACCATCCAGGTACCTTGTTGCTCATACCTGGCTTTTCAAAGGTCTTGTTTTTTACAGCACTTTAAATAATATGATTAGCTTGCAGGCATTGATTGCATCTTCTAATCTTCGGTCACAAGAGACAGTGCAATTTTTATCTTTCAAATCTAATACGAATAACCTCATTGTATTCTCTTCCTTTAATAAATGGAAACATTAACTTGGAACTTAAGAAAAGTTAATTTAAGGAAATCCATAGAGAAAAGTTACCTGTCTTTCCTATCCAGCCCCACCCTTTGCTTCATCCTATCTTATTTAGGAGATCCTTGAATCCTCCAGAGGTGGGGTCATGGATGGTAGGAAGTCTTCTTCTGTAAGCTTACTTAAGTTGCTTTATCTTATATTCAGATAGTGACAAAAAGGAGCAAAGTGTTTAAAAAAGAAGGATGCCTGCAAGACAAACTTGAATGTCCTCTTATGGAAATCGATAACAGCGTGATTCTATCTGGCAGGCAATGTGGAAGCTTGATAGGCTCACACTTAAGAACCTGAGAATGAACTGGTACAATTCATCAGATGCAACTTTATAACCTGGCGTGAGCCACTTTAAAAAAATAAAAATAAATCTAAATCCAAGAAATCCCCAGGCAGTAGCATGGGAGTTTCATCTCACAAACACATACTTGCATACAACTTCATTACAGTCACCCAAACCAGGCTGACACTTCCTTCAAGGCTTACTTCTAAGCCAGTAGTTCCCAGCCTTGGGTCCCCAGATGTTCTTGGACTAAAACTCCTAGAAGCCTTCACCACTGGCTGTGCTGGCCAGGATTTCTGGGAATTATAGACCCAGAACATCTGGGGACTCAAAATTAGGAACTACTGTCTCATCCTTCCTTTTCTGCTGCAAGTCTTCTTCCGAGGAAGCAGCCCCAGTTCTTCTTGGGGGAGGTACTCTCATTGCTGTTTGTGAAAGGCATAAGATTTTTAGATTTTTTTTCCCCCAGTACAACTGCCACAATTCACCAAGACTTACCTCAACCAAAATTCTGGCAGCTGTAGCCAAAAAATCCAAGTCCTCAGAGGAGTTTCAGTGCACACACCTGTGGTCCAGCATCTTCTTCTCTGTAACTACTACAGAAGAAGGGATTGGGTAGTACTTGCTAAGCTCCACGGGAACTACAAAGAGTTGGTATTCTCTCTGATCATTATGAGTACTACATGGTGGTTCTCAAAAAACTACCAGTCCAATACAAAAATCCCATACCTAGAGGCTGGCTTCTTAAAAACTATGAATGGCACTCCTCTAGTTGTCACATTCTGTACTAGCAGGCTGCCACAGAAGGAGTTGGAATAGGAAGTAAGGGCATTCCAAAAACTCTGCTCTTTTTAAATTTCCTCCCTATAGCCTTTTCCTTTTTTACTCTGTAGCTAGGGCTATACTTTTTTCTATTGGTGTTATGCAGGTGAATCTGGGAACCTTTTCAGCTGAGCAGTCAGTTTATATCCCACTAGAGATTTGAAGCTGGAATGCATGGGCTTCCCCAAATTTCTCCATTCCATCCACTTACCAGACATGTACTTCAAATTCCAATGTCCATGTTACTCTCAGGGCAGAATCAGATGATATATATAGCCCTTAATTAGAAAAGGAAACCCCGAAGGGCCTGATGATCACAGCAGGAGCTCTTCTCATCTCTCAAGAGTATAAAAATCAGCTTGTTTTGTGACTGTTCTCCGTAATTTAACATGGGACATCTTTGATGTCTAATTTCTCAAACATGAAAGACTGCCCCAGTTATGCCTCTTCAAAAGTAACTCTGCTTTCAGCTCTAAGTAGGGGCTATCTATAACTTACGTACTGCTCCCAGATTAAGACCCAAGTTTTCATGTAATGGAACTGTACTCCCCCTCTCTGTCTTCCATGATGGTGAAGAATCCAGAGCAATAATAGTGAAAAGGACGGAATATCAATATGTTAGCGATAGGGATGCCTGTCAGTTTCACTTGTTCACATTAAAAAACAACCACCCAAGAGTTCTCTATTCCCAGAAAGAAAGAAATTTGTAAATTTCATCAAATGTTTTCAAAAAATGAACTGAAATAATATCCTCTCCCATTTGTACCAGTAAAACTCAAGAGATACAACTTTTTCCATCATAGGACCTGCCCAGACAGGGGAATTTGGAGCAGTCTGGTTCACACTGAAAAAGTTCTTATCTTCAGTGGGATCTATCTTACCGTGCACTTGAGTGATCCTTCCATCCACACTGAAGATATTTATTCTCCCCTGAGAAGGGTCCATACAAGTCCTCATGTGTAAGTTTATCCAGTTTACTCATGAGTAAGGAGGCAACGGTAGCAAGGCAAGCTTGTGGTGGCGGCACTGGTGTGAGTGGAAAACGTTGGAGTGAAGATTGGGGAGACAGGAGGGAGGGAACCTCCCTTTCCCCACCTTTCTCCACTGCTGGGGCTGCACTGCCTTGCAGGTCCATTGAGTTGACATAACTCCCTTCCTGCCTTTTCTAGCAGCCGTCATTCAGTGGGCTGCAGTGGCTTTCTTTCTTTTTTTAAAAAAAATTAATGTAATTGGTATATTGAAAGAGCAATGCATCAACCTGGCATGGTATTAGAATTGAGCTGTCTCAGTTAGGGCAATGCTAACAAAAGATGAAAATAGAAAAAGGGGTTTCTCTGTCCTCTCTTTTAATGCCACAACTCACCAATTGTGTCACAGGGTTGTCTCCTCAGAAACAGCTCCATTTGGGTGTGAGCTAATCATTTGCACAGGATATTGAACAAGCTAATTAGGATCACGCTGAATCGTATCCCAAAGTATACATGCTCCAGCGCTGTGCCATAAAGGTGTGTAACCGCTCTTGAAAGGACAGGATGGATCAATCTAAGTAGAAACGTGTGTAGATGCCATCATTTGGTTTGATCCAAACCATACCAACAGGGATCCATATATCGATTTATATGCCTGTCTGGACAGGCCCACAGAGAGGACTCGGCTGTGTTTATCTGCCATGTAAATATTACAGATGAAGACCTCCTTATAAAAATGCAACTGAAGACCAGAATTTAAAGGATTATGCACACAGATCTTTGGGCCTGGAATGATAAGTCTACAAGTTTCAGTCTCTCCATTTGATTTTTTCAGAAAGGCAGATGTGATCAGGTTCTTCTGAAAGTACTGGCGGTTCCCTCATCTTGGCGGGAATGAGAGTTGGAGGCGGTTTCAGAATTTGAACAGTTTCCTTTTTATTTTTTCCTGCTTCAATTTCAACCATTTCAAACGGGTCAAAGCAACTCAATTCCGGCAACATCTTATAACTTTTTACATTTATCTCCGGGGTACAAATATCTCTCCTCACATCGGGGCCGGGCCAAAACGCTCCCGGTCCGTCATTGCCCGTATAGGGGTACTCCTCACTGCACACACCGTCCCACAGCAAGGGTGCCTTGCCCAGTCCCCTTCCAAGGGGGGTTGGTTGAAGGAAGGTGTAGGGCGAATAACCTCCCTCCCCCCATCTTGATTGCACGGGTAAACTACCACAGTCCATTCCACCGGCTTTACCCTACGTCTATCCCCCGTGGGCACCTCTGGATCGGGCAGCAACCCTCCTCCGGTCTTTAGATTGGGGAACTCCTTGGTTAATGCTCCAATCTTGTCTGGGAAGTCACCCACATCTTCCGTCTGCACCGCGCAATCTCTCGTCCGTTTCTCTCTCTCCCCTGTCACCACCTGAAATTCCCACGCTTCTTCCCCCTCCTTTATAATCTCCTCCCACACTATGAGATCTAACTCCTCCCCTCTGTCTTCTGCTAAACACACCTCCAGCGTGTTTTCCCTCTTCCCTTCACTCCCTTCTATCTCCACCAGTACCCCTTCAGCACATGCGCACATCTCTTTTGATTTTTCTCCTTGTAGGGACGGCACACTAGCCTCCTGTCCTTCACAGCAGATTTTTTGAAAAAGTTTGTTCCATCCCAGATTCAAAGAAAATTAATTTTTTTGATAAAGCCTTACCAAACAGAAATTGAAACAAAATGATCAGGTATCCCTGAGACACATTAATGCAAAACTTATTTTTCAGTGCAGGTTTAAAAGAATGCAGCATTTCCTCGCCTACCCCACTTTGGAGGGTAGCATTCCCTAATGGAATGCAACTTCTGAAATCCTTTCTCTTTAGGATCCCAGTTCAAATATGTACTTACTCTGAAGTAAAGCACAATAAAATCTATGCAATTTATAGGGAGCCCTTTCACTGAGGGTGGCTACTTTGAAAGGAGGCAGACGATCAGAAAAGATGGAATTCGTTGGATGTTTTCCTGTGATATGTACTTTGCCTTGGTGGAATGAGTTTAATTGCTTTATAATAACGGATAAAGCTGCTGCCTTGTTTTTCCAATTAGTCGTGTCTGTCTCTGCATTTGCAAAGTGCCCCTGGCAAGGTAAATAGGACCAGCAGTGAGCATTACTGAAGGCTGCAGCTGGCTGCCAGTTGCAATTTTATGAAAACATTTTTCCCCCTTCAGTGTTTTGGGTGGGGGAAGGGAAGAGAAGAGGAGCTTTTAGCAAATAGTTGCCTGCAGCTTCCTTCAACTTCCCCCTTTTAATTAAAAAGCTTAATTGGGAGTAATAAAAACTTCCAATTAAGCTTTTTAAATAAAAACTAAAAGCTTAAAGCGGCTGTGAAAGAAGATAGCTGCAGTTGAAATTCATAACTGGCAATTTCATTAGTAATATGTTTTTTTGTTTTTACTGTGTGGAATATTGTCATTTGTACTTTTTTCTACATGTCTGCAAATGAGAAACAATGAATCTTTGGGGTTTCATGAGGGCCATTTCACCTCTCAGACCAAAGTCTCAATAATTTGGAAAACACAGGAACAATTTGGTTAAGTGAGAAATGAGTATTTAAAAGCTCCCTGCTGAAAGCGTTCGTTCTCCAACTGCCTTAAAAATGTATTTTTTCTTGTTTGATTCCTTTTGAATTCAGAGCATTATTGATATGTCTGAGGTATTTATATTTCTCTCTGACTATCTATCTGTATATAAATTTCAGAATACTGTTTTAAATATTAACTCTCACTATTTCGTGCCCTGCATTCAAGCCACCATGCTGGTGTCTGGCTTTCTTTCTTTCATTGCCCTATACTCTGGCAGGATTAAGCTGCAATGGCTACAGTTTGACTGGGGATCACCATTTTCTTTCCCCCAAGATGCTCTGGACAGCCTGTCAGTCATCGCTGTTGTGGGAAAGAAGTAATAGCCTCCAATGGAGACATCTTTTTTTCCCTATGGAAACTGCCATTTTGTTTTTCTCAAATTTCCTTATACCAGTGGTTCCCAAACTTAGGTCCTCAGATGTTCTTAGACTACAACTCCTGGAAATCTTGGGCTGCACAGCTAGTGTGAAGGTGAAGGCTTCTGTGAATTTTAGTCCAAGAACAAGGTTGAGAACTTATACAGATGCAACATCTGGGTCATTGAGGGGAACAAAAGGGTACATTCAAAGAACTTGCAGCCCAGAGGAAGCTCCGTCACTCCTTATGGCAGAAAGAAAAGGCCACTGTTTGGATGTGCTCCAAAAATAAAGCCTCAGAGGGCACTCATTTAGAAAGGAATACACCATTTTCTGGCTCTCCCCATGCTAGTTTGCTGACAATAACTACTATTTTGACTTGTTGCCTTGTCTAACTTGTGCTGACTCCATCACCGACTGAGCCTCTAGACTAGCTGTTTTATGTCAGCTGGAGAAGAAGTCACATGGGGTGTGTGGCAAGCTTAGGGCATGAAGAATGCTTCAAGGGTATTTACTATGTGTTGGCTATGTGTTAACTGCCCCCAAATGGAGGGGAAGCAGAGAAAGATCTGGCCAAGGGAAAGAAGTTTGAGCAGATTATTTCGGTATGGAAACCTAATGTGTTCTTCAGTTACGCAATTTGTGTTACATGCCATTTGCATGCCATTTACCTTTTTAAATAAACACCTGTGTATGGCAAGTGTCTAATTTCTTCTCCCCCACCACCCCATTTCCCCCCAAACTGCACATTTTGTGTTGTGCCTCGTGCTTGTCTATCTCCTTTGTACAACTGCCTCAGCTTATGTTTGTTAGCTGTCTTCTGCCATTGGTCATGTGCTGTGAGACTTTGACTTTTGATTCCACCGCCCTTTCATCAGCTATTATTGACTGATTTCTAATTGTTTTCAAAAGATGTATTCCTGGCATCAGCTGCCCATAGAGTCTCCTTCACAGATACTCAGCAGTGTGCCTGAACTTCAGCTCCTTTGTCGTTCAATTATGTTACCACCTCTGTTTCTTTCTCCACTTGCTTCTGACGGGAGGAGGTATATTAGTAGATTTTAAGAAGAATGTATTTAGTGGGGTATGTGGTAACATTACTTAGCAGGCTTGTGTTTAGGATATAAAAGTAGTTGTAAATAAACATTCTCAGGAGATTTGTAAAGGTTACTGTGAGAACAGTTTCTAATTGTTTTTGATTGGCATTTATTCTTATATTTAGATGAATGTATCTAATATACTGAAGGAAAAGCAAATTGACTGGTCTTTGATATTATTCATAAGCATCATAAAATGCTGTATATCTGTCTGGGTTTCAATTACCTGAAAGCATGTATTTTGGAAGGTACTGAGAAGGAAATTGGTCCTACATGATTTAATGATTCAGTGGATGTGCTTGGCTAGTTTTAAGCTTTCTCTCAGTTATCAAAAATGGAGCTTTTGAATCAACATATTAGCTTTTGTTAGGTAGTTTGAGCCCTAGTTCTGTCAGAGGCATTTGCTCATGCAGTGCTGATATCCTGAATTACATGAAGGAAGCTGATAATGATTTTTAAAAGAGATGGCGCTTTCTCTGTGTTGTTTCTTCTTAAAAAGCTTATCCTCACCAAAATAAATTTAATAACGCAGCGAGGCCCTTCAAAGGGTGTTTAAAGGCAGTATCAAGGTCTTAGTGAATTGCGTTATCTTCTATTTCAAATCCTCTTCAAGTTAGGTACGCAGAATAATAGCTATATATCCAATATGAGAAGTTTGGAGATTTTGCTGACTTTGGATTAACAAAAAGATTTCCAGCTATCAGTGTTTAAGCTTCACTTCCCAGTCAGGCATTTCTGACAGGGCCAAAATAAGGCTCTAATGGCAGCCAGTGTGAAGGGGTTGCTTTTTCATTAGTTTAGGCAGAATGTCAATTAAAAAAAGTGTTGAGATAAAGCAACAGTGACTAGATTAAGTTTATACTTCTTCATGGATGATAAGAAAACCCATTTACAGGTTCTATTTCAGGGTGAATATACTAGGCAAGGCAAAGTTATCTTATATATCAGCTTATAAAAGAGCCATGTCACTTGCTGGGTGGATTAGGCAGTTATTACGTCATAATCACAGGTAGTTTGTTATAGTCTTGGAAACCCTTTAAGATACACACATGCACAAAAACAACATAATTAAAATTTTAAATGAAATGGAACTGAACTAATGGGGCAAAAGTATTATTGGTTACAGCTTGCTCCCCTAACTCTGTGTATTATTTCCAAATACACTGAGTTCCTGCAATATACTGAATGTGTTTTGGTAGACTCACTGACCTGGTTTTGGACATCATGAAACTCTGGTTTCATGAAGAACATGCTGGTACACAATGAGCAATCACTCCCCACTTCTAGCATAAGTGACTAATAACAAACCATGGTTTCTTTTGCATGACGCCTCAAAGTGGTAGCTATGTGGCTTGTTTCTCCTTCAACAAGTCAGAAGAGCAACCTTTGTTTCCCTGTTGCTTCTAGCAAGTAAAACAAAGCCAGAGGGCCAACTCCTTAGGAGTTCAGATGTCATAATAAAGAAACTATATATGCTGACGATTTGTCATTCATTAAGTCACTTCTTTTACAAGTAAAAAATTAGTCAGCACATGCAAGTATACCTTCTTTTTTGTGAACAAGCCAGAATTTAAAGAACTCAAAGAATTCTGGTATGCTCTGACAATCTGAATGCACCCACTTAGTCCAGTAGGACCTCATGGCTGAAATCCAAATTGCTGCTTCTAACTAGACTGCATCCATTGATTCAGTGGGATTAAGGCAAGTTTTGACTTGTTGCTCAGCACTTGGTTCAATGAAATGATTAATTGGAATTGTTCAGTAATGGGACAGATGCATCCAATCCAGGAGGGACACTGAATGAGGGGAAATTTCCCGTCAGTGCCATCGAGGTAATTTAGACCAACTTCCATCATCCCCACTCAGTGTGGTCAATGGAAAGTGGCCTCAGGGTGCAAATCAAAGGGAGATAAAGCTTGTGTTTTTGGACTGCTTCTGGCACAGTCTAGTGCATGCTATTTTCTGGTGATCATATGACATAAAGGAGATTGAGAACCAGCCTGACCCTGCTCAGTGCTCATCTGGACCTTTTTTGGTCCAGCGGTAGAGTTACTCTTTTTTTGGAGATGGACTGGAGTCACTCCTGTACAAAAGGGCAACTTTAAGAGACATCACTCCTGGGAAAGAGACTCTTTCCAGTCAATCAAATGTGATCCTTTAGCACTGACTGATCTCACCCTTAATGCATTTTGCTGTTATCAATCTTTACTGGATTACTGTAGCAAAAGTTGTAGGTAGCTTCCTCTGTGAAAGGCACACAAAACAATGGACTTTTGTGGAGTGAGCTATTGGCTACCAAAACTGGCCTAAGTTTGTGCCACTAAGCACTTTTTTATTTTTTTGTGTTAATTACATGTTTAATTCTTGCCTTTTGATTGAGGAAGTATTTTCTTCTTGCTTGACTATCTTGAGAATGATAATCTGTGAATGCTTTAAATTTCCTATGCTGAATAACTGAAAATGTTCTCAGCTGAATAACAGGTCTGTTATATAGAAACAGCTTTGCAGTCAGCTTAGCAGATGCACATTTTTTTGTATAGTCTTGGCAAAAACTTTTTTCGAAATATTTGAGATACTGCCTTTGTGTTTTTCTTTACTTTTACTGATAGCATGAAGGCAATTTTATTTTAAATTGACTTTTCACTGGCTAAAGTGAATCACATGTTTTCACAGTTGGCTGCAGTATATTTGGATTCACTGTTGTGATCATTGTAAAAATCTTAAAACACCCATAATATTTGCATTCAGAGCAAAAATAATGAGAAGGTAACAAAGGATTAGTATCTATCAGATAATAGTGTCAGATGCTGTACTGATATTGATCAATGATTTTTTTTTGCTGATTTTTGATAAATATCTGTCTAGAGGGGCAATGGCATTGATATGTCTATTAGACACTAACTGCTTGTTGTTATCTAATATTTGTTCATGTTTTATTATTGTGATTCAAGTTTAGAAAATAAATTTTAAAAATTAATTAATTCTTTACCTTACAAGAATTTTCTCAGAGGTGGAAATAAGACATCTATAAATATACAATGTAAATAATAAAATGATGGCCATTTGAAACAGTTGCTTGGTTATTTTGCTTCAAAAGTCATTGTTCTTTTTGTTGTGTTTTGCATATGTAAATAATCAAGAAATCAATTTCATTCTCCTTCCATGTCTAAGTTTGAGCTGAAGTCTGAGGTAAACTTTAGTATTCAAAGTAATAACAAGCACTATTTGAGTTATGGATGAAAAACAGCTTATAATGAGAGTTTTGGAAAAGAAGAAAGCTTTTGAGCATAAAAGTCATATGTTTGCACTAGAAACAGTGGAATAATAATAATGATAACAGAATGTGATGGCTCATTAACAAAACCACATTCTATTGTATTCCTACAAAGAGAGGCCAATTCATGTTTTGGGTATGTCATTTGAATAGGTCCACTAGTTTCATACATGATGAGATATTTTCTTCCAATCTACATAGCAATGTTGATAGATTTCCTCCACTTCTGTTTGTAACACAGAGTGTTATTTGTGTGATATTTGCTTTTTTTCTTTATTTTTATCAGAATGTTGCACAATTTAAAATTATGGACACATATGAAATTCTAGATAAAGCTCAAGCAAAATTTAAAAAGTTAAAATGATTAGACTATTTTTTTACCAGAAGTGGGCTACTTCAATAGAGTTATCCTGGCCATTTACTGGATCTTCTTTAGTATTACACGTTAGGGCATAATTTGCATGCACATAAATGCTGCATTGATTGAATTTATTTGCTATACAGCCTCTGTTTATTGGCACATGGAAATATACACATGGAAGCAATTGTCAAGCACAGAACAAGTTTATCACAGAACAAGTTTATAACCTCTTAGTTCGGTATGTTTAATTGACCTTTTAAATATTTTATTTTCGATGGATGAGCAGATTGTGTGCTTTTCTTTTTTTTAATAAAATTAGAGGTCGATCGTATTGATTTCTTTTCGTAGCATGCATTTAATGAATCTGTGTGTGTTGCATTAGCACCAAAAGCAAAAAACAAACAAACCATTGCAAGTGGTTCCCTAATGAGCCATTCAATACAAATGAAAGTTCATATACACCCACAAATGGAGTGCTAATTGAGAAAAAAGCAACAGCAGCAAATACTGCTATTCAAGGTAACTTAAAAATCTTGAAGGTGAGGATGTTAACATTTGGGCTTCTTGGCCAAACTATCTTTATTCACATTGCTTGCATTAAATCAGCACTGGAACCTGGAAAAAGCTGAAGCAAAACTGTGGGGATCGCCCTTGTGGCTGTGTTTGTTGTGGCCCTCACAAAGGTTCTCTCCCTCTTGTTTCTTCTCACTTGTCACCAGGTATTATTATCTCAATACCACCTCTGAGTGTTAGACACATGTGCTGCCAATTGCCAGGTTTATTGAACTACAGAATCAGTTGGTTTGAATAACAGATAACCTTTTATTATTAATCATTTCACAAAGTAAATCACGTAGTCACTGTAACAGGGGTCTGATTAAGTTTGGGTAGGACGGGGCATATATTCAGGCTTGTGGTATATACTTTCAATCACTTAATATCTCTATTATTCTAGGTGTTCTCATTCCTGCTTGTTCACTCTAATAACCTTGGTCTTAATTCACTTCCCTAACTCTCTCCTCAGATCACTCTAATTCTTCTCTTCTCTCTAAGCTCCAACTTCTCAACTGTCCCTCTCCGGTTCCAACTGTCTCCCTGTCTAACTGTCCCCTTGGTTCCGCCCCTCCTGCTCTCTCCTTGGCTCCTCCCTCTAGAGCTCCTGTGACTGACAGGCAGGAATGACGTCACCTGTAGGCATTTCGCCACACACCTTCCCCCTTAAAAAGTTTGTTTCAGGGAGCAAAACTTAAAGTAGTTTGCTCCATGAACAACATAAAACAGTTTTCAACATGTATTAATAATATTCCTAATACTTTACATTTTTAAATCACATTTATACTTACTTAACTAGTGCGGTGCAACTCATTCAACAGTTTCAACTCATTCAATGTATTTTCATTGCTTACCATTAGTTCATTTCGCAGGAAGTTTCAATTACAGTTGTACTTGCATATCTTTATTTATACCTTTCATAACTAAACATATTATCACCTTTTTATCACATTTTTTTCTTTTATTTATACAGAAATAGAACTCTTTATTTCATTTCATTACATTTTTATTTTCCGTTCCTCAGTCTTCTGGTACTCTCGAGAGTGCATCCGCTACTACGTTTTGAGTCCCTTTGACACTCTGTACCTCGAAGTCGAAGTCTTGCAGCAGTAGGGCCCATCTCAATAGCTTGCTATTGTTTGCCCTTATAGTTCTCAGCCACAGCAGTGGGGAATGGTCGGTACAAAGGACAAAATGTCTGCCCCATATGTAGGGTTTAAGTTTCCGTAGCGACCATATGATCGCCAGGCATTCGCGCTCTATGGTAGACAGATGTTTCTCACCCGCCTGCAGCTTCTTGCTTAGGTACGCCACTGGATGATGGTCTCCGTTGTGGTCCCTCTGGCTCAGCACGGCTCCCAACCCGACGTTGGACGCATCTGTAGACACGGTGAACTCACGCTGGAAATCAGGGGCTCTCAGCACAGGACCGGTCATCAACGCCTCCTTCAGCTTCCCAAACGCTTCCTCGCAGTCGCTCGTCCACTGGATACTTTCTGCTTTCCTTTTGTGGGTCAGGTCTGATATAGGGGCGGCTATTTCGCTAAATTTAGGTATAAAGCGTCTGTAATACCCGACTAGCCCTAAAAAGGATTTGATTTTTTTCTTAGAAGTAGGCCTAGGCCAATTACTAATCACTTCAATTTTTGATTTTAGAGGTTTGATTTTTCCTCCCCCTACTATGTGACCTAAGTATTTTAGTTCAGAACTACCCAGCTGGCATTTGCTGGCCTTCACTGTTAGTCCTGTCTCTTTTAGTCTTTGCAGTACTAGTTCAATGTGGCATAGGTGATCTTTCCACGTTTGGCTGTAAATTCCTATGTCGTCAATATAGGCTACTGTGAATTCTCTGAGACCTTGTAAAGTCTGGTCCATGAGTCTTTGGAAGGTTGCGGGAGCATTTCGCAATCCGAAGCTTAGGACTCGGAATTCAAACAGTCCGAAAGGGCTGCAAAATGCGGTTTTCTCCTGGTCTTTGGGCTCTAACTCCACTTGCCAGAAACCTTTGGTCAGATCTAAACTGGTTATGTACTGGCATCCTCCTATCGTTTCAATTAAATCATCTAACCGTGGCATTGGGTAAGCATCTGATTTTGTCACGTGATTCAGTTTTCTATAATCTACGCAAAAGCGGATGCTGCCATCCGGTTTGTCCACTAATACTATCGGGGCTGCCCACGGGCTGGATGATGGGACTATGATTTTCTCTTTTAGCATTTCGTCTAGTTCATGACGAACTTTGGCCACATAAGGACCTGTGACTCGATAGGGTGTTACCGCTTGTGGGAGTGCTTCTCCGGTGTCAATCTTATGCACTACCCCTTTTGCTATCCCTGGTTTGTTGGAGAATACCTGCTTGTATCTCCCTAGCAGGGCTTTCGCTTCTTCCTGTCTCTCTTGGGACAGTAAGGGACTGATTTGGACTTCTTCAGGGTTATATTTGGGTTCACCTCTACCTTCCCAATAAGGTAATTCATGTTTTTCGTTGTCTGCTTCCCTCATGGCGAATAGGACAACGTTTTCCCTCCTGTAGTATGGTTTTATCATATTCACGTGAACCACCCTTTGCCCAGTTTCTCCCTCCTCCTGGATTATATAATTTGTTTCACTCATTTTGGATGTTATTCTGTAAGGGCCCGCCCAGTTTAGTTGTAACTTATTCCCTTTGATGGGTCTTAGCATCAGAACCTCATCTCCAGGGTTGAATGCTCTCTCTCGGGCCTTCCTGTCGTACCATACTTTTTGTTTTTGCTGATGGCCTTGCAAATTCTCTGCTGCTATTTCCAGAGATTTTTGCAGGGTATTCATTAAGTTTTCTAAGTATGTGACTACTGTTTCTGGGTCTTGCTCCCCCTCTAGTTCCTCCCAATTTTGGCGGAGTAGATCTAGGGGTCCCCGCACCTTCCACCCAAACAACAGTTCGAAAGGACTGAACCCGGTGCTTTCCTGGGGTACAGATCTATAAGCGTACAGTAATTGTTGTAATTTGTGGTCCCAATTATTGGGATTCCCTGCAGTGTATGCCCTAATCATACGCATGAGGGTTCCATTAAATTTCTTCCCCCTCCTCCTGGGATTTATTAAGCTCTCCCTATATAAAAGGTCTTTTTCCTCAAAGTACCTCTCGGGGTTCTCAGGGTTTACTGGTCCTTCGCTAACCATTTTAAAGTATTGTTCCAAGGTAGAATCTGCTTTTTGTTCCTTTTTAAATGGACTCTTGTTTGGATTCCTCATGGTTACTAAATCAGCTATCTCATCGTTCCCTCTTATTAGTTCATTAGGGAATCCATGTCTTTCTTCCGATATTTCTTTATTTTTCTTTCTGGGAGCACGTATTCACTAAAACACTCTTGACATGTTCAGAGAGATCTATCCCTATTAGGCATGGAGCTGGTAATTGATCAGTAATTCCTGTTTTCCACATCCCAGTCCACCCTTGATATTTTATCGGGATTTTCGCCACTGGTAACGTAATTATCTCTGCCCCAATTCCTTTGACTGTTAGGCTTTCATCTTTCAATATATATTCTGGAGGGATTATTTCTGGATGGCATAACGTCACCTGAGAGCACGAGTCTTTTAGAGCTAGATATTTTGTCTCATTTATATAAATCTTATCCCCAGAACATCTAACAAGTTCCTGGTTATTTTCAATCAAATAACAATGGAGAATTTTAGCTATTGGGAGTTGTTGTTCTTGTTGTTCTGGGCTCTCTGCTCTAGCAGTAACTGGGGTTGCTATGGCGCCCACTTCAACTGCCCCTGTCTGTGCTTTATTCTGCTGTATGCAGTATACTTTCTTAGGCAAATTCACTTTTTGTTGCCCAAACTCCCTATTCTTAGCACATTGAGCTATGAAGTGTCCTTTTTCCCCACAGCCAAAGCAGGATCTAGAGACTCTTTGTTCCAAACTTGGGGACTTATCTCCCTTTCCTTCCCAGTTCTTATATCTCTGCTGGCTCTGCTCTGAGGTTTGGCCCTTAAAATGGTTTCCAACTGCCTGTTGGTTCCTGAGGTACTCTCTGGGTTCATTTTTTCTATCCTCCCAGGTTTTTCCTCCAACTTTTACCTCAGAATACCTTGGGTTTCTTATATGTGTTATATGGTCCGCCATTTCACTGGCTTCCCTAATATTTTTCGGCTTTTTGTCTGTCACCAGATATCTCAGTTCCCCAGGTAGAACTGAGAGGAATTGTTCAAGCCCTATTATATTTTTCATTTCCTCTAGGGTCTGAACTTCTGCCTGCTCCAGCCATTTGTCAAGATATTTAGTCATTTTTGCTCCCAGTTGGGAGTAGGATTCATCTGGCTTTTTGATCAATGCTCTAAACTTCCGTCTTAGATTTTCTGCATTGATGCCAAAGTGTAGGAAGACCATCTTTTTGTATTCTTGGTAGCCCCTAGCCACCTCTTCTGGCATTTGGGCATAGATTTCGGCCATTTCACCGCTAATCTGAGACCTCATTATTACCATTCTTTCTGGTCCTTCAACACCGAAGTCCCAGCACGAGCGTTCGAACAGGATCATGAAGGCTTCGGGGTTATCGCCTGTCCTATATATAGGGAACTTCTTAAGGTCTGCTTTCGATAAGCATCCCCCCTCAGAATTTGTGTTGGTGTTGTTATTATTATTAGCTTGGGCTTCTGCTAGCTCCATTCGCCTCATTTCCAACTGAAAATTCATTTCTTTTTCCCTCAGGGCAATCTCCTGGGCTGTAGTCTCCCTTTCTCTTTCTTGGGCTTTAGCTTTAAATTCTAACTCTTTTAATTTAAATGCTTGCTCCCTTTCAAATTCTAATTCTTTTAATTTAAATGCTTGCAATGCTTGCTCCTTTTTAAATTCTAACTCTTTTCCAAATTTCCATTTTTGATACTCTAGTGAGGTAGATTCTCCCCTTGAGACACCTACTTCTTCCCTTGAGGCGGTTTCCTCCCCTGAGGCAACCTCGCCCCTTGAGGCAGTTTCCTCCCTTGAGGTATTACCCTCCTGGATTACAATTTCATCCTCCTCCTCCAGCTCTAAGATTCCCTCCTCACGAGGTAAATCTTGTGGCTGTAATGATGCCTCTTTTGCCCCCTTTCCTTTCTTGGTAGGCATCTTTATTAACGATCTGTTTGGATCTCTAAAGACAAGCCTCAATTCAAACGGCTTTTTTCCTTTCTTGAGTTAGAGAGAGAGTGATACTGTTTCTATTAGCTTTCTGCTGGCAGCTACTGAGTTATTTTGGTTACACTGTTTTTCTCCTCTGGCCCTCAGCCAGTCCCTTGGCCTGATACAACGTCTCTTTTTGCTCTTGGCCACCGAGAATAAACAGAAATATTTGCCTTTAGTAATGGTCCCAGCCTTTACTGTTCAATCACCTCTTTTCTTTGTCCCTTCGGCCTCCACTTGTCCCTGCAATGCTCACTTAGAGCTTGGGTCCCAAGCTAGCCTGGACTTCACTTCACCCGTGAGGTAATTTGAAACCCCCCCTTGAATTTTCCCTCAGAGCTTTGCTTTACTATTTCAGTCCTTCTACGTTGTGTGACCTGGAGTCCCTAAGTTATTCCCTAAACAGAGGGTTCACTACTCCTTCACACACGTCTCTCTGACTGATTAATAGTTCTCCTTAGCTCTGAAAATTCAATGGCTTTTCTTGCTGGACTATTATTTCTTTTGGCTCACTGGATTTCTACTTGAATCCCTTCACTTGTGGAATTCACACCTCTTGTGGGGATTCACTTCGTATCCCGTTACCGCTGCCACCACTTGTGGGGATCGCCCTTGTGGCTGTGTTTGTTGTGGCCCTCACAAAGGTTCTCTCCCTCTTGTTTCTTCTCACTTGTCACCAGGTATTATTATCTCAATACCACCTCTGAGTGTTAGACACATGTGCTGCCAATTGCCAGGTTTATTGAACTACAGAATCAGTTGGTTTGAATAACAGATAACCTTTTATTATTAATCATTTCACAAAGTAAATCACGTAGTCACTGTAACAGGGGTCTGATTAAGTTTGGGTAGGACGGGGCATATATTCAGGCTTGTGGTATATACTTTCAATCACTTAATATCTCTATTATTCTAGGTGTTCTCATTCCTGCTTGTTCACTCTAATAACCTTGGTCTTAATTCACTTCCCTAACTCTCTCCTCAGATCACTCTAATTCTTCTCTTCTCTCTAAGCTCCAACTTCTCAACTGTCCCTCTCCGGTTCCAACTGTCTCCCTGTCTAACTGTCCCCTTGGTTCCGCCCCTCCTGCTCTCTCCTTGGCTCCTCCCTCTAGAGCTCCTGTGACTGACAGGCAGGAATGACGTCACCTGTAGGCATTTCGCCACAAAAACCAATAACAAAACAACACTTCCTGAATTAAAACAGAAGTGAAATGAGTTTTTTGGGACTCTATCTCCCAGCAGCCCTGACCATTGGCTGAACTGGCTAGGAATCCTGAAAACTGCTGTTTAAGGGCCCCGCATTTGAGAATAACTGTTTTTGGATGAAGTAATGTATATGTGTGGCCTGTGGATGTTGGATATGGTAGTATAGATCTTGGATGTGGTACTATGTTTCCTAGTGTACATTAGATATTCCCCATGATGAGGGAACTAGCACTGGAAATGAGGAAAGGGGGGATTATATTTGAGAGTAGATGTAGTCTAGTGTTTAGACTGTTGGACTGGGACTCTGGATAACTGGGTTAAATCCTTACCTGGCTAGGAAGCTTAGGAGGTGACCTTGGCCGAATTACACTGAGTCAGCTTGTTCTACCTCACAAGGCTGCTGTATAGATAGGGTGAAGAAAAGATGGGCCAACAAAGATGCCTTCGGCTTACTGGAGGAAAGGCAGAATACAAATATAACGAATGATACAATAATAGATAAATGTGCTCAGGACTGGCATCAAGAATTGGCATTGTTGGGCTCCTGCAGAGTCTTAAATACAGAGTGGGCAACTTCAAGAGACCTGAGGGCTGCCTGCCTTGGATTTTGGAGGGCTATACCTGCTCTTGTGAGCCCGGCTCCCTAATTTTTTTCTTACAATTTTTTTTAAACTGAAAAGGCCCTCTTGTGTGCTTTAGTGACTGGTTTGTTGCTGAATGCTTCAGTGTTCTTCCCTCTGTCCACATAATGTAATGCACATTGTGGTAACAAGAGAGACAAAATCTATGTTTTACAAAGTTTTATTTTTTTTGTTTCTGTCACATTTGTGGGTTTTTGGTCCAGGGCCTTGGTCTGTGAGGGTTCAGTTTAACGCTATGGTGCTTCCTTGATTCAAAATAAAATTAAATTGAAATCAAAACATTAAAATGAAAAGAAAAAAGCCCTGGGCCCAGATTTCCTGTGAATTGTTGTTTTTGTTATCTGATGTCAAGTCATCTCTGACTTATGGTGACCCTATGAATGAGCAATCTCCAAAATGTCCTGTCTTCAACTGCCCTATTCAGCTCTTGTAAACTCAAGCCTGTGGCTTCCTTTAGAGAGGCAGTCCCTCTTGTTTTTGGTCATCTTCTTTTCCTGCTGCCTTCCACTTTTCCCAGCATTATAGTCTTTTCCAGAGAATTCTGCCTTCTCACGATGTGTCCAAAGTAGGATAGCCTCAGTTTCAACAGAGATAGTTCAGGCTTGATTTCATCTAGGACCGACTTCTTTTTCTTTCTGGGAATCCATGGTATCCAGAAAACTCTCTTTCAGCATCATATTTCAAATGAATCATTTTTTCACATCAGCCTTCTTCACTGTCCAGCTTTCATATTCATACATAATGATGGGGAATACAAGAGTGTGGATGGTCTTGGTCTTGGTCTCCAGTGACACATCCTTACATTTGATTGTCCTTTCTAATTCCTTCATTGGAATTAGAATTCATTGATTCCCTGTAAATACACATTCTGATTTCTGGTTATTGACAAAAAGAGCAGCAGGAAGAAAATCAAACCCAGGGTCCCCTGCTGGAGCAAAATCCTGTTTATTTTCTGTCTCTCGTTGCTAGCTGCTGCAAAGGGTTGAGGTGGAGACACTGATTTTACAGTAAATGCCTAAGCAGCAAGGAAATAAGCTGTTACCTCATCTCCCTTCTCTTTCTCTGATCCCCCCCCCACTAATCTCCCTGTTTTGATGGAGGCAGGGTAGTGCTAGGATCCATTCAAAACAAGAAAGGGGGAAAAACAGTCTTCAGGCTGGTGGTTGGGGATTTGCTGTAAGATTGGTGTCTTCTTTCCACCTTAACCCTTTTTAACAGGGGCGTAAAGGCGGGCCAGCAAACAAGTACACAACCTGTTAGAGAACAGAGACAAAAGCATAAGAAAAAAAAAGATTCTTGCTTTTGTTTGTTCTTCAGCCCAGAGAATTTGTGCAACCCAACACAGATCTGCACAGCAGCAAGATATGTTTTTCCATGGCTGCAGTATGGGGAGAGGAAAGAAAATACAGATTATGGATGGGAAACAGTGACTCCAGAGAGATTCCACAAGAAAGCAGAACTACAAGTGCCAGTAAATGGAGAAACAAATATACTTTCTGGAACAGCCCTATATTAACTTGGGCAATCTGTTCAAAGTTAAGGTTATTATACCAGATTTCCATGCATGCAAGTCTGCTCTCTCAGTTACTGCTCTAAGAGAAAAAGCAGAAGAAAGAAGTCACCTTAAAGGGAGAAGCACTAAGGAAATAAATCATATATATATATATATAAGCCTTCCTCCCCTCCCACATTCTGAGGCTCCCAAAGGCTTCCCTGGGTCAAAAGGTATTCCTAGGGAGCCTCGGAACCTGGGGGAGGGGGGGGATAGGAAAGTTTAAATTAAAGAATTGACATCTGTGGCTGCTGATGTCATAAGCTTCTAACCACTCTTGGTTGTTGTTTTTTTTACTCTTTTTTTGTTTTCTCTGAATCTTTATTTTATTAAATGAAAACATATTGTAAGAAACAAAAGAACAACAAACAGAACAACAAACAAATAAACAAATAAAATACAAGAATTATACACAAACAAAATTGAAACAAAGTGCTCCCCCCCACTGGGACCAATGGAGAACTAGACCTTTTCCTTTATTTCAAGGATTCCCCTTCCCCTTTCAAAATTGTAACATTTCTTGCGATGGTGCTCTTCCCTTCCCCTTTATTAATGCATAATCAATAAAATCTCCCCAATTTCTGCAAAAGTATGCCTTTTAAGCACTCCTTTCTTTATTTTAATATTGCGTGTTAATTTGTCATTGATAGCTATATTCCATACCTCTGTATACCATTCACTAAATTGAAAATTATATTTAATTTTCCAGTACTTGGCTATAATTAATCTAGCAGCTGTGACTAAATTAGAAATTAATTCTATAGTTGCCCAATTATATTCCACCTTATCAAATATTGATAGAAGTGCTATTTTAGGACATATTTCTACATTTCGTTTGGTTCTTTCTCTTATTTCTCCAAATACCATTTGCCAAAATTTCATCACAATGCCGCATTCCCACCACATATGAAAATATGTGCTGGTTTTCTGGCATCCCCTCCAGCACAACATAGAGTAATTTTTATTTATTTGATTTAGTTTCACTGGAGTTAGATACCATCGCCAAACAATCTGATAAAATTTTTTCCATATATGGAAAAGACTTTAGGCGAATACATCTAAATGATTAGGCTATTGCTCCCCAGCTGAATTCAGATCAACTTGTCACCTGTACTACTGCTTTGTTCTAAGAAAAAAAATGGCACTTACCTATGAGAGGAAGGCTGGCAGAACTTTGGTGAAATATGATACACTGTCAGCATCTTGAAAATTTATCATTTGATATACAAGTGAATGTCGAGTCAGTTTTTTGAAATATAGCTCATTAACAATGTCGCACAAGAGTGGTTAGAAGCTTATGACATCAGCAGCCACTTATGTCAATTCTTTAATTTAAACTTTCCTATCCCTCCCTCTCAGGTTCCGAGGCTCCCTAGGAATACCTTTTGACCCAGGGAAGCCTTTGGGAGCCTCAGAATGCGGGAGGGGAGGAAGGCTTTAATATCTAAAAATTGCCACTGCTGGTTCTGATCCCTAGATAATTAAATTTCTTTCAGCTGCACCCAATAAGTCACTGGGACTGTAATTTCTGACCCACCAACATTGCTAGTTTGCCGGCACATAATTAATACATCCTAATTTTAACATCCATCACAGTCCTATCAGACACCTCTGCTAAGAATTAAATAGGGACTGAAATAATGAACAAGTGAACAAACAAACAAAAAACCCCACAGTTCTCAGTGATAGAACATGATATCTTGTGTCCAGATATTCATTTCCAGCACTATGCCCTCTAGCAACTTTTAAATCCTTAGGGAATTCACCTTTATAGGAATACAGGACCTGTAAAAATGCTTAGGATGACAGAAGCCTTTACAGAAGCTTGCCATTTATTTTTCCAAGGCATAGTTAAGCTAACTTATCTTTACATAAAATAGTGTAATATCTGTAGAGATAAAAACATAGCATGCTAAGCTGGGCAAGGGCAAGGTTGAACGATCCATAATAGTGTCGAAGATACTTGTCCTTCAAATTATTATGCTGCAGACAGATAGCTGCAAGGGCTACTTCTTGCCAGATATTTTCCACTTGGGTACAGACATCAAAGTAGAAAATATGCACATAACACATCAATTATGAAGGGTGCACTGCTCTCCCCTTTAAAATACATAGGAATGGGCAAATATTGGATTTCTGCTTCAGTACAGTATGTCTTAAAAAGAAGTCCACTGTTGAATCCACCTGCCTGGTTCCTTACATTATATCAAGCAGTGGTAAACTGTTGAAGGCTGACAACAAATATATTATTGTGCATTGGTGCAAGCTACCTCCATCTCGATTAACCTTCTAATTTATTTTGTGCCAGTCCTTCTGTGCAGCTTCACAAGTGGCCTCTTAAAGACACCTGACCCTTTTGACAGATGAATCTTTTGTAACTGTTTCCAGAGAAGCAGATATTTTAGTCTGTTTCAGCTACTAAAATAAAGATAGTACAACAGTAAAACAGAAGCAGGTATTGTGGAACTAAGACTATGAATCTTATTTCATTGTAAGCTTTCATGAATCACAGTCTACTTCTTGTGACTAAAGGAGTGAATTGTGATCCATGAAAGCTTACGTGCCACAATATTTTTACTTCTGTTTTTGTTTTGTTGTGTTACATTATGGTTTACGGTTTTTTATTCTGTTCTTGCTTCTGTAACTAATAAATGAAGCATATATTTCATTATTTGATTACTTATTTGTCTGTTTTGTCTACTCAGTTTATTGGAAAAAGTTGATAATAAATGGCCATAGCTTTATTGGTTATGGCTGACAATAGAACTGTTGCTGCATAAAGTAGTAGCTCTAAGCATCGGACAACCTGCTTGCCAGCTGATGTATCTCTCCAGCCTACCTGCTCAGTATGTGCAGAACAGCCATGAGGAAGGTTGCCACCAGGTAAGACACCACTTGTAGGACCCACTGCCATCTGCTGGTGAAGCCTAGCACCCCCCCCCCCAGCTAGAGTGCTGCTACTAGATCATCAATAGCACACCAAGCTTCTTCTGTATCTTATGATAATAATCTTACAACTGCAGAACTGGAACGGACCCTATGGATCACAAATCCAGCTCCTGTCAAGGGGGCACAGTGGATAATCGAATCTACAGCCAGAAACCTAAACCACTGAATCTTGAGTTCCAACTTCCTTTTTCAGTTCACCCCAGAAATCTCTCTAGGGATCCTAGGCTGAGATGGGGTCCACCTGCCCCATCCCAAAGACTGGAACCAATCCTCTGTAAATGACTGCCTGTTTATTTATTTATTTAAGTTCATCTGATCTGGTTAAGAGATGCCCTTGGCTTCTGGTAGGAATGCACAGATTAGTTGAAATTACTCTGGGCAGTTTGCATCCAAAATGAAACAATCATAACATAAATTGAAGTAAAGCCTACATAATACACTAAAAACTAAACCACATATGGACAAAAAAGCAGCCCACAACTAATAAATCAAAAAAACCATTCAACGACAACTGGCAACATTATGATGGTCAATCAGTATAACATTAAGAGAGGATGCTCTCAAAGGCTTCAGTAAACATCCTTGTTTTGAGCATTCTCTTAAAAACGCTAAGGGAAGAGGCCAGGCACAACTTCACCTGGAGCACATTCCAAAAGAACGGGGCCATTTATTTATTTATTTATTTATTTATTTATTTATTTATACCCCACACCATCTGGCAACCAGGCCACTCTGGGCGGCTAACAACAAGATAAACAACACAATAACAAAACACAATAAAAATAAAATAATACATACATTCAAATGAATACGATAACCAGTGGGAAAAATTAAAACAGATGGCTATGAAGATGGTAAAAAGGATGATGAAAGGGTGGTAAAAGGATGGTAAAAAAAGATGGTAAAAGGGAGGCTGAGATCTCAAAAACTTGATGACTTCCTGGCCTCCCTCGGTGTGGCATCCTGCATGCTGTGCCAGAAGTTATGGGGTGGTAAATCCCAGTGACATCCAAGTTACATAATTCCCTTTAGTACTATGGACAAACCCTCTGTCTGAACAAGCTTGAAGGACTACAAGGTGTACTGGTTGAAGTTTGCATGAAGACTGAGCCATAGAAGACTGGGAAAACCAATAAATACCCAACTAGAATGAAAACTACAGCTCTCCAGTCTGCTTGCAGTTAGTCTCTCTACTTCCAGCCAGTCTCTGATTGGCTGGTTCAAACATAGTTTCCACCAATACCAATGCAGCTGCAAGGGAACATTGGGAGCTTGTGGTCACATCTGTAGAGAAAATGGCAGTGTGATCAACTATAATTCCAGCCACTGCAGCACAAGGTAAGGCCAAAGTGAATTAGGGGACCCAGGCTTTCTGGGGTTTTGAGTCTGATGAGATACCTAGATTTGTCTGCTGTAGTTCGGCAAGGAGTACTCTAGAGTCCTCTGCCAGAAAATTTTTAGTGCCTCACCAAATTGGCCATGCAGGATGAGGGATCTGAGAGTTTTAGTCCTTCCAAAACTAACTTTCCTCATCACGTCCTTTCAGTAAATCATTTCTAAATCCTCTGAAGAACTGAATAAATGAGAGCAGTTAGTGCTCTCTGTCAAGAGTGATGGTGACTGTGTTGTGAAGCCCTGAACTGAAGAAGGAAGTTGAAATTCAAGATACAGAAGAAGCTTAGAATGCTATTGATGATCTAGCAAGTGCCTGTGAGCAAAACCCATTAATCTAAGAATTACCTTACCTATTTTTATGTGGGAAATCTGTTGTCTTGTAGCTGTTCCTGTATCATTGTGCCATTTGCCTCTGAGAAACATCTAGTAAGAATCAAATAGAACATTGAAAATGTGTACTTTAAATTATATCAGCGTATATGTGTGTAACACATGGTACTCTTTGGAATTTTGTATGAGGCAGTAACCACACATCATGCATACATTTGTGTGACCTAATGTGTTACACCATAATGTGCCCCAGCTAACACCTTCATCGAAATGGGAAACATCTTTGGTGTCTTTTATTTCCCTTTGAGGTTGGGTAGTTTAAAACTGGCTCTACTCAAGAGTTCTCTACTCCAAATTGCCATCCAGTAATCGGCTTTTTATCCTGCTGGATTCCAACATGCCTTATAAACCTCATAGCAGGGATGGGGATTGCTATTTGGTATGGGGAGACTTTGAAATTCGAAGATAGCAGGTGGGAATGGATGTTCTTCCCTGTTACTTTTCTTTTCAAAATCACATCTAAACCAACCTTCCTTCCTTCTTAATGTGGGTGGGTTGTTAGAGTGGTGTTAGCAATCAATTACATGTATATGCACATAATTTAGTGTTAACTCCCAAGTCATTCAAGATTAATGTCCAGGAGCCAAATGTCAAGGTATGCTGGGAGCCTGAGGTCCTCAGCATGCTTAATATAGTATTAAGGGTACACCATTTGGATTTTTGGACTACACAGCCCAACAACTCTGGGAGTTCCACCTGACAGACTCACACCTACAGGTACAATAATGTGGGTCATCTGGAGAAAAAGCCTGTGTGGTAGACTTTGTTGCCCATTGATAGGCTGAGTCTGCCCTAACCCCCAAACTTCTGGCAACTCTTCCTTTTCTAATAGGAATCTAGAGCACAGTTAAACCTATGCTAGGTCATGAAGCCTACCAGCCAGGCCTTTTCTCCAGGTGACCCACATTTTGATATCTATAGATGTGGGTCTGTCAGGTGGAACTCCTAGAGTGGAGGTTTATAGGGTTTGTAGTCCAAAAATCCAAATGGCACAATCCAACTTAATATTCAGTTATATTTCTGACATATTTCATCACTGGCAAATGACATTTTTAGAACCTATCACCATTTGAAAGTGACAGTGTGTTCAAAATTGGCTTGTTAAATGGCAGAGAGGTCTGATATTAGCAAAATATGGGTCTAGATCTTTTGGGTGTGCAGTTGATTCTTTAGATCTTAGTCAGTGAGCAGCAGGGTCCAAGAGATTTGTTTCCAAAGAAAGACAGCATATATTTCTGAAGTCTAATGTTAGAACTGCGTGAAAGCAAAATGTGTTGAGCACAGTCAGGGAGATACAAATCCCAGATAATATAAAATTGTCCATAAATCACAGGCCAATAGCAATAAGAAGCATGAAGCTCCAGCCACTGAAATATCCATCTAGCCTCACCTTCTGGAACAGGAAAACAATAGTTATTGGTCTCTTCAGGCTGTGCTTGTGCTGTCTAATTATGTATTTATTTTCCTTTCAAAGATGTGGAGGCTCTATAATAAAATGTTCAATATAATTAATTGATTAATTAATTAATAGTAATCAATATTAATCAATTGAAATGTTTAATATGTTTAATTAAGTAATATTAATTAATTAATTAAACATATTAACCATTTCAATTAATTCAATTAATTAATGAAAACATTTTAATTAATTAATTTAATTAATTAAAATATTTTTACCTTGCCTTTCTCCTTAAAAGGACCCAAGGTCGCTTACAACATTAAAAGGACAACATTAAAAAGCTAAAAACAGTAAATATACAAGTATTAAAAAAGAATTAAACATGTATCATATTAAAATAGTAAATAAAATCAGTACTAAAAACACATTTAAAAGCAACAGAGCACAACAATCCAATCTGAAAAATAACTATTTGCTGTCAAGTTGATTCCACTTTATGGCAACTGTTCCAGTTTTCTGGGCATAAAGTATGCAGAAGTGATTTTTCTTTATCAGTTCCTTCTTCAGGTGGTGCTCTCGTTGCAGCCAACCCAGGTTCTTCTGATGGCACTCCTGGGATAGCTTGCCTGAGGCCACACACAGGCTGGCTCTTCTGAGACGCACAGTGGGGAATTAAACTCCCAACGTCTGGCTCCGAAGCCGAATACCCAAATCACCCACCTATCAAACAACCCTGTAAACAATGCAAAGTGAGCATGCTGTCCCATAGTGCTTAAAGCACAATTTAATTATGCAGGCTACACATAGCCCTCGGCCCGTGAGCTGAGTACTCAGTTTACTAACCTCAGGAGGATGGAAGGCTGAGTCAATCTTAAGTCATCTATCTGGGGTTGAACCTGGGTTGTGGGCAGAGTTTTCGGTGCAGTACTGCAGTTTAACCACTGCACCACAAGGCTCATTTTATATTTCACATGCCGTATTATTTTTGTTTCCGATCAAGAACACTTGCTGGGGCTGTCTGGTCCCCTATTTGTACCACAAGATTACTCAGTAATATGTAAGATCAGGCTCTGGCATAGGGTCTGGCAAGCAAGGAATTTCTGTATCCCAGTTAAATTTAATACTGAAACACAATTTGCAGGAGCATTGTAAACAACACTTGCATTTCAGATAGACTACACACACACACACACTCACACTGTGTGTGGCTCTCTCTCTCTCTGTGTATGTATGTATATGTGTGTGTTTGTATATGTGTGTGTGTGTGTGTGTATATATATACCATTTTATATATATATATGAAACCACCACCATTGCATACATACATATACACAAACACATATATGCATATGTACAGTATATGTATATGTATGTATATGTATGCAATGGTTTATATAGATGAGGATAGCAACATATATATATATATATATATATATATATATATATATATATATATATATATATATATATATATATATATATATATATATATATATATATATATATATATATATATATATATATATATATATATATATATATATATATATATATATATATATATATATATATATATATATAAACCACCACCATTGCACACATTGGAGAGGCTCTTGTGATTTTACATGCTTTCTGCACAATGCTAGGCAGTTTAGTTTTTATGGTTTATTTTGTTGCTTTCAACAGTGCTATTAATCACGCTTTCTCATTTTCTTTCACTGCTGGGATTTGACAGGGATTTTCTTTCACCTTGAAAAATTGCACATAGCCAAGCTTTTCTCTGTTGTACCCCCGTAGACTTAACATATCTTGCTGAGAGAAAGCAGATTGCTTTGTGCTTGGTTATTTTGTGCTGGGTGCTTCCTTCTGAAGGATGATTTTAAAATCACAAGTTTGATTTCTCTCTTGGTGCTGGAAGATCGTAAACAAATATGCCTTCCAATTCCCCCCCCCCCCCACTGCAGACCTTTATGATTCCAAGTGAGAGGCGACTAGGCTAATGCTATATGCAGTGGTCCACAAAGTAGTAAGTGGATGTGCTGTTAATTTTTATTGCTGAAATTTATTTTATTTTTTACGATATGCGGCTTAATGATTTTGCTGGAATATACTCAGCACCTCCTGTTGGAATTCAATGGCTATGACAAATGATATGCAAAAGATTATGGCAAAACTGTGCGAAGTAAACAAATAAATCTGTTTTGGATGGATACAGATGGATGCAAGATGAGGATGGCAACAAAAACATCCCCCTTCCATTCTGTGGTACCCACTGTTCCTTCTGCTGCCACCACTGCCTCATGGTAACAATGAAGACTTTTTAAAAAAGCTCCATGTCTTTGATCTCAACAAGGCATTCAGGGAGCACACACCCAGTGACACTCGTACCCCTGGATCGAAGCCCAAAGCATTATTGTCCTTTAAGACAAGGGACATGGTTCCTTCGCATGTTGTCTTAAAACAGAAGTTGGTGTTTTCTTACCAGAAACTGGGGAGTGGTGGTGCAGCTCCAGGTGGGTTTCAGGAGAAGAAGAAAAAAAGATGTGACAACCCCAATTCAGCATCAACATGTCAAACCTGAACTTTTAAGCGTGAAGCACTCAAACTCTGGCTTTCAAAGGACATCTCTTCTGCTTCAGTTTCTCTTGGAAGCTACAAAGAAGCACAATTCTCCTTTACAACAAGGTGAACATTCCTTGTACCCCTTGTTTTCAAGCAGAAGTATGAATGTTATTTTCTTGACCCTGCTGTGGTGGATGGTGGTGGTTCCAGGACATGTATGACATTGGCTTCCAACCAACAGAGGCTGGTGACTGGTTTCATAGGGCTGGTGTGTCTGCTCATGTTTTAATTCTATTTTGGAGATGGAGCTTCAGCACCCTGTAAAGCTCCTGAAAAGTTCAGACTGAAACCCTGAGAAAATCTACCATCCCAGTGAAGTCAGCAGCCTCCACCAACTCAGATCCATCAAAAGTGATTACCCACGGTCTAAGGGAGGTGAAAAGGAAATTATAGGGATCAATTGCTGTGGAGATGTAGTTGCATCATAGTAAATGTACTTTGTATACGTAAGTTTCATGTTCAATTTTTGATATATCCTGTCAAGGAACTTGGATAGAGACATGGGACATTGTAGAAAGCTGCCGCTAGACAAAGAATATAGCAATGGTCTGATTCAGTAGAATTTGGTTCTTCTAACTTGGATTAACCTTTACAACTTGGTTATCTAATAGGTTGTTTTAGTATTACTAGTTATATTTCAAGTGTCTGCATTCTTGGGTTTTTAACAGCTTGTTTGAGTTTCCTAATATGTGCTTAATTTATTGATTTTATTTAATTAGTTTTATTTTGGTAGTTGCAGTATGTCTTGGTTGTTGTATAGTAGAAACATTGGATGGACTTTGCCCTACAAGTAAACAAGATGGTAATCAATTTTGTCCCCTAGGGCTATTGTATTAAAGAAATTAAGAGGGGAAGGTCCACCTGTGCAAAAGGAATGATGTCACTGTCGGTGGCAGATAGCAGCTGATCCAAGTGTTTCCTTTTCAGTTTTGGGGTGCACACATCTTCGTCTCATTGGCCAAAATCTTATTGTTTAGTGTAGTAAATCATAACAGTGTAGGTCCACGGAATCAATGGTAATTTGGTGGTTCCATAAGTTTCATTGATTCAAATGGGCCTACTCTCATTGCGACTTACTTTTACATAGTAGAGCACAGTTAGTGTAGGCCCATTTGAACTCATGGAACTTATGGAGATGCTGACTCATAAAGTCCCCATTGATCCAACCAGTGTGATTTACTGCAGCAAGCAACAGGATTTTAGCCATTGCGTATTAGCCCTGTGCAGCCAAAAGTGAAAAAACAACAACACCTTAATCAGTATCAGTCTGCCACTGCCAATGATGTCATCTCTGTTGTGCAGGCAGAGCTGTGTATGCTAAGGTAATCACAGGATTTTGGCCTGAGACATACAGTAAACAGTGGTGCCATTCTCACAGCAAAAACTTTATACTACTTACGCCCCCTCTTGTCACCCTTGTACCAGTCTCAAATTCACTAGTTGGAATCTGCTTCCACAAGTGATTTTGCATGCTATTGCACAAGTATTTTCATAACTCATTACAACTTTATGAAGGCTGATATCTTATTTTGCAACTTTATATTGTGCAATGAGGATGATGTCATCAACTGCAGCCATGCCAAGGCCACTTAGGGTCCATAAAAATATTCCTTGACCTTCAATGGTTTTGGAGATCCAAGGGAACCCCTTTGCCCTGGAGCAGTGCTTGGGAATGATTTAAAGCTGGCAAATTGTTGCCATCAGTCTTGGTCCTGTTGCCAGGACCAGTGATGCCAATTTTCTGGCTTTAAATCATTCTCCTTTCTGTTCCATGGCTCCTGAAGCCTGCCCCAGGACAAAGGAGATCCCAAAATGGCCATGACTCAGCGGTGGCTCATGAAATCATCCTCATTGCACAGTACAGCTCTGCCAGCAGAATTTCAGCCTGTCTTTAAATATATTGCGTCAGTTGTTCCTCTGATGCCCGCACAATAGTGGAATGCACTGTCCTGAGCAGCACTACCTTTTTGGACTTTTCCCACTAGAAATATGCAGGATGCAAGCAGAAAAGTCTTTACTGCTTTAGCTTCTCTGTATTCCTTGCTCAAGTGTCAATATTTATGTGCAAACATACTTCTTGGACAAACTTCAGTCATGGAACATTTCCTCAACATACAAGTACTGTTTTCTCTTGCCTAGTAAAGAAACAAGAGTTTATTATTGTGACTCATTCAGTGCATTGAGACTCTGAGGAAAAGCCTGTCTGTATCTCAGTTCCTGGTGACCTGAGACTAGGCAACTGTTTCAGAGAACACTTGATGCAACCTGATTTGACTTCGTGATCCATGTCACACACTTTAGGGTTGAGCTCTAGTAAGTTCTTCCTATATTTCTTCTTCCTCTTTCTCTTCCGGGGGCTGGATGTCATCATGCCTAATCTTTGGGTGTGGCAACTCGAAATAACAAAGTTTGCTGCACCCAAACCAGTCTCAACAATTGGCAGCCAATAAATCTGATTGTTTGTATGTTATTAATTAAATTCCAAGCATGAACCACTGATGTGAATGTGCAATCATTTAAAATGATTAAAATGAATGACAAATTATATGAAATTATACGATATAGATCAGGTGAATGTGTTAATTATAACACAGCTTTCCTTGGCTGCGTTCAGATGTCACAAAAGACCATGGTTTAACATGATCAAAATGAGCCTATATTTTCCCTTGTCCCCCTAAGATACGTGAAAGAGTTTGTAAATGTTTGATTAACTGTTCCTTATTATCTCATCTTAACCTGACAAACTGTGGTTAAGCTAACTATGACTTGTTTTAAACAATTCAGTGTCAAATTACTAAGGTGAATTATTTTAACAAATTGTAATTAAGATTAACCATAGTTTAGATTTGGATGGTACACTGAAATGTGGTTAATTTAAAGTAGAAGCATACATTTCAACTCTCCATCTTATGACTATGCTGGGAAAGGAACATGGAAATATTTTCTCTAGTGAATGCCAGAGCTCTGAATCTGGGAGCTGGTAGTTTGACTTGCTCACCTAGTCATGATGAAAGAATCTGACTGTTTTGCTTTATTGTACATTCATTTCCCCCCAGTCCCACTTATTCCCTTTAATGTTCTGGAAATGAAAAAAAAAAAAAGGAATTTCTGGAAATATCTTACCACAATTGAACTGAAATGAAAGTTTCACCCATCTGCATTAGCCAGATTCAGTAAGTATATCAACTCCCATCATGGAGAGGACCATGTTGTGCTTTCAGAGAGATGACAACTAGAGATGGGGATGATTCACCATTTTGGCGAGTTGTCCCGGGTGCCCTTTGCAAAGATGGCAGCTGCAGCTTCCCTACCCTAAATGAAGCCACAGCCGCCATCTTTGCAAAGGACAGACAGTCTCCTTTTTTACATGCCGTGGCTGGGAGGCCAGAAGGAGACCTCGGCAGCAGCCATTAAGGCAAGGGGGTGTCGGTGGGGGTGTAATGGGGGCTCAGGTAGGGAGAGGAAGGGGGTGGGGGTGGGGTAGGCTGTTGGGGTCGCTGGCTGTGGGTGGTGGTGGCTGCCTATTGGCCGCCGATCAACTGATCAGGGGCCCATAGGCAGAATAGTTGGGTTTTTTTGTGGTAATACGAAGGATGGATAAAAATGGGTAAATATTCATCCCTTCGTATTCGTGGGGGTCTCTGGAACCCACGAATATGAATGGACGAATATTTAACGAATCGGCTATTTTCATCGAAAAAGCCAATCTGTTTTTATATTTGTCCCCATCTCTAATGACAACCCTAATTTGTCATTAACAAGGCTGGATACACATTAATTCAAATGCAGACTTTGAGGAGTTAACTACTCAAAGCCAAGGATCTGCAATTTTTCCCCATTCTCCCAGTTTTTAAATTAAGAATATAATTTAAACCATAAATGCTTTCTATCCTGAATATGAAGAGTTTTGCAATTTTTAAAATACATTTTCTTCCAAACCAAACTGGCAATGAAATTGTCAACCACAGTTACCAACAAAATTGCTCTACAATCCCAATCTTGTTGTGTGTTGGTCACTTTTCCCTTTAGATTTTTTGAATTTAAGGCCACGATCAACCCCTAAAAGTCTATATTTTTTAAATTCCAGGAACTGGGCTGCTTTAGAACACCCTGTTATCTAATTAAGCCCATCATAATCCTGCTTTTTTACGAACAAATCAGATGATATTACTTCATGGGATTCAGGTTTGAGCTACCAACCATATGCTGTACTCCTCTTGCATTGCTGGAGAACATCTAAAGCTTGTGCCCTTAGTTTCTAACAGCATCCCTCCTGGCTTCAAGTTTTCCATCCAGGCAATACAAATTTAGCCTATATTTTCCAGATGACTTTGCTTCCTTCTTATCCCCTTTCAGCACATAATGTACTGTAGCGCTAAGAAAATTAATGCTTCTGAGTGTAGATGTTTGCATGAGTCAGCAGAGCTTGCATGGAGTTGATGACACCTTGCCTGCCCAAGGGAGCTGACATTCACAGCTTTATAAAGTTTTTCTTTTCCTCCTCCCTGATCTTCTGGCAGATTATAGCAGAGTAGATAAATGGGCCAATGAGTAGATTTGAAAACATTATCTTCTGCTTGCATAGCAATTTATGTAACTCGACAGTGCAAGAAAGAGCAAACATGAACACAATCCATTAAAGGCACAAGGCAGGAATAATCCTCGTAAATTGAGAATGCTGCCATTTCAGCTAGCATTAGCCGAATCTCTTTAACCTTTTGCTGGCTCTTTAAAGTAGCGGATTTCTCCAGGCCAAACCGAGCTTCTGCTTGACCCAGATGGGAACTGCCACATGGAAGAGCCTCTGGAAAGAAGCTCCTTGTCTCCGCGATTCTTCATATCATTTGTTGGTCATTTCTGTTTTGTAGTTATGCCAAAGCACACTGGCTGAAATCCAACAATAATAGTGGAGGAAAGAGTGGAGTTCTGCTTCACCCCTCCCCCCTTTATGCAAACAATGGCACATTTGTGCTTTTTAAGCACACTATAGGTTGTACAACTGGTTCCTAGTTGCACTGGAAACTACTTTGGATTCCTCCCAGTTGTGCACAGTCTGGCTCAAGATGCTCATGAGGTCACCATCTGCTGCAGATGGATTTCAGCAACTTCTGAACAGAAGTTATTCAGACTGCTGAAATACCCCACCTCTGGAATTTGGGACTCTGTCGTCTGGAATTGAAAAATCCTCTGTCAAAATAAACTGTTTAAAATATGGTTATAAAATGCTATTAGGCATCCTTCAGTCTCGAAAGACTATGGTAACGTGCTCTGTATGGAGGACTTGGAACAGCGTCTAGTGTGGCTGAGAAGGCCAATTCGAGAGTGACAATCCCTTCCACACTGAAGACAAATACAATCTGTCCCCTGTCCAGCTCCCTGATTTTGCTGGTTTTGGGACTGCCTCTTTGCCTCGGCCTGCTGAACAAGTGTCTCTTCAAAATGGGAGAGGCCATGATGGCCTGCCTCCAGGCTGAATGCTCAGATGTCAAGCTTTCCCATCTGTTGAGGTCCATTCCTAAGGCCTTCAGATCCCACTTGCATATATCCTTGTATCGCAGCTGTGGTCTCCCTCTGGGGCGATTTCCCTGCACTAATTCTCCATACAGGAGATCTTTTGGAATCCGACCATCAGCCATTCTCACAACATGCCCAAGCCAACGTAGACGTCGCTGTTTCAGTAATGTATACATGCTAAAGATTCCAGCTCGTTCTAGGACTACTCTATTTGGAACTTTGTCCTGCCAGGGGATACCAAAAATGTGTCGGAGACAACGCATATGGAACGTGTTCAGCTTCCTCTCCTGCCGTGCACAAAGGGTCCAGGACTCACTGCAGTATAGGAGTGTGCTCAGGACACAGGCTCTATAGACCTGGATCTTGGTATATGCTGTCAGCTTCTTATTAAGCCATATTCTCTTTGTGAGTCTAGAGAACATGGTAGCTGCTTTGCCAATGCATTTATCCAGCTCGACATCTAGGGAGAAAGCATCAGAGATCGTTGAGCCAAGGTACACAAAGTCATGGACAACCTCCAATTCTTGTGTGGAGATGGTAATAGAGGGAGGTGAGTCCACGCCCTGGCCCATGACTTGTGTTTTCTTCAGGCTGATTGTTAGTCCAAAGTCTTGGCAGGCCTTGCTAAAACAATTCATGAGTTGTTGGAGGTCTTGAGCAGAGTGGGCAACAATGGCTGCATCATCAGCGAAGAGGAAATCCCGCATGCATTTCAGCTGGACTTTGGTCTTCGCTCTCAGTCTAGAGAGATTAAAGAACTTTCCATCTGATCTAGTCCGGAGATAGACACCTTCTGTTGCAGTTCCAAAGGCGTGCTTCAGCATGACAGCAAAAAAGATCCCAAACAGGGTCGGCGCGAGGACACAGCCCTGTTTCACTCCGCTTCGGATGTCAAAGGGATCTGATGTTGAGCCATCAAAAACTACAGTGCCCTTCATTTCCTCATGAAAGGACCTGATGATGTTAAGGAGTCGAGGTGGACATCCAATCTTGGGAAGTATTTTAAAAAGGCCATCCCTGCTAACCAAATCAAAGGCCTTTGTGAGATCTATGAAGGCCACAAAGAGTGGCTGTCATTGTTCCCTACATTTCTCCTGCAACTGTCGGAGGGAGAATACCATGTCAATGGTGGATCTATTAGCTCGAAATCCACACTGTGATTCTGGATAGACTCTGTCTGCAAGCACCTGGAGTCTCTTCAGCACAACACGGGCAGCTTCCCTACAATGCTGAGAAGAGAGATGCCACGGTAGTTATTGCAGTCGCCCCTGTCTCCTTTGTTCTTGTACAATGTGACGATGTTTGCATCCTTCATGTCCTGTGGTACTCCACCTTCCCTCCAGCAAAGACAAAAGATTTCATACAGCTCAGTGGTGATGATCTCTTTACAGCACTTCAGCACTTCAACAGGGATGTTATCCTTCTCAGGTGCCTTGCCGGAGGCAAGGGAATCCAAGGCCGCTTTTATTTCTGCTAAAGTTGGTTCGCTGTCCAACTCTTCCAAGACAGGCAGGCACTCGATGTTATTTAGTGCCTCTTCGGTTATTACATTCTCTCTGGAATATAGCTTCTGCTCACACGCATTTAAAGCTAAAACCCCACCCCCTCAGACCATGCGGTCAGGGAGAACAAAGGTCAGCCTGGAAGAAAATACATCACCAAATAAAATGTCCTCCCAAACACAGCTCACCTCCTGCCAGTTATAAAATATAACGATTATAAAATATGAAGGATTCTGTTCCTTCACTTTAAGCCTTCTGATTATTTATAAACATAAGAATGATATTTCTTATAAAACATATTGGCTCAGATCCTGTTGCACAGTTATACAACCAGTGTAACTTTTGGAAGTGAAATACTGCAGGTTAAGGCATCTCCATAGACATTATCTATTCCACACCAAGTTGCATGACTCAGCGTGCAACAGATGAGGTCGCAAAGTTTTCTTAATAGCAATTTACTTTTAAAATTATGCTGTATGCATATTCACAGAACTGAAATGAATCACAATTAAACTCTAGTTCCTCACTCTCTGTTTTAATTACACTGACTCTTTGGTTTAAAGAGATGCAGATCTCAGACTTACAAGGAATGACTGAGGGGTAGGGTATGTTTAGTTTTCAGAAGCGACATTTGATATGATAGCCATGTTCAAATATTTTAAGATTTGTAATGTAGAAGATGAAGCACATTTATTGGCTGCTGTTCCAGGAGGCTGCAACCTGATCCAGTGGCTTGAGATCCCAAGCATTCCCATTCAACCCCAGGAGGAACTTCTGGACAGTTAGAGCCATTCAACAGTGGATCAGATTGCCTTAGAAGGAGGCGGACTCTCCTTCACTGAAAGTTTTCTAACAGAAGATAGGTTGCCATTTATCAGGGGATTGGATTAGATGGATCTTGAAGTACAGTGGTGCCTTGACTTACGAACTTAATCCGTCCCAGAAGATGTTCGTAAGTCAAAACGTTCGTAAATCAAATCAGCATTTCCTATAGGAATGCACTGAAAACCGATTAATCCGTTCCGGCAGTTTTTTGTTCTTATGTCGAGGCTTCGTTTGTAAGTCAAAGCATTAGTTCCCATAGGAACTAATGCAAAACCGGTTAATCCATCCTCTACCACTAGGGGGAGAAATTTTTTTTTTAACCTAAAATGACTTAGGTTAAAAAAAAAAGGGCAGGAAAGGAGGGAGGGAGGGAGGGAACGAACACCTTTTAAACAGAACACCTTTAAAACCAAGCAGCTTTAGACCAATCCAAGCACCTTTTAAACCAATTTTTACATTTTAAAATTACAGTACCAGGCAGTACCAGGCAGTACCAGGCAGTACCAGGCAGTCCAAAGTCCATTTCCCACTTCCCCCGCGGTTTTTTTTGTTCGTAAGTCAAAGCTCCGTTCGCAAGTCAAAGCAAAATTTTGCGAACGGAGCTGTTCGTAAGTCAAAATGTTCGTATGTCGGGGCGTTCGTAAGTCAAGGCACCACTGTACATTTAATCTCTTCCTTTCATGATTCTATGATTACCAAACACATTAAGTGGAATTGATGTGGCCAATGACACCCTATCCGTGTTAATCATGGAATCCCATGTAACTGTCCATTTCCAAAAAGCTCAGCTTTCCTCTTTGTTGTTTAGTCGTTAAGTCGTGTCCGACTCTTCGTGGTCCCATGGACCAGAGCACGCTAGGCCCTCCTGTCTTCCACTGCCTCCCGGAGTTTGGTCAAATTCATGTTGGTAGTTTCGATGACATTGTCCAATCATCTCGTCCTCTGTCGTCCCCTTCTCCTCTTGCCTTCACACTTTCCCAACATCAGGGGCTTTTCCAGGGAGTCTTCTCTTCTCATGAGATGGCCAAAGTATTGGAGTCTCAGCTTCAGGATCTGTCCTTCCAGTGAGCACTCAGGGTTGATTTCCTTCAAAATGGATAGGTTTGTTCTCTTTGCAGTCCAGGGGACTCTCAAGAGTCTCCTCCAGCACCACAATTCAAAAGCATCAATTCTTCGGTGGTCAGCCTTCTTTATGGTCCAGTTCTCACTTCCATACATCGCTACTGGAAAAACCATCGCTTTGACTATGCGGACCTTTGTCGGCAAGGTGATGTCTCTGCTTTTTAAGATGCTGTCTAGGTTTGTCATCGCTTTCCTCCCAAGGAGCAGGCGTCTTTTGATTTTGTGGCTGCTGTCACCATCTGCAGTGATCATGGAGCCCAAGAAAGTAAAATCTGTCACTGCCTCCATATCTTCCCCTTCTATTTGCCAGGAGGTGATGGGACCAGTGGCCATGATCTTAGGTTTTTTTGATGTTGAGCTTCAGACTATTTTTTGCGCTCTGGTCTTTCACCCTCATTAAGAGGTTCTTTAATTCCTCCTCACTTTCTGCCATCAGAGTGGTATCATCTGCATATCTGAGGTTGTTGATATTTCTTCTGGCAATCTTAATTCTGGCTTGGGATTCATCCAGTCCAGCCTTTCGCATGATGTATTCTGCATAGAAGTTAAATAAGCAGGGAGACAATATACAGCCTTGTCGTACTCCTTTCCTAATTTTGAACCAATCAGTTGTTCCATATCCAGTTCTAACTATTGCTTCCTGTCCCACATATAGATTTCTCAGGAGATAGATAAGGTGGTCAGGCACTCCCATTTCTTTAAGAACTTGCCATAGTTTGTTGTGGTCGACACAGTCAAAGGCTTTTGTGTAGTCAATGAAGCAGAAGTAGATGTTTTTCTGGAACTCTCTGGCTTTCTCCATAATCCAGCGCATGTTAGCAATTTGGTCTCGAGTTCCTCTGCCCCTTCGAAATCCGGCTTGTACTTCTGGGAGTTCTCGGTCCACATACTGCTGAAGCCTGCTTTGGAGGATTTTGAGCATAACCTTGCTAGCATGTGAAATGAGTGCAATTGTACGGTAGTTGGAGCATTCTTTGGCACTGCCCTTCTTTGGGATTGGGATGAAGACTGATCTTTTCTAATCCTCTGGCCACTGCTGAGTTTTCCAAACTTGCTGGCATATTGAGTGTAGCACCTTAACAGCGTCATCTTTTAAGATTTTAAATAGTTCGACTGGAATGCCATCACCTCCACTGGCCTTGTTGTTAGCCATGCTTTCTAAGGCCCACTTGACTTCACTCTCCAGGATGTCTGGCTCAAGGTCAGCAACCACACTATCTGGGTTGTCCGGGACATCCAGATCTTTACTTCCCTATAGAGCTTTCCTCTATAGGGAAGTAAATCAAAAAACAATGCAAGGACTTTAAAAAAAATCATGGGAAAAAAAATCAATATATATTTTTTCCCCTTATTCATTTAAATTTCAAGAAACAAGAGGTTTCTCTAAGTCTCCTTTTGCTAGCCTATAGCCTGTTAGTAGAGGTAAGTCCAGGACAGGAAAAGGTCCAGTGAAAACTGAGGTCTGTCCAATATCAATACAAAAAATCATCTTAAGCATTATTAGAGGAGTTCCACCTCCCCATATCTGAGGATTTGGTTTCTGTGTTTTTTGTTATCCCCAGATTACTGCAGTCCAAAAATATTAAATGGAAAATTTAAGATATTTAAGGAGACTGTCTACTCCTGCTTATTGCTTCTAAAAGGAAACAGGCAGAGGATTTTCTCTCAGATTAGAATCAGGAGCCATAAAGGAGTCATACAGCGGGGCAGGCCTTTTTTCCGCTCCCTTGTATGACTCCTATATGTCATAGGGTTTGCTACTATCTGTGGTTACAGGCATCTGCGGTAAGTCTTGGAATGTATCACCTGCAGTTACGAGGGGACTCATGTATATAAATTGATTGATACATGTTTCATTTTTAAAAAGCTTAAATCTTAGTCCATTAAATTGATAAAAATGAGGAACTTAATTAAAGGCTGAAACCATCCCAATATTTCAGAATTTCTTTGGGAAAAACAGTCATGATAAATAGCACTTTCTTTAACTCACCGGGAGTTATGGCCACTATCATATAGCTGATGTACACAAGACAATTTTTTTCATGCAGAGGTTAAATTCGTAGGTCCAGTGTATCAAGAATGTCCAAGTCTTCTGAGCTTTTGGTATAAGAGCACAACCTGCAATTCCCTATAATTCCAGTTAAAGGAGAGAAATGTAGTTCTAAGCCAGGTGTTTAACCTTGGTGATCTTTGAAAGAATATGCTCCCCACTTAAAAAAGAAAGAAAGAAAGAAAGAAAGAAAGAAAGAAAAAGGCATTATTATGATACCCACATGTATAATTGCATATTTAGAACTTGAAGCATGTTAAGATTTCCACAGTCATATCCAGGACTCAAAAGTATATAAGGTCTATTTTTAATGCTTTGGTGTTAAGATCTAGAGGCTACAGATTGTAAAACTGTGGTACAAGACTGTGTCGCTCAATATTACTCTTTGCAAGACAAATGTCCTTCCATTTTCACAAACCCGTCATAAAAACACACACTAACAAAACTGAACAATAGTAGTATTACCAGATATTCAGGATTTCAGATAGTGTGAGGTATAATGAATGTAAGGCATGGCCGGGCCATTAACAAGATTCCGGCTCTGTATGGAATATTGGTGGGTGCCTGCTGGGAAAAACAGAGAACTACCATAACAAGATGAAATAGAACCAGAGAAGGAGGAGAATCAGGACACTGTCACAAAGACCTACTAATCTAAATAAATATGCTATAGAATAATTGACAGGCTCATGGCTTCCCACCTGGCACTTCCCCTGTAAAACAGACCTAAATTCAGTAGAACATGATTACAGGCTTATCTGCAGAACTTTGTGTTAAACACATGAAGTTTTCACTGGCTTCTGAGGGAAGGGGGGATGTGAGGGATAGAGTTTACCTTTGTGCCTCAAGCCCACCACCGTTCAGCCCTTCACGGATTTGGTCATTATGCTGAATGAGCTGTGTTTGTATTTTTTATATAGTTGTATAGATGTTCCATGGAAACACTTTTCGTTAATAAGTTCACAGGTTCCTGCATGCCACTAATCTGTGTCGTTATTTGTTGAACACACTTATTGGCTGAAATCCAGTAGTAAGCCATAACTAGAGTGGGCCCATTGAATCAGTGGGGATTCAGTGCATCAACTCCTCCATCAGTACCATGGATTTGATGAGCCTACTCTTACTTACTACTAGATTCCAGCCATTGTGTAAATATAGTCAATTGCTAGTTTGTTGTAGCAAAAGAAAAACCAGAAGTCCTGTAGAACCTTTAAGACTAACTGGTTTTTATTTTTCAGAAACTTTCAAGTGTCCCAGCTAGAGATAGGCATGAACAGAACCATAAATCAGAAATACTGATGATTTGGGCTGGTTTGTGGTTTGGGTCACGAACCGGGTTGGGGATCCCATTTTGCTGCATTGAAGCACCAAACTTTTTTCTGCTTGGCGCTTCATTTAGATCAGCAGAAGGGGATGCCCACCTGCCCCCTTCCTACTGCCCCCATTACCTCCTTACTTGGTCCTGCTGCCGTCTCTGCTGCCTTTGCTGCAGATGCTGTAACCATTCTCAGAGACAGCAGAGATAGATTCGTTTTTATGAGAGTTCGTGATGGTCATTGTTTGTATTTTGTGGTTAGCCATAAACCACAAACCATCACAAACCACTTTTTTTCTGGTTTGTGCCCATCATTAGTCCCAGCACACATCTTCAGACTTGTGGTTTCTCTTCAGCCATTTTGTAGTATCTGTACAGATTCTCTCAAACTTGATGTGTACATAAATGGCATATCAAACAGGACCAGGCAAAATGCCTCTTGGTGGACCTGCTTCAGAGCTTGGAAAAGTTACTTTTTGGGATGATAAGTCCCAGAATCCCCTGCCCCCTTATAATATAGACCTTTTGCATCAAGCTTACCAGCCAGAAGCAGGAAGATGATGATGATCATCCACCAGAGGGGTCTAGGAGAGATATCATTTTAATTTACATCAGTGATACTGTGGGAATTAGGGAATTACTGTATGTTCCTTAGGGACACTGTGGGAAATTGACACTCTGGCTGCTAATTAAATTTCCTAGAATGCTGATGAGCAAAGCTACAGGGGGAAGCATCAAAAGGTTTGAAATAGTGTCTTCCCCAGTCCGAGCTAGGTCCTTTCATATCATCCTCCCTGAAGCAAAAAGAAATTAAAGGATATGCAGGGCAAGCTAACCAAGGATACCAGCTACTAACGTGCTTACTAAAGCTCAAAAAAGTTACTTTTTTGGACGGTATCTCCAAGAATCCCTCAGCCAGCATGGCCGGTGGTCAAATTGCTGGGAGCTTCAGTCCAAGCCAGGAAACCTTTCCAAGGACTGGTGCTTACCTTGTTACTTCTAAAATGTTGCAAAAATAGGTCTTAAGATGTTGTGCAATTCTGAGGGAAGGCAAAATACCAATCATATTTACCACATGTTAATCACTTTAAGACTCTGTAAAATTTGCTCCATCCAGATCAACAGAAGAGTTCAGCACGCTTATGATGTGTTACAAGGCTTGCTTGTCAGAAGGAAGGAGAATTTAAAGTTGGATGGCATTATCATGACGGTACTGAAATATGGTTAGCTTTATCATGCCGTGTAGTTTGGCATTCTGCTTTGTGTCTCTGTGCTGCCTGTCAGTCAGAAAATCATCCTGTCAGGCGCGATCCTTGCTACTTGGTGATGCATCAAAATGAGCTAAAGTGAAGAAGACACGGAATACATGACAGACAAGGGAAAGCCTCTTCGGGATGAATCTGAATGCATTACAGGCCCATTAAATGCATATTGAGAAAGTGGGTATTTTACTCTTGCAAAGTAGTGAGAGGAATATTTTCCCCTGCTATCATAAAGAAAAGAGCATAATATGACTAGCAGCAAAGGGAGATCTTACTTCCTAGGATCTAAAGGTGTACTCATGCAAGCAAATGGTACTTCAAGATGTAGAACAGGGCTGGCCCTACCATTAGGCAGAATGAGGCAACTGCCTCAAGCAGAAAAGGGCTGGAGGGCAGCAGCAGCAACTATTCCTTCTTCACCTCTGGTCCATTATCTTTTTTTCATAGGATAGAGCTCTGTGTGCCATTTAGTCTGCTTTAATCCTCTAAACATGTGCAGAGTGCTATCCCATTGCCAGTATTGTAGCAAAAATTTAACTGACATTCGAATCATCTTCTTCATGTGAAATGGAGGATGGAATGCTATCCTGTGCTTTGACTTAGGTAGCAAAATGTCCTTGGCTGGCCCTGTTATGCAAATTTTCCTCTGGAAAACCTAAGTATCTGTGAGAGCTAAATACCTAAAGATATTTTTCTTATGTGTCTTGATGACCAGTATCATTTCTTTGTTTTACTGGGATGATCATACAAAACTTAGACTGGACAAGAAGCAATCTAATACCCCGTATGTTTTGGACAGCAACTCCCATCAGCCCCAGCACCATGGCCAATGTCCAAGATAGGGGCACCAGGTTGGCTCCCTCATCTTGTTGGCAAATTGCTCCAAGAAGTTAGCCAAGGCATTAGCTGTTCATAAAGAGTCATACTGGTATACCTAACTAATAGGATTTTGGCTACAGACTTAATTTACAAGTGTCATTCTTGAGGCATGTATCTCTTCTCATGTTACAGAGGGGTATTGTGAATGTGTGCCCTCTTGAGATATTCTCCCTTGGGTGGCAAAATAACTTGGCCAGTTTTGACAAGGAGGAAATGTGGAGGAAACTTACATTTTCCTGAATGTCTGTTTTGTCCATAGAGATTGTTTAAAAACAAAAACAAAAAAACAACAACCCAAAAAAACACCTGGAGAATGAAAATTTAATATTTAACACTATGGAAGCTTGTTCAGAATCTCTTTATTTCAGAAGTGTATTCTATATAGAGTTTCACTGTAGGTCATAGTTTCATTGAAATCAATAGGCCTTTACACCAGTGAGGGGAAAAGTTGCCCTTACTTAACACCTCAAAGGCATTGGCAATGGAAAAGCAACTGATTTAATTATTCTTGGCACATAAGGTTTAATACCCAGGAAAAAAAATCTCCATATATATCCTGATCATCTAGGCCACACAAGTGTTGTGCGGTTGCTTGGCAACCCCTATTAGTCCTATCTGTTATGTGCTTTTGAGATTTAATAAAAAAATATTTGTAGCATGGAAGAAAGTAAATTGTACATTCCATTTTAAAAATTGAGCTCCTTCTTGCAAAACTGTTTCAATTTGATATAGTAGCTTGATATTTAGAGAATGTTTTTTAACATTTATTAAGATTATGGCCTAATAGTTAAACAGCTGAAAATGAAAAATAGTTCTTTTACTTCAGACAGTAGGATGAGAATTGTTCATTTTTCAAAATCCAAATATTTGGTCTTGGAGACATTTGCACCTGCCTGGAGTACAAGGGAGCAACTGAACTCTGATTCTTCTTTTCATAAAACAGGTTTATTGACCAACTAATTGTTGCACTGTTAGAATTCCTCCTTTTAATACTGAAAAATAAGGAACACTGTTGCAACCTCTGAAATCATGGACAGCCAGCAAGATATTTTTATTTCTATGGTTGTGTGCTTGTATCTTCTTTTTCATAAATAATGGCAGTGAATTACTTTTTTAAACTGTAATTTGTAACAGTTTGCTTTTGAAAAGTAACTGTCTAGTACAGTAACTCTCTGATAACATATAGAAGTAAATATGGAACAGAGGCCACATGCAGTGAAACAGGACCATTTCAGGTAATTATCAGAAGTGAAATCAGATTTTTCATTGTTCTGTCACAGGTTCTTTGAAGATCATTCAGTATATTTCAAACACTATTTTATATATTCCATTCACACTAAATTTTACCTGACAGTAAAGCTCAGGCATGAATACAGTGAACAATAATTTGCTGCCCCTTTATGACCCTGAATCAGCTTCTAGAGGTGGTTGTTCCACTCTGTCTAATGGTAACTTTATGTAATTCTCATTAGCTCTAGCCAACATAGGCAATTAGAGATAGGCACGAATACATCGATTTGTAAGGGGAAAAAATCATTAATTTGTTATTTGTGATTCATCAACCTTGATGAATCATGAATAAAAATGAATCCCCATTTTTCTGATTTGTGCCCATCTCTACAGGCAATACTTAGGAATGATGGCAGCTGTAATTCAATAATACCTGGAAGGCCTGCAGTTGCCTAAATAAACCCAATAAACCCATTCTTACTTCTGTAGATCTCAGTAGAGATGTACCCAGAAGAGCCTTGTCTGTGATGACCTGGTGGGTCAGGCAGTTGACATCGGGGCAAGATGCTCTGACAAGTAAAGTATTATTTACTTTCGTGCTAAGTACTTTTAAGTCTTGGGCAGCTACATAAACCAGTCTTTTCATTTCTTATAACATAACTACATCTTTGAGATATGTGGCTTGATTTTATGCATAACATCTATGCATTGGTCCGAAGACCAATATTCATATACTATCAACAACTGATTTTTAAAAAATGGTACTTGAAAAGCTTATTCTGATGAGAGATGGTGGAGCTTCTCCATTAGTATGAAAGTTAATTTTTACAGATTTAACAAAGCCTCAAAATTGATAACTCACAGAAGTTCATGTATAAGAGCAACCACCTTTTGATTGCTCCCGTGTTTCCAAAGCAAAAATAACTGTACATTAGGATTTACCATTTGTATTTTTTTAAACTACAATTCCCAGAATTCTCTGTTCTGGGAATCTACCTGACAGATACCTGCAGACAGCTAAATATGACTTACATGGGTGAAAGGCCTAAGATGAAAGGGTATGTGGTCTAGTACAGGCCTAGCTCTGCCTAGCTTCCAGTTCAAAATGGAAGCTGACCTGGTGCTTGCTGGAAGCTTCCCTTTTGAACCAGAAGCTAGGCCACCATGGCTTTTGCTTAGGTGAGCCATATTTAAGTGTCTGTGTTTGTCAGGTGGAACTCCCAGAATTCTGGGATTTGTAGTGTAAAAAATGGCACATCCCTACTTCATACTCTTCACAATAATTGATATTCTAGTTTTTCAAGATTGCTAATGTGTTATATGGAATGTTTTGCTTTCTTCTAAAATTTAAGCATATTATAAAATTGCAGTACAATTAACCACAATTCATGAAATGGAATTAAAAACAAAACCAGCAATCAGTGATCCTTCTCCTTCCATAAAAAGGCAGTTGAGGTGTACCTTATAATTAGTTTACTGATACATACCCAAGAACAAGTAAAACAAAATTAAAATCATATTTCTCTTTCATCAGTTGACAGCTTATTTTGGAATTTATTTCCAACGTGAAACAATGGTGTTCATTACTTGATCATAGGCCAATTGTTTGTAAATTGAATGTTTATATGGAGGTAAAAAGAGATTAGAGTAAAATAAAATGAAATAAATATGATTCAATTTCAAGGTCAGATTTGAAGGAAGCAAAAGCCCATCGATTTTCTTTTGTTTTGTTTATATACAGTGGATATAATTGAAATGTCAACAGCTACTGTATGAGCTTGTTAAATCGCCTGTAGTATTTCTAATTTGAAGTACAAGGAAAACAAATGTAAAATCAAATGACAGTATACAGTAGGTGCTGGAAATCAGTGAAACAGACCCCAAGTAGATATATGCACAAATATTCCTCCTTAGGGCTGCGTAGTGAGTTTCTAGGTGTGTTGTTGTTGTTATGTGCTGTCAAGTTGCCTCTGACTTATGGTGACTCTATGAATGAGCAATCTCAAAAATGTCCTGTACTCAGTATCCCTGCTCAGATCTTATAAACTCAAGCATGTGGTTTCCTTTAGGGTGTCAGTTCATTTCATATTTGGTTTTCCTCTTTTCCTGCTGCCTTCCACCTTTCTCAGCATTATTGTCTTTTCCAGAGAATCCTGCCTTCTCATGATGTGTCCAAAGTAGGACAGCTTCAGTTTCAACCTTTTTGCCTCCACAGATAGTTCAGGTTGGATTTGATCTAGAACCCACTTGTTCATCTTTCTGGCAGTCTAGGATATTCACAAAGCTCTCCTCTAGCACCACATTTCAAAATGTGATAGGAGATTTGAAACAGTTCACATGTCATACGCTTTACCATCATAGCATATGAGCTGTTACTGGCTTTCATAAATTTACTCTCAGGTAGGGGTCAGCAAATAGAGATGCTTACATCAGAATGACTTATGAAAGATGAATGTGAGTTTTTTTGAATCCATTGCTACCTGGTTTCAGCACAGAAAGTGCCTCAATTGTACTGATGGGTGAGAATCTATAGCGAGAGTAGAATGAGGACAGATTCACCTTAATTTCTTAGTGCTTTTAATGTCATCAGCCATGCTATCCTTCTGGATAGATTGTTTTGGTTGTAGAACAGGACCATTCTTCTGCATTGATTTTGATTCTACTGGAATGGCCAACTGATGCACATATGAAGTCTTAACACTGATCTCAGTTTAAAGAGACACTTTGAGTCGCATCCTTATGGTGTATGATAATATCTGATGCATATTTTCTAAGAGTTCAGTGCTATTGGAATATTTAACTGACAGAAATGAAGCACAGTGAACCAGAATTTAAATACCAGTCCATCTTTCTTGAGGCAACAAGAGTAAACACAAGTAGGAACAGAACTACGTTTTCATGTAATTTGAAACAGGAGGGACTCCAGATGATACACGATGGATAGAGAATGTGTGGCCTAAGGATGGGACTTTCAGGTTGCAATGAATGAAAAACAACATGAAAGAGGCTTTTTTCCCTTTTATTTTTGCATTCTTTTCCTCACTTCCAAAGAGAGCCTCTGTAATTAAATAATTTGGATCAACAAATGAGAGGAATCTGAAAAATGTCCGGATTTCATGTGGATTTGGATTACCATTGCTTCATCCATGTTTGTAAAATCACCTTGCCAATTTCTGAGCTTGGCCATCATCCTCTCTTGCATTCCAAAGATAACTTGTATGGTCTGAGCCAAACTTCTTGTTGGTGTGGATGGCACCAGGCACTGGGAACAGCCTGCAATGATTATTTGTGATGATGAATTGATGATGAAAAGTAGTGCTGCCCAACATAGGTTTGTTGATGTTGATGATTTCTCTTTCTCATGTGTACTGTTTCCTTATGATGAAGAGGAGGAGGAAGATGGTGATGTGATAAAAGTGAACTAAGTACTAACAATAAGTACTGTTAGTGGCTGCATAGATCTAAAATGGTTGATGTTTCTTTCTCTTGTACTGTTATTGGAATAGATGATTCTAATTTTGGAACAAACGGTTGTCTGTTGCCTTGCCCCCCTTTTTTGGAGAAGTTTTGAGGGTTCCCTAGGGCTTTATTTGGTCTAGCACCAGAAAAACAAAAGAACAAAAATGAAATGGAAAACCCCGAAAGAGCCTGATCCTGTGCACATCCCCAGAGTGGCCTCCACATTTAACACAGATGTAGGAACATGTGGCCCTCTCAGTGTTTTTGCATGTGGCTTGCATCAGTCCATAGTCACCATAACCAATGGTATGAGATGCTGGCAGTTGCAGTTCAATGACATCCGGAGGGCTGTATGTGCCACATGCCTGTCAGGCACCACTAATGCATTACTGGCTGCAGAGATCCAAATTCTGTTACATTTCTGCTTTTTGGAAAAAAAATCTGTTTGCTGTTAGTAACTATGGTTTGCTGATTATTTCTCTTAATATATTTAAATTGTTTTACGATGCAGAGGGGATCATTATTTCAGTGACATCTGGAGCGTTGCTTCCATCGCCAGTGCCATTTGATTTGATGCCCACCAAGATCTGCTTTCACCCACACAATCTATTTTAAGGTGCAGTCTGTCACTTGAAGCTTCCGGGGCTCCAAAAGCAGGTTGTTTGGAAGAAAATGTGTATATACCATACCTCTCCCTACATATATCTTTCTACCTTTGTTCTTTATTTAAAGGGCATCTGACAGATGAAAATGAACTGCTTCTTCTCCATCATGTGCTTGCTGCTGTTAGACCTTTCCACTCAAGCTCAGATTACAATCTTCAGAGTTGGGGTTACATTTTTTCCAAGTTTTGGAATGCCACCATGAAATGCTTAAGAATTTCATGATGGAACGTTATATCAGGTGAAGAGGAAACTGGAAAATAAGTAAACCAATCATTTCGTTGATATTTTCCTGTTAAATAATCATGGATTCTATTAAACAATGTTGGATTTACAATAGACTGAAGTTTTGGGAGCATGTTAAAATGTTACTTGGTGGAGAATAAGCAGATAGGTCAAACTGCATTTAGAAAGGGAAAGTGTGAAAATCTTGTTGAAAATGTTCAAATGAATCATTGTCGATATGAGTGCCATCAGAATAGAAGCCAACAAAGCAAGGTGGCACTTTTCAGATCAAGGAATCTTCCTCACAGAAGCTGTTCTGCAGAGTTTAGCAAGTCTTTCTTTCCAATTATGTGCACTCAATAAATAAATCACATTAGATGAGCATATCACCTGCCAATCCAAGCCAACACACAAGAATTGTAGACTCTATAGAAGACCCTTAGGTCCCACTGATTCAGTGGGTCTTTTCTAGTTGGAACCCATGTTTGGATTTAGTCCTTTGGAGCAGGTGAACTCCTTATATCCCCTTTTAAATTCATCCTTGGGTTCACCTGCAGCATTTTTTTTTTAAAAAAATAAGGACTATTCCATGCACATCATATTTATGGCCCAAGGAGAGCATGATTCTCCTGTTTAAGCTTGGGCTTGTTATTTCGGCTGCAGCAGCCCACTGTTGTGAACCCAACTGATGGCAGGAAAGCCCGCAGGAGGGGAGAAAAACATATTTATTCCTAGGAAAACCCCATGTTTATAGGCCCAATTAGACACTCTATGGAAAGAAACAGCAGGGAAGTTTTCTTGTTAAGTAAATGCTTCATGAATTATGGCTAGAAGTACTGATATTTGGATGGAAAACAATGTATATGTGAAACGGTTGTCCCTAACTGGGATGATATTTGTAGAAGTGTTAGGGAAACAGACAGCTTAAATAGCTATTTCCTCAGGATCAAGAGTGTAGAGGCATCTAGGGACAGTTGCCACTTCTAGCACGTCTGTTGTAATTTGGGAGCCGCTGTAACCAAGGAACATTTTAATTAGTAATTTTTTTTCCTTATTTACTATCTGCATATGTTATCTGCCACTCTACTCAATCAGTGCTGTGTTATACTTTCTCATAAGCAGCTTTCTCTTTCCTTGATTACCCTCAAATCTGATTGATGAGTGGATCAGGGCTCAGGTTGAAAGGCCTATAAAAGAAACACTGCATGGTCCTCCCTGTACATGACGAAAGCACACTACAACTCCTTATGGATCTTTCTACTTATAAACTTGTGTATGCTACAACTCCCATATGTGGAATTGCTTACCAGAGGTGTGCTTATCTTCCTCTGGTAAGGGAGAGATGATAGATGGTCCTTGAAGCCAACTAGATTTTTGTCAAAAGCTATAAAAATTACTAGAGAGAGTGATTTGATTCTGCCTCAGCCAGCTGATGTTTGGAAACATGAAAGTGCAGCAAATGATTAGTTACCTAATATATTTTTATTCCCAGGAAGCTTTTGTGGTATTTTCTGCCTCAAGTATCAAAATAATTTAGCTAGCCTTTGATGCTTTACATACTGACTAAAGCAGGGGGAGGATTTGCTTTTTTGCCCTCAAAAGTAATTGATCTTGGGGCAATTATGGTATATTCTCAAAATAAGGCCTTATAGCAAGAGCCTAATTTCCTGGACTTAGATGTCTGTTTTCTTTAAAGCTTCTTGCCTGAATAACTTTTTCATTTTCATACAGAATCATTTCTGTGGTGACTATATTTATATTACACAGACACATGTATAAACATTCTCACACACACACACACACACACACACACACAGAGAGAGAGAGAGAGAGAGAGAGAGAGAGAGAGAGAGAGAGAGAGAGAGAGAGAGAATCTGGAGAAGATTCAGGCAAAAAGAGGGACTTTTCCAAGCTGTTATTGGAATCCTGATAAAATGTAGACTACAGAGGGGCAAATGGTTGATTTGGACCTCTGGGCAACATGTGGTGGATGGGCAAGGGCTTCTGACTCCCAGTTTAGTAACAGCATAGCCACATTTGGTGGCCAATCCTAGAAGAATGTAGGGCTTTAAGCTGTAGTATGTTGGACTGTAATGGAAGTCTAACCTGTTCCCTTCTCCATTTTACTAGGAATGAAGTCAAGCAGACCTCTGAAGGTCTGCATAGGCATTTGTAAGCATGTTCAGTTAAATGCGCTTGTGGCATTTCTGTAATTTCAGCTGAACATGCTTATCGGCACCACTGCAGATCTTCATGATGAACTGGCAAACTTCTGGCTGACTTGCAGATGGGGTGGTGACATGGGGACAAGGCACATGCGTGCCCACTTGTCACCACTGCACATTAAATTTTGCATGCTTTTAAGGCTTAGTGCCAGAAGAGCGCTTACATAAAATGGAAATGTAAACACAGGTGCTCTCTCTCTTTCTCTCGCTCACTCTCTCTTGCACACAGGCCAAAATCCTGTTTGTTTAACGTTATTATTCCAATAAAATATATTTTAAATTAATGAAAAGATTCACATCCACCTATATTAGGTTCTGAGTCTCCCTAGTAATCCCCTCAGCCCTCTGGAAGCCTTTGGGAGCTTTGGGGTGGAGGCTTTAATCCCCAAAAGTTGGCACTGAATTTCTGCCAGTGGTCCTGATCCCAGCAGCAGTGATCCAGCAGGGGCGTTTGGCAATTAAAGGCAGCAAACCTGGAAAATCTGTGTAGAGCTGACATGGATGGAGTGAGGATCCTCTCCTTTTTAGACTCATTCCTGCTTATGTGGAGAAAGTGACAAGGGAGGACGGGATGGGGTTGACTGCTCCTCTCTATCCATGTTGATGATACTGGCTTTGTAATGCCTCATAGAGTACAGTAAGTAATCAATTCCACTGCCCCCAACCACTGTTTTGTACTTGACTCTAATTGGGTAATCTTTCTTTCTTTCTTTCTTTCATTCTTTCTTTCTTTCTTTCTTTCTTTCATTAATTAATTAATTAATTAATTTGTACCATTTGTGCGCTGCTTTCCTACTAGTGAGGGGACCCAAGGTGGCTCAAAATGTTAAAACAAGTGGCATTAAATGCATTATAAAATACTGGTGAAAAAAAACAATTAAACATGTAATAATAATTAAAACCAAATAATTAATTAAGAAGCATTTAAAATTTAAAAAACACTTAGGGCGAAAAACAGCACCTAGAGAGTCAGTCATAGTCATTAGAAGCCTGTCTGAAGAGGTGGGACTTCAACTGTTGGTAGAAGGATAAAAGGAAGGAGGCCAAACTAACCTCCGTTAATGCCTAATATTAGTATTTTGGGTAGTAATAAAAAAGATCCCAAATCCCAAAATCTACTCCCCTGTGCCCTAGATGTTAAACATTTAAATATAATAAGGTGACATTCCAAGTGGCTCCGGCAAGCTTAGACAAACCAGGTCATCATCTTTGATAGAAGATGGAGAAAATTTAGATGCTTAGATCTTAAGGTACTTTCTTTAGACTTGCTAAAAAAAATTGCTACTGATGTCAGTGGGAAACATTCTGTGTACTTCAATGAACTATATCACTAGTCTTTTGCTGGTAAAATGCCTATTGAGCTCAATGACAGCTCAAGCTTTGCTTAAAAGGATGATACAAATACTGTTGAAAAGGGGGATTAATGCCTTTTTCTTTCTTTGCTCAGAAGAAAAGAATGAATTTAGAATTCATCTCAGTATTCACAAAGTATATCAATGGAGAACTTTATTTTTATGGGGTTTTTTTCAGTTCCAGCTAAGCCTAATGGAACACAGGGATGTGTTCAAGGCTCCGTTATTTTCAAAAGCAATCTTTTAGTTAAACACCAGTGAGTAGACTTTCTGTAATAATAACTTGAGCACATTCAAAGGATGATGTGACACAGAAGGTTAGAATACACGGCCTTGGGGGTCTCTTCTGATCTTACATTCTGTGATTCTGGCAGAATGGATAATGCCTAGGTATCAAATAAAGCAAATTACTGGACATTTTTACCAAGACACAAAGAACTTTTCACACCAGTGATGATTTGGTCATTATTCTTAGATCTGTTTTTCTTTGTAAAATTCAGACATCTGTTGCTAGTCCATCTCAGTATCTGAAATGTAGTCTGAAACATCCACACTCTTCAAATAGAAAAGATTGGGTTTTAATGCCTTATTAATACAAAAGGGTTTACCTCTCTTGTAAAAATAACTACAGACTATCATGGCTTTGAACCTGAATACTATAGGTGCAATGGTCTGTCTCTTAATCCCTACACTGTCATGCTTTTCGCTGTGGTCATTCATACCATCAGCAGTCAGTAATTGAATCTCACCTCTGAAACTCACAAAAACCAGAGTCGTGTGATAGTTAGACTCTCAGACTGGGACCAAGGAGACCCAGGTTCAAGTCTTCACTCAGCCATGAAACTTACTGGGTGACCTTGGGCCAACTGCACTCTTTCAGTCCGACTTACTTCACAGGATTGTTGTGAGGAGGAACTATGAAACAGGAAAGAAAAGTGCACTGCCATGAACTCAGTGACAGAATGTCACCATATAAAGGTAACTAATAATTTTCTTTAAAAATTAGCTTTAGGGAAATCAATTGGTCTCATTCTTCCATCTGTAACATGGGAGTGATTTCCCTGAAAGATAAAAAGATTTTGTGTATGAAGTGCTTTGAACAATTTAAACTGCTATATCATAGGTTCCCAAACTTTTTTGCCCCGTAGACCACTTGCCGACTTGTTTTCCGTAGACCCCCTATGCAATCGTAACAACTACGAATTATGTATAAAATTTTGTACTTACTTTTCTTAGGCACTCCTAAAGAAGATGATTTTGATTCACTTGATTTTTACCTATTTTCTATCTATATTTTTGAACGTATTTTTAAGCCACTTTTCTTCTCAAAACTCAGAAAGCAACTGAATGTCTCTAACACTCCTATTTATCAATTATGAATCAAACAAGTCAGTGCAAAGCTTTGATACAAGTCTAAACAAGTACGTACGTCCGCTATGTGTGTGCCTGTATAGCTCAGTAATGAGAAATGACAAAATGTTGTCGATCCCATTTACAACACACCGACATTTACCATAAAATTTTACCAATAATTTTATGAACTTACACATGAATGTAGCACACCACAATACATAGTACCTAATTAAATAATATTATGAAATATTATGTACACAGAATCTGTGTTTGGTGTAATTACGGATCGCCTAAATATTTATTATGATCTGCCTAATGGGATCTGCTCACGTAGACCCCCATTTACATCTCGTGCACCCCCAATTTTTTCTCTCTCTGACGTGGACCCCCTGCAACCATACACCATAATTACCCAATCTCCTGAAAAGGACAAAAAGCTGATCCCACAGCTATAAATACTCAACTATCCCACAAACTGCACCAGAGCACAGACAGAGTTCTGACTCCTGTCCCCTGAAGATGCCGGCCACAGAGACTGGCAAAACGTTAGGAAGAAAAACCTTCAGAACACGGCCAAACAGCCCAAAAAAACCTACAACAGCCATCAGATCCCGGCCGTGAAAGCCTTCAAGAATACATTATCTATTCTTTCTTCCTTCCTTCCTTTTTATCCCACTTTTCTCCTTCAAAAGGACCCAAGGTGGCTTACATCATTAAAAGGCAATATTTAAAGCTAGAAACAGTAAGTATGTAAATACTAAAAAGGATCAAACAAATAGCACTTTAAGAAATGGTAAACAAAAGGAATACTAAAAACACATTCAAAGCAGTAAGGCACAACAATCTATTTAAAACCCTCACTCAGGCAGCTGGTCACTGAGGGAAAGCCTGCCTGAAGAGAAAGGTCTTTGCCTGCTTGTGGAAGGATAGCAAAGATGGGGTCAGCCTGGCCTTCTGTGGGAGGGAGTTCCGAAGTTTGAAAACAGCAACAGAGAAGGCCCTCTCCAGTGTCCCCACCAAATGTATCTGTGAAGGTGGTGAGACTAAGAGAAATACCTGTCCTGATGATCTTAACTGATTTCATATTTTGAATCATATTGCAGTCTTCCATCTGTAAGTTACATTCAGGGAGGGATGGAAATATTTTTCTAATAATCCACTTCTCAAGGTAGTTATCAAGCTGTAATATACCTTCCTATATTCTTCTCAATCAACCGGCTGTATATCATGTTTCTTTGTGAGACCTATACTAAGTGGACAACTTTTTTTCCCAATTTGCCCCTTTGCTGCCTTTATTACTACAATTTCTTTCCAACTGGTTCTGATGGGAAATAAATTATATATCACAATTCCAGTAATGGGATATATTTCTCCCAAATCCAGAGCATGTCACGAAGAATGCAAAGTGTATGTATCCTCCTAAATCCATAGCCAAATTTAGTTGTCAGACAGGTGCCTAGGTGGGTAATTGCATGAGCCTGGAGAATGATCTAGTCTTGCTTCCACTTCAGTGTTTCTGATGGTAGATGTCCTTCGCAAGAGGAGAAGTTTGCTGATCCATGAGGAGTCTCCAAGTGATCAGGACTTATCAGGTAAAGTGGAGGATGAAACCTCAAAGGCTAAAAAGACTCTATACCTCTCAATACCAATCGCCAACAAAGCAAAACAAAAGCACAGAAGGGCCCTGTTGCTTTGATGTCCTACCTGTAGCCCTCTCATATTTTGCCACTGGGGAACGGAAACCTGTACAAGGTAGGCCTTTGGTCAAATATGCTATGGACCTTACCAGTGTTTAGAGGACTGAATGTCATGGCAGGCAAAAGGCAACTTTGGGTTTGGGTGTAGCCCCAAAGCCTGTTTTTGTGGCTCCTTTTGACCACTTCTGGTTTAGTTCTTCTAATTTTGGGTGGACTTTAGGCAGTCTGTTTACTCCTAAAGGATTATGGGGACAGAAAACTGATCTCCAGGCCTTTGTTCCAAAGTTGCCCAATGTTGATAAAAATTTTCAGGTCATCATGCAACCAAGTGATCAACTACTCCCCTACTTCTCTATGCTTCTCACCTGCTCTAGTGTAGTCCTTCTCTCTCTCTCTCTTCATACAAAAGCCTATAGCCTCATGTTCTTAAAGAACAGACTCTGTTAATATTGCATCAAGCCATGATTGAAGGGCTGAATGTAAATCCTCAACTATTCACAGCATTCTCTGTCTTTGACCACTTAAGATCTGTGTAATTTAATAAGGATAGAAGTAATTTACCTCTCCATGGCTGGCTACAACAATTCCATTTAATTGTGTAAGAAAAGGATATATATATGCCAAGGTAAAAGAAAGGGGATGATGTTCCTGTTGATTTTAAGGCTCTGGGAATGGGCTTTTCATTCTGTAAAGACTAAATTAACTGCTTTTAGATTACCAATCAACTGTGCATTTCTCTCTGATTGTATCTCTACATGGTATGTTTTCATGTTGTAAATGCATGATAATTTGTAGTGATTCTATCTGTAGTTCATGTTTTTATGTTGTAATTGTATGCTAATTTCTGATTGCATATTTATCAGATATAGGAGTAGGATTTTTTTCTGTCTCTAAGAATTTTCTCCATCAATAAGTGATTTATTACAAGCAGCTCATGTTCTTTAGGGATGTAGACAGATTTCAGAAGAGAGTGATATATCAAGGGTATTGGTCTGTATTAGTGCAGTATACAAATGAAGCCTGACAGAGTGATGCACAAGGATTTTGTTTGGTCATAGTTTTAAATGAACCAGCTTGATTTGCATTTCTGGATTAAAGCAGAGATCAGAGCACAGCTATCCTTTGTTTTTGTATTTCTGCAAATTTGCAATTCAATTCTGAAATGAACTGAAAAGGGCCCACCAGTCTCATTGTAATCCTTTCTGGATGTTAAGATTTTAAGGAGAAACCAGCCCTACTTACTCTTTAGGAAATCTTATATCTTTACCAAAGGAAGAGAGTATTGCTCAAGCCCCTCCCTGTTTTTAGTTTTGTCATGCCCTAGTATTCATAAAGGCTCTCAATGTGAGTTGAGACACCAGTTTTCAAAGATCCCAAGTTCCCAACCCAAGGGGAGCAGAGGTTCTCCTAGTCAGACCTGTCACCCTCCATGTATAGTTGAGTGGCAGACCTCAAACCTGACTGGTTGGGGCTGCAGCTGTCTTCTATCTGTGGTAAAACATTCACAGTTTGCTAAGGACTGAATAGGGCTACTACCTTGAGAATATCAATACCAATAAGGGGGCACTTGATAAACCTGAAGGAGAGAGCTTCCTCCTGTATTGTTCCAGACTGTGGAATTTACTTCCCTCAGAGTTGTGATCAGCTCCCATAAAGTGTATGATGACACTTCTTTCCGAAATGACTTTTTCAATGGTTATGATTGGTGATTCTTATGATGATTTTAATGGTTTTAATGATTGCAGGGACTCTATTTGCTTTCTTGTTTATTTTTTTGTGATCTGTTCTTAATCTCTTTTCAACTGGCTTTAAATGATGGTTAGCCACTGCAAACATCTTGATTTGACTGCAACTGATTGTGGATGTGATCAGGCAGCAATAGTGGATCACACTGGAAAGGGTCGCTTTGGTGGGCAAAATCTTTAAAGCAACCCTTCTGTGCACATGCAACTTGGTCCCAATTGCTCCAGTCCAGCTAAAAAAAGGAAGGAAGGAAGGAAGGAACAAGACAAGCCCTGCCATTGGGCCAAAAGGGTCTGAATTGGGCATGGAGCAAGGTCAGGCTGGTTCACAATCTCGTATACACTGTCTGGTTGCCAGAAAATAGATTAAACCAGACATAGGTGGTCCAAAAAGCAATCCAAATCACCACCTGATCACACCCTCTGTCTTGCCTGGTGTGTAAAATAAATGTTATCTCAGAATGAAATCTGCATTGCCTGAGGTGGGAGCTGAAACCTACTACTCGAGCTGATTTTACAAGCTTTTAGACTCCATTTTGGGACTTACTTTAATCAAGACAGCCTCGTCTCAATATCTGTGGATTATTAAAATTTTCTTCTGCACTTCCCTAGCTCTGTAATGCCCAGCCTGGTGAAGAAACCTGCAGGACTTGGAAACCTGCCTATGTGTGAGATTTTAGAGGTCACCTACCATGCTTACAGTTACCATTCATTCTATGCATAACCAAAGTTAACAACTCATCCCCAAAGACTCTAACATAGGAAGTTTGCATTTGGACTCTTTACAAGGACCTCACAGCTTTTTGCTTGAACACAATTTCTTCATGGGAGGACAGCACAGAAATTTAGTTAATTTAGCAAATCTTTCCTCAGTTTTTGAAGCAGACCCCAAAATGTGTACAGGTCATAGTTTCTAAGACATTTAGAAGGGAATTTAGACTGGGCCATTATTTATTTGTTAATTAGTCGTATTTACACCCCATCATTTTTTCTACTGAGCCCAAGGCAAGGTACATGGTACATTTCTTCTCCCTACTTAATCCTCACAACAATCGTGTGAGGTGAGTCAGATTGAGAAAAAGTAGGTAAGGTAAAGGTTCCCCTTGACAAATGTCCAGTCGTGTCCAACTCTAGGGCGCGGTGCTCATCCCCGTTTCCAAGCCATAGAGCCAGCGTTTGTCCGAAGACAGTTTCCGTGGTCACGTGGCCAGCGCGACTAGACACGGAACGCCGTTCCCTTCCCACCGAGGTGGTACCTATTTATCTACTCACATTTTTACATGCTTTCGAACTGCTAGGTTGGCAGGAGCTGGGACAAGCGACGGGAGCTCACTCCGTTGCGTGGATTCGATCTTACGACTGCTGGTCTTCTGACCTTGCAGCACAGAGGCTTCTGTGGTTTAACCTGCAGCGCCACCAGTAAAAGTAGCCAGCAAATTTAATGTTTCCTAGGGGACTGGATCTACCAAATGTCAATATGTTGTTCTAACCACTCTGATCCTAAGTGGTGCATGCATACATTCTGTTAGAGTTTTTATAATCTCACATGCTGTCTGGAGAATGTATGGCTGGGAGGAACCTTTCTGGGCTGGGGTGATGGTCAATCTATCTAGCACTAACCAATAGTTCCCTCCTGCCTCTGAATTCAAAGAGAGCCCTGCTTCTCTGCTCAGTGTTCTTTGTTGCTGAAAAGCAACCATGTTCGTCAATTTGCTGTTTCATTTTCTCACAATTGTAAATAAAGAAAATGGTTTTTATTCTTTCTACTACTAATGTCTCAGAGTAAGTTATTGAGACTGTAAGTGCCAGTTAAGAAGGAAAGGGGTGGACTACTCTGGGGAACTTGAAACAATTCTGCTCTGTGAATCCCTGCACTTCTGCTGCTAAAGAAATTTAACAAAAAATCCAAAACACATTCTCCCCCTCCACTTTTTCACATGGGTCATGAGAGTTTTGTAGTGCTTCAGTGATAGAAAAAAAATGCTTGTGTGTATTGTAGGCAGCAAGGGCTCAATTACACTGCTACACATCTTTGAAAAATTCGCATTTGTGTTCAGCCAAAAAGAACATTATCAGCCTGGTGCCATTGACGAGAAGTTGCATTACCACACTTTGTATCCATGTCTTCGAAGGAATAATAAATTAATGTTCATGTAACATGTTTGATAGACTCCTCAATTTATAGTACACGATAGCAAGGCTAGAACCCACTGTCATTTCTTATCTCAGGTAAATAAACCACAGCATCCACAAGCCAGGATTAGCATACCTAGCTCTTTCATCCTTATGGAAGATTTTTACACAAGCAGATCCTGTACTGCTGTTCTGTGTACTTGCTTCCAGGTTGCCACAATGGTTTATTTAGAAAACAAGAATATTCCTAGCAGAGAGATCGGAAATGAGACATTTAGTAACACTGAGTTAAGAGTAGGCTAACTGTCAGCAAGGTGTTATTGGGATATATGGTGTGAACTCACTAACAGTTAATTAAACTTCTAGGCCTTTTCCTACCTCTGAGTCCAATTTATAAAACAAAAATGCTCTCATTGTGCAGTCAGTTATTTAGATGGATGAAGGCCATATGCTTTAAAAAATGACATGGCTTCCCTTAAAGTGATCTGTAGTAAACGTAGATTTTGAGAATGCATAGCCATGCGTCAAGTTGGCTGGAACATTATGGGAGTTGTAGTCCAAAAAGTATCTTTCTCTAGCAAGGGATTTGGATGAGTATATGGTCGGCGATGAGCTGGCTGGATAGCTTAGTGAATTAGGTATCTGGTTGCAGAGCCAGAGGTTGGGAGTTAGATTCTCTAATATGCATCCCAGAAGGAGAACCAGCTTGTATAGCCTTGGGCAAGCTGCATAGTCCCAGAGTGCCCCCAGAAGAAAGGACTGGGAAACCACTTCTGAATACTCTCTACTAGATGGGCATGAACCCTCAAACCAGTGGTTCAAGCTGGTTTGTTCTTTAGCTGAACAGGTGTTTGGTGCTTCCTATTCCCGCCTCCTCTGTTGGGCGGCCACTTAGAGGCAGGGCATAGAGGAGGTGGGGCAGGGCATCTGGGCACTGCCTCTGAGTGGCACCTGCCAGAGGAGGTGGGGCTGGGAAGATTCAAACATCTGTTTGGCTGAAGAACAAACCAGCATAAACCACTGGTTTGGCGGTTAGGGCTCCTCTCTCTACTCTGTACCTAGAAAACCCTGGTAGGTAGCCATCAGTTAGATATGACTTGAAGGAACATAGTTATGAAGTACAGCCTTGATGTGTCAAGGAGAGAGGGGAAAAATATTACAAGAATTTGTGATGTTACCATTTTCAATTTTAAAAGATGTGGTTTACTCTCTGAAATGTTATTGTCCCTCCACAAAATGTTATTTGTGGCTAAATGATTGATTTTAAAAGACATTTTGATCCAGCTTAAGTATTTTGGGGAACTGGAGTGAAGTGACAGATCACTGCTACTATCTAGACTTCAGAAGATTGTGCTGAATAAAAATTCTTAGATAATCAATTGAACAGCAGTATCCTTGTGCTGCTTGCTGATCTTTTTGCATGACTGCAACCATGCAATCTGACCATTGCTTGAAAGAAGAATAAATTTATAAATAGGAAGGAGATAGAAATTTGCTCAGTGCCTTGCTCTTATCAGATGAGCTATTTCTTCCTTTAGTTTTTTAGCTGTCAAGTAATGTAAATTTAGTTTGGAAATTTCGTTATGTCTGTTAGCTACTGTCAGCTGTTTTGTGGAAGGAAGCCGTCTTAATAAAAGATGTGTGTTCCCAAGGGAAAGAAAGGTGCCACAATCCAATATGCCTTGCTGTCTGGGAACAATAAGTTTATGGACTAAGTTCCTTTTCTCCAGTAACTGACAAAAATGAAGGTTTTATTTTCATGGCACTGGGGGCAGGTGGTTCTCATAACATGACCTTTCCTGTAATGTTCCTAGAAAATGTCAACTGGAATAGGAGCAGGCATATTTGTCAATTTCATTTTCTCCCAGTTACTCATTTTTACAATATTCGTATTTTCCCCCAAGCAATTCCGTCCAATACAATGCATTTTTATATTATTTTTGGTGAATATATATATTTCTGCACATGCTTCCCTGTAATATATACATATTTTTAAGCAAGAGACCTGTATCACAATGGCCAAAGAGGTAAGAATGTGTTTTGATTTGCATCTTGGTTTGGAAGTGTGAATTAGATAGGTTTACATTAAAATGCAAACCAAATAATTTTTCACTTATTCCCTCCCTGCATTGAATCCACCATAATTAACCTACAGTGTATGAAATCTTTCTTCTAAATGTGAATGCGTATTTCAGAACTTAAAACTCTCAGATTCCACCCCCAGCTGCCAGAGCCAGCATCCAGGCTGACTGGAGGATTTTGGTTGTTGAACACCCTCCCCCATGTCTCTATGTGCAGGTGTATTTTTTTTTCTTTGCTGAGGCAGGAGTACATAACTCAAAGGACAGTGTTCAGTGAGCAATGAAAACACAAAGAGGGGTTTTGGTCAGTAGAACATGTGCTGGCATTTCAAATATGCCTTGAGAGTCAATATATTCTAGATTTATTTTAAATTTCATGTACTTGATTTATGATAAAGATCTGTCCACGGAAGAATCACTAGCTGTGGTGCTCCCTGCCTTTGGAAAACCTTTCAATTATTCAGCTTTATTTGGCCAGGAGTGAAAGCTATATTTTTGTTTCCTCGGTTAACAGTTAGAAATAGTGGTGACTAAAGATGGGCATGAATCAGAAAAATTGTGATTTTTTTAAATTCATGATTTGTCATGGTTGATGAATCACAAATAACAAATTTATGATTTTTTCCCTGACGACTCAACCAATTGATTTGTTGATTCATTTTTGCTTTTAAACCCTTATAAAATGACCCCCCAATTACCATGAGATACCAAATTTGCAGGGAAGCTTCCCCTGACTCTTCTCTACAAGCCCTGGAAATTTGGTGAAGTTTGGGTTTCAGACATCCGAGTTATGCACCCGTAAGGAAGGCCCACCCAGAAAAGTTTCCTCCAGGCACTTAGAGACACTAAAATCACAGAGAAACTTCTACTGACTCTCCTCTACAATCTCTCCAGTTTTGGTGAAGATTGGATTTCAGATGTCCACGTTATACACCCACAAAGTGGGTTCCCAGAGGAAAGAGCCCTTTAGCAGCTGGCTTGAGTAAACCCAATCTTCACCAAACTGGGAGATATTGTAGAGGAGAGTCAGGTGCTTCTCCGGCCATTTTGGTGACTCTATATGCCTGTCGGGAACTTTCCTGGGGCCCCTCTTTGTGGGTGTATAACTCTGGCATCTGAAACCCAATCTTCTCCAAACATGTACGGATTGTAGAGGAGAGCCAGTGGAAGCTTCTCTGCAATTTTGGTATCTCTAAGACACATGGGGACTGTTTTATAGCCAAAAGAATCAACAAATCAAAAATCACTAAAAATTCATCGATTTGTATTCATCAGGCCATTGAGTCATACGAATACAAATTGATGACTTAGCAATTTTTAATGAATTTTGCAATTTGTTTTTCAATTCATGTCCATATCTAGTGGTGACTCATCCATTAGAGAAGTGGACCACCCACCCATTCCATTCTTACCTATCTTCTTATCAGAGGCATAACTCCTCTTTATGTATTAATGCTTGCTTGTCTGCCTCTGTATGTGTTTGTGTGAATACTCACTTTTGCTCTTGGCTTTTCCCACCATGGGTTGCTGTGTCTTCTCCCCTACCAACTGCAATGGGCCCAAACTGCCATTGCTTGAAACTACAGAATGAAAGAGACTTATGTTCAATTTTGGAGATAATGAAAGGAGAAGATGTGGTGGAAAGTAGATAATGAACAAAGTATTGCCAGAGTGTGGTAATTGCTGACATAAAACCTACACAGTGGATAAAAATCCAAACAGGGGCCTACAGAACAGATTATTATAATTACAAGTCTCCCTCAAATATACTACCCCTTATTATTAGTTAGGTATACCTCTACTGGCAATGTAGTCTCGATAGATTCAGTCAGAGACTCTTTTGTTGTTGTTGTTGTTGTTGATGATGATAATAATAAAAATGCTTCTCTTTTACTCACAAATCTTTATATATACATGAACAACAAACAAAACATGTACTTGTTACATAGTTTGAGATCTTAATTGGTTTACTCCAATATTTTGACTAACTGACTGATTACATAAACACTTCACTCTGCCCTAAAGTTGGGCACCTGGAATGTTTGGACAATGACCTCTGGCTTTTCTGACAACCTGCAGGAAATAGGCAACGCACGCAAGACAGCTGTCATCGACATGGAACTCTATGATGATCTGGCAGCTACTATTAAAAAAATCCCCGAGAGAGAGCTGCTGTTCATTCTTGGAGACTTTAACGCTTGAGTTGGTGCTGATCACAATTCTTGGCCCACTTGTCTAGGCTGTTTTGGCATTGGGAAGATGAATGAAAATGGCCAACGCTTGCTGGAGTTTTGCTGTTATTATGGTCTCTGTGTCAGCAACACGTTCTTTAATACAAAGCTTCAACACAGAGTCTCTTGGAGACATCCAAGATCAAAGCATTGGCATCAGCTCGATTTGATCCTCACTAGACACTCTAGCCTTCCTAGTATTACGATCACACACAGTTATCAGGGTGCTGATTGCGATACTGATCACTCCCTGGTGTGTAGCAGAGTAAAACTGCAAATAAAGAGATTGTATCACATGAAAAAGGAAGGAAGACCACGTATTGACATCAGCAAGACTCGCGATCAAAGAAAAGTGGAGGCATTTGCCCAAGCGCTTGAGAAAACCCTTCCAGGCCCGGCTGTTGCAAATGCACCTGAATGATGGGAACATTTCAAGAATGCTGTTTATAACACCGCCTTGTCCACATTTGGCAAGAAGACCAAAAAGATGGCAAACTGGTTTGAAACCCATTCAGAGGAGTTGATGCCAGCCATCAAGGAAAAGAGGAGAGCTCTAGCAGCATACAAAGCCTGTCCTAGTGAGTACAACTTGCAGGTTCTATGAGTTGCTCGTAGCAAAGTCCAACAGACTGCCAGGAGATGTTCTAATGATTATTGGCTTCAGCTCTGCTCTCAGATACAGACAGCAGCAGACACAGGTAACACCAAGGGAATGTATGACGGTATCAAGCAGGCTTTAGGTCCAATACAGAAGAAATCTGCTCCTTTGAAGACTGCTACAGGCGTGATCATCCAGGACCGAGCACAGCAGATGGAACGCTGGGTGCAGCACTACTCTGAGCTATATTCTAGAGAGAATGTAGTAACCGAAGAGGCATTAAATAACATCGAGTGCGTGCCTGTCTTGGAAAAGTTGGACAGTGAACCAACTTTAGCAGAAATAAAAGCGGCCTTGGATTCCCTTGCCTCCGGCAAGGCACCTGGGAAGGATAACATCCCTGTTGATGTGCTGAAGTGCTGTATAGGGTCATTCACCACCTGTCTTACCCTGAAGGGTGTGTGTGTTGGTGAACGATGCCATACCGCAGGAGCTTTGTTCAGTGCGCTACACCTCTTTTGATGAGGCGGTGCGCATGGTGCGCAGATGTGGACTCGGTGTGGAACTGGCAAAGTGCGACATTAAGTCGGCATTTCGTATTCTTCCGGTGCATCCCTTAGATTTTGACCTTTTGGGGTTTTATTTTCAGCGCTCCTACTACATTTATAGGGCCCTGCCAATGGGTTGTTCTGTCTCCTGCACTGCATTTGAGCAGTTCAGTTCATTTTTGGAGTGGAAGCTCAGTTGTAGGTTGCAGAAGCACGGCCCATTATTTAGATGATTATCTTTTTTGTGGTGCTGCCAATACTGGACAGTGCGCATTTATTTTGGAAACATTTCAGGCTTTGGCCTGGGAACTGGGAGTTCCCTTGGCCGAGGAAAAAACTGGAGGGCCTGCGACTTCACTTACCTTTTTAGGGATTGAGCTGGACACCAGGCAGCAAGCTTCCAGGCTGCCAGAGGATAAATTAGAGGCTCTTAAGGAGCGAATCCAGCTCCTGTTAGGGAGTAAGAAAGTGTCCCTTAAGGAGCTACAGGAGATTGTAGGCCATTAAAATTTTGCATGTAGGGAAATCGCTCTTGGTTGCGCCTTTTTGCGCCATTTGTGCGGGGCCATGAGGGGACTTCGTCGCCCTTTTCACAGGACTAGGGTGACTAAGGGTATAAGCAGGACCTGCAAGTGTGGAGTCAGTTTTTGGAGGAATTTAATGGGGTGTCATTCTGGAGGTCTGACCTGCTACTTAAGTCGGAATTTCAGGTTCAGACCGACGCAGCTGGCTCATTCAGTTTCAGAATTTATTTTAAAGGGAGATGGTGTGCTGGGCTGTGTCCCGAAGAGTGGCACCAGCAAGGTATCACTAGGGATCTCACCTTTTAAGAATTTTTCCCGATAGTAGGTGCCTTGTGGCTGTGGACGCATGAATGGGCTAATTCTTCAGTACACTTCTGGTGTGACAATCAGGCAGTGGTTCACATAGTGAACAACCTCACGTCACACTCAGAACGCGTTATGGCACTTGTACGTGCTTTCACGTTACGTGCCTTGAAATTTAAGGTTCTGATCCAAGCAAAACATATCCTGGGTTTGGATAACAGCTTGGCCGATGCCCTATCACGCCAACAGATCACTTGGTTCAGGCAGTTAGACCCAGGAGCCAGAGAACTTCCAGAGAAGCTACCAGCAGAGGTCTGGCAAATTGGAGGGGTGACGCCGAGAGGGCTATAGGCTTGGCCCTGGCACTGAGGATGCAGAAGGCGTACCTAGCAGTGAGTACAGAGTTCCAGGAGTTTAGGAGATAGGTGGATTTGGAGCTGATCTGGCCTGCTCCTGTGGAACACCTGCAACAGTTTATAGTGTTTTTAAATAGGAAGGGATTAGCATGAGGTTCCATCCAGGGTAGGATGTCAGCGTTAGCCTTTCGCACTAGGATCCACGGTTACCAGGATTATACCTCCGATCTTCGTATCAAGAAAATGATCGAAGGTTGGAGTAAGGAACGAGGCTGGGTTAGGGACTCTAGAACACCAATATCCCCGGCCCTGCTGGAAAAAATTTGCCAGCTATTGCCAATCATTTGTAGGGATGCATATGAGGATATGCTATTTCAAGCAGTGATGTTGCTGACATTTTTTGGCGCTTTAAGAATTAGTGAGGTGGTAGCTTCAGGTAGAGGGGATGCGTCGAAATTGGCCTTGCAATGGCACGACGTAGCGCTGGCAGAAGATTCTGTGCGGGTCCACATCCGCCGATCCAAGGCGGACCAGCGAGGTAGTGGAGCAGATCTTACTTTAGGTACTTGCTCAATAGCAAACCTTTGTCCGGTAAAAGCAATAGGTTCTTATGTAAGTGTCAGAGGACAGGGTCAAGATTATTTTTTCATACATAAGGATGGAACACCTTTAACAAAATATCAGTTTTGGAGAATCACTGATTTAGCATTAGGCAAAGTAGGTGTTCATGGTTTGAGGTTTGGAACTCATTCATTTAGAATTGGGGCGGCATCAACTGCAGCCACTCTAGGTTATCATCCTGATGACATCAAATGGTTGGGGCGCTGGTCATCCACCGCCTATCGAAGATATGTCCAGACACTTCCTCACATCTAGGCAGGTGCCTGTTTTTTTTGTCTTTGCAGGTCCGCTTTCACAGGGGAGCCAGCGGCAAGTCATGATAGTTGGCCACAGCTTCGTTTTCTGGGCAGCGAGGTATGCTGCCCAGTCGGCGTGGGGGAGTGATTTGGGTCTTGGAGATAGAGCCCAAATTGTTTGGAGAGAGATCTGCGGACTGTTATGGAGCCAATTATGCAGGGCGGCTACATTTGGCAAGCAACCCCCTGATGTGCTGGTTATGCACCTGGGAGGTAACGACCTGGCCAAGCATGGTGGCAAGGCCTTGGTTTTGGATGTTGGGCGAGACATCAGATGGCTGAGGGCAACATACCCTACGATGAGCATTATTTGGTCTACGATCATCCCTCGGCTTGTTTGGCGTGAGGAATGCCAGGTCCAGCGTGTTAACACTGCGCGGAGGCGTGTTAACAGAGAAGTGTGTAGAGCGATATGTGATGGCCTTGGATCGGTGGTTGGTCACCGGGAGATCCGTGCTACCAGGCCTGAGCTTTTTCGGATGGATGGAGTACACCTCTCCGATAGAGGTTTGGAAATATTTTTGGCAGACCTCAGGGGGGGCTGCTTTTGGAGCTCGAGAGGCTCGATGGGGGGCAAGGGCCTTAAGCTTTGCTTGCCCCTATGCCATGGTGGGTAGTGCGGATAAAACAGGTTTCGGTGAGTCCCCTCACAACCACAGATAAGGTATAGCTCATCTGATCTCCCAGCACTGCCTATCGTGCGATTACAGTGCTTGGGGGAGAAGATCAGCTGGGGCAGCTCCAGGACCAACAGTCAACAAGAAGAAGGGGACTGGAGGTCTGGGGGTGGTCAAATTTGGGCTGGCTGGGTTCTCGCTGTCTTCACGACTGCGAGATCTTGGGGCTCTACTCACCCATAGTTTGGTAGGGGTCCGGTGAGACCCCTCTGCAGAACCTGATTCCGCACTACAGCAGGACCCCCCCTTTTTCCCATTTGAGGATAAATATGAATATTTAATAAAGTGTGGCCCATGTTTATTCCGTAATAGTTGTCTCGTGTCTTTTTCCGGGGTAAGGGGATAATGGCTGACGGTCGGATTCCAGAAGATCTCCTGTATGGAGAATTAGTGCAGGGAAAGCGCCCCAGAGGGAGACCACAGCTGCGATACAAGGATATATGCAAGTGGGATCTGAAGGCCTTAGGAATGGACCTCAACAGATGGGAAACCTTGACATCTGAGCATTCAGCCTGGAGGCAGGCGCTTCAGCATGGCCTCCCAATTTGAAGAGACACTTGTTCAGCAGGCCGAGGCAAAGAGGCAGTCCCAAAAACCAGCAAAATCAGGGAGCTGGACAGGGGACAGATTGTATTTGTCTTCAGTGTGGAAGGGATTGTCACTCTCGAATTGGCCTTCTCAGCCACACTAGACACTGTTCGAAGTCCTCTATTCAGAGCACGTTACCATAGTTTCTTGAGGCTGAAGGATGCCTACACACTCACTCAGACTCTAACTGCTGACTCCATAACCATCAAAATCTAACACACATAGATCACTGACACTGTTAACTGACATAGAACCCTGACTAAGTAAAAAGTTGGGAAAGGGAATCTGAGGTAGAGTGGGAACAATTGGCTGCCTTTGTGTGATTGACATTCACCTCAAAGTCCCTCCTATATGTAGGTTGCTGAATGCCAACACAAATCACTTTTCAAACATTTCTAAGCCCTAGTCAGACATTAAACCTGAGGGCTAAGGGTGTGGTGGGATACCCTACCCCCATGTCTTTATGCCACCTGAACTAAGGCAGCCTTTCTCATCTTCACTACAAAGGCAGATGTAATCATGTTCATCTGAATGCACTGTCACTTCTATGATTAGGACCTCTGATAAAGCAGGAGTCTCAACCATATGCACCCCATACCATATCTCAATTACAGGTCTCCATGGTTTCAAACATAATGCCTGAATAGAGATCAATTTATAGTCATTCAAACTTTATGTTATGTGCCTGGCAATAAAGGCTGCAGTGCAAACAATGCAAACTATACAACACTTGTTTACCTTTGGGTGTGAATTCTCCCTGCTTTTAATGGTCTCTTTGACGCAATGTTATGAGACTTTGTAAAAAATCCATTTTAATGTATTATTTTCTCCAACAACATCAGAAATGTCAATGAGAAGATATGGACACAGCGGAAATTTAGAAACAAGCAAAAAAGGTATCTATCCTCTAGGGGCCTACCATTTGGATGAGGCTAGAGTGTGTTATTTGTAATCTTTATGAAAATACCAGCACAATAAAATGCCCCAGTGATTTTAAATGAGCTGAGACAATGTAATATATTCTGAAGTACAGAAAAGGAGCTGCAGATTAATAAAACAAGGAGAGTACAATAAGCAGAAGAAAGCAAAATGTTGACCAATCTCTTGTAACTTGCATTATTTTATAATCAGATTGTGTAAGGTAATTTTGGTAGCCTTGATGTGTGGCAAAGCAGAGTAGGTAAATGTTTAACAAAGTTCTTGCATTTAAGCTTCCAGAGTTATGAAGGCATGAAAAATATTTACATCTTTATTTAGTTTTCAATATTTAATGCAAAAATGTAATTGCTGATGGGTTGTCTAGTTTCATGATGTTCAACAAATATGCATTGCTTCTTCTCCAGATCTTTAAAGTAGTGAGACCGGCCATGTGACTGTGAACCATGACCGTGTTTATCTAGTTTTTCTGTTCTGTAAGTCTCTTCAGACAGTGGTTTGACACCTATAGTGGGACAAGTAACAGCGTTTTCTCTGAGCCCCGCACCAATCCACTAGTTTCCAGAAGGAGCTACCTGCTTTTGATGTGAAATTAGTGTTGTCCATCCTGCTGATAGGGAATCGAAATTCAACCCCACTTCAAGAGACTACTCCCTGCTTTCTGACAAAAGAAGACCCATGGTATGAGGTAGGAAGAAATTTCTGCAGTCAGAAGGACACCAAGGCAAGGTTTGTTTTTTATCCAGACAGGTCAAATAAATCCACTGTATATATTATTTTGTGCATCCATTGCTTGCTATTCATACTCCAAATGATGGATTAGATGCAATATATGATCAGAATCAATGGCAAGGCAATAGTCCCAGGTATATTTTCCCTCTTGTCTTTTCTAGATAGATGAGTACACTTCGTCAAGCTTCCTCCTCCTCTGTTTTAGATAACTTCTTACTTTTCTTCAGGGAGGATGAGCCAGATCCTCCCCAAGGTTGGTAGTAGGGAAGAACTGCTAGATCCTGCTGACCCTGAACCCTAAGAGAACTAGAAAGCAAAATCCCCAGAAAAAGATTTCATTGCCTGAGTCAGAAAAGGAGGCTGGGCCACATGCATATCTAGCCCACAAGAGTGCCATAGAACAGTGGTTCCCAAGCTTGGATAATTCAGGGGGTCTTGGACTGAAACTCCCAAAAATCCCAGTCAGCCCAGCTAGTGGTGAAGGCTTCTAGGAATTGCAATCCAAGAACACCTGGGTTACCCAAGGTTGGGAACCACTGTCATCGAATAAAAGGACAAGCCCATTGAGAAGTGCTCAGCAGAAGGAAAATACTATTTTGGAGAAGAAAGAGGCATTCTCCAAAATAGGCAGTCTCCTTGAAGAAAATTCTACACCATGTTTCTTTCCTAGCTCACCAAATGCCCACAGTAAGGGTCCAGCAGCTTATCTGTATAAACCTTAGTCTTGGACAAGCAGGTCTGTTGTCTGTAGTTGGTGGTACCAGGGCTGTTGTCAGTGCCTCACATTAAACACCAGAAGGAAGTGGCGGTAGCGGCAGCAGTAACAACAACTTCTCTTCTTGTTCCAGACACTGCCTGCTTTCTGTGTGACCGGACCCCCTTGTTATATATGACAAGCTCTAAATGATTTTTGGATTTCTTGACTGTGCTTCTTGGACTCTCCCTCTTTGTCTTTTGATGTAAAGGACTGGGTTGCTCTTGGCCCTTGCCTTTGGGTCTCTGCAAGGATTCTGTTTGGTAGACCTCTGCATTGCCTTTACCCCAATTCTAGACTTCCCTGATTATGGTTTTTTTGCATTCAAGTAAACTCACGGTGGAAAATGCAGGGCTTTAATATTCGTCTCTGGACAGAGCTTCTGTATGGAAACTCTTTCTCAAGATTAGTGCGGGTGGAAAGAAAACACTTAACAGGCAACCAGTCTCTAATGATTTAAGTACTGACAGTTAATTTTTAAAATTACATTAAAAGTTGTTACAGTGTCTTTTGTAGCTTTTTATGCAATATATGGCTTGGGTCAAAGCTACCTCAAAGATTGTGTCTCCCATTTTCAGCCTGCTCAGCTGTTAAGATGATCAGGAGAGGCCTTTCTCTTAGTCCAACCACCTTCACAGGTATGGTTGGCTGGACACGGGAGAGGGCCTTCTCTATTGTTGCTCCCAGACTTTAGAACTCTCTCCCACAGGAGGCCAGACTGGCCCTATCTTTGCTATCCTTCCACAAGCAGGCAAATACCTTTCTCTTCAGGGCTTTCCTTCAGTGACTGGCTGCCTGAGTGAGGGTTTTAAATAGACTGTTGTGCCTTACTGCTTTGGATGTGTTTTTAGTATTCATTTTGTTTACCATTTCTTAGAGTGGTATTTGTTTGATCCTTTTAAGTATTTGTATACTTACTGTTTTTAACTTTAAATATTGCCTTTCAATGATGTAAGCCGCCTTGGTTCCCTTTGAAGGAGAAACATTTTAAATAAATAAATATCGAACATACACAATAAAAATCAAAACAAGAACAAAACCATCAAAGTTGTAAAGGTTATGCACAATCTTTGGACCTTTTCTATTAGACTATTGTAACTCGTTGAAATTGGTTTGTCGATAAAATTGCTAAACATAAATGTACTTGTCTCCAGGTTCTGGTAAGGTACTGCAACTGCCTGGACATGAACTTCAAGCAATTACATTTGTAACTTTAACACTGCCTCTAATCTTTTTTATTTCTTCCAGTTTGGCCAACTGCCAAAGAAGTTTAAACTGTTTAAAACCACTCAGAAGTAGGAAGAAAATCCTCAAAACCAAGACACAAGGAAAATTTATTTGTGTATTTATTCATTCATTCATTCAATTTTATACCGCTCATCTAGCAAATTGCTACTCTGAAAGCAAAGCAAAAATCATGAAAATCATAAAACACATGCCAATCCTGTTACTTCTAACTGCTAAAATCTAAGTCCCTGTGTCTCTAAGGTAGTGTATTATAAAACCATCATAATTTTTCTTATACTGTAGTAATATCATGTGCAGCACACTTATGACAGCTATTAATCATGGAGACACATGGAATGCAAAAGGGTAAACTTTATTAGACTGTGGTGCACCTAGCACATCCAATGCCTGACGGGGCGAAAAAGTCTCATGTTGCTCAGTGTGTAAGGAGAATGCTTACCATGCTATTCCTAGACTGGGTGAGGCCAAGAGAGTTAAATGTGGTGATAGCTGGGGGAATCTACCCGTCCGGGAACCTCCAGTCTGATCCAACTGAACTTGTTTAGTGACTTGTTTAGGGACTTCCAGGGAGTCCCTAAACAACAACAACAACAACAAAATCACCCTCTGTCACAATGTTACATCTGTCACAGCACATACTTTTTGTTCAACTCCATACCTTACATTTAGTGTGCTTTGTTTTGTGAGTGGTTGTTGGGAGGTAGACAAGGAGTTAATTTGCAACTCTAATTACTGAAGCACAGACATCTGAGGAGATTACTGTTAGAGGAAAATGAATTAATTGGAGGGAGAGATATACCCTTTATCATCTGGTTCGACCTTGTGTAATATTGTCTAGTACAGCCTTGTGTAGAAATGTTTGTGCCTTCACTTGTCACACTTGCTGTTATAAATCAATTTATGATATATTTTGAAGGAAATTGAGCAGTCTAGAAAGGCTAGTAAGCAGATTTTTCTCTGATGGTTTCATAAGAAATGACAACTGAACCTATGCCTTTTAGAGCGAATTCAAATTTACAACAATATGAGGATAGTTTTTGTCATGACTTATTACAAGCTGACATTCAGGAAAAAATGTTTGACTTTTGTTTTGATTTGATGCAGGTATTAACTGTGTAATCTTGTAAAACTGAATTAGACAATGCTGATAAATTCTGAAAGGAAAATACTAAGTTGAAAACACAGACAGGTGGGATGACCTGCCAAATTTGCTTCCATGGTTACCAAACAGATGCTAAGATTTGAATATGGAAATAGGGGACAATCTCTGTAATCTTATTAACTAATCCAGATTGATTAGACAGACACAAAAATTATTTGCAAATCCAAATGCTACAGGTTGAACACAGAGATGCAAAAACATCATGTTAGATATTATCCACTTCTTTGCAGCATATAAAATGTTCTCCTTAATTATTTTAATTACAGGGTAGATTTTTCCAAATATTAATTTACTATGAATATTTTTGACATTAAGCGTTTTTAATAATTTCTGTGTCATGTACACAATATTTCATTTGCTCTGGAACAGACACTGTGACATTTTTCCTGAGCAGAGTGTGAGTACATATTTTAATCACTAAATAACTGTTTACCATGTGGCCTCCCTTTCCTTCTCTGCTTATTTTTGGATTTTCTTTCCATTCAGTTCATGAAATGTGGTATTTTCTCTTTCCCTTTTTTAGTTTTAAAACCTGCTTTCGGTGGTTTAATGTAACTTGATGTGTTTAATGTAACTTGATGTGTTGGATTATCAAACAAAAGTGACATTTCTATTCTGGTTCTACTGAACATATGGCATGAAATGTTGAACTTGATGGCTCCTCGGAAGAATGAGTGTCAAGTCATCTTTAAGAATGTGACTGTGGTTACAGATTTTTGTTCCACTTCCCATATTTATCCGTCTACCTATCTATGAGTAACTACTTTAGTTATATTTGAGAAATGGGAAGGTAAATAGTCAGTTTGAAATGGATGGAAAGCAATGGGGAGGTCCCAGGTGCTTCTCCTTAATCCTAACCCACTTCACTAAATGATATCTGGGAATTGTTCTGTTGCTTAGGGTAGTAAATTGCACTAGGGTAGGCTACCTAAATCAATGATGATTTGCTGAGTCAACTCCACAGGCTCCATTGATTCAAATATGCCTACTTTAACTGGGACTTACTATACTAAAGTAAGTCACAATTAAAGTAGGCCCATTTGAATTAATGGAACTTATGGAGGAATAAGTTGAGTCACCAAATCTCCACTGATTAACTGGATCTATTCTAGTGTGATTTGCTATGCAAAGCAACAGGATTTTGGCTGTTAAATACATAGCATGCATCTTTAACAGTCAAAATACTGAGCATGCTTTCCTGGTTACTGTGAAAATTATGAAGTTAAGAAACTATCTTTAGAAAACAGGCTGTTTTGACAGCTGCTGTCAGGGGATATAATCATGGCACAATGGCCATTCTCTTCTTTGTGATACTGATACTCTTACCGTGGCACAAACAACAGTTTGAACTGGCACATGATTGGAGGATTATCGTTGATGCTAAGCAGGTCTAGCTCTGTTAACTTGGTTTTAGAGATCTCCTGGGAACCACATGTATGTAAGTTAGTAGCTCTGAGCTCTTCAGAGGAAGAACTGGGTGTAAGTGAAATAAATAAATGCTAATAACATATGTTGTTGCAGTGGAGCTACTGGCACAATTGTTTACAGAGTAAGTCACCTGTTAATCATTTTGAGTGACTGGCTTGCATTTAGGATGAAGGATAAGGAAAATAGTTACTTAGAGAATAGGTGTACATAGCAGGGGTACAGCATTTGCATTTTGCCCTGAGAAAGAAGATTATTGATTTTGCATCTTTGCCCACACGAAATGTTTTTTAAAAATTATGTTTGTTTGAATCTGTGTAGGTGATCATGGAACAAAAGGAAGGCTAATGATGTGGGTGATCACAGACAATAGGAAGGCAATTAGCCTTTAGAGAAGTTGCAAAGAAGTCGACAAGCAGATGTCCGAGCCAGCGGAGCTTAAAAGCAACGCCTTGAGAACTCTTTTATTAACTTAGCAAGGGTTACATCGTATGTTGTGAGAATTCAGATAGGATACTGGTTACCTAATCGCCACTAGGATTGGCCGGAGAAAGTCTTTGAACTTATTATCTAACTCTAAGGGAAAAGGGCAGAATGAGTAGGTTACCCCGCCCGCTGGCAGCTGCTACTTCTCTGCCAGGAGAGTTTGCTCTCACTGTAACAACTAACAACTAGATAACAACTAACGGCCTTGGGCAGGAGCTTCCCACAGATCTGAAGTATTAAACAGAGTAGATTCTGAATAATAAATGGTGAGCCCTCAGTCTGTTTTTTCCCTTAAATATAGATCAAAACTCAAAAAAGATACTATGGGAAGACCGTTGAATCAATTGCTGAATGGTGAGTCAACTCTAACATAAATCCCATTGGTTCCATAAATCTATTCTAGTTAGAACGATTCAGGCCCAGACTCCAACCGCCAAACATAGTCTAACATATCATTTTTTATAGATTCTGATGTTTGCCATAGTGTTTCACTTTGTTCAAGATGGTGAGCAATTTCTGTGAATGTCAGCCAGAATTCCTGTTGTTGTTTCATTTGTATTTTACTAAAAGAATCTTAGAATTTGATGATGGACAAAAAGAAGAAAATATTGTTTATGATCTTTCCACAGTTTTATATTGATGAGACCCTTTGTATTTTGGCTTATGACCAGCCACGCCAACTGGCATAGTTGTTTCAGAATGTAATTTTTACTGGCTTCAGGTAAGGTTGCATCTGATGGCCCAGTTCAGTGTTGGACATTAAAGATCCTCATAGATCTTTAACTGACTAGTTACAAAGCATATGGTTTATACTCAAACCCTGCAAGAAAAGTTCAATGAACGGGAAATCATCCTCAAATTTTTTATATATTATGTTCAGTAATAGAGGCAGATTCTCAAGACCAATTACCGAGGGAAAAGTGCTTTTGTACTCATGTTTTTCTTGAGGTCTTCCCTTCAGCATTGGATTGGCTACTGTGGGTGACCTAAAAGTTGCAGAAACAATAGGGTAGATGATGAGAAAAAGTAGATCCACCCACCAAAGCATTGAGGAATCACACACTAAAATTTCTAAGTTTCCCTGCCCTGAATTTTCTTGAATTGTGTGAATTTACTGTTAGATCTGAAATGTGGTGAACAAAAATAAATGCCTTCTTCCTTTCTCATCTGCTGTCGCATTTTTCATTGTCTGTTTTTTTGATTTGCCATTTTATTTATGAAATACTAGAAAGTATTTAGAAATAAGCATTGGTCATTGTTTTGCATAGCTCTTTTTGTGTTTGTAATCCACAAAGTATGGGAATTTCTCTAGACATTTAATGGCAAACCAACATATTTTAATTACAGATGTTTAGTAGCAAGGAAATATATCATACCTTATTTTAGTAGAATTGCTTTTTCCGAGGGCAAATCTAAAGAAAGGGGATAATGAGGGATCTTTGTATAATATGCAAGACATCCTTTTGCTGGGATCTGTAGAGAAAATAGGGTGCAGAAGATGAGAAGACAGCAGGAAGACCAGGTCTAGGTTTGAGAACTTCTCAGATAACTTCATTATTTAGTTTCATATTTATTTATGTGCAATTAATTATATGCATGTCTTAATTTAGTTTTCATCCTTCTATCTGTCTTTTAGCCTTCTGGTAGGAAGTAAAGGAAACTCAATAAAATTACAACTTGTCAAAAAAAAAAATCACATACTTCCACCACTTTATTTCCACAGAGGAAATTCCAGTCTAGCTAATTATATTCTAGCTTATCTTCATTACCCCTGGAGCCCTGAGGACAAATTATTTCTCATTTGGCCATTTAAACAATGTAGTTTCAATTACTGTAATATATGTGTATATTTTCACACCATGATAGAATATACAGAAGTTCAACTCAAAGTCACTGTTGCAAATCCTGTGTTGAATTCCATATTTGTTTGCTTCTGATGTGTATATCAGCTATATTTCCTCTTCCAGTTGGCATTATTCTTTGCTATTATTTGCTTGCAGTTGGCAATGCATTTCTCAGTTTGCCTCACAGAGAAGAATAGAGATCTCCCCTGACTCTACTCCCATTATATTTCATTCTCTTTTTCAAAAACCATAGCCCAAGAACTCTTAGACTAACTTTGTGGTGTGATTGCATTACCAATGGTCTGACAAATATGTGGAGAGTGCCATGAAGCAATCAGTTGTCCTATGAAAGTTTTGCTCTAAAACAGGGATGGGATGGGCTCTCCAGATGCCATTTGGACTACAACTCCTGTTACCTGTAGCCAGCACAGGCAGTGCTGAAAAATACTAATAAGTGTAACCCAACCACATTGGAATGGCTGTCCTTTTCCCACCTTTGTTCCAAACTCATAAAAATCAGAGGAAAAGACAGGTGGTTTGAGAGAGGGGTCAAGGAGGCCACACATATGCATATAGAAAATCTCTCACTCAACAGGGGTGGAGGCCTTAGGTACAATCTGTCTCCTATTTATCATGCTGCCCATCCCCAGAAAGATCAGGACCACTGTTAACGACTGTTAATGACCCATGGCAATGGGTGGAGAAGGACTGTAGAAGTGGGATTTTCACTCACCCCCACCCTTTGTCCACCTAAGGAGCCTATTCAGACCAAGGGGAAGTGAAACTAAAGTGGAGGATATATCAGGGATCTCCTACCAACTGTCCTCAGACTGAAGAAATTACTTGGATGAGTAGCAAAACATTTCAACTTAATAAGAAAGAAGTCCAGTTGCCATGACTCAACTTCCAGATAACCTCACCTGGATGATTGAGAATCTTCATAGATATAAAAAGCAGTATTTCAGGTCTTCTTCAGAGATTATGGTCCTGGAGTTGTGGGAGACACTTGACAATTTGTAGGGAACAAAGTAAAAAATCTGTCTCTGCAATTCAGTTTGGGTCATGGCTGTCTCAAACTAGTGATAAGAAAGTTACCAAATTAGCATCGTCCCATTTCCTGAGATTTTAGTGGCAAAGGTTGAGGTCTGGGGAAGGGCCTTGTGATGTCACAGGAGCAGGTCAATTCAGAAACAACTGCAGAATGGCTTGGGTATGAAAGATAGACAATGGAAGCAGTGAGGAATCTGAAGGCCAACATGTGAATCTCAGCTGCTGCTGCAGCAGCAGCTCTAGAGCATGCAAGGTAATGAAGCCTGTCTAAATGGCAAGTCCCTAAGCCTCGCATTCAAAGCTGAGACACACAAAATGGACCTCAGCACCTGAGACTCAAGACACAAATGTGAGACATGGCAACCCTAAGTGATATAGGCATCCTTCAGTCTCAAGAGACTATGGTAACGTGCTCTGAATAGAGGTCTTGGAACAGTGTCTAGTGTGGCTGAGAAGGCCAATTTGAGAGTGACAATCCCTTCCACACTGAAGACAAATACAATCTGTCCCCTGTCCAGCTCCCTGATTTTGCTGGTTTTGGGACTGCCTCTTTGCCTCGGCCTGCTGAACAAGTGTCTCTTCAAATTGGGAGAGGCCATGCTGCACTGCCTGCCTCCAGCTGAATGCTCAGATGTCAAAGTTTCCCATCTATTGAGGTCCATTCCTAAGGCCTTCAGATCCCACTTGCAGATATCCTTGTATCACAGCTGTGGTCTCCCTCTGGGGTGCTTTCCCTGCACTAATTCTCCATACAGGAGATCTTTTGGAATCTGACCGTCAGCCATTCTCACAACATGCCCAAGCCAATGTAGATGTCACTGTTTCAGTAATGTATACATGCTAAATATTTCAGCTCATTCTAGGACTACTCTATTTGGAACTTTGTCCTGCCAGATGATACCAAAAATGCGTCGGAGACAACGCATATGGAACGTGTTCAACTTCCTCTCCTGCCGTGCACAAAGGGTCCAGGACTCACTGCAGTACAGGAGTGTACTCAGGACACAGGCTCTATAGACCTGGATCTTGGTATATGCCGTCAGCTTCTTGTTAAGCCATACTCTCTTTGTGAGTCTAGAGAACATGGTAGCTGCTTTGCCAATGCGTTTATCCAGCTCGACATCTAGGGAGAGACTGTGATAATGGCCATTAAAATAGCAGTTATCTGAAGATAAACATACTGTATTTTTCAGTGTATAAGACACCCCCATGTATAAGATGCACCCCCACCTTTCTAACCCAAAATTTATTTCTTTGCAAGAAAGTGGAGTGGGAAAGCAGAAATCATCAAAGCACTTTGATTCCTGCTTTCCCTCTCCACTTTCTTGTGAAGAAAGTGGAGGGGGAAAGCACTTTCTTCACAAGAAAGTGGAGGGGGAAAGCGGGGATCAAAGCCCTTTGATCCCTCCCCCTCCTTACTTCCTTGTATAAGAGGACCCTCAATTTTTAATCTAAAGATTTTAGACAAAAGTATTGTCTTATACATGGAAAAATACGGTAATATGGGGACTGTGGGGACTCGAGTCACAGGACTCAATGTCAAGTCAGAATTAAGTCACACAGGTGACTCAACTCAGACTTCACTTGTTTTTCTCTCTCTATGACTTGGACTCAACTCATGACTCTGAACCCACTGACCTTGTCCGTTTTTTCTTTGGAAAAAAAACCTTCTGTTTAATAGGGACTCATACTTGGGGCTTGGGACTCAGGACTTAGTACCAAAAATGTGGACTCAGACTTGGGCCCAAAGACATGCCAACATACCTGGCATGATGTGTTTAATATAGCTCTTTTACAACCAGTAGACCATATTCACACTTTGGCGTGGAAACATGTCTTGTTTTTATTGCAATATTTATTATTTTATGATTTCTGATTATACTGACTGTGTCTTTATCTGTAAATGTCCCTAAGGGCTTTGCCAGCTAGGTGATACATGGTCATCCTAAGCAAGCAATCATGGAAAGCCTCTGTGAGGAAAAACAATAGAATCTAATTAGGTATCCAAGGAAGTGATTCAAACTTTTTTCATTTTCAATTCTTACAGGTTTGCTACTAGAAAGGTGATATCCGACATCTTGTGGTATCTTAAATATTCTGCAAAAAAGACGGGGTTGATCAAGGAGAGTATTCAAGCAATGGGTGTTGATGCTGGGAGAATATATCATATAGCTGCTCATTCATTTGCATTTGGGTAGATCACAGCAAAGTAGTATTTAGGGGACAGGAACTGCTGAATTTCTTTGGATGTTTGTGATATGAATTTAAGACTTTATGTGATCATACATTCATTTAGCAGCAACAATATGGGATGCTTTTTACAATGCAGTAAATGCATGCAGGTGGGTAGGCAATACAGCATAGCTTATGTTCTACTCAAATTGTGGATCTAGGCCACAATTTTAATTATTTGTGTTATCCTGCTTCTCTTACCTTTTTTAGTTTCAGAAACCCAAAAGAAAAGGTGGCTTGAAACGCTAGGTCGATCTTTGTCTTATAAATGCATTAAAGGTGCACCCTAGTGGCATGAGTAAGCACTTAGGATAAGACTTTTGGGTGTAACCCGAATGGAAAAACTCATGAAAGGGGCTATTTATTTCACTTTTTGAGTCTTTTATGGCTTCCCAATTGAGAGCATCTGAAATATGTAATATATAGGATTCCAAAAGAGAGGGTGCCAAAACCATGGATTTCTTATAGATGTCCTCCATCAGGGTACCTTCATTTGATACATAAATGAAAGTATTTCTCCTTCTGTCTTTGCCTTGCTCTGCCAAGCCTGTTCTTACCCCCCCTTCTGACATTTCCTCTCCACCACAGAGCCTCTCCTCCTCCCTCCACCCTTCCGGCACCAATCCTGCCTGGCGCAAGCCCCCTCCCCCCTCTTCTGTCTTTTCCTCATCTCCACAAGCCCTGTTCTCTCCCCACTCTCGTCATTTCCTCTTCCCTGCTGTTTTCCAAGCCATGGGTGCTTCCTCTTCCTCTCCTTGCCCCAAAGTGCCAGAGAACTAAAAGGACAACCTGAAAGAAAAGTATCCTAAAAGATTCTGAAAGGCACGGTACTCATAAGATCCCTGAAAGCAAAGAGGATCCCCCCAAAAGACACTAAAATGAAAGCAAACTGAAAAGTTTCAACTGTACATCCCTAGTAAGCACTATTAAGGAAGAAAACACAAGCCTAAGTAGGTGGCAGTTACTGTGTTCCAGAACAAGAAAGCAACCTCGGAGGTCAGAGCTGTAGGTACTTGTAGGGCTCTGAACTACTTTCCTCTTAAAAGAAAGAGCCCATTGATGTCATATTCTAAAAGAAACGTATTGGGTTTTTAAAAAATGTATATGCTTGACTATCCTTAACTTGACACACCAAGAAGCAGTTGCTGGCAAATGAGCAAAAGTGCCATATGGCTTTGTTCTTCTCAAAAGTGTATAAATATTTTGGCACCAGAAGTTGAGAATTTTATTTGAATGCTAAGTACTAAAGCAAAATGGATTAGTCTTTCATAAGGGGAGTTTGAAATTGCCCAGTGCCAGGGGGTTAATGGAAAGCAGTATGTCATATATGCTAGTTTCTTCTTTTGCTATCTTGGCCAAAACACCTGGGTAATATGTTCTGCATAAATTATAATTCCATCAGTATTCTGAGAATCTTAACATGGGTTCTTTGAGGTGAAATTTCTGTTGTTAAAGCTAGGCATCCAGTTAAGCATTCTGTTCTGATTAGTCTTATCGTTGATATTCTGCATATGAAAAGGGATATACATTGCCTTGTGGAAATCATCTGCATTTTTTATTGCTTTAGGGCCTTCTGAAATACAGTGATCTGTTACCCATTTTCTCAATGTGACATTTAAAAAACATCCCCATGAGTTTTAAATGGTTCCCTTTAACTAGATTTGCAATATTACTTTACCAGGAATGCAGAAACGTTTTATCTTAGACTATAAACCAGAAAATTAAAAATGTATTTCCTGAACCTATTTAAGTTCCGGAGGCTTCAGTTGGTAAAAAGCTTGACACTATATCCTCACCAGCCAGTCATTATGCATTGCTTTGCATTTTCAGTGCATGGCTGTTACTTTATCAATGAGGCACATGCATCATTAGTTGACAGTGTGTGGCATTTTTGAAATTTAATATCAAAAGCCTGGCAGGAAGAGTAAAATTCCTTCACAGAGCAGGACGAAATGGCATCAGGCATCCATGTTCAGCTCTGGGCCCCTGAAATGCAATCTGTTCCCTAAGCAGGGGCAGCTAGAGAGGTAAATGGGAAGGTCTTTGAGATGTGGATGAAATGGTGGTGTGGAGAAGAGGAGTTTAGGCTGGCATAATGGGGATCATTACAAAAGGAACACATTCTACTTGAATGAGAACAACAGCTGACCATGCCTGGCCCTATCAATAGGCAGAGTGAGATGTTGGCCTCAAACAGCAGATTTGAGGTGTAATGAAAGGGCAGCAAATTGCACAATATTTTCTTTGCTGTATTATATTTTCAGTGCCAGGGATGGGGAGAGGTCCTATTGGGTTTTTAAGACTCAGATGCCAAAAGACAGAATAAAACCCAAAACACCTTAGGTTACCTTGAGTATTATGGAACTTGACTTGGGACTGGAGTAAGCACTATTTCCTGTTCTCCCTCAGGAAACAAAATACCTTGGACTTCTCCTAAACCAGGATATTGGTGGTAGAGCAGGTGGCAGAACAGCTTCTGTATGGAACCCTAGGAGAAGGATGCCAGGCAGTGGAATGGTACTGGGAAGTGTTTGAGTTGGAATGGTAACCTGTTCAAAGAGGCCAGGGGAAAAGGACATACCACGTATAGATGATTTTCTTTTATACTGGTACAGAAAAGTCTTTGAGCCAAAGTGCAGAGATTGACTTGCTTGGCTTTATAGGAAAATATGGATACATAAAGCATGCCAGAAAACCAGCAAAATGAACAGGTCCACTAAGATAAGATCACTATTCCTGAGTAGAAACCTTATATAAAGAAGAAGAAATGGCATCTCGAGGGACGTGTTGCTTTATGCAACAAAGAGGGCGTATTTATTTATTTATTTGATTGATTGATTGATTGATTAGTGCAAGCAATCTGGGTGGTTTATAAGTTAAAATATAAACCCTACAAATCCTCACCTAATAAAATATATTCAACTATATGGTGATCTGACAGTGTAGGACTAAAATCACACAAAATGAGGGGAAAATTAAGTTAAAATTAAAATTAGCAGCATCTAGGAGAATCAGTCGTTGAAGGCAGCTTTGAATAATTATGTTTTCATCAATTTCCTAAACATAAAGAGGGAAGGAGCCATTGATTGGGGACCACCACCAAAAAGACCCAATTCCTTGTCATTGCCTTTATGGCTTAGCTACTTGTAGCCATTTTAGCAACATGGACTGAGAGGAGTCCATGAAATGGGTAGCTGATTTCTGAGAAAGATATTCTGACAAGTATCAAGGTCCTAAACTGTTAAGGGCTTTATAAGTCATAACCAGCACCTATTGTCAATTAGGGCTTTGCAAGACTGCTCAATTTGATTTTGGAGCCTTTTTTTTAAACCTTTATTTGGTGACGACCAATTTGGATATAGTTTGATCCAATTGGGATCCATATCCCATCAGATTTTTGAAATCTGAATCTTTACACTTCTCCGCTGAGTTGCACTGGGAAATTAAAATGTTTGTAACCTTTTTCATTTTCATTTTTCATTGAGAAGTATGAAATTTGGAGACATGGTAACCGCCCTCAGAGAAGATTAATCCTACTAAATTGCAGGAAAAAATTCCCCTGAAATATATTTTATTGATAGCCATTTTTGATGTCCCACATAGAAAGGGAGGTCTAGGCTGCTGAGAGCATCACTTGAAGCAGCAGTGAAGCTTTTTTTGTCATTATTGTTAAAAGAAAAGAAAAACCTTCCACTAATTCATTGTTAACATTAAACCTGTCCCCACTAGAAGAGTTCTAAGAATTAATGTTATCTTAAGGGGTGTGTGTTCATCCTTATTGCCCTGAAACAATTGAAAAAGTGCTACATATATGTTGACCATGAAGGAGTATGTTGACATGCAGATAGTCTTCAAAGCAACTTTACCTTTTCCTGCTCCCAAAGTTTTTTTTAAAAAAGCATTCATTTGAAACTGCCCCATATTTGCTATGTACCTTGAAAATCATTTCCCTCCACAACACACAGACGAAGAAGAAAGGAGGTGCTTCTAATAGCTAGTAGACGCTGATCATTCAAAGCCATTAACCATGCATCTATCTTTGTTGATGAGCTAAACCAGTGACGACCCATCAGCCACTTCTGGCATGGAAAATGGGCAGGCAAACTATGTTTTTTAATCTAACACTGTTTAGAGATGGGCACAAACCACCAGTTTGGCAGTTCATGTGGGTTTGTTTCTTGGGCAAACAGGTGTTTGGTGATTCCCAGCCCCCCCCTCCAGCGGATGCCCACTGAGATGCAGGACCTGGAGGAGGAAGGGTAAGGAAGCTGGGGTGCTGCTTCTGAGTGGGCTTCCACTGGAGGAGGTAGGGCTGGGAAGCACTGAACAGCTGTTTGGCTGAGAAACAAACCGCTGAATTGGCAGTTTGTGCCCATCTCTAATAGTTATCAGTTCCCCATCCCTAGACTGAACAAACAAAAACTGTCACCTGGCAGCTATTATGATGCACAAGTGTAGCATCTTTCATCTTGTTTTCAAACAACCAGTTCTTTGAATTCAGTGCTTTCTTCTGGAACTGTCATTTAGATATTTTCTTTCAATTCCTGCAGTGAATGTCTGTTCTAAAGCCAAGTGTTCTCCAAACAGTGAGCAAAGCAACATCTTAGGCATATTTTAAGACCTCACCTTTCTTTTCTTGTCTCACCAGGCACTCAACAAAATTCACAACCCTGGTATAAATGGTCGAACATCATATGAGTCAGGGAGAGTCAGCAAATGTGAAGCATAATATTCTCATACCTGAATTTCGTGCTGAACATAAAAAATAAAACATAGCCTCTCTGAGCTGTTTTTATGCAAACAGTTTATAGATTTTATGATCGTGAAAATCAGTCTCTCTGCAAGGGAGAATAAGTATGCTTTAAATGTAAGTCATTTTGCAGCAGTAATTTTGAAAAATTCCATTACAGACATCAACCATACTCTGTTGTTTCTGTCAGATGTCAAAGTGGAAAACTATGTGAACTAGTTGAGATAAAAACAGAAATTAATTTGTAAATAGTTATCTTTATTTATTTGTTTATTTATTTAACATATTTTACCCTGCCTTTCTCCTTAAATGGACCCAAGAGGGCTTTCATAATTAAAAGACAATATTTAAATGCTAAAAACAGTAAGTATATAAATATTTAAAAAGAATTAAACAAATACTACATTAAAATAGTATATAAAATCAATACTAAAAGCACATTTAAAAGCAACAGAGCACAACAGTCCATTTAAAAAAACCCCTCTCAGACAGTCAGTTACTAAGGGAAAGCCTGCCTGAAGAGAAAAGCTTTTGCCTGCCTGCGGAAGGACAACAAAGATGGTTTCCTGTGGGAGGGAGTTCCAGAGTCTGGGAGTAGCAACATAGAACGCCTTCTCCTGTGTCCCTACCAAATGCGACTGTTAGGGTTGTGGGAACAAGAGAAAGGCATCCCCTGATGATCTTAATGCCTGAGCAGGCTCATAGAGGGAGATGTGGTGTTTAAGATAGCTTGGACCCAAGCCATTTAGGGGTTTATAAGTTAGAACGAACACTTTGAATTGTGCCCAGAAACGGCTCAGCAGCCAGTGGAGCTGCTGTAACAGAGAAGTTATACCCTGTCACCTGTCCCAGATAACAATCTGGCTGTGGCATTTTGGACCTGCTGGAGTTTCCAAACATTTTCCAAAGTCAGCCTCACATAGCATGCCTTACAGTAATTCAACCATGAGGCAGGGGCTAGTACAGTGGTGCCTCACTAGACGATTGCCTCGCAGGACGAGGAAATCGCTAGACGATGCCTTTTTGCGAGCGCTACTGCGCTTCGCAAAACGATGTTTCCCTATGGCGATTTTCGCTAGACGATGAGGTTTCCCCATAGGAGTGCGCCGACTAGTGGTGAAAAGCTGTCAGTGCAGCTGTCAGTGCATTCCTATGGGGACCCTCACTCGCTAGACGAGGTTTCCCTATGGGAAATTTCGCAAGACGGCTGCGTTTTCCCTTGGAACGCATTGAAGCGATTTCAATGCATTCCAATGGGAAAACGTGCTTCGCTAGACGATGTTTTCGCTAGACAGCGATCCTCGTGGAACGGATTAACATCGTCTAGCGAGGCACCACTGTAGTTAGTTCTTCGTTTGAACAGACATTCTTAAGCAATGAGCAAATTGGATGGCTCATGAGCAAAAACATCAACACTTAGAAATGGTGACAACTGTTACATTGCAATACAAAAAGCATAACAGAGCATTTAATGAATGCATTCTGGTTTGCCAAAGCTCCACTTGGAACCATTCTGAATCCAGGTTTGGCAAACATCACTGAACTGCTTGCCTTCATGTGACATGAACACGTAGAGTACAGGATGGGAAACTTGGGATGGGAAACAGAATCATAGAATCATGGAGTCATGAAGACGAGAGGGGCCTATAAGGCCATCGAGTCCAACTTCCTGTTCAGTGCAGGAATACACATCAAAGGATATTTGCCAGGTGATTGTCTAAATTTATCTTGAATGCCTCCAGTGTTGGAGCACTCACCACCTCTCGACATAATTGGTTCCATTGCCCGTACTGCTCTAACAGTTAGGAAGTTTTTCCTAATATTCAACCAAAATCTGGCTTCCTGTAACTTGAGCCCATTGTTGCATGTTCTGCACTCAGAAATGATTGAGAACAGGTCCTGCCCCTCCTCTGTATGACAGCCTTTCAAGTATTTGAAAAGTGCTATATATCTCCCCTCAGTCTTCTTTTCTCAAGGCTAAACATGCCTAGTTCTTTCACTCTTTCCTCATAGGGCTTGGTTTCCAGTCCCCTGATCATCCTTGTTGCCCTCCTCTGAACTTGTTCCAATTTGTTGGCATCCTTCTTGAAGTGTGGTGTCCAGAAATGGACACATTACTCAAGATGAGGCCTAAGCAGTACCGAATACAGGGGAAGTACTGCCTTGTGGGATTTGGAGACTATACTTCCATTAATGCAGCCTAAAATAGCATTTTCAGTTTTTTGTAGCCACATGGCACTGTTAGCTCATATTCAGCTTTGTGATCTACAACAACTCCAAGATGCTTCTCGCTCATTGTATTGCTAAGCCAGGTATTCTTTGTAACTGTTTGGTTTCTTTTTCTTAGGTGCAGTACTTTGCAGCTATCCCTGTTGAATTTCATTCTGCTATTTTCAGCCCAGTGCTCAAGCCTATCTGGATCATTTTGAATTTTGTTCCTGTCTTTCCATGGTGTTAGCTATTCTACCCAATTTTGTGTCATCTGCAAATTTGATTAGCATTCCCTGTATCTCCTGATCCAGGTCATTAATAAAAATATTGAATAGTACCGGGCCCAGGACTGACCCCACTTGTTACCTCCTCACAGTCTGAAAATAAGCCATTAATCATCACCCTCTGAGTACAATTCTGTAGCCAACTGTGTATCCACCTGACAGTTGTTCTATCTAGCCCATACCTAGTTAACTTGCTAATCAGAATATCATGGGGTACTTTGTCAAAAGCGTTGCTGAAGTCAAGATATACAATGTCTACAGCATTCCCTCTATCTATCAGTGACGTTACCCGATCAAAAAATGGGATCAGGTTAGTCTGGTAGGATTTGTTTTTGACAAATCCATGTTGGTTTCTAGTTATCACTGCTTTGTTTTCTAGGTGTTTGCATAGTGACAGCATTATAATCTGTTCCAGAATTTCCCTGGGATTCATGTCAGGCTGACTGGTCTATTAACTCTTGCCAGCACACATCAAACATCATCAGTGGGTGTGCTGACAAGAGTTAATAGAACTTGCAGTCCAGTAGCATTTTGGATTACCACAAGTTGACTTTCCTTGACCTATGGTATCCTGGGACAGTCTCAGATTCATATTGGTGGGGAACCTACCTTATCTCTGTTTACCCACCCTGCCAGTGTGGGTTAGTCTATTGGGGTACATTAAACACTGTCCCATCTAAGGCCTAGATAGTCTCCAGCAAACCCATTCTCCAGTGTTGTGGAATCAGCTTAAGAGGCAAAAATGTAATTTAATAAAATCTTTAATGATTAGGAGGTTGAGATGACATGCCTCTAGCCTCTACTGTAAACAACACAGGAAAATCTCCCATCTCCCAGTGATGGCAGTGATAATCACCCTTCTGCCTCCAGATCTACATTAATGAAAATGGGTGGGGAAAATCTACAGCTGTTTTCATTTCAACCATTTGCAACATGTGTGTAGAATGGAATTGGCTATTTCCTGCATCCTGTTTCTGCTTGCACGCTCTAAGCACAATATCTAGGCAGAGAAGCAAAAACAAAACACAGTGCAAAAAAAGATTTTTGTATTTGTTCCTTGTTGCTATGAATGCAGTGGTGATTTTCATTCAGCAGCTGTAGATTTGTGCCAGTGTTTAGTGCCTGAGATGAGACAGTAGATCTCATTTTTTCCTTCCTTCCCTCATCTTCTACCTGGAGACTATTCATTGGTGAAAAAGGCAGCTAGCTGGGAAAGAGAGCATTGCCTTTGCTAATAGGCTCGAATGGACATGAGCAAACAAAGACAAGAGAAAGGTTATTCTTTTCTAAATGCAAAGTTATTCTTCTGCCATCTTATGCCTGATTACTCAGAGACAAGTCCCACTGTTTGGCAGAATTTACTCCTAGGAAAACCTGTATAATTTAATGGATAAATGAAGCTTGTATTTCTCTCTCACACTCCTTTATTCTCTTCTGGGGAGACAGGAGAAAAGCATTCCACCCCATAGCTCACAATCTTCTTTCATTGGTTTCCTTCTTAAACTGTAGCAAAATTGTGGCACAGGAATTTAAAGTAATGCTCCTTTCCCTGTTCACGGTTGTTTCGTACTGTTCCTTGACAGAGGAGACAATAGCTTCTCTTAATGAGAGAATTCTACAATATTTTAACACATGTGGAGTAGTAGCAAGGGTAGGATCTAGAGCAATGATTCCCAACCTAAAGCAATTTAGGGGTAAGTTGCTTATTTATATCCTAAGCAGTGCCAAATCACTTGGCTTCTTCCTTCTATCCCTGTTCCCTATGTGAGAGCCCAGCCAGTTGGCTTTTGCTCCAAGATGGTGGCCATTTTTTGCTGCCTGCTCCTTTCCTATCAATAGCAATTTATATGGGACAAAAATTCCTTATGGATTTTAACCCCTGGGCTGGCATGCTAGTACATGCTACCAGAGGTGATGAGGAAGTGGCCTGAAGATGAGAGAGTGAAGTGTTTCCCCAGCCCCCCCTAACTGTACCCCTAATGAAGGGTACAGTTTATGGAAATAGGCTGCCAAGGGGTACGCAAGTAAAAAAAGGTTGGGAACCACTGATCTAGGACGAAGATGCAACAGTGGAAGTGGCTGGCATAGGACCTAGGATAGAAAGCAACAAGGTACAGGGAAAACTGGCTCACCTTCTTTGTGAACAATTGTTTAGGGCTAGAACATGAAAGATAATGATGTGAGTAAATAAGACACCTGTTCAGCTTTGAAATGAGGCATACTGGCTATATGACTCAGTGAGTGAAAGTTGGGAGCTTGATTCCCCACTGTGCTTCCTGGCAGAAGATCCAGCCTATATAGCCTGGGGCAAGCTGGACAGTCCCCAACAGCCCTCAGTAGCAGGGAATGGTAAATCTTTTCTGAGAGTATCTAGAAACCCCCAGAAAGAATTCCCATAATGCTGGAATAAACTTGATGACATATAATATTTTTTAATTATACAGGGAAGCAGCAGCAGATAGGTTTGTGGAATGGATGAATGGGGTGGGAGGAAGTATGTATTGGAACAATTTTTTCAGTTGTCTTCATAGGCAGCCCACATAGCAATAACATAATAAGACTATTTGACTCAAGCACTGATAGTATAGAAGTATAGATAGTAAAGTTGCAAATGAGACTTTTTGATGGGCAAGACCTATTTTGATTGCTTGTTAATACAAGACTGTAATTTCCAGTGTTGTTTAAACCAAAATATTTTTTCATAAATGGGTTCAAATGGATTGGCCATTAGCTGATCAAATAAGCCATACTGAAAGTAGATGTGCCATGGAGACACTATAACAATGATGAACAAGGAGTATTTTGTTGCATTCTTCTAATATTTGTCTGTTTTGACAACTCCCCACCCTAGGTTTTTCTCTATAGTTGTACTATAAGCATGGAACTGGCCAAGATGCATAATTAATCTCTTTCCATCTCCATGGAAATACTTTGGATTGACAGTGTGAAGATAAAACTTCTGCTATTGTAGCTTGCTGCATAGATTTTTTTCCATAGCTTAATAAGTCATTTCCATTTCCAGTAGTTTCTCATGGGCGTTAAATATGTCTGCTTAAAATATATTTTTCAGCAGAAAACTGCAATAGATTATATTTTGTTAATATAGCCTTGGCTACCCGTTTAGAAATAAGAAGCACATAAAATGCAGTGTGGGAATTTCTTCATAAAATATTAGAGAGGAGAACATAAATATGGACATCCCTTATAAATTAGAATGGCACAGAATTCTGCTGTTCAATCAAATGTCATATCTGCTGATCATCATAGGTTACAGTATGGAGGAAAGCTCAGAAAATGTACTAATGTTCTATTTGCTAAAAAGGGCACTATTGTAGTTACAAGCTCATGCAGGCATTGTAGATGTTATTTTGAACAATGCTAAGCAGCACTGCTAAGACAGATTTTTTTTAATTTAATAAAAAGGGAGGGTTGTGTCCTCATTGTGATTCTTTCTTAAGAAGTATTTTCTATTATCTGATACACTTGTCTTTAAAATGTACATCTGCAAAGCAGAGTTTTAGTAGCTGTTCTCAACACCTCATTTTCCAAGCAGTTTATTAAAAAAGCAAAGAGACATAAACTGTATAATTTGTTCCTTTAAATTAAGTTTATGAATAAGTTTGCATTAAGCAACAATGACTAAAATCCTGTTGTGGATCTTTGAATGCATAAAGTGAAGCTGAACAACCAGTTTGGAAACAGAAGCGCTAAGCAAATATTTTTGCATGTGGACTGCACAACAGTAATCATGGAGTCACATGACAGATTGTACAGTGAAATATAAAAGACCGTGCAACTAGACTGAGCTGCTAGCATTAAAGGAGTTGAGTGATGCCAGAACCCTTCTTCAGTCCATTATCTCCCCTAGGGCTCACACTGAGGTAACTGTTCAGTACATATGTGCAGTTGTAGTCACTCTGCCAGTTGTTTTATGAGCTGTAGGGCAGAAAGGAAAAAGAAGTGTTGCTGTTTATATAGCTTTGTTGTTTTCTGTAATATTCTTCTCTGTTCTCTCACTCAGCTTAGTTTACTAAACTTTACTGAAATACTATTGCACTGTTATAGGGATGTGGTGGCGCTGCAGGTTAAACCGCAAAAGCCTCTGGGCTGCAAGGTTGAAAGACCAGCAGTTTGAATCCACATGACAGAGTGAGCTCCCGTCGCTTGTCCCAGCTCCTGCCAACCTAGCAGTTCGAAAGCATGTAAAAACGAGAGTAGATGAATAGGTACCACCTCGGTGGGAAGGTAACGGCGTTCCGTGTCTAGTCGCTCTGGCCACGTGACCACGGAAACTGTCTATGGACAAATGCTGGCTATATGGCTTGGAAACGGGGATGAGCACCACCCCCTAGAGTCGGACACGACTGGACAAATTGTCAAGGGGAACCTTTACCTTTACCTTTATTGCACTGTTAGGATTGAGTGCAATCCTGTGTGAGAGAAGATAACTGTTGTATGGGAATTGAGTACATAGGTCACACAGTTAGGGCATTCTGTGCCCCCAACTCAGATCATGGATGTTTGAATTTCCTTCCATTTGTGGGGTGTTTTTTTTATTTGAAAGAAATAACATTATGGACCCAGGATGGAGTGGATTAGACTATCTCCCAGAGTGTACAGATCCAATTTATATGCTATTTATTTGAGTACAGTGCTGGTTGGGGGGGCAGCTACTGCACAACCCAATAATGTGTCATGAGAGTAGCAAGAACATATGGAGAAATTTCTCCCTCTGGTTGCCAGTTATTGGGGGAAGGGAAAACAGAAAAGCCAGTGGGGAAAGAGGAAGGATTATAGTCTCGTGGTGGAAGTTATGGAAACAAAACACAACACAGCACTCCATGTTATGTAACTTGTCTCATCACTTGAATAACATTGCAAACATCAGGCTCTGAGAGATACTTGAAAACATCTCAAAGCTTCTTGGTCATTCATGAAAAGAGTGTATTCTGAAATATGCTGAATTTGACTCTCAGTTTATTACACAGCATTGGAAAAACTGTGAAAGGACAAATTGCCTCCTTAGTTTCATTTTCTTTCCTTACTCTGCTCCTCTCTCATGTTTCTCCGGGTCAATAAAATATGATCGTTTCCCCTGCTTGTGCTCATCCTACCTCATCTATCTATCTATTTTGTACAAAGTCTATATGTAGCATTTGAAGTATTTTCTGTAAAGATTACCTGAAGTATGTTAGATTGCTTCAATGACTTCTTGACCACTTCTTACATTGATTCACCTGACCTGTAATGGAGAGGTGGTAACACATTACAAATTTTCCAGTATCTCCATTGATTGCTTTGGTTCAAAGGAACTGCTGCCCGGTTTAATCGAGGTATGAACTTGTATCGCAGAGGGCAAAGTCTGAAATATCAGAGGAATCATTTTATCCATCACATCACCTCAGATTCCTCCTAACCATACAGAGGGGGAAAGCCTGTGTTTCTTTTATTTAGTATGCAAGTGGATGACCTTTACAAATCGTATGCACCTCTTTGAAATTGACTTCCTGGTAGTGTGGTATTCTGCCTTGATTTATACCAATGAAAATGATGAGGGAGGGAACCTAAGCTATTATTTAATGGATGTGCTGTATATCAAGAATATATTCAGAGACCCATTAGGTCACAGAATACATTATTAACACTCCTAACCAATTATATAAATCTGATCGCAAATGAATTCTACATGTCAAGACCTGAAAGAATTCCATGGCCCACTTCATGCATTTTCTCTTCAAAGTATGTGAGTCCTTAAGCAGCTATGGTACCTTGTAGGCAGAAGAGACTGCTGGTCTGGTTCCCAACTGTGCAGCAGCACTGTCACTAGAGACATCCATATTGTGATATTGCACTGTTGGTATTATGTTTATCCTCATTTTGTGGAGCCTGTTCCTCCTCATGTTGTTTAGAATGGGGCATAGCTTGTGTGTTAGTGTACAGGTTGTTGTCACCATTGTGGAAATATTCTTTGATCAATAAACTTCAGCCTACAACTGAAACCACTCACATGTATCATATATGCACCATTCTTAACATGAATACTTCACTCTATGTCAAGCAACTTTTGATACACAACAGACTACACAACATGATACAGAGATGGAAACTACAAACCCACATGGCAGTCCCCATATCTACTCTGGCAACACAATTACAGGCTTGAACAATATCACACTCAATGGCAGGGTGTCCCTCTGCTAATGTGATCTATGGCATCCCTTGAAAACAATACCCACTTTACATAGGAACAAACAGCACAATTTCTGTGCAAAAGAATTAATGCCTGCTTTGGAAAAAAAATTACTACAAAACTAGATTTGAAAGACAAGCATCTGAGGAAATGCATGTACTAGATGCTCGATTCCCATTGAAAAGGACTGAAGGGTTCCTAAGTCATTACTGAGTGTGAAATTGTACATTGATTCACACAGTTTGTCTCTTGTATAAACAATGCTGTTGTTACTTTGTAGAATGATAACTGAAATTATTCACAGCCTGATAGCCTATTCCTCTACTAACAAACCATTGCCACTTTTTCCATTGCCTGTATCCCCACCTGGTCATGGGCCCATGTATAACTGTAACAGTCATATAGACTCACTCATATGCCTGAGGAAGTGGACTTGATCCATGAAAGCTCACATTAAAATATAGCAGTTAGTCTTTAAGGTGCCACAAAATTTTTATCTCTTCTTTTTTTGTTTTTGTTTTGTCTGATATGCTTGCACAGACGCAACTACTTCAACTGTTCAGGAGTATATTTAGTAACTAACTAGCTGCTAAGGAAGAAGCTGTAATGGGGAATGTTGGACTTAATCTTTTTTTAATGTGCTTTTAAATTATTTTAATGTTTTTAATTCATTGGTTGAAATCTAGTAGTAAGTCACAACTAGAGTAAGCCTATTCAATCAGTGAGGATTTGGTGAGTCAACTCCTCTGTAAGTTTCATTGATTCAATGAGCCTACTTTAGTTGTGACTTATTTCTGAATTTCAGACACTACTTTTAACATGATAATATGCTTAATTGCTTTTTAAATAATGCAATCTATTGTATTTTTAGCTGCTTTGTCTTTTAAATGTTTTGTAAGCTTCCTTGAGTCCCTTTACTAGAAAAAAGGTGGGATATAAAATGAATGAATGAAAGAAAGAACTGTTTCCCTCCAGAATGCACTTAATGTAATATGTAACTTGAAAATTTTTAAATAGAGTCTTCTGGCAAAATCAGTACAAATACATTAATTGTGTGGACGATTTTCTCAGAATGGATCACTTTATTCCATTAAAATGCCTTTTTATGCAAACATGGTGTGTGTGGGGGTTTCCCAGGTTACTTGGCTATTATAAAAGCAGGCTGTGACTCAAAAATGGTTGGGAAGCACTGGCATAACTGGCGTGCTCTTTGTCCTTTCCAAGAGGAGAAAGAATGGACTGTCCCAACACATTTGGTATGAACATGGATAGATTAGATTAGGCATCCTTCAGTCTCGAGAGACTATGGTAACGTGCTCTGTATGGAGGACTTGGAACAGCATCTAGTGTGGCTGAGAAGGCCAATTCGAGAGTGACCATCCCTTCCACACTGAAGACAAATACAATCTGTCCCCTGTCCAGCTCCCTGATTTTGCTGGTTTCGGGACTGCCTCTTTGCCTTGGCCTGCTGGACAAGTGTTTCTTCAAAATGGGAGAGGCCATGATGAACGCTCAGATGTCAAGGTTTCCCATCTATTGAGGTCCATTCCTAAGGCCTTTAGATCCCGCTTGCAGATATCCTTGTATCGCAGCTGTGGTCTCCCTCTGGGGCGATTTCCCTGCACTAATTCTCCATACAGGAGATCTTTTGGAATCCGACCATCAGCCATTCTCACAACATGCCCAAGCCAACGTAGATGTCGCTGTTTCAGTAATGTATACATGCTAAAAATTCCAGCTCATTCTAGGACTACTCTATTTGGAACTTTGTCCTGCCAGGTGATACCAAAAATGCGTCGGAGACAACGCATATGGAACGTGTTCAGCTTCCTCTCCTGCCGTACACAAAGGGCCCAGGACTCACTGCAGTACAGGAGTGTGCTCAGGACACAGGCTCTATATATAGACCTGGATCTTGGTATATGCCGTCATCTTCTTATTAAGCCGTACTCTCTTTGTGAGTCTAGAGAACATGGTAGCTGCTTTGCCAATGCATGGATAAAAAAGTATGAAATTTGCCAATGATGGAGTTTTAGTCCCAACTAGACATGGCATTTTGTATTCATATCCTGGGGATACAAAAATGAACTACAGCCCAATTCCCTCCCCAAGAACCAGCCAGGTCCACTCACCGGGCTCTGTGCAGTGCAGCACTCCTCTGTCGTTGTTTTTCCGCCAATCGTGGAAGCAGCCTGGCCAGCGCTTCCCCATCTCCCTGCTCAGCCAACCATTGTGGCACAGAGGCAGGACGGGGAGTCTCTCCACTCTGCTGATCACTGGACCTGGCTGGTTCTGGATGTGTGAACTGGGACTACGATTTCCAGAATTCCTGTGGCTGAGGGATTCTGGAACCTGCAGTCCAAAAAGTTTCTTGTCCAATCTCTGGAAGAAGCACAATGTACTCAGCATGAAGTCCTTTTCACCTATACAAATTTTGTTCAAAGTGACTAAGACATTTGCAGTATTGCAGCCTGTAATTCCCACCTACCATGGCTGGGACTTAAAACATTATTAAATTTCACTAGGTTATGCTTTTGTTTATTTAAATGATTTATTAGATGGCTCTTCCCAAAAGATCAAGATGATTTATCCAATAATTTAATAAAACTATAATTCCAGTCAACCAATTTAGATGGCAATTATAATAATCTAAAATCAGCAACAGCAGAACAATAAAAATAATGATCCCATGATAGGTGAAGGAAAAGTTAAGGGAAAAACATGCTACTGAAAGAAGAAGCAGAATGAGAGGAAAGCATATAAATGAGGTGTTTCCCCAGACTCATTCTGCTCTGGATTTATATATGATGGCCTAATGATTTATAATAAAAACTCTTGAATTTTCTTAGCAATGCAAAATGATAGATTCTTCTTCCTCCTCTTGTGGCTTGTATGCTCAGCTGGAGCGACATTTAAATCGATTGGATTTTCTAATTCCCCTTTGACTCTTGAAAGGATTTAAAAATTATTGCTATTTCCTCTGTGGTATCTGAATATGCATAGTGTAAATACCAACACAAATTGGGTTTTACCCTGCTCAGTAAGAATTTAGCAATCATATATATTTCTACAAAACACACTGCAGTATGTATTTTGTTATTCCTGGTGAGCCGATCAGTCATGTGTATCGAGAAAACAAATTCCTAGATTTGTGAGAAAGATGAGTTATTATGGAGTGATGGATATGTCTCTCTCTCACACACACATACACTATACATAGCATGAACATTCAGGAATACTGGGAACAAGACACTGTGAGAAAGTCTGTACTTTCAGTGACCCAGTTTGTGAATACTTCATGAACATGTAACAGATTATGGCTGGGCTTTGTTCATGAAAACTGCTGCATTCCTATATGCCATAGTATATGGGGTTATACATCAAGGGTATAGTCTTATACATCATGGCTGTAGTCAGAGGTGTTTGAGAAATTCAGTCCTTGGAAATACTAGTGTGAACTCCCCATATCCACATCTCTGAAACTCCTGTGTAGATTGGCTGGGCCAGCTCAACTCTTAGGCATAGCAAGGTGCCTACGTCAGGCAGCAGACTGTAGCTGTTGTAAAAAAAAGAAAAGCAAATTGTTTGCTGCTTATTTTATTCTGATTGTATTTTTACTTCCAGTAAGTTGGAGATGCATTTATAAAACTTTCTACCACAAATTGACTATACATCTTTGCTTTGTGAGAGGGAGATGATGTTTGCTGCTCTACCTCAGGCAGCAAAATGTTTTGGGATGGCCAGCCCTGATGAATGAGATGTAATTATTCTCTGGAATTTAGCAACACAGTACTTTGTTCAGTAAGCAGACCAATATGAAGCGTAACATTGTATATTTTAGAAAAAAATATCTAAAAATCCATATTATGCAATAAAATATGTGTATTTTTTTTAAAAAAGTGAGTATTTAAATATAAAATCTTACATAGGTTCCCCCTCTTATATTCCAGATTAATGTGGAGATAGTATAAAACAGATTTAGAAAGAACTCATGTAAAACTGACATGAGTAAAAAAAAAATCAGACCGATCTGTCCATTGCTAATATTGGTAGCATTCTCACAGGTGTGAAGAGGTTTGTTGTCCCAGCTTCTGCCGACCTAGCAGTTCGAAAGCATGTAAAAATGCGAGTAGATAAATAGGTACCACCTCGGTGGGAAGGTAACGGCGTTCCATGTCTAGTCGTGCCGGCCACATGACCACGGAAACTGTCTTCGAACAAACGCTGGCTCTATGTCTTAGCACCGCGCCCTAGAGTTGGACACGACTGGACTAAATGTCAAGGGGAACCTTTACCTTTACCTCAGTACAATAACATCTGGAAATAGTACAAATGAGAAATCAGTCCTGAAAGGAGTACTTTGATAGCAGCAGGAGCTATCTATATGGATCACATTAAAAATATTGCCTGTATCAGAAATAAAAGCAGTTTTCTGGCACAACAGGTGCCTGGAATATTCTGGAATCTGTAGTAGCTCTGTGGCATTCCATGGACCCCTGCATGCTTCTGAACCAAGACGCTGCTTAAGAATAACTTCAGTGGTCTGAGCTGGCCATGGTGATGCATGCCTCAGTTACTGTAATGCGTTGGATTACTCTAATGCACTCTATATGGTGCTGCTTGTGGAAAGTGTTTGGAAACTTCAGTGGGTCCAAAATGTGGCAGACAGATTGCTAACTGGGGCTGGTTACAAGGATTCTATAACTCCCCTGTTACAGCAGCTCCACTGCTTGCCAATCCATTTCCAGGCACAATTCAGTTCTAACCTGTAAAGCCCTAAACGGTGTGGGTCCAAACTATCTCAAGGACCACATTTCCCGTTGTGAGCCTGCCTAACTGTTAAGATAACCAGGAGACACCTTTCTCTCAGTCCCACCACCTTCACAAGAGTGTTTGGTGGGGACATAGGAGAGGGCCTTCACTGTTGCTGCTCTCAGACTCTAGAACTCCCTCTCACAGGAGGCCAGATTGGCCCCATCTCTGCTGTCCTTCTGCAAGCAGGCAAAGACTTTTCTCATCAGGCAAGCTTTCCCTTAATGACCAGCTGCTTGAGTAGGGTCTTTAAATGGATCGTTGTGTCTCACTGCTTTGAAGGTGCTTTTGGTGTTGCTTCTGTTTACCATTTTTTGATGTGGTATTTGTTTGATCTTTCTAAGTATATCCATACTTGCTGTTTTTAGCTTTAAATATTGTCTTTTAATGATGTAAGCCACCATGGGTCCTTTTTAAGGAGAAAGGCAGTGTAAAAATATTTTAAATAAAATAAAATAATAAATATTGAAGTTGGGGAATATTTTGCATAGCTGGGAGAAATTTACATGGGGAACAGCACATGCAAGACGACCTCTCTTTGCCTGACAAGCCTGAACGTCTGTTATGCCCACATTTCCCACCCACCTCCCCCAAACATCTCTTTGTTGTTGTTTAGTCATTAAGTTGTGTCCGACTCTTTGTGTCCCCATGGACCAGAGCACGCCAGGCCCTCCTGTCTTCCACTGCCTCCCAGAGTTTGGTCAGATTCATGTTGGTAGCTTCGATGACACTGTCCAACCATCTCGTCCTCTGTCGTCCCCTTCTCCTCTTGCCTTCACACTTTCCCAACATTAGGGGAAAGGTGTCTTTTCCAGGGAGTCTTATCTTCTCATGAGATGGCCAAAGTATTGGAGCCTCAGCTTCAGGATCTGTCCTTCCAGTGAGCACTCAGGGTTGATTTCCTTCAGAATGGATAGGTTTGTTTTCCTTTCAGTCCAGGGGACTCTCAAGAGTCTCCTCCAGCACCACAGTTCAAAAGCATCAATTCTTCGGCGGTCAGCCTTCTTTATGGTCCAGCTCTCACTTCCATACATCACTACAGGAAAAACCATAGCTTTGACTATGTGGACTTTTGTTGGCAAGGTGATGTCTCTGCTTTTTAAGATGCTGTCTAGGTTTCTCATCGCTTTCCTCCCAAGAAGCAGGCGTCTTTTAATTTCGTGGCTGCTGTCACCTTCTGCAGTGATCATGGAGCCCAAGAAAGTAAAATCTGTCACTGCCTCCATATCTTCCCCTTCTATTTGCCAGGAGGTGATGGGACCAGTGGCCATGATCTTAGTTTTTTGGATGTTGAGCTTCAGACCATTTTTTGCGCTCTCCTCTTTCACCCTCATTAAGAGGTTCTTTAATTCCTCCTCACTTTCTGCCATCAGAGTGGTATCATCTGCATATCTGAGGTTGTTGATATTTCTTCCAGCAATCTTAATTCCGGTGTGGGATTCATCCAGTCCAACCTTTCGCATGATGTATTCTGCATATAAGTTAAATAAGCAGGGAGACAATATACAGCCTTGTCGTACTCCTTTCCCAATTTTGAACCAATCAGTTGTTCCATATCCAGTTCTAACTGTTGCTTCCTGTCCCACATATAGATTTCTCAGGTTTTTGCGTAGTCAATGAAGCAGAAGTAGATGTTTTTCTGGAACTCTCTGGCTTTCTCCATAATCCAGCGCATGTTAGCAATTTGGTCTCTAGTTCCTCTGCCCCTTCAAAATCCAGCTTGTACTTCTGGGAGTTCTCGGTCCACATACGGCTGAAGCCTACCTTGTAGGATTTTGAGCATAACCTTGCTAGCGTGTGAAATGAGTGCAATTGTACGGTAGTTGGAGCATTCTTTGGCACTGCCCTTCTTTGGGATTGGGATGTAGACTGATCTTTTCCAATCCTCTGGCCACTGCTGAGTTTTCCAAACTTGCTGGCATATTGAGTGTAGCACCTTAACAGCCTCATCTTTTAAGATTTTAAATAGTTCGACTGGAATGCCATCTCCTCCACTGGCCTTGTTGTTAGCCATGCTTTCTAAGGCCCACTTGACTTCGCTCTCCAGGATGTCTGGCTCAAGGTCAGCAACCACACTATCTGGGTTGTCCAGGACATCCAGATCTTTCTGGTATAATTTCTCTGTGTATTCTTGCCACCTCTTCTTGATGTCTTCTGCTTCTGTGAGGTCCCTACCATTTTTGTCCTTTATCATGTCCATCTTTGCACAAAATGTTCCTTTAATATCTCCAATTTTCTTGAACAGATCTCTGGTTTTTCCCTTTCTATTATTTTCCTCTATATCTTTGCACTGCTCATTTAAGAAGGCCCTCTTGTCTCTCCTTGCTATTCTTTGGAAGTCTGCATTCAATTTTTTGTAACTTTCCCTATCTCCCTTGCATTTTGTTTCCCTTCTCTTCTCTGCTATTTGTAAGGCCTTGCTGGACAGCCACTTTGCTTTCTTGCATTTCCTTTTCTTTGGGATGTTTTTTGTTGCTGCCTCCTGTACAATGTTACGAGCCTCCATCCATAGTTCTTCAGGCACTCTGTCCACCAAATCTAGTTCCTTAAATCTGTTCTTCACTTCCACTGTGTATTCATAAGGGATTTGGTTTAGATTATAACTGACTAACCCAGTGGTTTTTCCTACTTTCTTCAGTTTAAGCTTGAGTTTTGCTATAAGAAGCTGATGATCAGAGCCACAATCAGCTCCAGGTTTTGTTTTTGCTGACTGTATAGAGCTTCTCCATCTTTGGCTGCAGAGAACATAATCTGATTTCGGTATTGCCCATCTGGTGATGTCCATGTGTAGAGTCGCCTCTTGTGTTGTTGGAAAAGAGTGTTTGTGATGACCAGCTTGTTCTCTTGACAAAACTCTATTAGCCTTTGCCCTGCTTTGTTCTGAACTCCAAGGCCAAACTTACCTGTTGTTTCTTTTATCTCTTGACTCCCTAGTTTAGCATTCCAGTCCCCTATAATGAGAAGAACATCTTTCTTTGGTGTCAGTTCTAGAAGGTGTTGTAAGTCTTCATGGAATTGGTCAATTTCAGCCTCTTCAGCATCGGTGGTTGGTGCACAAACTTGGATTACTGTGATGTTGAAAGGTCTGCCTTAGATTCGTATTGAAATCATTCTATCATTTTTGAGATTGTATCCCAATACAGCTTTTCCCACTCTTTTGTTGACTATGAGGGCTACTCCATTTCTTCTATGGGATTCTTGCCCACAATAGTAGACATGATAATCGTCTGAATTGAATTCGCCCATTCCCGTCCATTTTAGTTCACTGACGCCCAGGATGTCAATGTTTATTCTTGCCATCTCCTGTTTGACCACATCCAGCTTACCAAGGTTCATAGATCTTACATTCCAGGTTCCTATGCAGTATTTTTCTTTGCAGCATTGGACTTTCCTTTCACTTCCAGGCGCGTCCGCAGCTGAGCGTCCTTTCGGCTTTGGCCCAACCACTTCATTAGCTCTGGAGCTACTTGTCCTTGTCCTCCACTCTTCCTCAGTAGCATGTTGGATGCCTTCCGACCTGAGGGGCTCATCTTCCAGCGTCATATCTTTTAGCCTTTTGTTTCTGTCCATGGAGTTTTCTTGGCAAAGATACTGGAGTGGCTTGCCAGTTCCTGCTCCAGGTGGATCACGTTTAGTCAGAACTCTCCACTATGACCTGTCCGTCTTGGGTGTCCCTGCACGGCATAGCCCATAGCTACTCTGAATTACTCATGCCCCTTTGCCATGACTAGGCAGCAATCTGTGAAGGGGCAAACATCTCTAGTTTTAGTCAAATAAACTAAGCTATTTCTCAACAAGGTGCAGTACTCATTAATGTCAAAGGTGAAGCTCATTTAAAACTCCACAGTGTGTTATTGTATTTCTCTAAAAAAAATCTAGCTCAGCCTAATCTAAACTCTGTTCACATAAGTGGAAAATAAAATCAATGTCTCTTGGAATCACAGAGAGAGATCTTATTGCGTTGCAGAAGGCCACATACTGAATGTTGAAATCTCATCCCTTTTGTGCATTAGAGAAAGATTTTTTCCCTGTCTGTGAGTGTTTGAAAGAGTTTTATATGCGACCAACAGAAGAGAACATATTGCTTCAGTTTGCAGAATGGGCAGTAAATACCTAGAATGCTATTTACAGTGGAGTACTAGGGGCAGGATAAGGGGCAGAGTTGTTGTCCTTGATGTGCAGTTAATGTTCACCAAATCCCTTATAACTTATCTGAAATGACCGCTCAGAGTGTCCCAGTGCAAAGAATGTACCTGAGACAACAGCAAGCCACAAGGTTTAGAATGGATGGCCAATGGTGGCCCCATCAATTTTCCACCTTAAGCCATTTATGTTCCTGGGATGTCTGCACTGGACAGTGAAAATATACTTGAGCAGCATGTTGCAACCACAGCAACAGTTATAGAATACAAACCAACCTATACTAGAATTGCCACTCAATAAACTTACATTCTTCTGTTCACCTTACAGTAACTGTGTTTGTATGTTGACTCATGAGTATTTCTCTGCCACTCCTCTGGCACCAAAGTATCTTTTCAAAGCAGTCTTCAAAAGACAACATTGTAATAGCAGAGTTTGGAAAAGTTCCTTTTTGGGTCACAAATCCAAGCATTTCTACTGGCTGGCAATTCTGGGAGCTGTTATAAAGTCAGCAAAGTGTGCTTAAAACACTCTCTGGGCAGCTTACAATTTAATTATACAGGCTATACATTCCACATCCACCCACAACAGAGAGCTGAATACTCAATTTACTGACCTTGTAAGGATTAAATGCAGGTTGTGAGCAGAATCTTCAGTGCAACACTGCAGTTTAACCACTGTGTCACAAGGCACCAAGTTATCCCCAAAAGGTAATTTTTCCAAGCTCTGTGTAATTGTAGCATAGTAAATCTATACTTCTATGAACTGTGGGTCTGTCAATGCTGCAATCATTGCACCTCAGTATACAGTAGCTGTCTACTGCAGAATCCTAATTCTTAAGGACAATATAAGGGAAGAGAATTCTGCCTTCTTGTAGGCATTTGGTGCAGAAAGGCTGAAAATAGAATACTGAACTAGATCTTCGTTCAACTGAGCCAGGCATTTTTCCCTTGACATTTTAATACCATCTTCCAGCTGACTTTAATGAGCATCAGGTTTTGCCAAACATAGCTGAGTCTGCATTGAAATCAGTATAAATATTAGAATGTAAGACACACATATGTGACAGGATTGAAAGTGGAACTAAAGTAATGGAAACTGAATTAATATGAAGTTAAATGAAGGTAGCTTTTTGAAACTAAATGGATGCACTAGGTTTCAGACAGATTCTGAAAGTCCTGTTCAGTTGTCTGTTAAAATAGTAAATCTTAACCCATGAGCACGGGGTAGCTCCACCCCTTCACCCTAGCTTTCGTACACGGAGAGTTAAGTTTGAAGAGGAGAGTTCTCTCTAGCCCTGGAGCTCTCCACACAGTCAGAATGTTAAAAAAAAAAATCCCAATCATTTGGAGATATGTAATGTATAAAAGTCACTCCCTTTTCAGAAGCCGGCCATATTAGGCAGGGATAACTTGTTCCCTCTGTTCATGGATTAGGATTAGCCCCTTTAATGCATATTTCAATTTAGGTTAACTGAGATGTCTGGATAGCTCACTGAGTTGAGTACCTGGTGGCACAGCTATGGGTCAGAAGTGTGCCTCCCAGGAAAAGAGCACTCCCAGAATAAGGAAACGGTAGACGACTTGTGCATATTCTATACTTTAAAACACCTGGAAAAGGTCACTAAAGTCAGAATTGTCCCAACAGTATGTGGTTGTTATTACTTAAGTGGGTAAATGCAGGTAGTGATCAGCACTCCTTGCATGAGGGGATGGTTCCCATGGTCCCAGGAATACACAGACATGCTCTCTCTCTCTCTCCCCCCCCTCTCTCTCTCACACACCCTGAATTCTCAAAAACCCTCCCTGAGTCTTGAAATACTTCACAACTACCATCCAGTTGCTAATACCCTTTGTTTTGAGCAAAGCATTTGAGTGGCTCTGTGGCTGTTAGCTACAGACATGCATCTTTAACTCAACCCATTCCAGTCTGGTTTTGAGGCCAGAGTTAGCATGAAACAGTCTTCATTGCCATTATGGATAGGCTTCTTTGAAAAAAGGACAGAGGGAGTGCAACTGTGCAGCCCTATGGCTTTCCAGGGTTTTTTTTAGGTAGAGAGTACTCAGAAGTGATTTACCATTCCCTTCTTCTGGGGGCACCCTGGGACTGTGCAGCTTGTTCATGACTACACAAGCTGGCTCATTTTTATTTTGCACCAGATAAACACATTACAAAATCAGTATTATAATGTTTTTGTTTCCCAGTTCATAACCATGTTTTATGGTTTAATGTAATCATATTTGTAGCAGGTCCTCTTTCATATTACAATTTTGCTGAGCTACTAAAACAAAAAGACCCTTAATATGTCAGCACAAAACATGTCTTGTTTAATATTTATCTCAGTTTTGCTAATGCCTAAAACACTGTAGTATTTGTTGGATTGAAATTTGGTGACTCAGGATGTTTGGATAAATGTCTCTTTTATAAAGCAGAGCAGAATGTTGTCCACAGTTATATTTTTAAGAGATTTCTTTCTTTTTTGGTCTTTTCCCATGGATTCCAGGTGCTTCTCTAACTCTCTCCAGATTTTATAGACATACAGAAATGGCTTGGATCCAGTAATATGGACCCTTTAGTGGCTGAAATCCCATTGCTTTGGAAAACAAAAGGCTGAATATTCCTTCCTTCCTAGCCAGCAAGTAAATAGTACCCCTTGGGATTCTTGAGCACACACCACATTGGTTAGGAAAGAATAAATGTTATACCTTCTGTTATGCACATTAATAGGATTTCCACCATGATGCTTAGAATAGGAATAGAGGGAGTATATCAGTTACTGAGATTGTCACCTTCAAAAGTCCTTTTATCCAATGCATCCCAATGGAAATGCATGAGAAGGTGTGGCATCATTCCAAAGGGGCTAGAAAGTATGGGACCTTGCTTCCTCTTTTCAGACAGTCACAACTGCTTGCTTCTTATGTTATTCAGCTTCTAATCTTGTTGCTTAGCAATAGTTTTTCTTCCCTGCATCCTTCCTTCCCTGACTCAATACTAATGCTAACATATTACTAGAGAAATGTTCCTGCAAATATTCCAGTGTAAACACGTCACTTTTGTTTTTTAAAATACATTGAATACATGGAATTACATTTTTCACTTACATTGACAAATGTCCAAATTCATTGATAATCTAATTGTGATATGCTAGGAGTGCTTGCCTCTGGTCTAGACCACTGTGACTTGTTCAGTGTAGTACTTCCCTCAAGACTGTTGCAGAATGCCATGGCATGAATGATCACAAGGCAGCTTATTATTTACATTCTGTGCTACCGCTGAATCAACTACACTGAGTATTACCAACGAACTACTGTATCAGAGGGACGTGGTGGTGCTGCGGGTTAAACCGCAGAAGTCTCTGTGCTGCAAGGTCAGAAGACCAGCAGTTGTAAGATCGAATCCACGCAACGGAGTGAGCTCCCGTCGCTTGTCCCAGCTCCTGCCAACCTAGCAGTTCGAAAGCATGTAAAAATGCGAGTAGATAAATAGGTACCACCACGGTGGGAAGGTAACGGTGTTCCGTGTCTAGTCGCGCTGGCCACGCGACCACGGAAACTGTCATTGGACAAACACTGGCTCTACGGCTTGGAAACGGGGATGAGCACCGCCCCCTAGAGTTGGACACGACTGGACTAAATGTCAAGGGGAACCTTTACTTTTACCGTTACTGTATCTTGAAGGTATTCTTAGTGAAATGTAAAGATCTGGACAACTCTGGATTAGGTTAACTGAAAGACTGCCTTACCCTTTATAGACCTGCAAAGGTATTCAGGCTGTCTGGGAAGATTTTACTTAGGACATTGTGGCTGGTTGGCCATGTTTTGGCAGTGGCCCAGAAGCAATCTTCGGATAATCTATCTGGACTTTGGAACACCCTCCCTTCTTGTTTTATGGCACATAGCATCTGTTACGTTTTTAGATACCTTGGGAAGATGTATTTGTTTACTTGTTTGCTTTGGGCTTTAAAATTTTTTGGATGTTGTATGCTATTTTATCAGTTCAGTCTTTTGCTGTTCTGTATAGTTTCATGATAAGCAACCTAGATATTTTTACAAAACAAAAATTAAATTCGGCTTTGGCCCAACCACTTCATTAGCTCTGGAGCTACTTGTCCTTGTCCTCCGCTCTTCCTCAGTAGCATGTTGGATGCCTTCCGACCTGAGGGGCTCATCTTCCAGCGTCATATCTTTTAGCGTTTTGTTCATGTCCATGGAGTTTTCTTGGCAAAGATACTGGAGTGGCTTGCCAGTTCCTGCTCCAGGTGGATCGCATTTAGTCAGAACTCTCCACTATGACCTGTCCGTCTTGGGTGTCCCTGCACGGCATAGCCCATAGCTTCTCTGAATTACTCATGCCCCTTCGCCATGACAAGGCAGCAATCCATGAAGGGGACCAGGTGAATAGCCAGGTGCAAAAGAAAATGGCTTTTCTACTGTTAACACTTCTGTAAAATAGATCTCTTAGAGATTCTAGACAACTGTTAAAGAGGCAGAAGCCCTGCCTTCTTTTTTTCCCCTGGTCACCAGACTGCAAAGTTTTTTTTGATGGATATATATATCAACAGCAAGGCCTATTTCTGTTTTCAAGAGAGAATTTTTGACTAAAAGCTAAGTCTGTAACAGTTCAAGACTCTAACTCCAGGGTTGTAGAAAACATCAGTTACATATTGGCTGTTTCAAGGTCTCTAACGAAATGGCTCCATTAAACACCATTACAACCAGTCCTTCCTTCATGGTTTACATTTTGATTAGTCTTTTCAATGTTCATGGTAATTCCCCTCCCACCAATATCAGTAAAAGACAAAATTGGATCCTGGGAGGACATCCAAGTAATTTGACTAAATTGCTTAGATTAGGCTTTGTTATATGCATTCCAACCCATTTTTGTCCAAATGTAACCATTTATTAAGACTCATGTAGTTGCTGTGCCACAAATCATTATGTTTTATTTTCTATGTTTAATTTTATAGCTACGGAATCTACTAAAGCTATAAATAATATTCAACATATTCAACAGACATGATGAAGGGCTCAGTAGATTTGTTATTGAAGGTCGTCTATTGCAGGCATATAAAATAGGTCTTGTGTTCACTTTTGTTTTGGTACTATTCCAATTGTCTTGGAGCTTTGTCTGCAAAATGTCACCTTCATAAAAATGGCTTTGTAGCTTATAGATAGGCTTGTGATCTCTGCAACTAATGTGGTGCCAAAAAAGAGTGACAGGTTATTTTATACTTTGGAAATTGTATTTCAGATTTTTGTGCCTGTCCTGTTTCTACTGGACTGTGCCTTTCTGTAGGTATAGCTCTTTCATCTTTCAAAGATTATGAAAGGGATAGGACGAATACTCACAAAATTCTACATCTGCCTTCATTTGGCTGTCTCTACCTGAGGCTGCTCTTCATTTGAGGAATCTGAGGAATTTGACACCTAGGCAAGATTCCTCGCCTCCTACCAAGAGTGAGACTAAGGGCTTTTGTTTTCTTTGTTTAAAGCCTATGTATTTTGAACAGAATGGGTTTTATTTGCCTTGAAAAGCTGGGCAGATACACACACAGCAAGCACAAAAGGACTGGCTGATTGCAAGGAAGATTAAAAATAACATGATTCAAGGCTTCATATTGTCAAATGCATGTAAAACTAAAGAAAACTCCCCCTTTTTTGTACAATTTGTTCATGCAGATTGGTGTTGTGTTGCATAAAGAAAATCATTTCACAATTAACAGATGATTCAAGAGGGACTGAAATCTCAGCCAGCCCTTGCAGATGAAAAGACAATGTTGATTCCCTATTCTTACCTGTGAAGACGAGACAAATTGGATCTACAGATCAAGAGCAGGCACCCTCTGGAAATCCAGGGGCTTCACGTGCCCATACTTGGTGCTTGGGGAGCTACATTCATTCTCATGAACCCCCACCTGAAATTAATTTCTTCTATAAAAGAAAATATATCTTGACTTCAGCAAAGTGTGACATGATATTCAGATTAGCAAGCTAATTACAGAATTTTACTGAGAGAGTGTTTATCAATGGATCTTTCTCAAACTGGGAGGAGGTAACCAGTCCTGAGCTTGCTTCTCTTCAAAATTTTTATTAATGACTTGGATGAAGAGCTGCAGGGAATGTTTATCAAATTTGAGGATAACACAAAATTAGGTGGAATCATTAAAGCCTTGGAAGCCAGAAACAAAATTCAAAATTATCTAGATAGGCTTGAGCACTGGGCTGAAAATAACAGAATGAAATTCAACAGGGATAACTGCAAAGTACTGCACCTAGGAAAAAGAAACCAAACACAGTTACAAGATTGGGAATACCTGGCTCAGCAATACTATGAACGAGACGATCTTGGAGTCATCGTTGTAGCTGAATATGAGCCAACATTGCAGTGTGGTTGCAAAAAAGACCGATGCTATTTTAGGTTGTGTTAAATTAATTAAACTCTCCAAATCCCGTGAAGCACTAGTTCTCCTTAGTCTGGCACTGGTTAGGTCTCTTCCTCAGTACTGTGTGTGGTTCTGGACTCCACACTTCAAGAAGGATGCAGACAAACTGGAACAAATTTAAAGGAGGGCAACCAGGATGATCAGGGAACTGGAAACCAGGCCCTGTGAGGAAAGACAGAAAGAACTGGGCATGTTTAGCCTTAAGAAAAGAAGACTGAGGGGAGATATGATAGCACTCTTCAAATATTTTAAAGGTCTTATATAGAGACAGCTCAGTGGTTCAAGTAGAGGTTGGGAGTTTGATTCCCCACTGTGCCTCCTTGACAAGGACTAAATTTGATGATCCATAGGGTCCCTTCCAGCTTTGCAATGTTAAGATTCCAAACAAAAGAAAACAATGAGGACAAAAATAATATCGCAATGATCACTGGTGTGTTTGAGTATATTTGTTAACAATCCAGTTGTCCTGTGCTTGCCGCGTCTTGGTCTATGTATATGTCCCTTTGTGCATTCACCCCTCCCTTTTCTTTTCAATTGGAAAGGGAATTAGTTTTTCATATATTTAGACTACCTTGACTTGTCAAGACATCTAGATGTGCTGGGGGCAATTGCAGAGTTTGTCCAGTGGTTCATATAAATTATGGTGAACTGGATTGTCTCTTTCTCACATGATCATGAAATATACCAAGGCTCAAAAATCGGTATGATGAGATGGCTTCGACAGTCAAAACACCATCAATCAATGAGGATGAATAATTTGGAATTCTTTACATTCCTAAATCAGAAAAAAGGCATGATGGCTGCGCAAGGGTTAAATGGGATTTTTATAATTTTAATTAAATAAATAATTATTTTAGAAACCCTGTTTAGCCCTTATGACATGACTGTCCTTAACTCTATATATCACATTTTGTGTGCTTTATTTGATGATTAATCATTGGAACATTAACAAAGCCTTATGCAACCATCATGTCCCTGCCAAGCCCCACATTACTCAATTGCTCTTAAGCCAATGACCATAGGGAGATTTCTTTATTCTTTGTATTGCTTGATCTGGAAGGAATTAGCCCATACCACTAGATATGGTCTTTTTGTTAGGATCGGGCATTTTGATGTAGCAAGCTTGCAAGTTAAATTGGTAGGAATTGGTATTGTCCAAAAATATATCTTCTCTTTTAAACAAGCATTCAACTGCAATGTTTTTCAGCCGCTCCCCTTTGTTTCTATGAGTCATGAACAAATTTGTGGTGTACTGTGCCTGTCCTTAAGCTTTATGTTCTGAAACTTAAATCACCAGGAATTCTCCTGGTTTCTGTGCAGTGAGTCATCTCAACTCAGTTTTCATAAACTCAGTTAAATATTGTTTTAGTACAGGAATGATATGATTTAGCCATGGATCTTATCTCATTAGGAAAGTCCTGAAGAAATTAAGCAAGGACAGGAAACATAATGTTTCTTTGAACCATGCTATTTGAAATGTTTAGGGTAATTTGCATTTGTTTGATGTCAAGTGATGCAGAGTAGTAGCAATAGTTTGCTTTGTGTAGATTAAAACATCAGTTTAATTTAACCTTAAAACACACAAATATATTTTTTGATTCAGACTCTATCAACTGTAAGATAAAGTAATGTTGAGGGCAGCATTATATCATATGAGCAGTTGAAATTATCATTTCACTACCATTGGTCTGCCTAGTGCAGTATTTTCTCTTCTGACAGCAGCTCGCCAAGTCCAAAGAAACAATCTTGAACTGAGCTGTGCACTTTCTATACATTGGGGCTTTATTTATTCAGAGTAGATCATTTGACCCTCTCACCTCCATTGTTTTTCATCCTCTTCATTCCTTTTTCTCCTTCCTTTTTGTTACAGATCATGAAAATAAGAACAGATTAGGCTTCTCGAAAGAACTGAAGAGGGAGAAAAGTGATCTGACAGGATGGTAGACCTAGAGTCAAAACTACATGGTACAGATAACATGTCATTAGAATCAGTGCTTCTTCAATTGGTGAAAGTCATCTCTATGTCATAGAGCATTGCGAGGTGACAACATGATTGTCCTTCACTCTACAGTATATGTTCCATTTTGTGTGCTTTATTTTATGATTAATCATTGGAATGTAAGCAGGGACTTAATTTGCAAATCTGATAGTTGAGGTACTTATATCTGAGGAAATCATATTGTGGCTTGAAAAATGGGCTAAGTATTTCCCTTAAAAATTGAGCCTTAGCGTCCTGTTTTGTGTTTCCTTGCTTGCAGACATTTCAGTCTATGCCTCCATTGTAGCCACTCCCTCTTTGACCAAGGCATCTGCCATTCTTTCCTATAAGGAAACCTGCACTTTTTGTACTCTATCTGCATCTATGCATGAAAGAATAACTTGTGCACTGAGAAAGAAACTTCTTGGAAATCTTCTTTTTTGAAGTAGGGAGGTGTGACAAATGGGAGACTATGCCTCCATCTTTGTTGAATAGGCTGCCACCTACCTTTTGTAGCTGATCCCAGGATTCTGATATCATTATTCTTGCTTAATAACTGTGTGGACAATTCAGGTTTAGGGCTTAAACACATGGAGAGTACAAGACCCCCTTTAATCTCTCTTGAAACCAGGTTAACATATATGCAGAAGGGTTCAGCGTATCAGCTTGCTCTAGGAAAAGAGAAGAAAAGAGAAAAAGAGAGGGTTTTTTTTTTTCAAAAAAAGAAACTCTAATTAACTCAGCTCATCAAATTTCTGGAGGTGCAGTAGCTGTGTGCGTGTCTATGTGTCTGTTAACTTAGTTGTCAGTCTAGTCCACAAAAGAATTATAAGAAAATTCATTAATGTTTTTAAGGTGCCATAAGACTCTTTATTGTTTCCATTTCTCAGTTGAGTACATCTATTTAAAAACAAAGCATTACAGAGTGAGATTTTGGCTTGTGAATAAGAGACTATTACTCATTGCACGGCCTCATTAGCAGGTCAAAGGCAAAGCAAGATTTCACAATCAAAACTATTTTGATGGAAGGCACAAACCCTCATGGGGTTTGGACCAATCAACAGGCCAAGATGACCTGATTGTGTATCCTCTAGAGCAGCCATTCCCAATGGGGGCCATATGGCTTCTTTGGGGACCCTGGCATGTTTGAGGGGGGGCCAAAGAGTCATCTGTTCATGTTGTATCATTGTTTGCTTTCTTTGTTTGATAGGGGGCCTTGGAACCTGAGAAGAGCTCCTAAAAGGGCTGTGACCCCACCAAAAAAGTTGAGAGTGGCTTCTCAAAATGACACCTGCAAGTATCTTTTAAGGTTATAAACAAATGGGATGATGCCAACCTAGCAGTCCAAATATTGGCATTCTTTCAGGACATACATTTTAGACATACTTAAGATCACCCTTTTCTTTTACATCACATGCTCTAGAGCTGATGTGATTACTTCTGTGACAAAGGTCCATCCCCTGTGATATCACAAGGGCCTGCCTCTGGGACTCAGGTTTGGTCCTAAATTTTGGTCCTGAAATCCTGAGTGCCTAAATTTGGGCATGGTAACCTTGGCATTCAGGGATCCTGCTGAATTTTCTAAGCATTTTCAGGCACAATGGGCATTTGTAACAGAAAGCACCAAGCTAGGACTTAAAAGGCATTCTGCTACTACTTCTCCCCCTCCCCCCATTAACAAAATTTTCTGTTGTAAGATGAAAGATGGAAGTAGTACTAGGAAAACAAGGGAGTGCTACGAATTATAGTTTATACTGTCTGAACCTTTCAAAAAATCGCTGCAGGAGAAAGGATGTGATAGTCTTGTGTTGAGCTGTTGAGTTTTGCTGGTTGTGCTGCAGTTTCTGTCCTGTTTAGCTGCCTTTCTCTTTATATGCAAATGGGTGTACAAGCCGGGAAAATATAAGTAGCAAAACTGGATCTGTTGGTTTACATACAGGTGAACCCAATTTTTTTTAAAAAATGGGTGTTCTTACTTTATACATTAGGCCTTGTCCATATATTTCTGAAGCTCTAGTTGTTGCACATAATTATATGGAGTTGATTGTGCTACTTGTTTCAGGGGTTGTATATTTGCATGTGCTTTGAGAGGAAGACAATACTAATATGCATACACATGTTTATATCAGTATACATACTAATTTAAATTTATTCTCTGCTTCCTGTTCTTTTAATTCATACTTTGCACAGAATTTGCAAATTCTTTAGGGAGATATATCTTCAGTTACTTCCTTCTCTCAATGAAAATAATAAATGTCTTTTTCCCCCCAACCTCCCAACTAGGCAAAATCACAAGTTTTTGTACATTTTTCACATTTTGTAAGGTTCTGCCCCACCTCACCCAAATCACAATAGTGCTTTTTGTTCAACTGTTGTATAGTGTGCAAAAAAATTAAAAAATTAATATTTTTTTTTTTGCACAGAGCTCTTGGGGTTTTGGTAATGATGTTGGTGGGGAAAAAAAGTATTTATCTTTTCACTGTCACACAGTGGAAAAAAAAAGCTGCACAGTAACTGGCAATTTTCAAAAGAGTTTCAGTAAATTGAGATGAGAAATGTGTGAATATTTGCTTACATTGAGTCACTATTTTTCTCCATCCTCTGAATTTGATACAAGTCAGCAAATTGTGTGTTAGTTGAAAATAAAATGTATTAGAAATAAAATGTTCTAGACTGTGACCTTCTTTCAAATAGTACAATATATAAGAATTGTCCTTGGAGAAGACGTAAGTGTTCAAATGCACCAGCTGTCTGTATTTCAGTTAACAAATGCTACATTCTGCACCAATTTTTATTAACAATTTTATTGGAAAGTTTTTACAAAAGAAGTAACTCACTAGCATCTGCCCTCTATAAAACAGTGGCAGATGAATAGCATGTTAATTTATGTGCCCTTCTGTGTCCCCACCCCTTGCGATTTCAGTTAGGTTTGAAGGCTACCTCTCTTTCAGTTTTCAAGGCTGTTCATAGTGCGATTCTTTTCTGTTTCTGGCCTGAGAAATAAGTGGAGTGAATTTGCACCCAGATTTAGGTGTTTACAAACTCATACCAGGCTCAGATCTAGGTTTGAGAAGATCTTGGAAAACTGGTGTTTTTGCAGGCCTTCTAATGAAGATCTTGGTAAGCGGGTACCTGCAAGGTTTATGGGAAAACTTTGGTGACCTTCCCCCCCCCCCCAACATTGCTGTAAAGAGGGTCAGATTGCTGGCATCTGCTGGTTGTAGCCCCTTTTCTTGCAGCGTTTTTGATTATCAAACCAGTGTTCATTATAAAAGAACTGCAGCAACCAGCAGAACTTCAGCTGCTGGAACCCAATCCTCTTGAGGGTGATGAGGTGGGGTGTCACGTTCCCGGGGGTTTCAACAGCAAAGTCCGATAAGCCAGTCCAATATCAGAAGTTCAGAGGATGCAGAGCCGATACCAAAATGCCAAAGCCAAATCACAAACCGTAATCCGAGGTCAGGGTCCAAAGCCAAGGGTCCAGAAAACAAGGTTCAAGGTAGTCAGGAGCGTGGATGCGAGCCAGAGTATTGACTTGTTGCTTCCATGAGCTTCCCAGCCATCTGGGAGCTGATTATATAGCAAAACAGTCATTGAACTCCTGGAAGCCTTTCATCCTGTTAAAACTCAAGACTAGCTGACCTGATGTTTCTGCGGGCAGCATTCAGGCGATCCTCTGACCTTTGCATCATAAGTCTTTGCCGAAGTCTAGTCCTCACTCTGGCTACTGGGGGAGGAGAATCTGGTGGCGATTCAGCTGTCTGTGCTTCTAATCGCTCAGCATTCTCCTCAGCTGTAGTTAACCCCTCAGGTTCCGGATCTTCGGCTGAACTCATGACATGGGGTGGGGTGAGCATAAGGCAAGGACAGTAAGGAGGGCCTGACAACTTTTTAAGGTGGCCATATGCTCTCTTCTAGGGAGGATCTTTGAAGGGCTGTCAGAGAACAATTCTTCTGAAGGTGGCCTTTACTTGGAGGGCTGTCTGGTCCAAGTCATATTAAAAGACAAGGAACTGATGTGAAGGTGTGCATTCTCAATGAGTACCTGGATAGCAGATCAACAGACATACAGATCACGTGGTGATTGTCTTCCATGCTGGTGTGAGTTCCACTGTCATTCTATTTAAATTGTAAAAGTCATGTCAAAATTTGCTTCCATACATATAGATTAGCATATGCAATTTTATGCCAACATCTGTCTTCTTTTGTTCTCTTTTTTGGTGAGGCATATCTTCCTTTGGAGATATGTTAAGTAGCCCCTTGGCCTGTCTTATACAATCTATAGGAATTGATTTCTTAGAAGATTTTTTTAAAACTAGTATCAGATTAGATTTGCGTTTTCAAAACTTGGGTGTCTAGAGGTTGTCTAGGGGTTTTGGGGTCTGTCATCCAGCAATATCTGAAGGCAAAGGTTTGGGAATCACTGCCATATGCAACATCATCTGTAGCTCCTGCAGACCTTTATTAGACTGAATTATTCACCGTTGAGAAAAAAGAGTCAAAAAAGAGCTCCAAATGACCCCCACCCATGCATTCTTTGAGTACATGAGGATATCTTTCAAAAAGGAGCGGGGGGAGGGGAATATGAGAGCAACAACACATAGTCAGTGTGAACACATTTACCAATCAAACAATATTAAATACAATTAAGCCATGCCACACTTCCAATAATTTAAATATTTATTTGTTGCTTTCTTGCCCATTAGGACTTTCAAGTGTAAAACATAGTCAGGCAAACCTGCAGAATATAATACTCGGAACTATTTGTATTTGTACTTTTTAACTTGCTAGCTCTGTGGATGTTCAGCTGGCTCTAAGCATGTGTATATATTTATATTTATACCTATGTTTTAAATCTGTGGATGTTGGATGACCAAAGTGGTCAAAACAATAAAGACTGAGACTGAGTAAAAAAAATACTCTGAACTCTTCTTCAGCAGTAAAATGTGAACTCCAGAATAGGTTCTTCACTAGACTTCTATGGATCATAAACAGGTAATTTTGGCAGAACCTGTTGTGAAAAAAAGTCAAGAGTTGTGGAAATAAGTCCTCTCATTTACAAACATTAGTATATACTGTAGAGCCTGAGATGGAGATAAAAGAAATGGAGATACTGTATGTTTTCATCATGGAGAACCCAGTAAAGACACAAACATCCAATCCTGTGCTCTGCTTCTTAAAAAAAATCCACATGGCAGCAAAGAGTAAATCAAATATTTTTTGTACAAATTATGTAATATGTGCAGGATCTACAATTTGTGTAAAAATTGTCCATTCAAAATCACCAGAAAATATCTAGCCTTCTCAGAAGATGAACAGAAAATTGATGCAATTCCAGGGTTTACATCCTTAATGGTAAGTCACGGGAATAGACTATTTGGCTCTTATGCATTTCATTGTTGACTTGAGTTCCCTTTTATAAAACTCAGGAGACAGTGTTAATGTTTTGTACATAGCAGCTGAATATAACAATCAACACTGCTGATGGCTTTGTTTGTGAAAAACAAAGTATGTTTCAGCTCTCTCTTCCCATTTATTTCATCAGGGGAATGATCTAATAAATACAAGTTGCTCTGGAAATTGCCAACTACTATTAAAAAGTTTTATTCTTCTTTTCCTTCTGCACTGGAATGCTCTGCTCCAATGGGCCCTTGTTTTACTTTCAAAACTACCTCTGTGTCACTGGGGTGAATTAAGAATGACATTCCAGACCTCTAGCTTTGGCTTACACCTGAACTCTGAGCAGAAGGATGGAAAGGGCTTTCAGTGTGTTGAGAAATGAAAGCTCATCTTGTCAAGACTTCAGTTCAGCTGTTACAACATCATGCATTTAACATAAGGAAAGTTCAGCTGACCTGAAAACACCTCGGGTAGCATAATTGTCAAGAACTGCAGTACTGGTGGGAACATGAAAAAAATATTCCTCTGGCCTGGCTAAAGCTTCTTCAGTTGTAGTTCTTCCCCCTCTTTCCCAACAATAACCTGCTCAGCACCAAGAAAAGATGCTTCAGTGATGCCCACATAACAGACTATATTGAGTTAAAAGCCTTTCTAAAGGTTTACAAGTTGCTCCTCTGTTTGAAGGCTTTGGAGAGCAGCAAAAGAACCTCTGTTGGCAGGCTGTCTCACCTTTTCTCTGGGCTTTTGGAGTTTCACACTGTAAGCTCCCCAGTGGACCTGGGAAAGACAGAACCCTTTGAGGAAGCCTCAGAGGAACTCAAATCAGAATAACTCAGACAGCAGCAGGAGGGCACTCAAACAGAGGTCCTGGAGGGGAAAACACATGGAGACAGTCCCAGCCCTGGGAAGCAACCCCTGGAGAGAAAAAAGAAGGCCTTGAGTCAGGGACAACGTAAGGAGAGCTCTGGAAGGGATAGGACAGTCGGGAGCAGAGAAGAAGAAGGAGACTGCAGGGTGTGGTGTACAAACTGGAGACCTACTCCAAAACATGATAGTTGAGGAGGAGGAGGTTGATGAAGGGTCCTGGGGGATGCCCTAGAGCAGCGGTTCTCAAATTGGATTCCCCAGATGCTCTTGGACTGCAACTCCCTGAAATCCTGGCCAGCACAGCAAGTAGTGAAGGTTTCTGGAAATTGCAGTCCAAGAACATCTGGGGACCCCAGTTGGAGAACCACTGTCCTAGAGGACTCTAATGAAAGATAACAAGTGGAGGTAGAACTCCCAGAGGAACCCAGGCCACCTGGACACTGGGAGTGCATATATAAGGAGGGCCCCTGGACAGGGACCTTGGTCTAGCTCCAGGCCCCTTGGGATGAGGGAGACAATCACCTTAACCTGTGCCCACCTCCTCAGCCCTCCTACAGGGGAGGATGGAAGCAAAGGGAGAGGAGATGTCAGGCTCAGGAAGCCAGCCCTGGGAGTCAGCCACTACTCAACAGAAACGCTGGCGGAGGCAATGGCAAAAAGCATGCCAGGCCCAGGAGTGAGCAGGAAGAGGGGAATGGACTGAGGAAACATCCCCACTGCCCTCAGTGCAGGCATATCACTCATCCTTAGTGGGGACCCCCCAGCTCAGTTCAGAGGGGATATTCCCATTAAGAAGAACTGCACTAACTGGGAAGGAGGAGGACTTGGATTCTTTGAACCTTGCCATACATATCTGGGCAGTGTTGAGAACTAGCCAAGGCTCAGTTCAGGACTGTTCAGTTGTAAACTACCAGGCTGATGCAATAAACCACATTTTGGTTCAACTCCCCCCCAATCTACCCAAAAATGGTCAGTGCGGTTCATATGTCCAAATTAAAGATACATTTTCTCTTTTGATCTGGTCCTTGCTTCTGATAAACAAAGAGGGGGGAACAGCTGGTCTCCCAGGTGCTATTGGATTACACATCTGGTCACCCAAAGCAAGCACAGCGAATGGTCAGGAATAGACATCGGGACAAATAAAAAAACAAATTACAATATTCATTAAAAATCGCTGATTCATTAAATATTCGTCCCTTTGTATTCGTGAGTTCTTCCAGAGATCCCGACGAATATGAAGGGATGAATATTGCCCCATTTGTATTCATCCCCCATAGGAAGAGAGGGAAAGCTAGACTTCCCTCTCTGCCTATGGCTTTTCCACTTCGCCTATGGACCCGCCGATCCCATAGGCAGCCAGCCACCCCCCAGCTTGTCCCCCACCCCCTTCCGCTCCCTCAGTCACTGCCATCATCCGGCAGTGCCGCCATCCATCACCACCCGCTGCAGTGGCCTCCGCAACTATGGCCTGCTGTAAGGGACACTGGCTGCCCTTTGCAAAGATGGTGGCTGCAACGTCTTTTAGGGCAGGGAAGCTGCAGCCACTATCTTTGCAAAGGGCAGCCTGGATTCCCTTAAGGCAGGCCATAGCGGCAAAGGCCATCACAGTGAGAGGTGGTGGATGGTGGCTGTGGAGGCTGCCGTGGTGCAGGCTGCTGCAGATGGTGGTGGCTGTGGCAGCGGCAGTGGCAGCATGGACTGCAGCAGCCAAGGTAGGGAGGTGGCAGGGGTAGTGGGAAGGGGGCAGGGGGGCAGGCTGTGGGGGTGGGATCAGCTTTTTTTGTTGTTCATGGGGAGGAGCTTCGTGGTTCATCAACTTTGACGAACCCCATCTCTAGTCAGAAATGATGGGAGACATAGACTAGCAACATATGGAAGACTGCAGTTTCCCCACTCTGATAAGTACTTATGTCGATTTTGCTTTTTAGAGAGATTTTATGGATACCTTTGAGTAATGTTTGATGTGACTACATGAGAAAGAGGTCTGTTAATGACTTCGCCTAGGAGTATAAATAGTGCAATAAATTTGAGCATGGATCCAGAATGAAATTGTGTCACCAGATCCCTTGTGTAGTGAGCATGACCAAGATCATTGTAGCACTGGACCTCTTAATGGGATTTTGCTGTGTTCTGCCAAAGAGCTACTTCTTCTGGAAAGACTGGCCACTGTGGGATAGAGAACATTGGACTAAATGTAACTTTTGTCTGATCCTGTTGGGATCTTGAGAGACTAAATTTAATGCAGCATATAGCAAGTGAAAGATGGGCCTTTAGTGCTGCATAAAAATGGAGGAATAGCTGCTGGAGCAACAAGCCTTTTGTGGGAATATATGTGTTATATATCTGCGAGTTGCTGGAAGATATGGTAGTTAATATGAAATAGGGCTGTGGGATGCTTCACAGACCACACGGTGTGGTCTACAAGGGTGCATATAGGATGACATGTATGATTGATGTGCTGCATAAGCGCAATCCAAATATCACAAAGCAGGATTGGATGGATTGGACTTGCAAGGTGTGCGTGTGAACTGTACATGACACATACATTTCTGTTTCAATGTGACAGTCTGTTTTCAGGTGAACACTACATGCCCAAGAGTCACTCTAGTGGCATACCACATGTGACGTCCTTATGAGAGAACATTCATGTGGACAGCCACTATGGTGAAAATATACCCAATATCCCATAAATCTCACTATGCAAGGTCCTGTGTATAGAACAAAGATACAGGGAATGTATAGTTCAAGGCTGATTGCCCAATATTCTTTTTATAAGTTCCACTGAAATTTATCTGTTTAAATGATAATATACTCATTCCATGTTGACTTTTCCCATGTTTACATTTATGTAGTCAAAACTGCACCATTATGTAGCTAAAACTACAGTTAGCAGAAGTAATGCTTCCTTAAGTTGTGAAATTTGTCTGCTTGTCACAGAATGTGCTTTGCCTCTCCTCTGTATCTTGAATTCCAACAAGCTTTGCTTTGTGATTGGCTACTGAATGGTAAACATGGACTTGACCTTTTGAGCTTCATATCTCTGACATGCTGATTTTATGTCAGTTTTCCTGCCTGCACCATCTACCACCCTTGTCTCCCCTGAAGAAAGAGACACTATGGAGCCCTAGGGCTGCCGGTCAGCAATCCCTGATCCTGTGAATCCCTTCACACTGTCTACAAACTCAGCCTTATTCTCGAAGGCTTTCACGGCCGGGATCCGATGGTTGTTGTGGGTTTTCCGGGCTGTTTGGCCGTGTTCTTAAGGTTTTTCTTTTCTTCCTAATGTTTTGCCAGTCTCTGTGGCCAGCATCTTCAGAGGACAGGAGTCAGAACTCTGTCTGTGCTCAAAGAAAAGGTATTTCTCTTGAATAGATATTTTGGAACTTTAGACTGTTGTTGTTTTTAAAATATTAATAATCTAGTTTTTTAAATATAACACTGTGGAAACCATGCTTTGTTCCAAGCTAATGTAGTAGCTTCAGACTGCATGTTAATTCTGAAATTCATTCCGGTCTGTATAGTTGAGTTAATATTCATGGTCACACTAATATTTACCTGGAGGCATAAAACAATGGCAATGTGAAAAGGGTAAAGTAGGTAGGAAGACAATATCTGCATGCTCTGCCATACATTTTATTGGATTTATGGCCAGCTGAAAAGGTTATTGATGTAGCCATTCTACTAATTGCTCTGGAAATGCCCTTGACTGTGTTCTGTATTGCCACGATAATTCATTTTCTCTAATAGGAAGTAAATATTCTCAATATCTTTTGAGTGAAATTACCTTTCTTTCAAATCACAAAAGGGGTTATTTGCATAGCTGGGTTTTTGTCACTATTTGTTTTTCTTTTCTCCTACAGAATTAATCTCCCATGTTCAATGTAAATAAATTATACAACTACAACCTTAGAACAGTAGAATTAAACATTCAAAGCAGAGATTTGGGGAACAATTAAAACAACATTTTTCTAATGCATTTCACGTTTCCCTTTCCTTAGAAAAGAAGGTCTGTATAGAAACAGCAATTCCAGATTGAAAGTTTTCTTCTTCCTCCTCCTCTTTGTTAAAAACCCAAGGAGCAATATCTGGAAAGTCAACTTCAAAAATCAAGCACATACCGATTGATGAAGAGGATTGATACTCAAGGCATGAAGTTAAGAGGAGTGGCTCCATTACTGGGAATCTTAACAGATGATTGTTGTGATTAAATCCCATTTTGTGTTACCTTTTTTGAAGGTAAAAACAAGCAAACAGAACAAATGCTAAAAATAGATCCCAGCAAAGAGTTGGGCAGGATCAGACAGAAAGAGAGAGGGAAGACAGCTTCCCTTTCCCTCTTCCTTTAATGCTTTATTTTTTTTAAAAAAAAAACACTAATCTTTCTTGGGTAGTAGGATTAAGAGCCTTCTGAGTAGGTGGGAAACCACTGCATGTTTGAATAGACAGTGTTGGAGCACAGTGGTCCCTCTCAGTAGCCTTTTTCATCAGATAAATGCATTTAGGTTGGACATGTCTGACAGGATGGGAGTGGAGTAAAGACTGCAGTAACATAATGATGTCACTTATACTTTTTAGAAGAAGAGCATGCATGGAAAAGCAGCCATGCAAGGCTTCCAATTCAGTTGTAGGTCTGTAAGACTGCTCTTCTTAATAAAAAAAGTAGCCAGCTTCGAAACTGTTAACGAACCATGACAATGAGTGGAGAAGGACTGCGGAAGTGGGATTTTCACTCACCTCCCCCCCCCCATCCTTTGTCCATGTAAAGAGTCTATTCAGACCAGGGGGAAGTGAAACCAACATGGAGGATATATCAGGGGTCTCCTACCAACTCTCCACAGACTGAAGAAGCTGCTTGGATGAGTAGCGAAACGTTTCAACCTAATAAGAAAGATGTCCAGTTGCCATAACTCACCTTCCAGATAACCTCACCTGGATGACTGAGAATCTTCACAGAAACAAACAAATAATACAAGAATAAATCCAGAGATTTCCTTCTGGTGTGGCTATATCCTAATTTTAATATATCCAGGCATCCTAATTATGGATATGCAGTGATACAGTAATTTTGTATTCTACAATATCCCTATCAAGGGGCTAAGTGCTTTTTGTATTAGTGGAGTGTACAGTGATAGCAAAAGGATGTTACATTCCTCTTATATCATGCGCTCCCCCACCCCGGGCCACAACACAAGTCTTAAACGTTTGCATAAATGGCACTGTGTCTGAGTCTTCCAGTGGACAAGGGTTAATTGTCCTCCTTGTCTACAGGTACATTTAAAAATGTGTTTCATTAAAGTGATAGGTGCTGGAATAGCTTTGCAATTGATTATCGTTTGCAAGAGGTGCCGTTTGTCACAGAGTCAAACAGTGATGGATGATACAAGCTGGGAGGCTTACTTGAAAGTGCAGAAACTTCCCACCAAATGCAGAGTGCTTTCTGAGTATGGGGGATACATCGGGCTGCTCAAACTATGGAACCATTCTGTTCCCAACTGCTAACTCATTTCTAGGGCCACAAGCTGGTTCCTACCTATAAGGGACCTGTGGAGCTCTGCCTTCCCTTGGAATTTTATTAAAATGTTAAATTTAAAGTTCATTGGTACTTCTACTACTGAAGATTTAAGGCAGCAGTGAATGGCAAAAGACTGCCCTGTGAACTGCATGTGTGCCCATTCCTTTGCAATCAGGCCTGCACTCTAAATGGGCCATGCTTACAAGGGGAATCACATTCCCAGAAACCTGCTGGAAGTACAGTTGTACTTGTAAACAAGACATGAAGGTTATAATTGCTTTCTTTTAACAGAAAAGCTCTCTCTCTCTCTCTCTCTGCATGTGTGTGTGCATGCATGTGCATGCTTCCATCACCAACAGTAGTGCTGGTGCAGCACTAAAATCAGTGTTAGCAAAGAGTGCCCCCCAGTGAATTCAAGGGGGTACTAGTATGCCCCTTTCTCCATTGGAGGTTGCCTGGCCCTAACCAAAGGGAGATACACAAGCTAGATCCAATCTACCTGTGCTACAAGGAATTGTAGAAAGAACAGTATGGAGGGATAACTGAGTATCTCCTATTCTGACTAGAGGTGTGAAGAGTTTTCATTCTTGCTTTTGGTTCAATGGTTCATGTTCTTGATGAAAAAGTTGAGTAATTGTTGTTGCTGAAATGGATAACACCTGTAAGATTTCTCAGTTTCACTGTGAGAAACAGAGGAATACTTATTATTATTATTCAAAAGTACCAGACACAATTAATCAAAATTATAAAAACATTCACAGGTATTATATAACAGATACAAGTTTTAACCAAAAACCTAAGTATCTGTTAAATATCAGCACAGTATGTATGTTGTTTCTAATATTTCTCTTTTTTTGTAGCTCTGATGGTGCTACTTCTGAGATCTTCAAATGCTGGTAATACTGTGTGAAACTTCTTGATATTGTTCCCAAAGCCCTAATGACTACACGGACCACTGAAGTGTGTTCATCCACAAGCGAGATGTTTCAATTGCCAGATCTTTGTATTTTGTTGGTTTTTCCAATTCTTTATTTTCAACTCTGGCATCCCCTGGAATTGCAATGTTAATGATCCAGACCATTCTTTGTTCTATTACTACCATGGCTGGTGTGTTATGTTCAAGGTGTCTATCAGTTTGGATCCGGAAATCCCACAAGATCTTGACTTCCTCATTTTCTGACACCTTCTCTACCTGATGTTCTCAAGGGTTATTCTTATTTTTATTCTTATTCTTATTATTGAGGCTTTTCAGATTTTCACGAAATATCTCTTCCAAAAGCAGTGTCCTTTAGCTTTGAGCAGCAGAGCAAACACAAAACAGCACTTTGCTTATACACCTATGCATGAAGACAGCAACTATTTATGCAGTTTGTCCAAAAATTGTTCTTGAATGACTCATATTGAGTCTTGAAAAAAATGTCATGTCATCATCTGGGAGAGAAGGGAAAAGAAATGGTCTTCTGCAACAGAATGAGACAATTTACTTCCCTAGTCCCAAATCAATTAATTATCCGATAGCTTGTAGAGCTCATTTTCATAGGCTCCTCCTTAACATTCTCCACCTTCCTCCTCCTTCTCATTTGCTCCTCCCTCTTTTTAATCTCTGAGGGGCAATTTAGATGCAGTGTTAGTTGTGTGAATGTAGTTGCCATATTTGTAAGGGCCACATCAAGAAAAGAAAGTTAAACAAGTGCTTCTCAGACTTCCAATAACTACAATTTATGTGATAAAATCTGTCCATTAATTGCATTGATGTGTCACGACCAGCTTCCTGTGAGGGAGAACTTGGTCGGTCGGACAGAGAGTAATTGGAAGTCTGAGTACCCCTACTCAGCTGGGTTGAGTCCTGGTGACCTCAGCCAGGGCGTACAACAAACTCCTTCTTACAAGTCTGCCCTAAAAAGATACTTGCTGACCCTTAAGAAAGCTCAGCAGGAAGTTACACATGAGCTTTGTAGTCCTAAGATCTACCAGGCTCAGTAAGGTAGGACTCAGTAGCTTAATGTGGCCTTGCTTCCCCCTCAAGGGATAGCTATGACAGCTTCACTGTTCAAGAGGCCAAAAGATTTGATTATTGATCTTTTAATTGAAAAAATATAGATTTACAGAATAAAGTCAGTTTGATGCAAAAGCATAGCAATATAACGTTTTCAAGGCTTGTTACAAATACAATCAAGACAACTATTTCTCTTTTAGTTACAAAAACTCTAAAAATCTCTAAAAGCTTCCTTAGGATAGGCAAAAGGCTTATAGCCCCCTTTTCCTCTTTTCTTTCTCTCCCTACATCCTTCCCAGTCCTTTCCCGGCACGGGGTAGCAGGCAAAAAGACCTAGAAAAATCTATGGTTCTGTCCTAAAGGAAAAAAGGAACAAGATGGAACACTGCACATGGCAAAAGTTCCTTTTTCTCTCTTCTTGGCTCCTCCTGTCTTTCTTCGTCTTCCCACGCTGTCATCCAATCACGGTGTAAGGTGGTAGAAGTATTCTCCTCCTCTTCTTCTCGTGAGAAAGCAGGTGTTGTTTGCCTCGTCTATTCTCTTCTCCACCATAACAAGTGTCTGGTCTTCTTATCTGGTCCTGGGAGAACTGGCTAAAGGAAAAACATTCTCACAGTCCTCCTGGACAACATTCCCATCATACAAAATCATTCTTCCATAGAACCAATATGGATTCCATTTTACATTGTTCACAACTACATATCCCATCTTCATACATGCTTTAAATCCACGTAATCTCAACCATGACAGATATCAAGTTTACTTTGGTTCTTAGTGTCATTAGTGAAACCAATGGAAAAACAACTGAGTCTGATCTGGACTCCTAAGTACAGTGGAACCTCTACTTAAGAACGTCCCTACTTAAGAACGATCCAACTTAAGAACAGCTCCGTTTGCTAAATTTTGCTTCTACTTGAGAATGGAGCTCCAAGATAAGAATGGAAAAAAAAACCTTTCCTGCCCTTTTTTTAACCTTAGGTCATCTTAGGTTAATTTTTTTTTCTCTCCCCCTAGTGGTAGAGTACGGATTAACCGGCTTTGCATTAGTTCCTATGGGAACTAATGCTTCAACGTATGAACGCGCCTCTACATAAGAACAAAAAACAGCCGGAACGGATTAATCGGTTTTCAATGCATTCCTATGGGAAATTTTGCTTCAACTTAAGAACATTTCAACTTAAGAACACCATTCCAATACGGATTAAGTTCGTAAGTAGAGGTTCCACTGTAAGAGGATTGCAGCCTTAAATCAATCAAAAGGCCTTTGGACTATATATTATATTATACACCTACCTGGTATCAGTTCTTGTTTTCTGCCCTTTCTATGTATCTCAAGAGAGATAGCAGATACCAAAGAGGGCCTGCACAGTTTCTTTTCCCTCCCTCCTCAAACGATTGACCTTCAGCATGAAGTTTGAGGTAGGAACCATTTTTGCTACTAGTGTTGACTTAACAATGTGCTGCATTGGTTCAAACAGCTGGAGTTCTGCTATGACAATCTTATGGAAGCATATTTTTTTAAAAAAAACAAATGTATTGTGTTTCATTTGAAAACAGAACAAGGACAACCGTGGAAAGCCTTGAAATGCTTGAAGACAGAGCTTAGTGTTGATGTAAATCACCGTAAAAGCTGTTTTAATGAAAAGCTGAATATATTCATTCACAAACAAACCACTTACAAGAGCAAAACACATTAACTTCAGGGTTGTGTGGGTTGTATTGGGACCACAGGAACCTTGGATATGAACAATATCAGTACCATGTTGCTGTTGGCTTTGGTTTCTTTTATTGGCATATGAAGAAGAAGTACTACTGGAGTGCTACTCAACAGCAGCAGTTGAGGAGCCTGAATATTGCATCACAGCCTAGGAAGGCCATGGTCAGTCACTGACTGTTCATTTACTAAGAAGTCCATTTTTGATTTTGCCTACAAAATGAACTGAGTGGACAAATGCACAGTCTTCCTACCCATCTGGTGATAAACATTTGGTGTTGGGTGCCTAACAAATTTCTCACAAAACCTGCACTTAGAAGCTCATTCATCAAATAAATATATAGTCTGTGCTGTGCATCTGCTCTGCCGCTTGACAGAAAATGCAGTTATTTTAGAAAAAAATTGTTAAAACTGTTTTGAAGCTGGAAGTTGGGATCAAATTATTTTTTTATCACACAGAAGCCCTTTACTTAGCTTGACCCATGGAGGGGTAAGAATTTTGGGAATCAAAAGTCTGTAAATGTACTGCAGAAACCACATCTGCAAGTAGAAAGTTTGCTTCTTCAGAACGTGCCTCTAAAACTTAGAAACTATGCCACAGGACATTATGGAGGTTTCCTGCTAGGAGTGTCCACAGATTGTCTTATATCTGAAATTCTCTTTATTTGGGAGAGTCTGAATTACTGAAGCTCTCAGGAAGAGTAGAGATGGATGCAAAAAATGTTGGTCTGTCTCGGCCTCCACTGGTGTCTTTTGACCATAGTTTTCCACAAATCAGCAAACAATTCTGTGCAACAGAGGCTCCGCTTTACCCATATGAACTCTTCTGATTTAGAACCTTGATTTTGCAGAGTGATGAGGCAGAGCAGAGGTATGAAGAAATCTTGCTACTTTTCTTGTTCTGTTCAAGACAGGACATCTCAGTGTGTCAGTGTCTGTAGAGTTTATTATCCACTGTGAAATTTTTTTTGCCTCCAGCATGAGTGAGACAAGGAGCTCCACTTTTTAAACTGAAATGTTGGCATTTTGCACACTGTTTCTGCGCAAAACTGGTGTTTCTTCTCTTTGTGAAGAGGACATGTCTTTCAGCTTGTAAAACTAAGTGCATGCTTGCACACATACAGAGAGCAAGCAGAATGTCTGACTGATGAAAAAGAGGATTCTATTTTTTAGAGATTCATGCAACACAGGAGAAACCATCATAGTTTAGCATTATGGCACAGGTTGTAAAAAAAATAATTCTTATAGATGCACAAATTAGCTTCAAGCCTGATTTAAAAAAAAAAGTCCTTGCAATCTCAAGGAGGAAAAATTTGATATGAATGAAAGAAATGAGGATTACATTTCTAGGCACATTCTTTCACATTAATTAAATAAATGCAAGAATAGAGCTCCTGCATTGTCTCTAGAACAGCATTAATTGTTAAGTGGTACACTATTTTTTAATTTTATTTTTCATATCTTCTTTATCATGATGCATCCTCCTCCTCCTCCTCCTCCTCCTATTTTTGGGAGGAGTTGGGATTATGTCTAGATTAATATTGACCAGGGAACACTCGGTCCTGGATCTAGTGGAAGGATTGTCATGTAAAGATACCAACCAGTTTTCTATTTATTTCCTACAGACATCAAGCATATGTACATTTAAATCCACATATATTCCTCCGCCCTATCTTTAATCCTTCTTTTTGTTCTCTCCCCTGCAGCTCTTTTTTTGTGTCTCCCACACTGCTAAAATGAAGATTGGAAGTTCATTTGGTCAAGGCTGTGTCTTTTACTGTTATTATACAGAGCACTATGTGTATACAGACACGTGCACGCACACACACACACACACAGAGAGACAGACAGGGATACAGAATCAAATGCTCCTTTCCCCCAGAAAAAATGAGATTCATATCAATGAACCTATCACTGCCACAAATAAACCTTAGTTTTGTCTTTCACTGCCATTAACAAGTCAGACAGATTTGTCAGAATTAGAAGCTTTCTTGCCTCAATTCAAAGTCTCTTTTTGTGTGCAATGATGAGAAATTGCAACTCTTTTTTTTTTTTTTTTGCCTTATCACTTTCAATAGAGTTTTCATCTTGGTGGGAATGATGTTGGGCAACTAAATGACCCACTTTGAGCAAAATCGCACAATTCATGTACATTGTCCAAAAGTGGACTGGGTGCTGTTTTATTTAATAATTTAAAGGACCTGGGAGGTGTTTTTGCATCTTTCTTAACAACCATCCAGTCCTTCTGTACTTTATCTCTGTGTGTATTTTGCTTCTAAAATGGAAAGAATACTAGAGAAATTTTACACAAATTAGAGAGACCTTAATGAGGTAGATAGGCTCTTTGGCTGGAGTCAAGGCATCTCATGCAGCCATAATATTCCTCACTATGGTTTCCATCTCTCTTAAGATAGCTGAAATCAAGGAGCATGAGGAATGTAGTGTGAATTCTTTCCATCCCCACCTGAGAGAAAGTCCCACAGGATTCAGTGGCGATTCTGAATAGAGCTACAGAGGGTTGTCGTGTCAATTCATTGTCTACTTTTGATTTAGGGTTTACACCACTAGACATGCAGTTTCACCCCATGTGCCCTGCCTGTGATTGTCTGGGGTAGAAAAATCACACCTATGCATTGTGCTTAGATATTGAAGATAACAAATTTTTCCGATTAAAAAGAAAAGAGCTGCTTTTTATCAGGTGCTTTATTAACACAAAAGAAAGGATGATTTGAGAGCTTGCAAGAACAACACAAACAAATGCTAGAGAAAATGAAGACCATGTTTTCGATATTACGTACTGTAGATATTCTTTTAGTGCTTCAACCATTATGCTTTTGATGAATTTTCAGACTGCAGCAGAAGCCACTGAATAAAGTCAATATCTGGAAGACTGAAGTAATGAAAGACCCTAATCTTCCAGCATCCATCTTTTCCATGTCCAGCACTATCAGAAGCTTTTATAGATCCCCAAATTTGGAGACCAACATGGTGATATTTGTGGAAAGGCAGTATATAAGCAGAGTAATTCAAGTGCTTGAGTACAGGTTGATCTATGGCAATTCACACAATCTGCTTCAGGATGTTCTCAATCTTTGGCAGTTCATGTGGCAAAATTTTCTACATTGAGCAGAAATCAACACTATGCATGCAATAGATAAAGTTGATTTCCTCAACTTAATGAGAAAGGCCCATGTCTGAAAGAGCCTCTGCCAGTCAGTGCAGCCTGTGCAGGGCTACATAAACCAGTATCTGACTTGATGTTTCCCAAATTGTGATGTTCCATGTATGCTAGAAATCTCACTTCAGGCATAAACTTACTGGACTAGATACTATAGTCCTATTGTTGTTACCTCCCTGTAATCAATGTGCTTTGACATAAATGAATATTCCTGTCACTCTCTCCACCTGGAGTGTGGTGTGCTAAAAAAGAGAAGCTCCCGCTCATGTGTAGACCTCTATTGGTGTTGCAGTGTGGCCCTTTCATAAATCTGAAGGATTAATTAATTAATTAAGGACTGTACATGAGCAGGCATTTCAAGGTCTTAGAAATATCAGAGTAAAAGTCGAATTGCAAATTGAAGAATGGTATAAAGAAATATGGAATATTGCAATAAATGATAAATTAACTTGTAACTTAAAGGTTAAGAAAGGAGAGTTGAAAAAAAAATAACTTTTATGAAATATGGGGTAGATTTTTGGAGTATGTGCTAATAAGAGGAAAAGGGAAAGCTCCAAATCAAGAATCAATGCAGTTTTGGAGAAGAGGACAATAGAAGAAGAAGAAGAAGAAGAAGAAGAACAATATGGAAGAGGAAGATTATGGCAAGAGGTCCCGCATATGGTGGTGGGGAACACAGTTAAATTGTATTTTAGTTTGTATGTTATATGTTTTTGTTTATGTTATAGTTATATAATAATAATAATAATAATAATAATAATAATAATAATAATAATAATAATAATAATAATAATAATAATAAAAGAAATATCAGAGTAGGATCAATGATAATTCTGGATGGGGGAGTACTGGTAAATGAAGCTGAAATGGAGGGATGTTACTTTTTCTTGCTGAGGAAAAAAGCCTTGAATTTATTATGAAAAGTGTTGGTTTAGGAAAGCAACCTGACCTTGTGCCCAGCATGAGTGTTCCTGATATTTATATCCACAGGAAAATAGTATTTCTTGTTAGCTTTAAGATGGCTGTTTTCCTTTCTGAAGCATAAAGCTGAAATTGTAGAGGAAGCCTTTCACCTAAGGGCACCTCATTCTTATCAATTCTGTCTTTTCCTCTGTCAGCTACTGAAAGTATATTGTGAAAGCTGTCACCAAAAATACATCCACGTTGAAGGTATTTCATTTTGCTATGACATGTTACTGACTTGAAGTGTGTTTTACCTCAGTTGAAGAAGAGGGAGGACAACTTTTCCACCTCTTTCCAACTATTTTGTCAGTGCTTGGGTCTCTATATACCCATAGCATTGTGTTGTAGCAAAATGAGAGATTTGTACAGGCATTCAAAGTATTCTGGTCTGGTGACACTGGATACTGATAGCTGGATTATACAGCACAGAAAACTAGGAGCAAATTTTACCACATGCACACAATCTTCAGGCTGAAGGAAATTTATTATCCCATACAAGGCTGCCTAGATTTTGAGATGTTTAGGGGAAGCCTTTCTCTGAGTCCCATTAATGTCAGAGGTGTTTTTGATAGAGATATGAGCCCTCCCGGGCTTTAGAACAGCCTATCAAGGTGAGTTAGACTGGCTCCTTCCCTGTTGTCCTTTTACTGGCAGGTAGATACAATGGTTGAAATTCAGTAACTTCAACTAGAGTAGGCCCACTGAATCAATGGAACTTACAGATGAGTTGACTCACCAAATTACCACTGACTCAATTGGCCTTCTCTTGGATTTCAGCCATTGTTTTTAAATTGAAAAAGGTTTTAGGCAATTCAGTGGCTGCTGAAGATGGGGCCTGTTATCAGCTAGAAGCTGTGCTTTCCTTAGAGATTTGTTTTTAAATTGTGCTTTCAGCTCTTTAAAACTCAAGGCTTTCAGGTTAAATTTGTTTCTGTAAGAGTTTTTTTGAAAATTGAATGTATTTAAATGCAAAATGCACTTTGAAACATAAAGTATAAGTGATAATCTGAAATATAAATAACAGATAACTGTAATTATATCAATACATTTGATACAAGATACCATTAAAGAGTATTTTAATTGAAAACCTTCTCATAAATTTCCAAACATTGCTCCATATTTGGTATACTCGTCTGAAGCTATGGGAGTTTATAACAGTGGACTTCTATGTAGTCTGAGATTCTGATTTAATAATTGATCTTCTTTTGTATTTTAAATTGCACTCCTCTTCTATTTAATATTTGCTGAACCACTTTGGGTCCCACCTTTTGGGGAAAGGAGAGCTAGAAAGCCAATAAACAAACAAATAAGCACTGATTTGACTATAATGTTATTGTCATGTTGCGTTCTGCTTTCATCATTAAATGGAGCCCAAGGAATGGGAGCAAAATTCAACCTCTCCCTTGCTTTAGCTCCTTGAGTGAGAATTTCTTAAAGTTGTGTATCAGCAGAATTTTGAAAGATGAAGCAAAGGGTGTTTTGTGGCCCTATTACCAACCCTACATATATTCCATCTAGAGCTAGAAATTTGTCTTGTCCAGACTTCCAACTTTAAATGTTGCCAAAACCTTAAACTCAGTCACTATGGAATTCACTGTAGAGCTATTTTGAGTGATCTTATAAGGACCTCAGTTTTCAGAGGGCCAAAATCTAGACCAGGACTTTAAAACTTGGGTTCTGTGGATTATGGCCTATAGCTCCAACAGGGCATGTTGTTGGAAACCCCTGAGACCCTTCTCTTGTCACCTTAGAGAGAAACAAATAGATTAAACCAACTCTCACTGAAAATGGGTGTACAGAAGATGCTGAGGAAGTAGTTTGCAGCAAACAATTTACTATGTGAAGCTTGACCTCTGTTTCTGTTCAGCATTGCCCAAGAACTGAAGACTGAAATACCTAGAGGACCAAAGGCTCCCCATATTTGAACCAGGGTAATGGTAGAAATTCTGGAACCTTGTTTTCCCCATTCCATTTCCTCAGCTTTGATGTGTCATTAACTGGTCCTGTTGTGTCAGCATCACCCATGATTCTACTTTGCCAGTTATTTGCTCTGTTGTTGTTGTTAATGTGAGTGGTGTGGCAGAGGTCTGGACCTTTTTACCACAGGAAGAGAGAGATGGCTGTAAGAGGGCTACATGGACAAAAAATGAGAGACATAAATGTGTAGATATTTCTTTGGTTGTTTTTCAAGTGTTAATTCTAAGGTAATTTATATATACTCGAGTGAGGGTCACAATTACTAATCCATCTGCACTTAAACGTTTAATATTTTTCTCTTAATATGATGAAGATCTTGTCAAGCAAGAATTTACCAGTATATACAATACGTTTGGGAGATGAGAAAGGTTGTCTTTATGCCTTTCATTACTCCATAAAGGCAGACACCTTTCCTATATGTAGACACCTCCCCCAGTTTAGGACATATTTAAAAACCAGATTTTGCTACTCATGTAGAAAATTATATGTATTTTTTTGTCTATACACGCATAATTTATATATGTTATTTCAAAAATGCTCACAACTAATATCACATTGGGGCCCTGCTTTAGAAAACTGTGTTGTGAAAAACTATTATTCATAAGTGCACATATTATACACTTGGAAAGTTATTTTAACACCTAATTAGTTACAGTTACAGTTTCAATGTAGTCGCCATTGAAGTTTCTAGAAGGCTAACACAGGAAAAGTCAATTTTACCTCTTGCTCCCTCCATCCTAGGCATCCCCAAAATCTGCTCTGTAGAAGGCTTGGAAATCCTCTACAGCACAAATTTGGGTAAAAATCAGTGGTTTAAGTATGTGGCTATGGAGCCAGAGGTTAGGAGTTCGATTCTCCACTGTGCGTCCTTGGCAGGGGCTGGACTTGATGATCCATATGATCCCTTTGAGCTCTGCAGTTCTAAGATGATTATGATTATATGCACCACTAGAGAAGGTAGGAGAGAAGGCAACGTGGGGCACACAATGAATTGTAATTGTAATCTATCTATGCCTTTGTTAATTACAAATATTTCATTGTTTATAACTAGTTATAGTCAATCTCTGACTCTACAGCTAACCTGAGATGTTTGCATTTTGTACTTCGGTATAAAGATCTGGTTTAAACACAATAAAAAGTAACCTGAGACCCTTCTCTTGTCACCTTAGAGAGAAACAAATAGATTAAACCAACTCTCACTGAAAATGGGTGTACAGAAGATGCTGAGGAAGTAGTTTGCAGCAAACAATTTACTATGTGAGGCTTGACCTCTGTTTCTGTTCAGCATTGCCCAAGAGCAGGGTCTCTTTCCCCCTGATATATTTGTTAGAATCACCAGCTATATTTTGCTATGATGTTTATGGTATTTCAGAGCCCAGCCAAAAATAATTTGTTGTAGGTATTTTGTGTGAACTCAGTAAAGCAGAAGTGAGAACTCTGGCCTTTCATTCTGATTGGCCTTATAAATCATAGGGGTTCTTTTCTTTTTTCCAAAATGAAGTTAATTCTTATAGCCAGGAACAAAAATTGCAAAATCTAATAAGGACTACAGATCTTACCTGATGAGAGACAGGTGTATGAGGGAGATTAGCTGAACAAAGCATATTATAAATCCAAATTATGACAGGATTCTTTACTTTAAAATGTCACATGAATTCAAATAAATATAATGTTAACTGGTTTTTGTTCTCAGTTGTTTTACTATCAAAATTTGCTGGCTTAGTATATAGCATAAACAATATGCAGAAGTGGTCTGGAAAGGTTTTGCAAATGAAGAATTAACGAGTATGCTAAATAAATACACAAATTTATTGTAGTGCGTCTGAACTACCTTTTATTTCTGTAATATGAGACTGCTATCCTGAAAGGGCCAGCAACTTCCAGAGGTTTGCTGTCTATGCATTCCAAACCCTGGAGGGTTGCATTTGCTCCCATGTAGGCCTCATTCACCCAAATGTGTTTTTACTGAAAAGATCCCATTTTACCTTCCTGTGACAAACATTTTTTTAAAAATTAACTTTTCGGGGCACTGCTGACCCATGGCCAAAGGTTCCCCATGCTCCTGAGACAGCACAGGGAGACTTTTTAAAAAGCATGTACATTTCTAATATAATTGCTGGTTAAATATTTTTTTAAAAAAATAGGTTTGGGCTATTCATGCTTCTTAAAAAGGGGAGGCCTTTCAAAGTATTGTGATATACATTACTACCTACTGGTGCCAAATTTGAATAAACCTCTTCAGAGGCCTGATATAATCACACCTGTTCCTAGTAACTTTGAGCATGATCAACAATTATTTTCTTTGACCAAGTTGGATTTTGCCCCCTCTGAACTTCAAACGTTCAGTGTCACTGCTTGTCTGCTTCTTGTTGAAGAGGTTAGGTGTGTGTGTGCTTGTGTTTCGTTTTTCCTGGAAATTCAATCTAAAGGCCATGAGTTGATTGCCTGGTGAGGTGCCAGGTGTGCCTCACTGCTCAAGAATTAATTTACTAGATCTGCAGGCATCACGAGTAGCTTGCAGCTGAGCCAACTGATTCCTGGAGGGGTCTCCTAAGCTCTCTTGGAACTATTCAATAACAGCCACTTCATCCCTCTCCAACTCCTGTTTAAGTCATCAAAAAGCATTAGCAGTATCTATGATGAATCTCAAACTCTTTCGCTGCTTTGTCCCTCAACAGGTGAAGTGCAAAACATACTTCAATCAAGTTAGAGTGAAAATCCTTGGAGTGTAGCATGTGTATCTAACACTGATTCAAGCAGGTGTGAAACAGCCCCATATCTCCTCCAAAGTTTTTGACAAAGTAATCCAGCAGCTTCTTCTAGGTGGTGTAGCAGAAAGACACATCTTGTGCTTTCAGCGACTCCACAGACAATACTTGGTTTTCTGTTGTGAGTCTCTCCATTCTGCATGTCTAGGCTAAAACACGCAATCAAGTTCTGTCCAGTCTCTGATCAGGACCTTGGACAGATCACTGTGCGAAGCTGTCTGCCCTATTCTCACTAATAGAGGGGGAGCTATTGCTTCAATAATGTGCTCTTTCCTGCTAAGGGCTAAACTGTTTAATGCCAGTTTTGAAATTTAAGGTGATAAAATGCCAGTTTTGAAATTAAAAGGTGATAAAACATGATATCTCCACAAAGGCCTTCAGATAGCTTCCGAGCAATCATGTCTGCACAATCTACTTGCAAATGAAGCCCCTTCTTACCTCCTAATATCCAGTTGACAAACAAAAGCAAGCCAATCTGAAACTTTGGGAGGTATTGAAGTCTTGTAGCAGAATCATCATCATCAAAGTTACCTCTTAAGGAAGCTCCACTTTTAATTACAAAGCTGGCATTCCATATAATTTGGTCCTGAAACCTTTTACAGACTGGCAAGGCTAGACCTGCTGTTAAACCTGCTGTTAAACTTCATCTAAACATGGCTCCAGGTGGTGTGCCTGACAGTTGTACAACATCCTCCCCTTTATATATTTAAAATATGAAAGAGCCTTGTGTGATCATGCAATTAACGTTTGCTAAAACCTCTCCGATATTCTGCACTTAAATATGTACCAAACAGGGTAGACTTTCAGCCACTCTCCAGTAAGAAAGACAGTGAAGGCAAACTGCACAGTGTACTTCAGTAAATCAAAATGCTTATCTTGTGGCATTAAAAAAAGAAGAAAAGAAATGCTGCACATTTAGCTAGGTGCCTGGAAAGTGTTATCACTGCATACCTGAAATCCAGAAATCCAGCAGCTATAGATAAGAATAACATTTCTTAGCTTCATAGATATATCACGAATACAGGCAATATTTCACTGCATAGGACCCATATACTTTTTACCTAATATGAACAGAACGGACTTCTTTTGGTCCTTTCATTGACTGCATTAAGCATTCTAGCCCAAGTTATGTGTAAATCTAATAAATAAATAAATAAATAATTGGGTACAGCCAGACATGTCATAGCACTTTACAGTCACTTACATTCTCAAATGCAGACTGGGTAGACTTTCACTGCCAGATATGAAGTTGCTTTAAAAATATTGCTATTGTCAGCCAAGTCAGGAGAGGGGAACAATTCTGAGCTTTGAAAGGCTGTGCCATTTTTATAGCTGAAGAGTAGGATGAATCCAGGATAGATGAATCTTTCATAATTCCTGGATGAAGCTGGCTTTATGGGCAATTCCTTCAGGTTTGAAGAAGAGCATCCAGTATTTCCTAGATTGCTTCTTTTCTCCTTTTCCCTGATCAATATTTGATCTTGCATTACTCTAGATCCAAGAGCCTTCTCTACCCCCCAAACTCTCCATTGTCAAATTTGTTAATGACAGGCCCATATTAGCTTAGCTGCCATATTGTATGCAAATCATAGGAGGTGTGAGCTTCTTTGGTTCCGTCTATGGCCTCTTGACCTCCAATCCTAAAATATTTTTGTGATTTGTCCTCCCCGTTCCCTTCTTTTTCTGTCAAAAATGGTGAAGTGCAGCTCCTGGATGTATCAGTTCTCTCCAACACTCATTTTCCAAAACTAGAAGTGGCCCTCTAGCAACTTCCTATTTTATTTTTACAACAGGACCAACAGGGTAGAAAATTGGTCCCCAGATCTGCCAAATTTGCCTAAGTATATTTTAGTTGCTATGTAACACTGTTGTTTTAAATTTTTTACACAATGCTGTCTCACTCTCTTAGTGGGAAAGTTTCAGAAGATGAAAATGAACTCTCTGAAATACTGTGTCCACTGTTTGACTTCTCAGTTTTTCATCTCCATTTACTGCAAATATTTTCTAACCTCCACTATCTCAACTTGTCTACACAACAGTTCTGTCCCACATTTCCATTCAGATTCTTCATTTACCCTGGATCCATTGTTAGTTGATGTCATCTTTGGTTATGCTTTGATGACTTCTGCATTTATTTTTGAAAATGGTGGAGTAATAAGCTCTGTCTTCAAAATACTGACAAACAGAAATGAAAGACAATGTTTACCCATCTCTAGACATGATTAATTTGGTAGAAAGCCCTATTAAATAGCCTATTTTTCTCATGGGATCCTCCCCTCCCATCTCAGACAGACATACTTTACTGCAGTCAACGACCAGTATATCACTCCTCCCCACTTCCTTTTGTCACTAGACCATGGAATGCCTTGATCTCCTTTTTGAGCTCTGAACTTTACAATATTGGGTCAGAATAGGGTCCTAATGGAATTGTATAATTGGAAGGGACTGCAAGGTTAATTTATCCCAACCTCTTGTCAATACAGGAACCACTGTTAAAGCATCCAACTACTCTCTGAAGCCTCCAATGAAGAAGAGTGTACAATTTTCTGAGGTGGTCCATTGCACTGCGGAACAGCTCCTACCACCAGCAATATCTTCCTAATGTTTAGTCAGAATCTTCTTTTTCCTGATTATTAAGTCCATTTCTCTACCCTCTGCAGTGGAAAATATCCATTGGCATATATGTACAGTATATCACAGAAATGAGTACACCCCCCCACATTTCATAAATATTTTAGTATATCTTTTCATGTGACAACACTGAAGAAATGACATTTGGCTACAATGTAAAGCAGTAAGTATACAGCTTGTATAACAGTGTAAATGTGCTGTCCCCTCAAAATAACGTAACACACAGCCATTAATGTCTAAACCACTGGCAACAAAAGTGAGTACACCCCTAAGTGACAATGTCCAAATTGGGCCCAAGTAGCCGTTTTCCCTCTGTGGTGTCATGAGACCCGTTAGTGTCACAAGTCTCAGGTGTTAAAGGGGAGCAGGTGTTATTGATCTCACTCTCTCAGACTGGTCACTGGAAGTTCCACATGGCACCTCATGGTAATGAACTATCTGAGGATCTGAAACAACAAATTGTTGCTCTACATAAAGATGGCCTAGGCCAGTGTTGGCGAACCTTTTTGGGCTCGCGTGCCCAAAATGGGGAAAAAAAAAAACAGCGGGTGGCGGCGGACCCGGACCCGGAAGACCGGAACCAGAAGTGGCGGTTTAAGGGGGAATCATGGCGACGGACCCAGAGGACCCGGAACCGGAAGTGGCAGTTTAAGGGGGAATCATGCCGACAGATCCGGAACACCCGGAACTGGAAGTGGCGGTTTCAGGGGGAATCATGGCGATGGACCCGGAGGACCCGGAAGTGGCGGCGGAAGGGGGAATCCCGGCTGCAGCCGCCTCATGAGGTTTGGCTGCGCAGGGGGGGGTGGGGGCGGGCAGAGGGAGTAGCGATCTATGGCTCACGTGCCAGAAGAAAGGGCTCCGCGTGCCAGCTGTGGCACGCGTGCCATAGGTTCGCCATCACTGGCCTAGGCTATAAGAAGATTGCCAAAACCCTGAAACTGAGCTGCAGCACGGTGGCCAAGACCATGCAATGGTTTAACAGAACAGGTTCCACTCAGAACAGGCCTCACCATGGTCGACCAAAGAAGTTGAGTGCCTGTGCTCAGCGTCATATCCAGAGGTTGGCTTTGGGAAATAGACATATGAGTGCTGCCAGCATTGCTGCAGAGGTTGAAGGGGTGGGGGGTCAGCCTGTCAGTGCTCAGACCATACGCCACACACTGCATCAAATTGGTCTCCAGGGCTGTTGTCCCAGAAGGAAGCCTCTTCTAAAGATGATGCACAAGAAAGCCTGCATACAGTTTGCTGCAGACAAGCAGACGAAGGACATGGATTTCTGGAACCATGTCCTATGCTCCGATGAGACCAAGATAAACTTATTTGGTTCATATGGTATCAAGCGTGTGTGGTGGCAACCAGGTGAGGAGTACAAAGACAAGTGTGTCGTGCCTACAGTCAAGCATGGTGGTGGGAGTGTCATGGTCTGGGGCTGCATGAGTGCTGCCGGCACTGGGGAGCTACAGTTCATTGAGGGAACCATGAATGCCAGCATGTACTGTGACATACTGAAGCAGAGCATGATCCCCTCCCTTTGGAGACTGGGCCGCAGGGCAGTATTCCAACATGATAACGACCCCAAACACACCTCCAAAATGACCACTGCCTTGCTAAAGAAGCTGAGGGTAAAGGTGATGGACTGGGCAAGCATGTCTCCAGACCTAAACCCTATTGAGCATCTGTGGGGCATCCTGAAACTGAAGGTGGAGGTGCGCAAGGTCTCTAACATCCACCAGCTCTGTGATGTTGTCATGCAGGAGTGGAAGAGGACTCCAGTGGCAACCTGTGAAGCTCTGGTGAACTCTATACCCAGGAGAGTAAAGGCAGTGCTGGAAAATAATGGTGGCCACACAAAATATTGACACTTTGTGCCCAATTTCGACATTGTCACTTAGGGGTGTTCTCACTTTTGTTGCCAGCAGTTTAGACATTAATGGCTGTGTGTTGCGTTACTTTGAGGGGACAGCACATTTACACTGTTATACAAGCTGTATACTCACTGCTTTACATTGTAGCCAAGTGTCATTTCTTCAGTGTTGTCACATGAAAAGATATACTAAAATATTTATGAAATGTGAGGGGGTGTACTTACTTCTGTGATATACTGTAAATGGTATTTTAAGCATTTTTTTCCTAGGTTGAAAGTGAGGGCTGGAGGAAGTTGCAGAAGCAGAGCTTGTAAAAGTTGTTTTTGGGGAGAAGTCCCGGATATTTAAAACCATCTTATGATGTTCTAACCTTCATTATGAACCTGGTAGTAGCGTAGAAGCAATGAACACTAAAAGTCAGGAAGAAAAAAATAGCAGCCATTAAAGCCATTGGGTTATAATCACAAGTAACAGTTGACTACAGGTCAAGAGCATGTTCTTCTTGGAGAATTTAATCCAAGCATAAAACCGTTTTGATTATCAGGGGCAGAAGAAGCTGCTTCTCTTCTTCCCACCTGAATGGTTACCAGATGTGACAGCTGAAGGTCATTATAGGCAAGATTCTTGTAGTATCTTAAATGCATGGATGGATAAGAAATGGATATAAAAATGGAACATATTTTTGTGTGAGAATAAATACCAACTTGTTTTGTGGTGCTGTCTGGTGCCTGGGGGGACATTATATAACAAGCAGGGGAAATAAATTCTATTTATGGTATTTTCTTCATCAGTATCTAAGCCATTTGAAATTTTACATGTTCTAATGACACAATTTGCAAATGAAGAAAATGAATTGGTTAACCACCACACTCCCGTCCAAACAGCTCCAATATAAATAGGGATAGACTAGCAGGTGCTGCTTTTATGACTCATTTTAACACATAACAATTATTCTGATGATGTGCGAGAGTGAACTGCACCAAGTTCTATGCTGTTTGAAAGCTGGCAGTCAACTTTGTAGCTTTTGTGTTACATGCTTAAATTAATTCAGTATCCTGTTAGAAAAGAATACCTTTGTTTTATGTTCAGGTTAAAATGTCATAACTTCAAAAATTTGTCTCAATCTATCAAGTGTTTAGGCATATGTTAAATGTCTAAACTGCTCCTGTGATGTGTCTGTTGTTAACCTAGATGCCTATGGAGTAGGGAAATGATAAGGTAGGACCAGTGCTGACCTGAGCAGTGTTCTATTCCTGGATTTGGCCTGCGGGGGGAAGGAACTTCTGGGAATAGCTTGCTCTTTGCTCCTCCACAGTGACCGAGGCAACTAGGATCACCAACACATAGGAGGAGGGTAAACCCATCAAGTGCCTTTTTAGAAGTGCTTTAATTGCCACCAAGCAATTGGAAAGATGTTGTGGCAGGACCAGCCTTGATGTTCTGACCATTATCTGCTACAATCCTACCTTTGTTGTATGGTACTGGTGCTTCCAGTGCAGGCTTGATCTTACCTTGCCATTGATCCAAAAGCAATGAAACCCAAAGAGAGGAAACAAATAGATTGCCTGCTTCATGAGCACTTCCAAGAATGGGTGGTAGGCAGATGCTTTGGCTGTATTTAGAAGCATCTGCTATCTATACACATATATAAATAATCCAATGTGTGGATGTCCAATCTGCAGGTGACTGTTATGCTGTACAAACACATATATAAATAGTCCAATGTGTGGATGTGCTGGGTACTTCATTGGAGGAAATTTAGAATAGAAATAATGTTTACTCAAGAGATAATGCAGGATAATAATGATGATTTTAAACCATCTCATGTATGGCACCTCTCTACTTATTCTGTTGTAGATTCAATTTGTGGGTCGAACCAAAACAGCACAGCAGGAATTCAAACTGTGCTGCAGGTCCTTGGATAGCAGAATTCAGAGGCATGGCTCAAAGAGCAGTGTATGAATCCTGGGGAAGTAAAACAGATGTACAAAGGTGGATGATACCCTGTTTCCCCGAAAATAAGACCTAACCCAAAAATAAGCCCTAGTATGATGAGGAAAGTACTGTGATGTCCTCAAGCTATGGCCAATAAGGTAGGAGTGGCTGTTGTACAGCTTATCAGACTTCTGTGGCTTACAACTGAAAGGTTTCTCAGCTTCTGGGATCCATACTGGCAGTCTTCCTCTCCTACAGTTTCACTGTCTTTCAAGTTCTTTGCCTTCTCTTTGGATCATGGAGAGTTAAACTTTCATAGGGTCATGGCAGGAGTGGCCACATCTTGTCTTGCTGTTGGAGAATGTCCTTCATGCTGTCACAGAATGATGGGAGAAACAACAGTTAAAAGACATATTATCATTGAGCACCAACTCTTGAGGACTGTGATCATGTGTCTTCTATGGAAGCATGGCCAAAGGAACATTTTGTTGTTGTGTGTTGTCCTGAGGTGGCCCAAGACCTTTCTCCTTCCTGAATTGGAAAGATAATTGCCCCTTCTCATTGCACTGCCACCATTACCTCTCTCTGCTGTTCTTTGCCTCCCTCTCCATTGCAATCACCATCTCCTCTTCCCCTTACTCCTCCCTGTAACCTCCTCTCAGTCGTCCCCCCACCTAGTATCTTCTTATTTTGCCTTTGCTTCTTGCTCCTCTATCATCCTGTGGACAGTTGTGCAATGGTTTTAGGACAGCAGCATGCAGGGTACTGCTATGCACATAGCTGGCTATTTTCTAACTGCAGAGATCTGAAGCCCACTCAGAGCCAGGAATGGTTTGTGTGCTCATCATTAAGTGATTTCCCTCACACAATGCAGATAATTTCCTTTGGCAGTCCTTAAAATATACAGTGCAGTACAATGGTGGCTCCTTTGAGTGCTAGAGTGCATGGGGTGGAATTGCAAATTCCATGGTGGTCAGATTGGCTAATGGCAGGGCTGGCCCTGGAGTGAGTTGATTGATTGATTGATTGATTGATTTTATACTGTTGTCATGAGTTCAGCAGAAGAAGATCTGGAATCTGAGCGGTTAATTACAGCTGAGGAAAATGCTGGGCAATTAGTGTCACAGACAGCTGAATCACCGCCAGATTCTCCTCCCCCACTAGCCAGAGTGAGGGACAAGCTTCAGCAGAGACTCACAACACGAAGATCTGAGACTTGCATGAATGCTTCGCACAGGAACATCAGGTCGACCAGCCCTGAGTTTTAACAGGATGGAATGTTTCTAGGAGTTTGATGATTGTTGCTCCTATATAATTTGTACCTAGAGGCTTGGAAGCCTGTGGAAGCAACAAGTCAATTCTCTGGCTCGCGTCCACGTTCCTGCTTATCTTGAACCTTGCTCTCTTGACCCCTGGCTTTTGGACTCTGACTTCTGACTACGGTTTGTGTTTTGGCTTTGACAATTTGGCATCTGTTTTGTATCTCCTGGACTTCTGACTTTGGATTGACTTATTGGACTTTTGCCTGCTGAATCCCCTGGGAACATGACAACTGTCTCATAGTGCACACATCTCTAGGTGAATTACAACTCATTAAAAACACATAACCAGAACAAAGATCCAAGAATACATACACAAAATAGATAAAACCCTGTCCCTAGGTAAAACCTAACTTTCAATAAAATTAAACAAATCAAAACAGATTTTAGCATATCAGGTAGTTAATAAAAGGCAACTTTGAATAATACCGTTTTTACTAATTTCTTAAAAATGGACAGGGAAAGCACCTGATGAGCTTCTATTGGAAGTTTGTTCCAAAGGGGCCATGACCGAAAAAGCACAGTTCCTTGTGTTGTCTCTTTTGGCCTCCTTCAGTGACACCACTTTTACATCATGACTGTGATGAGCAGGTGGGACAGGTAGCTGTTTTGTGGGTGAGATGTCCTCACAAGAATTGAGGTCCTAAACCATTAAGGGCTTTATAGGTCATGACCAGCACCTTGAATTGGGCACGGAACTTAACAGGGAGCCATGAAGGCATGACAAGACTGGAGATATGTGTTCATAACTGCTGCTAACAGTGATCAGTCTGGCTGTTGCATTTTGGACCTACTTAAGTTTTCATATTAACTTTAAGGGCAGCTCTACACAGAGAGCATTACAGTAATCTATTTTAGGCATTACCAAGGCATGGACTACTATTGGAAGTAATTTCTTCTTGAGATAGGGTCACAGCTCTGCAATCAACTGAAGCTGATGAAAGGTACTCTTGGCCACAGCAGATATTTGTGTTTCCATAGAGAGAGCTGGTTGCTGAGTAAACCCAAGCTGTGAATCTGATCCTTCAGGAGGAGTGTAACCCCATCAAGGTCAGATAAATATCCCTCTAACTAGTCCTAAACGATCCATCCAACAGTAGGATCTCTGTCTTATCTGGATTCAGTTTCAGTTTTTTGGCCCTCATCTAGTCCATTATTGATGCTAGACAGCTCACGAGCTGTACTGCATCACTTGCAGATGAGGAAAAGGAGAGATAGAGCTGTATGTTATCTGCATATTGTTGTCAGTGAACTCCAAATCTCCATATGGCTTCTCCCAGAAGTTCCATATAGATGTTAAAAAGAATTGGAGAAACAGCCAAACCCTGAGGGATCCCAAGAGGTGGACCTCACCTCCCCAAGCTGAGATTAGCCCTTGAGGGAAAGACTGAAACCACTGAAGAAAGTAGCCCCCAAGTCCTAAACTTGATAGCAGTCTCAGAAGGATACTCAGTATCAGAAGGATACTGTCGTTGACAGTATCAAAAGCTGCAGAAAGATCCAGGAGGACCAGCAGAATTACACTCACCCTGTCTGCCTCCCTCAGGCGATTGTCTTGCAAGAGACCAGTGCCATTTCAGTTCCATGGCATGGCCTAAAGCTTGATTGAAATGGATCTAGGCTAGGAGTTGAAAACGGTCTTAGGTTAGATGGTCTAATGCTCATTGTTGCTACTTTAAGAAAGAGTTGTTATCTTCTGAAATATAGTGTTTCAGTTTTAAGTGGAACCAGAACAGAGAAACGCAAACAAACAAACCCTCCATTGTGAGAACCACAGTGGTTGCCCTGAGGAGTAAAGAGGAGATGAGAATAGAAAAGATCATAAAAACACGTTGTGAACAGCAAATCTGTGTTTTAATTTTATTTTCCCTTAAGTGTTTAATTTTAGATTCCTGTCAAGGTGTGATTCAGTTTACATTCTCTTCCCGTCTCACTTAACTTCCTTTACACATTTCTCTCCCTACCCCTGCCCTTTTCTTACAATGTTAGTTGTAACATTAAGTGTTTAACCCAGTCTTTGCATAATAATGCAAATATCATGAAACTACGTCTATCTTTACTAGGAAGACTGACTTTAGGCTTAGTAGCTCAGATTCAATATGCTGTCCATTCAAATATCGATTACCATTGCATTTCATGCATCACAATTAATAGCAGAAGACATCCCTATCAGAGTTTTAATTGATAATGGCTGAAGTTGTGCAATCATATGACATTTACCGCAGAGAATTAGTGCCAGAGAAAACTGAATGCAAATGTCAAACGTCTTTGCATTTGCTTGGAAATAACGGAAGATAAATGTCACTGAAAATGACACCACTTTTCTGTTTAATCAACAAGTGTTCCTTCTTATGCAGAGCAGCATCCAAACTCCATTCTTTCTCACTCTTTCTCTCTTCTCTTCTCTTGGCCTAAGACAAAACCTGCTGCAGGCTTGTTTTCAGAATCTTGCTGGACAGTTGTTTATAATATTTTTTAATAAATCTTCTATGCTACCAACATCTGTGTGAAACCCAGGTCAGTAGTCATGTAGTTTGGACAGAAAGAATCAGAATTAAAACTCAAAATATTTTTAGATATCCAATCATGTATCGTTCTTATTACAAGCTGTGGAATGGTCTTCTAAGGGATGCTAGGCTGCCCCACAGCAGCCACCATATCAATAGGCCAAGTGGGGCTGTTGGTTCTACAGGTGCAAATGCATTCTTGGGTTTTTGCTGCCTGAGAGGTGATAAAGCAATTGCGGCATATTCTGCCTTGGTGGTCAAAATAACCAAGGCGTTTATCATTTGAGACGGGCAGCACTTGCCCCTCTGCCTCAGGCCACAAATTGCCTTGGACCAGTCCTGTCCATCCCTGTTTGTCCTTCTGCCATCAGGGAAAGACCTTTAAAATCATCTGTGCTTTTGGAACTGACTAGCAGATGAAAAAGTGACTTGTAATGGATTGGTGCTGCCCCTTCTTAAGCAATATATTTTTCTACTGCTTTTTAATTCAATGACATTTCAATGTTACATTTCAAGATGGGCACTAACCAGCGGTTCAGCAGTTCATGCTGGTTCCTTTATCAGCCAAACAGATGTTTGGTGCTTCAGAGCCCCGCCCCCTCTGGCAGGTGCCACTCAAAAGCAGTGCCCAGAAGAGGCAGGGCAGGGAAGCTGGGGCACTGCCTCTGAATGGGTGCCCACCAGAGGAGATAGGGCTTTGAAGCACTGAACACCTGTTTGGCTGATAAACAAACTGGCGGTTCATGGCCATCTCTAATTACAATTCATTTCATTGTGTGTTAACATTGCAGGCCATTTCTAGGTCCAATTCAAAATGCTGCTTATGATATTATATGGCAAGTCCAGGCTAGGTGAAGAATTGTATGTCCCCATATGAACCTTTTTGGTCTTTTAATAGAGACCCTTCTCCTGGTCCTGCTTACCTTCACATCCAAATGGGAATGCAATATATGGCCTTTCAGTTGACTGCTCCATGGTTGTACACTATCCTCTCTTGGGAGGCCAGGTTGGTCTCCTTCCTTCCGGCAGGCAAATTGTTGTTGTTGTTTAGTCATTTAGTCGTGTCCGACTCTTCGTGACCCCATGGACCAGAGCACGCCAGGCCCTCCTGTCTTCCACTGCCTCCCGGAGTTTGGTCAAATTCATGTTGGTAGCTTCGATGACACTGTCCAACCATCTCATCCTCTGTCGTCCCCTTCTCCTCTTGCCTTCACACTTTCCCAACATCAGGGTCTTTTCCAGGGAGTCTTCTCTTCTCATGAGATGGCCAAAGTATTGGAGCCTCAGCTTCAGGATCTGTCCTTCCAGTGAGCACTCAGGGTTGATTTCCTTCAGAACGGATAGGTTTGTTCTCCTTGCAGTCCAGGAGACTCTCAAGAGTCTCCTCCAGCACCACAATTCAAAAGCATCAATTCTTTGGCGGTCAGCCTTCTTTATGGTCCAGCTCTCACTTCCATACATCACTACTGGAAAAACCATAGCTTTGACTATGTGGACCTTTGTCGGCAAGGTGATGTCTCTGCTTTTTAAGATGCTGTCTAGGTTTGTCATCGCTTTCCTCCCAAGAAGCAGGCGTCTTTTAATTTCGGGGCTGCTGTACCCATCTGCAGTGATCATGGAGCCCAAGAAGGTAAAATCTGCCACTGCCGCCATATCTTCCCCTACCATTTGCCAGAAGGTGATGGGGCCAGTGGCCATGATCTTAGTTTTTTTGATGATGATCTTCAGACCATTTTTTGCACTCTCCTCTTTCACCCTCAGTAAGAGGTTCTTTAATTCCTCCTCACTTTCTGCCATCAGAGTGGTATCATCTGCATATCTGAGGTTGTTGATATTTCTTCCGGCAATCTTAATTCCATCTTGGGATTCATCCAGTCCAACCTTTCACATGATGTATTCTGCATATAAGTTAAATAAGCAGGGAGACAATATACAGCCTTGTAGTACTCCTTTCCCAATTTTGAACCAATCAGTTCTTCCATATCCAGTTCTAACTGTTGCTTCCTGTCCCACATATAGATTTCTCAGGAGATGGATAAGGTGGTCAGGCACTCCCATTTCTTTAAGAACTTGCCATAGTTTGTAGCCTTTCAATAACTGAATCAGACAGCTATGAATGGAGTTTTATTGTAGGATGCTGTACATTTTACTGTTTGCTCATTTCTTTATGTGTTTTTAAATTGTTTTAAAATTAGTGATTTTTTAACATTTAACTGTGTTTTTTGAATATTGTAACTTGCAATTTTCTTGTTTATACCCATTTTTAAACGAGTCACCTTCAGTCTCCACAGTGGAAGAATGGATCAAAGAAAACAGGTGAACAAACAGATTTAGTAACTTCATTTTTCTCTGCTCTTGTTTTTAATGCTTTTGTGAACAGTTTTATGTCCCAGTTTTTTGGGGAAAGCAGGATTCTATGTTAAGGCTGGTTTGATTGAATCATATTCTGCGATCATTAAAAAATAGAGTGGTGGTAGAGGATGACAGTAGCTCCTAGAGCTTATCCTTGGAAAAACAGTGAATATTAAACTGAATGCTTGCTGTGTATACACTTATGTGCATGAACGCACACATGTATGTTGTTAAGGCAGAACATCATTCATTTCTAAGATATCTTAAAGGAGAAAAAAACTTTTGTATCTCAAAGGAATAATAAAACCCTCATTTCTTCCATCAGGTCATAGGAGGCATCTTTATTAGCATTGTAGAATATTTTAAAACCTTGTCCTCAGTTTCACGCTGTAGGTTCATCTATATTTAAAGGCAGTGAGCATACAAGGATACTGGGTATATATATTTTGCAGACACTCTGCGGTCATTTGGCTTTATCTGATTTACCCCATGCAATTAATTAAAACTTAATGCCCACTCACATTCATCATTTATCAGACACTCATTTGAATAAGAAAGAAAATCAAATGAAATACTGTACAATGAAACAGCATTGACATTCACTCTAGAACAGGCAGACACTCATTAGGGCCGTATTAGGTCATGGTTGCATGAAGGGTATTCAGAAATATAAGCGCATGGGACCAAATAACAAGTTGCTTTGAAGAGATCATATTTTGAGTTGGAATAAGATGCATGCCTTTTGAAGATGAAGTGATCTGAATGACAGGTGGTAGAGTCAGAGTTTGATCATGTCATATCTTAGTTGACTTTACTTTTATTTAATTAAAACATTTATACATTTCCTTTCTGTTCCAATGAGTTCAATGTCATGTTCTGTGAAAACCTGGACAGGTATTCTATGAACACAATGACAGGAATATATTCATGGCAACTCACATTCCCCTTTCTGTGCAATGCCCAAGGCCACATAGCTAGCTCTTCTGGGATATCCTGTGGGGAATTGAACTTTCAACCTCACTGAGCTTATCCAGCCAGGAACCCTGGGTTCAAATCCATGTTAAATCATGGGAACACACTTGAGGGTTGTGGAATTGGTAAAACCACTCTTTTAATATTTCACTTACTTTGAAAGCCCTATTAGAGTTGCTGTAAATTGGTTCTAACTTGATGGCACATAACACACCAACAGTACCAGTCTAGATAGACCAACAATCTGATTCTATGTAAGGCAGCTTCCAGCATTCACATGATTGGCTACTAAGTGTTTTGAACATTCTTATTAATTTCTGATGACATTGTTCCAAATTTGGTATGATATTAAACACCATTTTTATAAGAACAATATTCAAAATGATCTTGATAGACTTAAGCACTGGGCTGAAAACAACAAGATGGAATTTAACAGGGATAAGTGCAAAGTTCTACATCTAGGGGATAAAAACGCAAATGCACATTTACAAGATGGGGAATACTTGACCCAGTAATACTATGAGTGAGAAGGATCTGGTAAGGATCACAAGCTGAATATGAACCCAAAAGCACAATGTGGCTGCAAAAAAGGCCAATGCTGTTTGAGACTGCATTAACAGAATATAGTATCCAAATCCCATGAGGTACTAGTTCCCCTCTATTCAGCACTGGTTAGGCTTCATCTGGACACTGCACTTTAAGAAGGATGCTGACAAACTGGAACAAATTCAGAGAAGGGCAACAAGGATGATCAGGGTACTGGAAAATAAGCCCTATGTGGAAAGACTGAAATAACTGGGCACGTTTAGCCTTGAGAAAAGAAGTCTGAGATATGATAGCACTTTTCAAATACTTGAAAGATAGTCATACAGAGAAGAGGCAGGATCTGTTCTCAATTATCCCAGAGTGCATGACATGTAATAATGGGCTCAAGTTACAGGAAGCCAGATTTAGGCTGAATATTAGGAAAAAAAATCTTCTCAATTGTTAGAGCAGTACGACAATGGAACCACTTGTCTTGGGAGGTGGTGAGCACTACAACACTGGAGGCATTCAAGAGAAAACTGGACAATCATCTGTCAGCTCTGCTTTGATTTGGCTTCCTGCACTCAGCAGGAGGTTAGACTCGATAACTTTATAGGTCCATTATAATTCAATTATTCTATGATTCTATGAGGATGTCACATACGTTGTTATGGGCTTAACATTTAAATCCTGCCATAATCTTCTTGGAATTTCTTTGTTTTGTTTTTTAAAAATAAATGTCTATTATTTCCTAGACAACTTAGAATATTATGAGGTGCATTCAAAAAGTATGAACACTTGACAGAGTAGAGAATGATCTGCATATATGTTATTATAAAAATGTGGATAGTATGATATGGCGATGATCACAGCTTGTTTGTCTAATACTTCCCTCCCCCAATCTCCCCCCCCCCCGCTTACATAGACTGGTAGACATCCAAATTACTATGGCCCACAATATTAATTTGTGCCAGACATGCTAGAGTACCGTGTTTCCCCGAAAATAAGACAGGGTCTTATATTAATTTTTGCTCAAAAAACGCATTAGGGCTTATTTTCAGGGGATGTTTTATTTTACAGTCATGTCATCTTCTTCTGGTTGCGGCACAATGCGGCACAATGGTGGAGGGCGGGGTTTCACTTAACTGGGGCTTATTTTTGGGGTAGGGCTTATATTACGAGCATCCTGAAAAATCATACTAGGGCTTATTTTCAGGTTAGGTCTTGTTTTCGGGGAAACAGGGTAGCACTGGAAAATAGTATGTTATTTTGACAGGGCTCAAACTGAGCATCAAATCCTTGCCAATAGCTTCAAATGATGTTGCTTTTTTGAGAAAACATTCCAGTCATTGACACATTCCTTTCTCTAGACTATAATTTGAACTTCACCACTACTCATTACAGAGTGTTTCATTTTTTTAAAATGACTGCTACATTATTCAAACGGCACAATTCTTTGCATAGCAACTGAAAGAATGGACTTGTTGAAATCAGTGAGGCTTACAGTGAAACCTTATACATTTCTACTCAAGAGAAAGTCCCATTGACCTCAGTGAGATTTACTTTGCAACAGAGAGCAGAAAACTACAGCACCACTCCTTAGCAAGTAGATTGAAGATTGCAGCCTTGATAATACTATGACATCATCCAATATCTTCAGTTTCTTTTTTTAATGTATGGCCTAAAGTGAAAATGAATTTTGGATATTCTAGCAACGTTATGTATTTTCAGCAAGATGTATTATGTGAAGCTTTTTGCATACCAAATCATTCCACCCTAGCCTCTAACAAACTCATGAACAACAAAAAGAGAAGAAAAAGTACCAATCCCTAACAGAATGCATCAGCTTGATTGACTGCATGGAAACAAAACTTCTGTGGAAGTAGTATGCCAGGGTTACTGAAGGTAAAGTTATGGTTCGTTCATCCCAAAAACTTCAGAAGTGCGCAACCTGTCTACTGTGTATTGAGGATGAGGTATGAAGGTCTTACTCATGCCTAAACATGCCCCCCAGTCTGAACGGAAAAACCCAGAAGATGTATTCAGGTGACCTGGTGTCTGTGGAGTTGTATTTGGCTTAGTATGGTTGAAGTCCAGTGTATGTTTCATGTAAGGAAAAGAGTTTGTAAGGTCCATGTCATGGACAATCATTCTTCAGAGGTTATCGGAGGACAAAGGCAGCAGGTGACTTGGCTGATAAAATTCCTTGCAACCACTGAAGTTACAGAAATGGCCTTAGCTATGTTGGTCACTAGTGACCTTGGCCAGTATTCTGTTCATGCCACTATTATGCTGGTATAAATGTACCGGGCGTTATACCTGGCAACAGGGAGCTGTGGTATGCAATTGCACAATTGGTTGTGTGTCTCCAGCACAACTGATTGTGCAGTGCACTGGCAGAAGTGCTTCAGAGAGAGCACTTCCACCTTGCCATTAGCACAACTACTGCATGTGCAACCTTAAGTTGAACACATGTAGTTGCACAACAGGATTTTGGCCATTGTGATTCAGTGTCCTCTTCTTTAGGTTTCTGGTAGGTGAGTAAAACTTTCATCATAATTCCTTGGTTACCAGTCAAAAATGGATGGTGTCAATAGTGCTGTTTTCTGGTATTTGTGTGCCTGGTGTATATGTTGTGACCTCACCTGTGAGGAATCCAAATGCTATGCTAATGCAGTTTTCAGCACAGGCCTGTTACCTCATGTCCCTATAATTGTGGCCAATATTCTCTATTGCCCCATTTTGTTGTATCTCCTGTATGAGAGGCTTCAAAGCAGTAGCTCCTATGCTTCCTAGATAGGGAACAGGTGAAAGACCCATTCATTTGGAAAATCACAATGAGTTTTGTTGCACAAGGAGTTCTAAAGACTAACAAGATTCATGTGGCATAAGCTTTTGCAGATTGCAACCCACTACATGTTGCATCTGAAGATGTGGGCTGCAGTCTGTTTGTCCCAAATAAATGTTTTAATATTTAAGGAACCACAAAATCCTTTGCTGATTTTGTTGTATCCTTGGACAGACAAGGACAGACAAATACAAGAATATGCGATACCTTTATAGGCCACTAATAAAAAAAAACCATACACTATGCGAGGTTTCATGGATAAATCCCACTTCTTAACAGAAAGGACCAAAAGTCCAAATGTTTGTGGCAAGATGGGATTTGCCAGGAGGTTATTCTTAGATATAAAGTTCTTGGCAAGATGAATTTTACCAGGTACCTCTGTCTTAGATGAGGTAGGAAGTTGTTTTAAAGTGACAGGTTGGATTTCACACTACAATTCTCCAGACAAAAGGGCCCAGGCTATGCATGCACATACACACTTCCTCTACATTTGCCTCTTCTTTGAAACAGACATGTTTCTGCTGGTCAGGAAAGCAGGAGTGGGGCAGAAAACCCATGTCCTTCATCTGGGAATTGGGGTATAATTTGCAATTCTGATTCAAAGATCTGTTGGTTCTAGTAGCTTAGAAGGAGCAGAAACTTCTTGTGCCAGCACAACTGCCCTTACAGTGGAACAGCCCCTGTGTGCTGGCTGATCTCAGATCTGCCAGTGCAATGGCTGTGCTGGTTGAGATAAACCAATAGAAGAGTCAGAGAAAGGCAGGGCAGGGGAGGAGTGGAAGAGGTGTGGCATTATGCCAGATCCAACCCATGCTTAGCTCAGATTCACAGCTTGTATGCTGGCAGAAAATAAGACCAAGGTCAAAGTAGTATTAAGTAATTTCCCACATTCCTAGGCTGGGATGGGTTTGGCTTCAGCACGGTCTCTGCCAGTTTAGTGTCAGCTCAGCCAGCCATCAGCCACCTTGGCTAGTTAGGATTGTGGCCTCTGTTTCTCACGAAGGTCGTGTGTATTTGTCTTGCAGCACTTTTCTTGAATGCTTGATTACGTCTGTGTTGTATGTGTTCTTCTTCTGGGTCTAAACTGGTCTTTTTATATTGCTTTTGTTTTGGTATAAGAGTAAATCTGGATGTTTGAGAAAACACGTTCTGCACCAGATTTTAGTGTCTTATGGTAGCATAAGCTATTTTGTATGTTCTCCACCTTTTCCATCCACTTTTTCACTTTATCCTTCATATCTTTTTTCTTAGACAAAAAAATACCCCAGTTGTTTCATTCCTGAATTAATACCGTCTAAGAAGTGAGAGGTCACTGCATTTTCTCTTTCCCTGGCCTGACCCTCATACCCATTTCACCAGTAAACTAGGGAGAGATATTGGTTGGCACTATACTCCTCCCATTCCAAATTGCTCCACATTGAAATGTGGCTGCCTTTCCAAACAAGAAAGAATGATTATGAAGCTAAGTATTGGCTTTCTGTGTTACAGATTACATGCATCATGACAACTATAATTCTGTGTAATGTATAGAGCTAGTAGAAAAAGATTATGGCTGAAATCCTGTTATGCAGCTACAGCTACAGCTACATAAGGATGATGACATCATCAACTGCTGTATTTTTGGAAATAAAAATTTTCCTATTCCACTAAATAGGGAAGATGCTTTAATTTCTGAAAATCACTCCCATGGGGAGGATTTTACTTGTGGTCCCACAGCCCCCAGTGGCTTCTTCATGATGAAAGGGATCCCAATGGTGCCTCAGGACCTCCAGCCAGGGGAATTTTTCTGAAAAATTGTCATAGCTGATGATATCAGCCTTATATGTGGTGTAAATATAGCAACAGGATTTCAGCCAATGAATTGCAGAGGTTGATTTTTCAGGAAACCTCCAACTAATTTTTAATACTCCAGTAAAAAATTCTCAGAGTAATTTCATATTTGGATCTGAACTAAGGCCAATCATTCTGGTGAAAGGACTACTGCAAGGGTAACACTTGAAATAGAGATAGCATTTGGTGTGGGCTCCATACAAATGAATCAAACAATATGCAGTAAATTTCATGGACAGTTAAGTTTTAGTTCTGGTGGCATAAATCACAGGTGAGATCATATTATGGATTGCTATACAGGGAAACTGATGAAACAGGAAAACAAAGTCTGATCTTGTTGTGAATCACTGAGCTTCAGTAGAGTGGGAAGCAGAAGAATGAGATAAAGAATGGCAGGAGAAAAAAAAAACCAGCTTTAACTTCTTTCTGAAAATAAAGACATATGTAGAAGCTGTGAAACCACCTTTTGGACCCACCTAAATATCCAGAGCCTGCAAGAGAATGAAATTAATCTATCAGAGTTCTACAACTGTAGCCAAGCATGCCATAGTATTAAACTCTCTCTCTCTCTCTGTGTCACACACACACATACATGAACGGGATACATTTGGTTACAGAAATAGGTGTTACAGTTTAGATCACCTTCTTGTACTGTATGAAATTGAGATCAAGCCATTTAATTCCTTTATTGTGGAACAATAAATTGTAAAAATATAATAATAGTTTTAAATAAATAAATTGGGTGCCACAGTTGCAAATGATGAATATCTTAAATAAAAATGGGGAAACAGATATACTTGTTCTTCATTTTGCCACGATGGATCAGCTTTTGAGTATGTTCACATGCTTTACGTGGTTTAGTTATCAGATTAATAGTCTAATGCCCTTGTTTGTTATAGATAATACAAACTGAAACTGGTAGGACTACAAGTAGTTTACTGTCTGTTTTGGTTTTGGTAAGTTACTGTACTTATTATTACTATTACTACTACTACATCACATTTCTACTCTGCCTTTCCTCTACTAGTTAAAGCTAAAATTGGGCTACAATCAGCCTAAAACAGGTATATGCAGCATAAACAAATAAAACACAAATTCAATGAAAAATCCTTAAAATTAAATGAAGTGAAGTATCACCATCTACGTGCTGAAATCTATGAACAGTTAAAATAATCACAGTAAAACTAAATTAACCAATACTATACACTAGTATAAAAAGATACATCTTCTCACCCTTCCTAAAAGCACTGAAAGTGGAAACTCATTGCACCTCTGAGGGGATTACATTGTACAGTCTGGATTATTAGGTCTCTGGCTGTGGAGCCAGAGGTTAAGAGTTCAATTCCCCACTATGCCTCCTTGACAGCGTCCCTTCCCGTTCTAAAACTATCTAAGATTATTATGTGAGACAAAGTCCTCTACTCTATGCCTATTATGTGGGCCTCTATGATTGTTGGTAATCTCAACAGAACCTTTCTTGAAGATCTTACATTTAGTCAGGTTCATACTAAGACAAGCCGTCCATTAGATAGCCAGACCTCAAGCTACAGCTTTGAAGGTTAAAACCAACACCTTGAATTGGGCCTGACAAGCAACTGGGAACCAATGTAGGTCTTTCAGCATTGGGGTCATGTGATCTCTATACCATGCATGAATTAGCAGCTTAGCTGTCACATATTGCACCAACTGAAGATCCCAGACTCTCTTCAAGGATAGGGTTGATGCTATTCTTTGCAATCGAGGCATTTAAGAGACATATTTTTAGGCTGGAAGATCCACTTTTATTGTCACCTTCTTTGGTTAGTTTGCAACCTAAAAAAGATGAAAAGACAATGAACTGCCTTCCTTTCCCTATAACAGCCAGGCTGTAATGGAAGCCATAGCTAAGAGTATATTTTAAAAAACTTCCAGAGACTCTCACTTTTCTGTCGTTTCATGGTTCTTGGAAGTTGTGTACATGAGGTGCATACTCTACTGGTTTCTATCAAGCGTATAAGCTTTGAGTATAGCCCCAGCATCAAATTATGTGTCTGCCATCAAAGGCGCAGCCTTACTGAGCTACAGAGAGGCCCATCACCAGAAGGTGGGCCAGCAGGCAGTGAAGTAGTTTCAGCAATTTTACAAACAATGTCAGTGCAGAATAATTGCAATCTGCTTCAGTATGAGGAGGACTGGCACTTATGAACTCTTCAAGGTACATTATCAAATCAATGTATCAAAACTACAGCTCACCACTAATATCATAGCTGAATTCTGCATATACCTGCAGGTATGAACAGGTGGCTAGTGATGGTCTAGAAACAGAACAAGAAACAGGAAGAGAGCTTTTCCATTGTGGCACAGCAGCTGCAAAATTGCTTCCTTTCAGATATTAGGTTGACAGACTCTCTTTTAAGGTTTAGGTGAGATACCTCAAAAACATGGTGAAATTGAAAGTAAGTTTAAATTCTGTCTCCCTCCTTTTGGTGCTGAGTTGTTTTATCATGCTTTTAATTCTGTATGCAATTGATACTTCTGGGCATATATATAAACAAACAAACATATTCATGAAATATGAGCAAGTGGCTCCAGTGCATTGGCACAGTTGTGAGAATAAGCCTACATTGTGGCATTCATAGATTACAAACTTCTTGTTGTCTCAGGCTGCCCAAAGAATCTTTGGTATTATAACTTCTGAAAGACTAGGCTTTCCTGCTAGGCAGTTTAAGTTTGAAAAATAGATACAGTGCATAAAGGGGCTTTGTCAGTTTAGAGATACAAAACCTGGACCTTTTTGCAGTGAACAGAAGTAGTGTGGTATAGAGATTGAAGTATGGAGAACTGCTTCCAGGACATCTGAAATCCAATAGGAACCACAGACTGGAAAAGATACTGTTTTGGATAACTGCCAGATGTCATTCTATCCAGGTGGGCTTTTCAGAGTTATAACTTTTCTTAGCTCTGCTGGGGTCATTATTCAAATAGACTATCGCAATGGTTCCCAACCTTGGGTCCCTAGACGTTCTTAGACTACAACTCCCAGAAATCCTGGCCAGCACAGCTAGTGGTGAAGGCTTATGGGCATTGTAGTCCAGGAATACCTGGGAACTCAAGGTTGGGAACCATTAGACTATCATAACAAACATTTTATATCCAGTTGTTCATGGCTCCATTGCCCCATTTGCCCAGAATTGGTGACAAAAGTTTCCTAACTTTGGTTCACAGAAACTAAAATGGCAGCACATGATTGGAAAAAATGCGCATGTGACAGTAGATATTTCAGAACATGCATTTGCCAAATTTTGGACTCCAATGAAAAAAGAACAACCAATCAATTATCAAATTCATCATTGTATTTTACAGTCATTGTGCAGTGCATGTGGAGGTATGGCATTTGGTTTTCTTTCTAGCTTTGAACAACCTTTTTAAATTTGATATCCTCCCAAAACCCACTTCTGTGCTAAAAGAAATCTTGTCATACGATTCTGTATGCACTGGGATGTGGAAGTGAGCCCACTCAAGAGGCTTTTCTTTTTTAAAAATATTATTGACTCTTTATTCTTTTCTGTCCCAAGGGCTCAGGGTAGGTTACCAGCTATTCTTCCTATCTTGGCTTTTCAGCTGAATTCAGTCCTTGCATCCATTAATGCAGTCAGGCTGCAATAACAAAACAGTGTTGTGAATTTCTAATTTACCAGTTCAGCAGTGCAGACTTCATGAACCCAACGTCTTCTGAAGTAATGGAGTGGAATTCAGAGATGATTCTATCTCCTATATTTTCTCTCACTGTATTTCTCTAACTCTGTGATACGTGAGTGTGTGTGTATGTACAACCACACACCCATGGCCATGAAAACCCAGCTCAAACAAAGTGTTGCACTTCTGAAAAGTGGTCAGCCTCATTATAGATACACAGGTTCTTATCTGCTTCCCCACAAACACTCTATAAGCAGTCAAAAACCAAGTATTGTCAGAGTAGGATAAGAAAATTTGAGACTCCTGTGGCTACTGCTAGTCCATTCCACAACTCACATCACCAAAAGCCTGAGAAATATAAGCTACTGCTCTTGCTGGTATGAGAAAACACTGTGCTTGTGCTACACCCACTGTGTTGAGGGGAATATTGTGTACTTCCCTCCTGTGTTCTTCCTTTTCCTCCTCCTCTCCAGTTGAAACAGCTACCATAGAGGGTTCAGAAGTAAAGTTACTTGCTGTTAGTGCCTTGGAGTTAGCCAAGCTATTATGTGGGCTACATCTACATTTTGCACACCTTCTCATTCCATTGCTTCTGCTCTTCTACCTCCAAAGCATGTTGTGGCATTGTAGCACTCACATACCAGCCTTTTGTATCAGCATGTTTCTTTCACTTTAGCCCTCTTTGCTTAACAAATGCATGATCAGTGAAAGCATGAATGGTAGAGGGTAGGAGGCTTTGCTCCCAACCTCGCTGCATTCAGCTAAGGTTGTGCATAGAACCCTAGGGGTTCATGTATATCTCTGTGCAGTAGACTTTGTACGATGGGGAACACTGTCTTCTATCACTGCACAGACACAAAGTGTACAGAGTTCTGTGCACACACTTTCAGCTGACCAAGATATCTATATCTTGATATCAAACTCTGGAACTATTGCATCTACATTAGTGGTCTCCAACCTTTTTCGCACTGGTTTAAGACTGGTTTAGCGTGTGGGTGGGGGGCAGGGGGGCATCTGTGCGTGTGTGGGCAGGGCGTCCATGCATCCATGCGTGCATGGGTAAGGTGTCTGTGCATGTGTGGGTGGGGCCTCCGTATGTCTGTGCGTCCGTGGGCGTGCGTCCATGCGTGCATGTGGGAGGGACCTACGTGCGTCTGTGCGTGGGGGTGGCATGCATCCAGCAGGGGGAGATCTGTCTCTGCAGCCCAGTCCTGCCAAGGCCACGGCCTGGTACAGGGCCATGGACCGGGGGTTGGGGACCCCTGATCTACATGGAACAATGCAGTAGCAGTGACCTGTGTGCCCCATTATCATGACTCGTTTGGAACTCCAACAGTTCATATGAATGTTACCTTAGTCTCTTTGACTTTCAGATCTTAAACTGCTGGAGCCTAATATGATCTGTACACTGTATTCCAGCATACCACCCTCTTGGTAGTTCCACCTCCATGATAATAGCAAAAGACATTTTTAAGAACACCCAATATGAATATGTTCTTTTTCATTGCATTCATTGCATGAGGGTCTGATCTATCCCCAGGTAGAGGGCACATGTTGAGTGGGGCTGAAAACCTCACTTACATCTGAAACCTCTCCCAGCTTTCAGGTGTAACTCCTGAATTAGGCTTATGATGTCAATATTTCCAAAATAAGGAAGGCCTTTTTAACAAACGGATGGTGGTATCTCCAATCTTTCACTCCTAATCATGTAGTGTCTCATGTAATCATGTCGTAGTGAGGCACTACATGACTAGGATTGAAAACAAATATAACTGGTGACAAGAAAGGAATCTCTTTTCCCCCTTCAGATCCTTGTTCTCTTTTGAAAATTCAAACTTCAGATAATTTAATTTAATTTATTTACAAAGCAAACTTTCTATCAAACCTACAAGGTTATACAGAAGTAGTATCAATATTCTCAAGTGCTTGTCAGACTCCAGAAATGATAATAGCACTTTGCCACTCGGCTATTATCCAATCCCACTCATAGTCTGGCCTTCAACCTCATCATTTATCTGCTTGGGCACCTGATTATTAGTCCATAAACCAATCAAAGAGGGCTCTTAATGCTTTAAATAAGTACATCTAATTAGTAACATATTTTGGAGTATTATATCAAGAGGTCTTTGGTGCCAAGTTAAAAAATTGCTAGTATGAATGAGACAGTTGCACCTCTATAATTAAAGCCAAGGGGATCTATAACATGATGTCATTTTCAGTTTCCTAATGATTTATTGCACTATTAAATTCATTATTATATAATTACAGTTACCTGGTTATTAGTGTGAATTACATGATCAAATCCTAGAGGAGAGAATGAAAGAAGAGTCTGCAGCTCTCCCTAGGCAATTTCTAAGATGTCAACGGGAATGTTAGGTAAACTTTCATATAGGCTTGTGATGTTACTGAATTGGCCAGATTTTACCTGGAGCCTAGGCATGCCATCCAGTGCCTGTTTAGACCTCCAGCTGGCCTGGATCTCAAGCTTCTACTTATTTATTTATGTTTAAAATAAAGTTCTAGCTCTTATAGAAGCTAGGACAGAAAGCAAAACATTCAGGCACCATTTGGCCAATTGTTTTGTAAGAAATGGGTCTCACAATGTGATTAGACAATGAATGAAGTCATTAATAATTCTATAGGGTCTTACAGATGCATTAATTAAAGTCTCATTCACTCCTAACTGTTGCAATTGTGGGAAAGCTTGGCCTTAGCTGGTTAAATGTGCTTTTGGAAAAAATGTGAGACTTACATTTGTAAAATAAATGTAAAAATTAAATAAATAAACCTGCGTGGGTTGCCCTCTTAAGCTCCTTGGAAGAAGGACGTGATACATTACAAATGTCATAAATATATTAAAACAAATGAGTAGTTTTCATAAATTATTCTTTATGTATTTTAGTACAGCTCTCACTGAATCATCTCATCCATGATTGGATTATTTTTATTAATGAAAGACTTAATAACAACAGATAAGATGAGATCAAGATTTGATAGAGTTTTTGAGCGTTAATAAGGCCAAACTAGTTGATATGTCAGCACAAAGCTTTGAAGAAAAATTGTAATCACAAAAACAGTGCTCAGTTCTAAACTAAAAACAGAGGCCACAATGCTATACATGCTTACTTTGCTTACTTGTGAGTAAATTTAACTGTGCCAGTCTGCAATCTTATATATGCAACACAGGAAGTCATGGGTATAGGCTAGAGATGGCATGAACCAGAAAAAACAATGAACTGGACTGGTTCCTGCTCCTGTTCATGACCTGATTCGGGGATCACTGGCAACCAGCTGGTCAGGGGGCACATGGCAGAAGCAGCCACCCTCCTCCTCTAGACAGCTTTTCCCTACTGCTGCCATCACCTCCCTGGGCCACCTGGGGAGGCCGACATGATGGCGTTGGTGGCAGGTAGGCCAGGCAATAGTGACAGGGGTGGGCAGAGAAGGGCCTGAACCACCACGAACCTCAAACCAGTTCATTTTCCAGGTGGTTTGTGGTAGTTTGTTGTTTGTGGTTAGCCATGAACCACAAACCATCACGAACCACCATTTTTCTGGTCTGTGCCCATCTCTGGTATAAGCATGTGGGCATGTTATAAGGGTTAGCTGAGTTTTTGCTTGTTTTTGTGCATTCTTTATAATTCTGCATGTTATTTTTGTATATTTTTTGGCCACAATGGGAACCATTTTAATTTATTATTTATGTAAAATATTTTTACCCCGCCTTTCTCCTTAGAAGAGGACCGAAGGTGGCTTACAGTATTTAAAGACAATATTTAAGAACATAACAATGAGTATACAAAGGTGGCATACAGCATTAAAAGGCAGTATTTAAAGCTAAAAACACTAAGTATAGAAATATTAAAAAGTACCAAACAAAAACACAGCTCTTAGAAATGGGAAACACAAGCAATACTAAAAGTATTTAAGTCAAAAGGGGGATAGGAATTTAATTAAAAACAATGACTGATATATATTTGCATAATAAAAATGTGGCTATTAACATCCAAACTTTTCATTTCGCTAATTTGGCTATAAGATCTATGCACACATATTTGGGAATAAATCTCTGTAACAAACCAACATTCTCCTTACACCCTCCTTTATTATCACCATCTTTATCTGTCAGTAGAGAGCTTGTGCAGATATGTCACCATTCCTCTGACTCACTCCACAATGTCAGTGTTTCCTGTCTCTAATGCTATTGGTAGGTCAGTTTGAATTTCTTTATCTGGGAGTTGTCCAGCCACAAAGACATATTTTCAAGCTTTGGAGATTCTCCTTTGGTTCAGTTACCTGGTGAAGATTGAAGATAAGCATCAGCCTTGGCACCCAAGTATAGAGGGGCCTTATAATCTTTCAAAACCTCTGAGTGACTTGAGATTTTAGTTAGCTAATGTTTGTGTTCCTTTTCACTTTAAAAACAACAAATTTCTTTTTCAACTTCTCTCTGCTTGGTTCCCCATTGATTTTGGACCTCTCTACCTGTCTAGGAAGTTGGTTGTCTTCATGTGTTCGTCCTCTTAACAGAAACATACAAATCTGAGTATGGAGTTTAAAAGAAGGTCCAGAAATACAAATCTGCCCTTCTCCACATATAATGGTCAATCTATATTCTCCAATGCAAGTTGTTGTCTTGATAGCAGAACTACATTGGAGCAATACAGATAAAGGTTATCTTCCAGTTAGCCCTGCTTTAAATTACTGCAAGTGCAGATAGGCAAGTTTGTCACAGCTTCATTGGTCAGTAGCCTTTAGAGCATCTACTGGTTGCCACCAGTGTTGCAATGGGGGATCATGGTGCTTCTGCAAGGCTTATTTCATGGAGATCACCACCTATTTATATCAGGCAAAAATAAAAGAAAATAAATAAATAAAGAAGACAAAAGTGTTGTGGCACCTTAAAGACTAATTGCCATCTTTTAATGTGAGCTTTCATGGACAAGTCCACTTCCTCAAACAACCGATGGATGGATGGATGGATGGATGGATGGATGGATGGATGGATGGATGGATGGATGGATGGATCTGATTTGTGTACCGAATTAGCACAAGCACTACTCTGGGCAATTTACAAGATTAAAATTTAAAACCCTTTAAAAATTCCCAGTAACAAAAAATACATTAAAAATAATATGACAACACAGAGACAGCAATTAAATCACAAATAAAAATAACTCTTTAAATTCTGGAATTAATAGACAAAATTAACAGTGTCCAGGATATTCAATTATTAAATGCAGCTTTCTAAAGATAAGGAAGGAAATAGGCTGGCATATCTCTGTGGGCATCTTGTTCCAGAGATTAGAGGCCACACTGAAAAGGGACAATTTCTTGTATTCACCTTTTTGGCTTTCCTCAGTGTGGCCACTTTTAACATCATGGATTGAGAGGAGCAGGTGGAATGGGCAGGTGATTTCTGGGAGAGACATTCTGACAAGTATCAAGGTCCTAAACTGTTAAGGGCTTTATAGATCATGACCAGCATCTCGAATTGAGCATAGACTATGACAGGGAGCCAATGAAGATGTGCCAAGAGTGGGGATGTATGATCAAATTTACTAGTCCAGATAATCAATCTGGTCACTGCAGTTTGGACAGGCTGAAGTTTCTTAACTGTTTTCAAGGGCAGCCCTACATAGAGAGCATTACAGTACACTATCTTTGAAATCATCAACATGTGAGCCACTGTTGTTAGGCATTTCTTATCCAGGTAGAGGCACAACTAGTAAATCAACTGAAGTCAATAGAAGGCACTCTTGGCCACAACAAATATTTGACCCTCCACTTATGCAATGGCAATGCATGACTAAATGGTATAATCCCATATTACTAGGCTGCTGGGACTTTCTGTTCACCAGAAGCTCATAGAATCATAGAATAATTGAGTTGGGAGGGGCCTATACAGCCATCAAATCCAACCCCCTGCTCAATGCAGAAATCCAAGCTCAATAGGATACTGGCCATTGCCCTTTATGGGAACATCCACTGAACGCATATGCTTGTAATTGTGTTAAGGGAAGATCTGGAAGATCAAAATGAGGTTTGACAATTTAAGCCAAATGTGGTCTACTCATCCTGGGCTGTATCTACATTCAGAGCACATGTATGTCCCTGAAATGTTAGATCTGTGAACTTTGTTTCAAGAATTCTGACCAAATGTGGAGTCAGAAATCACTACAGTTAGACGTCCTTTTATTCAGTTTATTTAGAATGGCCCCAAATCCTTTTAGGTACACAATGCTTTTGGCATGGCTCAGGTTTGTGGTCCATGTTTTTAGTCTCATTCTGCTTTGCGTTCTGCACTTCTGTGTCTCTACCTGGAGAGTAGGTCTTTGGTACACACAGAGCTAAATGCCTCTGTGAGAAATGTATTGGACAGAATGCTCTTTATACCTCCTACCTGTGCAACAATCCTTTGTGCAAGTGGTTGGGCTCTTTTGAAGCTTGTAAAAGGAGGTATCCATAACCTCCTTCCCTGAGCCTAAGCCCCAGTTTGTTCAAATGGAGCACTCTACCTTCCATACCAGCATGGCAAAAGTAATACAAAGCCCTGTGGGTGGAGTATTAAGCTGCCTGACAGAAACAGGATTCTGACCACTGAAGTCTGGAGTTTGACTCTGAGTAGGTTACACAAAGAAAATCAGTAAGGAGAATAGTGGGAAGAAATTGCTTTCCATCTAGACGCAGTGGCCAAAATCCTTTTTGTATAATTTTGCATAGCGGAAACTGATAACATCATCAGCTCATGCTGCTAAAATTTATTTTAAATTAATTAAATGCTTCCTATCCCCCTGTTTCAAATTTGGAGGCTCCGTAAGGCTCCCTTTTGCCCTGGGAAGCCTTTGGGAGCCTCAGGATTTGGGGCAGGGAACCTTTAATTGCCAAAAATCGCCACCAGATCACTGCCACTGGCCCTGATTTCAGAAGTAGTGATCTGGTGGTGACTTTTGGCAATTTAACCCTCTATCCCAAGGTTCTGAAAGTCTTCCCCAGAGCAAAATGGTGCCCTACGGAGCCTCAGAATCTAAAACAGGGGCATAATAAGCATTCAGTTAATTTAAAATAAATTTTACTGGTGTGGATGACTGGATAATTGATTACATTTTCAGCTTCCACCATGCAAAGTTACGCAAGCAAGATTTGGGCCAGGAAAATGTACCATACAAAACAGGAACAAGTGTTGCCGAAAAGAGGATTTAAATTATTACTAACAATAAATTGCCAGAACTATTAGCAAGTGCAGGAATGGGAAAGAAATAATAAAAAAAGATGCTATCACTGGAAAGGGATATACAAATAAATACAGAATTTCTAGAACTCAGTTAACAATGTGATACATTTGAGCATCACCAAGCTTTGTGATTTTTTTCATATCCTTTTGTGAGTTCTATTGCTTCCATTCTTATTGTTTTCTTTGATTCTCAATATAAGAGATATAAAAAAATCCTGTACCTTTCTCTTGTTTGTATACGTTTTATTGTTTTTGCATTGATTTCCTGTTTGCTTTTCTTTCCTAAGCCATCTTGCCAAAATTACTTCTTTGCAGATACTGAATTTCCAAAGTAGGCACACTTATGGCAGATGATACAGGCAAAGTGTGTGACAGCACACAATGCAACCACAAAGAAATAAAAAGTAATGCATATGTCCATACCAAGCACACTTTGAGAATGATATACCTTGACAGGCCACTGAGAAGGACACATCTTTAATTTGTTCTAAACTAGTTTAAATGTGTTCTAAATACACAAAACTTTGCAGCTGGTATAGGTCCAGTAGATTGGTTATTGGTATTTGCTGACAGAAGTTGATTAAATGTAATGTCTTCTTGAGAAAGGAGCTGGGCTTGTGGCCATGATTATTCAGGACTTTTAAAAGTTACTACACAGAGTTAGAACTCCCTCAATTGTCCAATCAGCATGGTCTGTGGTCAAAAATTTGTAGAAATTTTACTCAAGACCCTCACTCTCCAATTGTCCAAACTTTGTAAGTATTACAATGGTTCTGTACTGTGCTATTTGTGAATATCATACTTTTGCCATGCATATTGTTGCTGCACAAATTTAAGAGTTCACTACAGGGATTCCTCTTCTAACCCAAATGTGTTAAGAGAATCAGAGACTTGTCTTAGTCCCATTGCTGTCGTTCACATTCATTTCTCTATTTTATGTTAATATTATTGTCCAGCAGAGTTGGTAGGTAAATAAATGAAAACTGCAGAGTTATAAAAATGAGTGTACAGATAAATACTCTGGCAAGATCATGACTGGATGGACAGATTGGCAGATGTTTGCATTTTCATGGGGAGCCCAGAAATGTGGGTGGAGAACACTATGCTAATACCATTTTGCATGTCCCCACATGGTTACCCTCACTTTAAGAGTTATACTGTACCACTGCCCACAGTCCTAATGTTCCCCGCCTGGTTCACTCCACTGATATTTGTGCATTCAGCAAAGATCTGAAGGACAAACTGAACTGTATTGTATGCTATCAGGTATCAATGTTGGTATAGCTGACATCCCAATTGTACCATGGGATGTCAGCTGTACTAGCACTGATACCTCATAGCATGAGTGCATTATCCCCCCCACAGAGGAGGCTAACAGGAGAACAGAGCCCTGAAAACACAAATTAGACCAACTTAGTTCTTGTGTTAATATTTAGCACTACGAGCAGCTCACTAATTAGTGGTTTCTGCATTCTGACTCATGAAGCTCAGCATTGTAAATTTCAGTTTGTAGACTTTTTAAATGGGTACAGGAAAAGTGTACACCTGTCTCTTAATTTGTCATCACAAGAATCTGAATGTTTGTGCAAAGTGGTTCTCTGGTGGGGCTTTTCACCTTTTAGAAACGTTTGAGCAGCTTGACAATACATTTTGAAAGGTGGTTTGAAGAAATGTAAAGCTGTCTAATTCACTTGGTGGGGCCTTCAAACTGGTTGTAATTGGGCACATGGGAAAAGGTATTCACAGCTTTGGACTAAAGAGACAGAGATCTCGGGAAACCAAAGGTGAAGGGAAGAACTAAGTAGTCCAGAATTACATTGTGAATTGTGAATTAAAAAAGAGAAACTAAGATTCACAAGAGATATGAATTTCTGGAAGAAGCATTTCATAACACATCTCAAAAATCACTCTATCACTCCTACTTTTGGGTATACCCACTGCTACAAACATTTTGACATCATGATTGCAATTTTGGGGAAAACATAGAAAGAAGGGAAGGAGGTTATGGATACCTCTTTTTAACAAAATCCACAGTAATGGCTTTCTCTTGTAGTCAAAGTAATTTCTGACCAGATCATGCTTGCATAGACTTTTAAAGAAGAAGCTGAAGTAGCCATCACAAAGGATAGGTAGGACAGTCTTTTTCTGCCTCCATCCTGTTATTTCAGCTAATTACTTGTTAAAACAAGGGTTTAGTCTTAGTGCATATATCCTCACAAATGCATGCATAGAACCTATGAGCTTTCTTGCACGTGAGTACGCTTGGGATTTGGATCAATGTTGTACTTAGAATTTGCATAAAAATGTAACTTACTGAATGCTGAAAATATAAAACAAATAAAAGTTTACTAATTAGATTGCTTTTAATGTCCACAACTCTCTTCTGTCCAATATTTAACAAGCTTTTTTTTAATAGTTAAGAGATATCTAGTAGGGTGAAAGACAAATAATAGTGTAGTTTCTTCCCTAATGTTCAAAAGCTTAAAGTCTTTGTATATAAGCTGTGCTTTTACTTTCAACCATCTGGAATAAAATACAGCTTTACCTTAATTATTGTGTAAAATTGTCACATTTCTGCAGAACTGTGTTTTGAACATAGAATAAGTGGCCTGTGATGCTTAGCACTCTTGGTTAAAATCTAATTTTTGTGGTTCCAAGAAAAATGCTGTGACCTGTGTGCTACATTGACTGAGTTATCTAAACAGTAAGTCTGCTACCTAAAGGTTTTTAAAGACTTGTGAAAAAGGTGACAAATGTTTTATGGCTTCCAATCAACAACAGAAATGAAATCAAATTACTGGGTGCCTTATACTGCCAAAAACAAATCAGAGATATGAGTTTACAGTGGCTAAACTAGCATTAGATTATAATAATTTTGGCTGCTTTCCTCACACAACTTACTCCAGGGTTGTTATGTTGTCTTTAATGGAAGCCATCCAAGGTACAGTATTCCAATGAGACTGAACTTTTCATAAATATTCCATATTTACCATGTACAAGCAGAATTCCAAATTCAGAAGTTCTAACTTTGCCATATGATGCCCGGTGCGCTGATGAGCTCTTCAGCAGCGCGGGCCGCCATTATCCCATTCCCGAGATGACGCAAGACATTAGATCTCGCAGAGAGAATTGAGAAGATGGGGGTGGAGAGAGTATTTAAGTCAAGACTCCTCCTACCTTCGGCCTCTTCCTTTTCACCAGTCAGAGAAGGAGGACGGGTGCTGCAGCTGGAGCTTGAATTTCTCTGCGTCACTTGCGAGCAGTCGCCATTTTGGACGGGACATAGGCACCCCTCCACGGTTGGCTTGTCAGGCCTCAGCTCGGGCTTCATAGGGCTGATAGCCTGACAAAATCTTGATTTACTTAAAAAGAATAAATTAATAAATAAAGAGAAGAAGAGGAAAGGCAGGAAAGGAGCGGTGGAGGGGGTGTGGCACAGCCATTAAGCCGGGCTTGCACCAAGTTTTCAAGCAAGAGTAGGAGTAGAAGCTTCCTGGATAATCAGTTAATAATAATAATAATAATAATAATAATAATAATAATAATAATAATAATAATGATGATGATGATGATGATGATGATGATGATGATGATGATGATGATGATAATAATGAAGAGAGAGAGAGAGAGAAAGGGAAACATCAGGATAAGAGAATATTAGGAGGCTTTTATTTAAAGGAAGCAGGCGCTTGCGGGAGTGGGCATCTGCCCCCCCTCCACCCCCTCCCTATTTATAATAGTAAAGTGAGTTAATTACTTTAGTGTAGCAATAATTCATTAACGTTTAATATTGTGGGTTTCATTTAACTGTATACTTCCTGGTTAGTGTTTTAATTTGGAGTGGGGGTTGTTTTGTGCCTTTGTTAAGCTCTTTAATTAAGTGGTTGATAGTTTGGTTGTTAGATAAACTGCCTTATTTAAACATTAATTAGATAATTCATTACAAGGACAAATTTAATTAATTGGCTGTTTGTTAGCTTGGGTTACTACTTAATCAGCTTGAATTTTAAACATCACATAATTCATTATAGTGCAAATTTTAATTATATTTAAATATTTACATAGAATAGAATAAATAGAGTTGGATTGCTGGATTTTTAATTCAGCTGTTGAGTAGTCATAGATTGTTAACGGTTGTTATATTGGGGTAATTGGACTGGAAATTGATAAGGTAGTTTCTGCCACTGGGGGGTGTGTGTGTGCTAGATTTCTTACTCCTGGGACTGCATGGGCAGTAGTTAAGCTCTCAGTTTCAGTAGTCAAGCCTATAAAGCATTTTATAAATAGAAGCGTTTTATATAATTATATTATATATTGTGTGGCATTCTGGTAAGTTTTTTATAGTAGGGGGATACAGGTCTACGGTGCTTGAGTACGTAGTGCCCAGGTTATGAATTGGGAGCCGGGATGACCTCCAGGAAGGGACAGGGGAACAAGAAAGGTAAGCAGCTGGCCAGAAAGAGGGTGGCCCCCCCAAGTTTCCCCGCCTCAATCATCTTCGGATGAAGAGGCGTGGCCAATATGGCAGCAACTACAGGAAAAGATTGCGGCATTGGAGGCTGAGAGAACAACTCAACAGGCCTCGCCAGTTAGGGTGCCACAACTTCGTCGCTCCGCCAGGGATGCCAGGAGCCACAGGAAGGCTAAACTTAAGGAGCTGGCGGAAAACTTATTGTCCCGTTTTTCTGCCTTAGAGGAGGAGCATGCAGTCCTACAGTCGTCCAGACATGGGGCTGATGTTTCAGTGGTTTCGCCACAGAGCGGGGGCGAGGAAGAAGAGCAAGGTATTAGATCATCAAAACCGGGAAGGCCTGCCACTGTGAGGCAGAGACGCCATGAGGAGGTACAGGAAGCCATCTGTGTGGAAGACAGCGAGCCATCAACATCAGATGTCACGCGATGCCAGCTTGGCCTTGGCCAATTAGTGGCCAGTTCAGCACGCCAGTTCATGCGGTACCTGGCATGCAGGTTCTGGGTGCTGCTGGTACCCAATGGTTGAGTGCTAGTACCCTGGTAGCTAGTTGGGCTGCCCTGTATGCACAAGGGTTTTCCCCACATTTCTAGGTCCAGCGGCTGGAGTAGGTGTTTGGCCATATCCGTCAGTTCCGGATACAGGCTATAACACAGTGCCCTTGAATGCATTGCCTTTTGGGGATCATGCCATGCCTTTGGGAGCCCACCTTACACTGGCGACAAAGGAAAAGAATTGAAAAGGAAAATATGTGGACCTTTTTGAACTTCTTAATAGAAAAGTAGATAAGAAAGAAGTTGATAAGGAAGACGATAGGGAGAAGGAAAGACGCAGAAGGAGTAGGCCAGACAGGACCTGTGGCAACTGGTTACCAGGTTTCTTAATTTATGCGGGGGTAATTGTGAGAGCTCAGCCCTGGAGGGCCCAGGCCCTGTTCCAGTACCTGGATTTAATTTACAGGGCATATGTAGATTTTGCGGGACAGGCGTGGTTGACATATGACGAATTGTTCCGTATGCGCAGTGCGATTCATCCAAATTTAAGATGGGATGAGCCGTTGCCAGGCCTTTGGCTGCAGGTTATGACCCTGGCCAGGCCTAACCCCAGAAAGAGTTTTGACAGCGGTCACCTTATCTGTAAACAGGGTATGAATGTGAGCTCCCGTGCCGGCACGGGGCAAGTGGTTCAACCCCGCTTGCTCTGTTGGGATTATAACGCCAAAGGCACGTGCTCACGTAAGGGGTGTCGTTTCCGACATGAGTGCACAGTGTGCGGCGGCCAGCACCCCAGTACATCCTGCTTCAGAGCTAGGGCACAAAGAAATGCCAATAAGGATTCTGGAGGTAATAAGAAGGCGTTTGGGGGAGGGGGTCCCCTAGCAAAGGGCCCCAGCCCAATTAAGTTGGAGGTATTGGAGAACTGGTTAGTGGATTATCTGCGGCCAGCAGATGCCCAGTATTTGTTAGAAGGTTTCATGTACGGTTTTAGAATACCGGCCTTAGGTGAGCGTAAGGCGTTCTTTGCGAAGAATTTAAAGTCAGTAAGAGGTATGGAAAGTATTGTTTATGATAAAATCAAAAAAGAAGTGTCCAAAGGTAGGGTTTTAGGACCTTACCAACATCCCCCTTTGGAGACCCTTCAGTATCACCCTTGGGCGTGGTACCCAAGAAGAATAGGGAGAGTACAGGCTCATTCACCATCTGTCTTACCCAGAAGGTGAGTCAGTGAATGATGCCATTCCACAGGAGATTTGCACCGTGCGCTCTACCTCTTTTGACGAAGCGGTGTGAATGGTGCGTAGGTGTGGAATGGGGCGGAGCTTGCAAAATGCGACATTAAGTCAGCGTTTCCAATTCTTATTTATTTTATTTATTTATTTTATTGGATTTCTACCCCACCCATCTAGACCAAAGGTCTACTCTGGGTGGCTGTCTTCCAGTCCATCCATTAGACTTTGACCTCTTGGGATTTTATTTTCAGGGCTCTTACTATATTGATAGGGCCCTGCCAATGGGTTGTTCTGTCTCCTGCGCTGCATTTGAGCAGTTCAGTTCATTTTTGGAGTGGAAGCTCAGATGTAGGGTAGGTTGCAGAAACACTGCCCATTATTTAGATGATTACCTTTTTTGTGGTGCTGCCAATACTGGGCAGTGCCCGTTTATCTTAGAGACGTTTCAGTCCTTGGCCTGGGAACTGGGAGTTCCCTTGGCTGAGGAAAAAACAGAAGGGCCTGGTTGCCGGAGGATAAATTAGAGGCCCTTAAGGAGCGAATCCAGCTCTGTTAAGGACTAAGAGGGTTCTCCTACAGGAGATCGTAGGCCATCTAAATTTTGCATGCAGGGTAAGAGCTCCGGGTTGCGCCTTTCTGCGATGTTTGTGCGGGGCTATGAACGGGCTTCGTCGCACTTTCCACAGGACTAGAGTGACCAGGGGTATGAAGCAGGACCTGCAAGTGTGGAACCAGTTTTTAGCAGAATTTAATGGGGTGTCATTTTGGAGGTCTGAACTGTAACTTAAGTCAGAATTTCAGGTTCAGACCGACGCGGCTGGCTCACTAGGTTTCGGAATTTATTTTAAAGGGCAATGGTGCGCTGGGCTGTGGCCTGATGAGTGGCATCAGCAAGGCATCACTAGGGATCTCACCTTTTTGGAATTTTTCCCCGATAGTAGGTGCCTTGTGGCTGTGGGCTCATGAATGGGCGAATTCTTCAGTACGCTTCTGGTGTGACAATCAGGCAGTGGTTCACATTGTGAACAACCTCACGTTACACTCAGAACGCGTTATGGCACTTGTGCGTGCATTCACGTTACGTGCCTTGAAATTTAATGTTCTGATCCAAGCAAAACACATCCTGGGTTTGGATAACAGCTTGGCCGATGCGCTATCACGCCAACAGATCACTCAGTTCAGGGAGTTAGAACCAGGAGCCAGCAAACTTCCAGAGGAACTACCAACAGCGGTCTGGCTAATTGGCGGGATGACGCCGAAAGGGCTATAGGCTTGGCCCTGCAACCGAGGACGCGGAAGGCATACCTAGCAGTGAGTACAGAGTTCCAGGAGTTTAGGAGATCGGTGGATTTGGAGTTCATCTGACCTGCTCCTGTGGAACACCTGCAACAATTTATAGTGTTCTTAAATAGGAAGGGATTAGCGCCTGGATCCATCCAAGGTAGGATGTCAGCTCTAGCCTATCATGCTAGGATCCACGGGTACCAGGATTTCACCTCCGACCTTCATATCAAGAAAATAATCGAAAGTTGAAGTAAGGAAAGGGGCCGGGTTAGGGATTCTAGAACACCAATATCCCCGGCCCTGTTGGAAAAAAATTGCCAGTTATTGCCAATCATTTGTAGGGATGCATATGAGGCTGCACTGTTTCAAGGAGCCTCTTTGTTGACATTTTTTGGCGCACTAAGGATTAGTGGGGTGGTAGAGTCAGGTAAAGGGGATGTGTCGAAATTGGCCTTACAAAGGCACAATGTAACACTAGTAGAGGATATGGTGAGGGTACACATCCGCCGATCCAAGGCGGATCAGCGAGGTAAGGGAGCAGAACTTACTTTAGGTACTTGCTCAATAGCAAACCTTTGTCCGGAAAAAGCGATAGGTACTTATTTAAATGTCAGAGGACACGGTCAAGATTATTTTTTCATACATAAGGATGGAACCCCTTTAACAAAATATCAATTTTGGAAAATCACTGATTTAGCATTAGGCAAGGCAGGTGTTCACGGTTTGAGGTTTGAAACCCATTCATTTAGAATTGGGGCGGCATAAACTGCAGCCGCTCTGGCTTATCATCCTGATGACATCAAGCGGTTGGGGCGCTGGTCATCCACCGCCGATCAAAGATATGTCCGGACACTCCCTCACGTCTAGGCAGGTGCCGGTTTTGTCTTCGCAGGTCTGCTCTTACAGGAGAGTCGGCGGCAAGTCATGATAGTTGGCCACAGCTTCGTTTTCTGGGCAGTGAGATATGCTGCTCAGTCGACGTGGGGGAGCGATTTGGGTCTTGGAGACAGAGCCCAAATTGTTTGGAGAGGGATCCGTGGACTGCTATGGAGCCAATTATGCAGAGTGGCTGCATTTGGCAGGCAACCCCCAGATGTGTTGGTTATACACCTGGGAGGCAACGATCTGGCCAAGCATGGTGGCAAGGCCTTGGTTTTGGATGTTCTGCGAGACCTCCGATGGCTGAGGGCGACGTACCCTATGACGAGTATTATCTGGTCTACGATAATCTCTCAGCTTGTTTGGCATGAGGAACGCCAGGTTCACACCTCAAGGAGGAGTGTTAATCGAGAAGTGTGTAGAGCGGTACGTGATGGCCTGGGATCAGTGATTGGTCACCGGGAGATACGCACTAAGAGGCCTGAGCTCTTTCGACTGGATGGAGTACACCTCTCCGATAGAAGTTTGGAAATATTTTTGGCTGACCTCAGGGGGGGGCTGCTTTTGGAGCTTGAGAGGCTCAATGGCGGGCATGGGCCTTAAGCATAGCTTGCCCCTATGCCGTGGCGGGTAGTGCGGATAAAATAGGTTTCAGTGAGTCCCATCACAACCACAGGTAAGATATAGCTCATCTGATCTCCCAGCACTGCGGATCGTGTGATTACAGTGCTTGGGGGAGAAGATCTGCTGGGGCCGCTCCTGGACCAACAGTCAACAAGAAGGAGGGTACTGGTAGTCCGGGGGTGGTCAAATTTGGGCTGGCCGGGTTCTCACTGTCTTCACGACTACAAGATCTTGGGGCTTGGGACTCGCCCATAGTTTGGTAGGGGTCCGTTGAGACCCCTCTGCAGAACCTGATTCTGCACTACAGCAGGACTTCCCCTTTTTCCTTTGAGGATAAATATGAATATTCAATAAAGAGTGGCCCATGTTTATTCCATAACAGTTGTCTCGTGTCTTATTCCGGGGTAAGGGGATAATGGTAATTATTACAGTACAACTTCGTCATTATCTGCTTTTTTCCAAGGAGAGCTGATCATTTCCTAGAAGAACCATGATATTATTTGCATGTTATAACAAGATTAAATATTCTGTAGTCAGATATGGTTTTCTGAAGTCCTCTAGGCATGACTGAATGTAGTGGTTGTCTGGGAAAGAGAGAGAGGGAAAGTATGAGAGCTGGGGGGGGGGGGACTCCTTTTTTTGCTGTAGGTGCCTCTCCCCAAGACTAAGGTATTTACAGTCCTTGGATCTTTAAATATCAGGTATGTGCCTTTCTTTTCTTTTTTTTTAAACACCAAGTTCCAGAATTCTCAATTGTGGAAGCTCCACATGCCAGATCCATACCTAAATTATACTCATCTGGAGAAAGGCTGGACTGGAAACCTTCATGGCCTAGTGTGGGCCGAGCTCTGGCATAGCTTCCTGTTGGAAAAAGAAGTTGCCTCACTTCTTGCTATGGGTTCCTCAATGTCTAATGATGGGCAGCTCTTTTGTTTAAGAGGATAAGGAAAGGCATTCTAACACACCTCCAGAAGTGGAACATGAAACATACACTTTTGACTTGAGGTTGCAGTTTCCATTTTGAAATATCCTTTAAGCAGAGAAGCCTGACCTGTGCATGTGGCCATGATTTTTGGAGATTATATGTTTTTTCTACAGCATCCACAACCTCCTACTTCCCAGCCTGAAGACTTATATGGGTCAAAAGTAGAGATGGGGGTATTTGTATACGAATATGAATACTCCTGCACAGGTGGCGATAATGAGAGTCCAGCCCCTATGAGCCACTCTTCAACCTGGCAGAGAGGCTTGTCATCCCGCCTCCTCCCAGGAGTGGCGAGCCGATCGCAATCTCCGGAGCCATTGGAAGGCTCCGCGGAGGTTGCAGCAGTGGCAGAATTGTGAGTGAACCATCTGGCCCCATGGGGCTGGACCCTCATTATCACCACCTCTGCGGGGGTATTCGTATAAGAATATGAATACCGCCATCTCTACTCAAAAGCTAGCTTCTTGTATGACTTTTTAGTGGTCAAATAAAGGTATCCCTTGCTCTTGCCTTTTGAGTGAAAAGTTTCTGTCAAAATGCCTCTAAAAATGTCTTAAAGTATCCTTAGAAAGAACCATTTGAAAGCAAGTAGCTTTGTGATGACTTGATGTATTACTCTATTGAAATGTAACAACGCATTACTTTACTGTTTACCCAAAAAGTAACTACCAGTAGTTATAAGTACCTTTTCTGTAACTATTTACTTCCAAGCTCTGAAATTAATCAAATATTACAGAAATGCCTTATGTCTCTAGTACTCTTTCATCTCAAGAAGACAAAAGCCAAAGGAGCTTATCATTACTTAAAGAATGTGTAGAGCATACAAGATTTTGAATCATGGGTGGCACAGAGTTCTTATATGTGGTGAGTGGAACTGATAAGGTCAGGCTGATGCTAAGCTTGCTCCGGCATTGGAAAGTAGTATACTTATTATTAGCTCTGCTGCTGTAAAGCTGTAATTCACAAACCATTTAATTCAGAGAAGCTTGACTCAGATTTTATAGAAATCTATGCGAATATCGTAGGACAGTTGTAAAATAAATGATTTGTGCAGGTGGAGCACAAATGAATTGGGAGAATAAAAGTTACCAAGGATTCTTTTCTGTTATCTCACATCTGCTCAGTGCTACGTGCTTCCTGAGCAAGCATTCACTCATATACATCCATAAGCAGCTCATGACCAGAAGAGGGTACACACCCACCCAATTTGGGGCAAGGCATCCTCACTGCTTGGTTCACGAGCCATCCCTTCATATATCTTCAGTGTCACATGGAAAGAAAAGAAACAAGATGGTACTCCCTATGGGATTCTGTCTTTCAGTCAGAAAGTCAGGGTGGCACTATCAGTGTGAAGTACTTTTTTAAAAAAAGTACTAATCAACTGAAGGAACAGAAAGCCTTATTCTGGTCTCTGATCCCTTCTGGTGGGATCACAGGCTTCTTCCCCCACCTCTTTTAAAAGATCATAGATTCTCTGCACATATTCCTGGACTGGGACTTGTCTCTTTAATTTGGGGATATGCATGAATGATCTGCTAACAAACTGGCATTGTTTCTATCAACTAGCCCTGGTGAAGATACAAAAACACAGACAATAGAATCGCCTGTATTCTTGGATCAAAACAAGTATGTTTCAAATGTATCCCCCAAAATGATAGAATATAATTGTTTCTTTCTGGAGAATTCCTCCAGGATATCTAAGGACAAAAACAATGCTAATTTTATGTATTATCTTTGCCTAATTCTCAGATGCATATCAAGGGATGTCTGTGCCTTACACAACTGGTCTGCAAGCTAATTCCAGTCACATTGTTAATGCATTTGATACCTCGGCATTTGGCCTTTTAAAAAAATCATTGCTTATTGAGTTGCCTCTAATATACAGCAAAGCTGGCTAGCTAGCTCAGTGAGTCAGGCAGAGGGTTCCCCAATGTGCCTCCTTGGAGAACAGCTAGCCTTTGTTAGCATTGTTGGCTGTGCGGTCCTAGCATACCCCCAGAAGAAGGGATTAGTAAACTATTTTTGAGTATACCTAGAAAAACCTGGAAAGGGTTATCATAAGTCAGAATTGAATTGACAGCACATAATTTATTAAATATTGCAAAGCTATGCATCCAACATTTTAAACTGTTATGAACTCCTTTTAAGACATTTTAACTTTCCTAACAGGTAAGAACTCTGGTCTGTACTTGCTCTGAATAACATCAGAATCATCCCCTCTGTCTGACTTTTAGATGTAAAAACAAAGTCAGTTCTTTTCTAAAAGTTGCATATTTATCTGCATAGCAACGGCTTATGAGAAGGAGAACAGTGTGCAGATCAAAAGGGTAATGGTGGGCCCTGTTAATCCGGGTCTGAGAATCAATAGATTCAGCAAACTCCAGAGGAGCCATGATGAATTAAGATTTCACTTTTTGCAACTGTTCTCTGCAGCAAATTGGCCTGTGAATCAGTGCTATTTTTCCTGAGACATGAGAATGAGCTGTAGAGTTCCATTCTATCTCCCATGCTGTTTAATATCTATATGAAGCCACTTTGAGAAGTCATTAGGAGTTTCAGGATTGGGTGCCATCAATACAATGATGACACTCAGCTCTACATATCCTTTTCATCAGGGTTGGCTGATGTGCAGGTACTGGACCAATGTCTGGAGGCTATAATAAGCTGGATAAGGGCCAATAAACTCAAGCTGAACTACAACAAGATGGTGGCTCAGTGGTTTCCAGGTCTGGAAGGTGGACAGGAGATCTGTTCTGTGTGGAGTTGCACCCTTCTGAAAGAGCAGGTGCATAGTTTGGGGATCCTCCTGGATTCATCTTGTCACCAGAGGCTCATGTGAGCTCAGTGGGTTGGAGTACTCGAGGCCAGCTTCAGCTGGCCCAACAGCTACAACCATTTGTTGACAGTGATAGACTGGCCAAAGCAGTCCATGCCATAGTCCATAAACAAACAAAAAATGTATGAATGTATTGTACTAGTTGGATAGCTCAGTGGTGTAGGTATCTGGCTGTGGAGCCAGATGTTTGGAGTTCAGTTCCCCACTATGCCTTCTGTCAGTACTGCCAGCCTACTGCTAATTCACCTATGAATGCCAAACTAAAGTCATAGCCATTTCCTTAGGAACTGCAGAATCATTGTTCCTCTTTTCAGATTAAAAACAGCCCTAAGAAGTATTTACATATATTAAAAATTACATGCAGGGTAATCTTTGTTCAATAAAGGTTTCCCTTCAACAGCTCTCACGTGCCATAAATCGCATATTACAATAAAGGACAATAGCTCAGTAGTTTATGTATCTGACTGTAGAGCCAGAGATTGGGAATTTGATTCCCCACTGTGCCTCCTGGGAGAAGAGCCAGGCTTTGTGGCCAGGGTGTCCCCAGAACAAGGAAATGGTAAACCACTTCTGAGTACTCTCTACTTAGGAAACCATGAAAAGGGTCTCCATAAGTCAGAATTGACTTGATAGCACTTTATTATTATGATAATACATGGAAGATCTCGTTCATCAATAACTAGGATAAGAAAGGCATAATTATTTGGTTGTGAAGAACATCATCAGAAAGCACAGTGGACGGTGAAGCCATAACAGGCTTGGTGATAACATTTGTTCCTGGCAGTAAGAGTTTTAACCTACAACATGCTGGGATTTTTGGACCTACCTTTTTTGCCCACCCATCACTGGCGTGCATCCCATGAAGTCTTTGAATCTAACCCTTGCACTGAAAGCCGTTCTGCTTCATTGGTGATGCCAGTGATTGAAGGTGGGATTCTTCTACATGCAAAGCATTCGGCTATGGTTCTGTTCGCTGCTGAGCTTCATAGACTTGCCATTCAGTGAAGGACTAGATAGAGGATAAGGTTTCAGTTTTAGTACTTGGGCATGCATAATTAAATACAAGTCAATGCAGTAACACCAGGAGATTTTAAAATATTAATCTTATGCATGGGGTTCATTAGGACTGCAATCCTTCTTTCCTTCCTCATGTACAATCCAGACTAAAATCAGCCTCATCTGTGATTTCATCAACATTACATGGAGGAGGGAAGGGTTAAAACTCCCCTTCCTCTGTTCTGTAATGATGATGAAAATAGTCCCACCTGCAATCATGCCTAGGATTAAAATTAAAAAATTCCCTAATATGGCCATACAGTTAACATAATGCCTAGTTCGGCCCACAATAGAAGTGAACTGTGGACCCTTTTTGGCTGTAAATCTCTTTATCCATATAAATAATTTCTGTATCATCTTTACTATGTAAAAATATTTTTTCCAATAGGAAAATGTAATGAAGATAATATACCAATACCAAAAATGTTAAATAGAATTTTTATATTTCTTTTTTGAAAAATGTGATGGCAGGCTTTTATTGGGGTCAGGTTTTAATCCATGTTCTTGTCACTCCCATCTTGTCTATGTGCATAATTCATATCTGCATTATCTCTTTTATAGACAAACATCTTCCAAGCAATTTTTAAATCAGCTATTGTAATGGAGGCAATGTAACTAAATATTGAACTGTTAAATACCATTTTCATATTTTCATTTATAAATATCTGATGGCAGATTTTTTAATGAGGTCAGTTATCCATTCAGATTCCTGTCATTGTGCTCCTGCTGCAATGTTGCAATTAATTTTTAACAGTTCTGTAATTTCTCAAATATGCTAATCCACTCCATTTCTCATCCTCTAAAGCCCTTTGAAAATAAATTCCCTCATCATTGCTTTTGTGAGGAGAGTTTGGTTTCACTGTGGCATTCATCATCAGCACTGGATCCATGACTTATTAATGATTATGCTTAAGACTGATTTTTCTATTTTATTCCAGCTTCCCCATCTTATTACAGCTGGATTTATTTTTCTCCTTCCATTTTCTACATTATAATGTAGGAGAAACCCAGTACTAGAGATGGGGGTATTCGTATACGAATACGAATATCCCTGCACAGATGGCGTTAACTAGAGTCCAGCCCCATGTCGCCAAATGGTCCACTCACTGATCCGCCACAGACGCAGACAGTGCAATTCTACCAATGGCTGCGCAGCGCGCGATCCGCTCGCCACTCCCAGCAGGAGGCAGGAGGACAAGTCTTGCTGCAAGGTTGAAGAGTGGCGAGTGGATTTTGAGTACCTGCAAAAGGTGTCATGCCATTAAGGCATCTTTCTACAACCACCAAATAGCTGAGGAAGGATTTCTTCTTGAATCGTCTGCTCTCTGTAGCTCATCATTCACAAAAACACAATTGGATTGAATAAGAGAAAGGGCCTTCCTAGTATCTTCACCAGTGTTCTGGAACATTTTTGTCTCATGAAGCACAGGGGCCCCTCCCTCTCCCTCTCAAACTGTCATCTCCCAGCAATTGAAGATTTAAAAAGTTATAGTCTCCAAATCCTGTGAGGTACTAGTTCTCTTCTATTCAGCACTGGTTAGGCCTCATCTACAGTACTGTGTCCAGTTCTAGACACCACACTTTAAAAAGAATGGCAACAAATGGGAGCAAGTTCAGAGGAAGGCAACAAGGATGATCAGGGAACTGGAAGCCAAGCTGCCCAGAGTAGACTTCGGTCTAGATGGGCAGGGTATAAATTAATAAATAAATAAATAAAGCCTTATGAGGAAAGACTGAAAGAAATGGGCATGTTTAGCCTCGAGAAAAGAAGATTGAGGGGAGATGTGATAGCACTTTTCAAATACTTTAAAGGTGCTCTTGCAGGGGAAGGGCAGGGCCTGTTCTCAATCATCCCAGAGTGCAGGATACATAATAAAGGGCACAAACTACAGGAAGACAAATTTAGGCTGAATATCAGGAAAAACGTCTTAACTGTTAGAGCAGTATGACACAGAGATGTTGGTAAATTTTTGAACTGGAGTCTCGAGTCAAGTCCTGAGTCTTTGGCCTTAAGTCCCAAGCCTTGAGTCCAAGTCCCAAGTCTTGGTCAGAGGCCGGGAGGGGATATGTGCATGTGCATGTGCAGAAACAGCAGTTCTGGTTTCCCTTCCCAGAGCAGGCCATTGCCTCTGCACATTCTCAAAAGCAGTGGGCCTGGCCTCTGCTCCCCATCTGCCTCCCTGCTTCTGCCATGCCCCTGCCCCACAGCCACCCCCCCCCTGTCACCCGTGCTGCCACCACTGCATACCTGCCACTGCCATGCCCCCAAAACCCTACTGCCACCCCCCTGACTACCTGCTCCTGCCACCACCGCACACCACTGTTCTCAGAAGCAAGCAGTAAGCTCAGCTTCCCTTCCAGGAGCAAGGCCTGCAGCTTCTGGGCATGCTCAGAAGTCTGAGCAAAGCAAAAAAAGCAAAGCAAAGTGTTCTGCTTATATACTGCCCCACAGCGCTTCACTCTCTGGGTGGCTTATAAATTAATTCTGCAGGCTAGACATAGCCCCCCAGCAAGCTGGGTACTCATTTTACCCACCTCAGAAGGATAGAAGGCTGAGTCAACCTTGAGCTGGCTACCTGGGATTGAATTCCGGGTCGTGAGCACAGTTTTGGCTGCAGTACAACAGTTTAACCACTGTGCCAGGAGACTCTTCATGCCCAGAAGTGGCGGGTCTAGCTCCTGGAAGGGAAATCAAGCGTGCTGCTTGCTTCTTAGGACAGCAGCATGCAGTGGCAGCAGAAGCAGATAGGTGTAGGTGGCCAGTGGTGGGACTTGATAAGTGACTTGGAAAAATGGTTCCGAGTTGCGAGTCAAGTGTGAGTCATTGGGGAAAAAACCCGTCGAGTCCAAGTCAAGTTGCTTGTGCGACTTCATTATAACTCGACAGTGAGTCTCAAGTCCCCATCCCTGGTATGACAATGGAACCAATTACCTTGGCAGGTGGTGAGCGCTCAAATGATGGAGGCATTCAACAGAAAGTTGAACAACCATCTGTCAGATCTGCTTTGATTTGGATTCCTGTATTGAGCAAGGGGTTGGACTCGATGGCCTTATAGGCCCCTTCCAACTCAATTATTCTATGAAAAACAAAAAACTTTCAGAAGCCTTTTCCTTGTCAGATGGATCATTTTCTAGCTGAAGTGTGTGCTATCAATTTGCTATGCCTGCTGTTTTGTTTGATGTTGTTGTTTAGTCGTTAAGTCGTGTCCGACTCTTCGTGACCCCATGGACCAGAGCACGCCAGACCCTCCTGTCTTCCACTGCCTCCCAGAGTTTGGTCAAATTCATGTTGGTAGCTTCGGTGACACTGTCCAACCATCTCATCCTCTGTCGTCCCCTTCTCCTCTTGCCTTCACACTTTCCCAACATTAGGGGCTTTTCCAGGGAGTCTTCTCTTCTCATCAGATGGCCAAAGTATTGGAGCCTCAGCTTCAGGATCTGTCCTTCCAGTGAGCACTCAGGGTTGATTTCCTTCAGAATTGATAGGTTTGATCTCCTTGCAGTCCAGGAGACTCTCAAGAGTCTCCTCCAGCAACACAATTCAAAAGCATCAATTCTTCGGTGGTCAGCCTTCTTTATGGTCTAGCTCTCACTTCCATACATCACTACTGGAAAAACCATAGCTTTGACTATGTTATCCGGTTTTCTCAAGAAGGAAAGCTCCCAAAATGAGAGACTGAGACACGAAGGCTTCTTGTGAGGTTAGTTTATTGCAAAGGAAAACGCCTGCTGCAGAAAGCGGGGAGAAAAACAATTTACCACGCAGGGCAAAGGCTTTTCTCCAAGGAACAAAGGGAATGGTACAATCTCTTATAGCCTGTCCCTTCCGGGCGATTTGGGGTGGGCGCACAATCTCCTAAAAAGGTCAGAAAGTTAGCTGGCGAAAATTCATTGGATTAGTAAAAACACCTTTTAAACATGCGCAGAACAGATAAACGGATCTTCTTCTCTCCCTGGGGCCCCTGCATTCCATTCTTATCTACTACAAGCATGTTGTTTTTCAGTAAACGGCCCTTCTTGTTTTCAGGAAACATTAGTCCTTGAGTCAAGAGGAAAAGCAAAAAGGAAGGGAGGGGTCGGGCCCGCTTTTACGGGGCCAGTTCTTTTCTCTGAATAAGTCAAACACAATTCTCCTAACAAATCCCTCCTTTTCTTTTTCTGCATACTTTGACTTATTCACAATTATAAATTTCGTCCTGGGCTGGGATGATTTTGTAACTTATTTCAGATTCTCTTACAGTCATCTGCGTTTTTGGCATTGCCGCCTGAACTGCTGAATTAATCATGCTTCTAAGAAGAGGTATAATACAGGGTAACAGCATTAGTCCAAACATAATCATACCTAGGAAGAATAGTGCTTGTTTCCAGTTGTTGAAGATCCCTCCTAACCACCCAGTGTCATCCATAATTCCAGCCCATTTTTGAATAGGGACATGAGCCAATTTCCGCATTTGACCGGTAATTTCTGCAATTGCGTCCTGTGTATCTCCAATTTCAAGGCAACAATTTGTCAAATTAAACTTTCCACACACACCTCCTTCCGAAGCTAATAAGTAATCTAGAGCTAATCTATTCTGATATATAGCATTCCTAATTTGCGTGTTCTGTTTAGCTAGCAATAATAAAGCTTGTTCATTTTCCCTAGTGAGCAACTCTACTACAGCTTGGAGTCTTATAATTCTATTGAGCATATAGATTGGGGTCCTGTATCCATATAAACCATCTTGGGCCCAACTTGCAGGATCGTAGTAAGCAATTATCCGTTCAGGGGGCCATTCGTCATCTTTCCACTGTCCTATCTTTAGCTCCCGTTTCTTTCTAGCCAGGGACTGCTCAACATATCCCAAGTCTACTCCCTTTTCCAGTGGAATCATGAAGAAATATGGTTTTAAGTGTCCTAAGAAACATGTCCCGGTCCAATTAGGCACTAGATGAGAATATGCTATTTTTCCGCATATCCAATACAACCCCGCAGGAGCGTGCCCATCTCCCATTAAGCTACCATTATGCCAGAGGGTTGCAGCCTCCTTTGTTAAATTGATCCAAGGGTTAATAGATACGTTTCCCCAAGTAAGTAGCTGTGTACCATTGATGATGCGAATGTTTCGACAATTGGAATCTCCCAACTTAACAGGGCGCTTTATTATGTCGGGAGTACGCTGGATACAAAACATTCCTAAAAGATTATTAGACAATTCCCACCTGGTTTTGATAGTGTGTTCGGGTATCCCTGAGAGATTGTATGGTACAGTATGACTCCACTCAAGTACCTCCCAAGGCCACTGATCCCCCTTAAGAGTACCGCCACAAATGTAGCAATTTGAAACATTCATAGTGGTAGCTATTGTTTGTGCCAGTTCAACAAACAGATTAGTTGTCCTGGGAGTCAAAGATTGTTCCCAAGGATCCGTTTCCATCTCTCTCCAGAAGGTCTGGTATCTCCTCAAATCTTCCCCTATTTTATATTCCTTAGTCTGGACAATTTTAAGGAACGCTTTAGGATTGCTTCCTTTTCCCTCTATGAGTATACTGAACGTCTGATCCCACATGGAAGTTCCCCATTTGTTCTTCTCATCCCACATCTTTGGTTGTAATATGGTAAAGTTAACAAAGTTACAGGTACCCCAAGTGCAGCCGGGTTTTGCAGGTATTGATTCCAAAGTTGCAGTTTTATCTGCAGTGGACCAGGTAGCCCATACTGTACAAGTCGGACTGGTGTAGAATCCGAATCCATGGTCCCCCATGGGGCCGCATTTTCTAGTGGATCCCATATATTTGTGCTGTGCCTTATAGTATTTTACCCATTCCATTCCCCCACACTTAGTGAACTGAAAGGCTCCATGACTAATTGCGACACATGCATCAAAGATGAGAGATATAGGGTGGTTCTCTCTTCGTTCAGCTCTAGCTACCAACGTTCGTTGAAGGGTTGCCAGGGCGTAGACCTCCACCCAGATCCTTTCAGGATCTTCCTTAGGATCAAAACAAACTGGCTCCTGACTCCCTTTCCTGCAGACAGTATATTCTACATTGTTAAATCGACATACAGAGGTATTGCCCATGCATTTATAGACGGACTTGTAGAGCAATGTTTGATGTTCCTGATTCCCTTTCCTGGTAGTTATCACACAAGGACAAGTAGACCCTGTCGCTTGCAGAATAAAGCTCAGAAAGATCCCTAATACTGTAATCACTTTGCCGTCTACCCTTGGTCTACCAATAAGCATCTGCCTGATGTTCTTCCAAGACATCAGAGGGGTAGGCTTTACCGCCACTGGTAGTGGGAGTTCCATTCCTCGTCCTCTGAGTCTGGGCTGGGCACGGACCAAGGGCTTTCGCTCCTGCACTTCCAACACGTCTCGTGGTGTACCGAAGATGCGTAGCGGAGCCATCCCTTAGGAATGGCTTTTGCCTGCGTCGAGCTATTGGGTCGAACCCTCCACTGATAGCTTGCAACTGGTGTTTCCACAGCCCACAGACTTTCGGCCCACAACCTCTCGGAATATCCCACCTTCAGCACATACCACCTCAATGTCGGGCTTTCGTCAAATTTGGTTATTCTGGCACACCAATGGTGAGGGCAAAAGTGGCAATATAGTAGACAATGGGGCTCAAAGGGATCTATCCCTAGCAAGGGATCTTTTAAGTTCCGGATATCGCCTGGTGTTCCGAACAAGCTGCCGGGAGGTGAAAGTGTGAGAGCGGAAAGGTCACTCCCTTCGGGGAACGACCTAATCGGAGTCTGACTCTGATCCAGAGTCGATGTTGCTATCCCTAATTTTGATAAGGGGGCACCTCTTGCAGTCTCGATTATGCCAAAACTCTAAGCTTGAGGCCAGCTTAGTACTAGTATACAAGGTCCCACGGCCCTTGCCTTTTACTCTTTTGTATACCATCAACTGGTTGCCCCAGGCCAACCCCTCGTATTCAGTGTCCCAATAGGAAGTAGTTTGTATTCGCACTATCCACGCCTCCACCTCTCCCTTTGGTGTTCGACTGATTGAACAGGAAAACCAGGGGCAAACACTACCTGTTATATGGGGAACTATGGACATTACTCTACAATATCCGTCCAAATAATGAAATTCGGCAATCCTCATCTAACTCTTCGTCATCAGATAGTGAAATCACACACTCCTCCTCTGATTCTTCTTCAGAACTACTCTCAGTATCGGTAATTTCGCACAGTTCTTGATTCTTCGTAATAGGGCAGACCTTACAGTACTGATTGTGCCACCACTGAGAATCCCACAATTCTGTAAAAACCCTGTTAAAAATTCTTCTTTCCTCCTCCCTATCGATTGTCTCCTCGTCTTCCAATACCACTTGATCTCCAATTGAATACCCTTTAAAGAAATAGAACCCCCACCGACTCCTGCTAATTTTTAAGGATACCTTCCAAGTTTGAACCAGATTATTGACCTTCCTTGCTTCCAGGAACACACTAAAGAAGGGGCAACACTTATGCGCCAATTGCCTGCTGGACATTACTTTTGTCGCCTAAAAATAGTCTTTAGTCCGTCCTCAGACACATGCACAACTTCCCACCGTCCTTCAGGATTAGTTGAGTGTTTGGCGCGAGTGTGGTGAGTCCAGCCTAGTTCTTTGGTTCTGACGGCAGTTTCTGTTGTCAACAAGATCTGGAACGGGCCAAGCCACCTTGGGGCGAGCGGTTCACTCTTCCATGCCTTGATGTAAGCCCAATCCCCGGGGTGGAAGGAATGCACTGCTACCTCCAATGGCGTTCGCTGCACCGCGATGCCTCGTTCCCTATTATCGGAGAGAATAGAGAACAGAGCCAGCAGGTATTTTCTTATAAAGGCATCTTTGAAAAGTTCTAGGTTGGGGCTAATTCTCTGTGTGCTAACATCCCAAATTCCCATTCCATACAGACTCTCAAAGGGCGAGAGTCCTGTAGTGCCATGCGGCTTGGTCCTTATAGCATACAAAGCTAGGGGCAAAACCTTCGGCCAGGGTAATTGCGCCTGTTGCATCAATTTGATGATTTGTCTCTTTAAGGTCTGATTCATCCTCTCAGTTTTTCCTGAACTCTGAGGGTGCCACGGGGTATGTAGTTTCCAAGTTATACCCAAAGTATCAGCTACTCGCTGTAGCACCCTCTGAGTGAAGTGTGTCCCGCGATCGCTATCTATTGATTGGATCAATCCATATCTACAAATAATTTGTTCTAATAAGATTTTGCAAACAGTCCCTGCCGTTGCCCTGGTCGTAGGATAAGCCTCCACCCAACCAGTAAGTTGATCAGTTACTACCAGACAATGATTCCACGCTCCAGACTTGGGCATATCAATGAAATCACACTGTAAATGTTCGAAAGGGTGGACGGCCAAAGGTCTTCCTCCCATTTCTGCCTTTCTCGGGTTGTTCTTATTTACTCTTTGGCAAGGAATGCAGTGAGCCAAAATGGTGTTGGCGTGTGACCACACTTTCTTCCCCACATATCGTTGCAGAAAGGCTGAGACCAAAGCCTTAACTCCCCAATGTCCTCCCTCATGCAGTGCCTTGAGGACTTCTCTGATCACCCCCTCTGGTAGCCATTGTCTTCCATCTTTTAATTCCAGTATGCCGTTTACCATTGTAGCTCCTTGCGCTTCCGCCAACTCCAACTCTCTTTGTGAATATACCAAAGGGGTGGATATTTCTTTACTGGTAGGTAGGAGAGCTGCCAAGAGAGCAGGGTTTAACTCTTTTTCTGCTGCTTTTCTTGCCAACTCATCAGCCAATCGATTTCCTACTATTTCTGGGGCGTTTCCTTTTTGGTGGCCTGGCACGTGAATGATAGCCACCTTGGATGGGAGGCTCAACGCCTCCAAAGTTTCTAGTACTAACTGATGATGGGCTAGATTCTTCCCCTGGGATGTTAGTAGCCCCCTTTCACTCCAAATTTTTCCGAAAACGTGCACTACTCCACAAGCATATTTAGAGTCCGTCCAGATATTTACGGATTTTCCTTTCCCAATTTCTAAAGCTCTCTTGAGGGCGTACAACTCTGCAGTCTGAGCAGACATGGACGGGGGAAGGGGTCCAGATTCAACCTCGAGTCCTCCGTCCTCTACCACTGAATATCCTGTCATTCTTTTCCCGTTCACTACTCTGGAAGACCCGTCCGTGTATAAGTTCCATGCCTCCTTTATCGCTTTTTCCTGGAGGTCTTCTCTAAATTTGGTCTGCAGATCAGTTAGGGCAATGCAATCATGCTCATTACATATTTCTTTCCTGACAGTCTCTGATAACCCTTCAGCTGGACCACAGTGCTCAGTGGTGGTTAGCACCAGATCGGGTTTTTCAAGGAGAATAGCCTCAATTTGTAACAACCTACTATCCGTCATCCACCGCCTAGCCGTATGGGTGAGGATAGTTCTAAGTTGGTGGGAAGAATGCAGGACAATTGCCTCGAAAGGATATAGTTTTCGAGTTAATTTAACCAATTCTGCCGCTGCCGCGCAGGCCTGTAAACAAGTAGGCCACCCTAGTACTACAACGTCCAAATGTTTAGATAGATATCCAATCGGTTGGTATCGTCCTGCCTTCTTCTGAGCTAGTACTCCCTTGGCAACTCCATTACCCACAGTTACAAATAGGTGGCTAGGTTTCTTTGGATCTGATAGCCCCAAAGCGGGGGCCGATGACAAAATCTCCTTGATTCTTTCAAACAGCTTATAGTCTGACCTTTCTAGCACCAACACTTCGGGCTCATCCTTTAATAATTTCTTCAAAAAGGGTTGGACTATTTCTGAAAAACCTTCAATCCACTGTCTACAAAAATTAATTGTTCCGATAAAGCTCCTGAGCTGTCGCTTAGTCTTTGGCATTTCCAAACTACGGATTCCCTTCAACCTCTCGGGGTTGATGCACTTAGTTCCTTGCTTTAGTATTAATCCCAGGTATTTTACTTCTGGCTCACAAAACTGCAATTTCTCTTGGGATACTCTGAGTCCCTGTTCGCCTAAGAAGTTAAGGAGGCTAATACTGGCCTTTCTGACTGTTTTCCCTTCCGCTCCACTCAAAAGCAAATCATCCACATACTGCGTCAAAAGTACTCCCGGAGGAGGGGTCCATTTTTGAAGCAACTCTTCTAGAATTTCCCCAAAAATGGTTGGACTTTCTGTGTAACCTTGAGCTAATACACGCCACTGCCATCTGGTTAGTTTACCTGTTTCTGGATGAGGCCACTGGAAGGCGAATATTGGGCGTGATACTGAGTCCACGGGCACACAGAAGAAAGCTGACTTTAAATCTATAACTGTGTACCAAACGTGAGTGTCGGGGATCTTTCGCATGATCGTATGGGGATCTGGTACTATGGGCGCCCTAGGGATCACTACCTTGTTTACTTCTCTCAAATCTTGAACCATTCGCCATGTCCCATTAGGTTTCTTTACAGGTAGTATAGGAGTGCAGTAAGGCGAATCGCTGGGTTCAATAAGGCCATCATCCAGCAATTCCTTTACTACGGGCTTAAGGCCCTCTTCAGCTTCTGGTCTAATGGGATATTGGGGTCTATACACTGGTACCTCTGTTTTCAAATGCATTTTCACTGGAGTAACTTTCATAAGGCCGGGGTTTCCTGGCTTCGCCCATACTATTGGGTCAATTTCGGCTTCATCCTCAGTCCTGAGGGCGGCCATCCTGACCTCACACACCTGGTTTTTAAGCAATATCTGTATTCCTAATTTGGCCATTAAATCTCGACCTAGTAGGTTCACTCATGAATTTGGGGTCCACACGAAATCATGCCACAGCTTTTCATGTGACCCAGGTTTTAGCACCTCTAGGGGTTTTAGAACAGGAACCCGTTGCGTTAGGTTTTCTATTCCTACTATGTTACAATGTCCCCCAGAAAGAGGAAGTTGTCCTTCCCAGGTAGGTTGGCTCAGGCTAGATCTCGTGGCTCCTGAGTCTACCAAAAATTCGATTTCTTTTCCCTCTTTGCCCACCTGCAAAGTTAACAAGGGCTCTGCGCAGGCAGGACTTTTTACCAGGCAGCCCTGACACCCCTATTCGCAGTCCTCATAACAGGCTGCCAGCCTTGTCAACTCCTCTGCCTCTGTTCTGTTTAGATAACATTCTCTTTTCCAATGCCCATATTGGCCACATTTCGCGCACACGTCACGGGACAACAGGGGCCGTCGTGCCTCCTTCACCTGCCCTTGTCCCCCTTCATCCTTTCTACCTTCCACAAACTTTCCTCTACCTCCCTGGTTGCTGTACACTCCTCTCTCACGGCCCCGTCCACGAGTCCCGACCCATGGAGGGTTATTTCCGGGGATCCTTTTATCTACAACTTTTTCCACCATCTGTGCCATCAATTTCAACTTTCTCTTTTCCTTCTCCTCTTCCCTCCTTACCACTACCTTCTGAGCTTCCGTTAACAAATCTCCTATAGGTTTAGTTGTCAAGTCATCAATTTTCTGTAGTTTGAACTTTATGTCCGGGTAACACCCCGACACAAACTCCAGCCTCAGAATATTTGCGTTTGCTTGATCCTCTGGGTCTAATCCGGTATACCGTCGCATATTTCATTTTAGCCTTTCTAAATACTCGACTGGACTCTCATCTTTTCCTTGGGGCTGTCCAAAGGCTAATTTCATGCTAACGGTTTTAGGGACTGTTGCTTCTAGTCCCTTTAATAAGAAATCTTTCATTTCCCCATACTGCTCCCTAATATTATCAGCCTGAAAGTCCCAGTTCCCCGGGGTTATCTCAGGGAATCTCTCCCTGGCCATCTGTTCTGTTCGGGCGCCATCCTGTGCCTGCCAAAGCCTTCTAGCATGACCCAACGCTTGGTTGGTATATGTTACTCCTGCTAATTGTTTGCAAATATGCAACAATTCAGTGGGCTTATAAACCATAGTCCCTAGAGCGTCCCTGAGTCCTGTCACGAACCCAATGGGGTCTTCTGGAAGATTAGGTAGTTGTTGTTTTATTATCCGAATATCGGAATTAGTTAAAGGGACCTCTACATATCCAACCCTAGTTCCCATTGGGACTTCCCTTAATGGGTACTGGGCTGATGCACCGGGGCATTCATCAGTTATTTCAGCTGCCTCTTTTGCCCGTGTCCTAGACCTGGTGTTTGGTCGAGATGGGGTCTGCCCCATCTGTTCTACGGTCTTCTGTAGTTTATTAATTTGTTCTCTAAGTGGATCTAAAGGGGGGGAATACTCTATGGTGGAGGCAGCACTTAAGGGACTGGCCTGGGTTGGGCCTAAATTCCTACCCTCCCGCCCTGCCTCTTCGTAAGAGGGAGGCACTGCTAACTGCTCAGCAGCCTCTGGTGGTGCTGTTGGCGGTGCTATGGGCTGCTGATAGTTAACAAACTCTAAGGGGTCAAATTTAGACATTTCCTCACCCTTCAGCTTGGTATCTAATAGGGTTCTGCTTACTGCCAATTTAACTCCTGGTCCAAATTTTATAATGTACCACATCCAGGAGTCGACATAGGCAGTACGGGGCGGATGAGCAACATAGAAGTTGTCCACCCTTTTAATATCATCGAAATTATCGGATCCGAGTTTTGGCCATCTTGGACTGATTTCAAAATTGGTCCAGACCTCTGTGCACATACGGACCATTTCCTGCTCTGACTGAAACTCCTGTACTTTCACCGATTCCCAATGTAGCAACAGCTTCCCCAACGGGCTATTGCTAGGAATTCCTAGCTCCTCTCCGCCTCTCGGAGTTGGTGCCGGGGCGTCCCCCTCGAAATTCCTCCTTTTCTTTTGGTCCCCGCTGGACCTCTTTTCCTTCCTAGACATCTGGTTTCCCATCCCGCGGGAGACAAATACAAGAGGGAAAGGGGTTTTGCGACAAGAGTAAGGGGTCTCTTGAACGCGGACACAATAGGATTGCAACAACCACTCTCTCGACCTGACCCAGGGTACCGGATCACACAACGGCTACCGTAGGGAACTGCAGGTCCACTCAATCCTTCACTCATTCAACAACAACCAACCCGTTCGGAGTTTCCCCACCTTAACTTACCAATGTCCGTTGGCCGGCCGGCTTGGAGGACCTCTTGCGTTTGTGCCTCTTTCCGAGTTCTTGATGCCGAGCAGCCGAAGCGTCGGGAAGGAAGCGGCTGCCTAAAAGGAGACAGGGGTACCCTCCGGTTCACTTCACCGCCACCTTCGTTCTGCCCGACCTCAACTGGGCTGCTGCCCAGCCCCAACCGGGGCTGTTAGGAGATCCCGGACGAGCCCCCAAAACTGTTATCCGGTTTTCTCAAGAAGGAAAGCTCCCAAAATGAGAGACTGAGACACGAAGGCTTCTTGTGAGGTTAGTTTATTGCAAAGGAAAACGCCTGCTGCAGAAAGCGGGGAGAAAAACAATTTACCACGCAGGGCAAAGGCTTTTCTCCAAGGAACAAAGGGAATGGTACAATCTCTTATAGCCTGTCCCTTCCGGGCGATTTGGGGTGGGCGCACAATCTCCTAAAAAGGTCAGAAAGTTAGCTGGCGAAAATTCATTGGATTAGTAAAAACACCTTTTAAACATGCGCAGAACAGATAAACGGATCTTCTTCTCTCCCTGGGGCCCCTGCATTCCATTCTTATCTACTACGAGCATGTTGTTTTTCAGTAAACGGCCCTTCTTGTTTTCAGGAAACATTAGTCCTTGAGTCAAGAGGAAAAGCAAAAAGGAAGGGAGGGGTCGGGCCCGCTTTTACGGGGCCAGTTCTTTTCTCTGAATAAGTCAAACACAATTCTCCTAACAACTATGCGGACCTTTGTCGGCAAGTGATGTCTCTGCTTTTTAAGATGCTGTCTAGGTTTGTCATCGCTTTCCTCCCAAGAAGCAGGCGTCTTTTAATTTCGTGGCTGCTGTCACCATCTGCAGTGATCATGGAGCCCAAGAAGGTAAAATCTGTCACTGCCTCCATATCTTCCCCTTCTATTTGCCAGGAAGTGATGGGACCAGTGGCCATGATCTTAGTTTTTTTGATGTTGAGCTTCAGACCATTTTTGGCGCTCTCCTCTTTCACCCTCATTAAGAGGTTCTTTAATTCCTCCTCACTTTCTGCCATCAGAGTGGTACCATCTGCATATCTGAGGTTGTTGATATTTCTTCTGGCAATCTTAATTCCGGCTTGGGATTCCTCCAGTCCAGCCTTTCGCATGATGTATTCTGCATATAAGTTAAATAAGCAGGGAGACAATATACAGCCTTGTCGTACTCCTTTCCCAATTTTGAACCAATAGTTGTTCCATATCCAGTTCTAACTGTTGCTTCCTGTCCCACATAGAGATTTCTCAGGAGGTAGATAAGGTGGTCAGGCACTCCCATTTCTTTAAGAACTTGCCATAGTTTGCTGTGGTCCACACAGTCAAAGGCTTTTGCGTAGTCAATGAAGCAGAAGTAGATGTTTTTCTGGAACTCTCTGGCTTTCTCCATAATCCAGCTCATGTTAGCAATTTGGTCTCTAGTTCCTCTGCCCCTTGGAAATCCAGCTTGTACTTCTGGGAGTTCTCGGTCCACATACTGCTGAAGCCTACCTTGTTTTGTTTGATATTACTTTTTTATTATGATACTGTGCTTTTAATTATTATAAACTAACTTAGATTATAATGCCTATGGATTACAAGTGAGGAATAAGTGCTTTATAGTGCAGGGATGTTACTAGTGGCAGTTTGTGATCTGAACAGGAAAGGGCCCCCTCATCCTGCCTCTATGGATGAAGAACACATAGACACACACCCTACTCATACAATGGGCCCAGTTCAAGCTGGCCTACAACATGCTGTTTCCTGAGACGAATATCTTATTCTGTACGCAGAAAATGAATAGATTAGCTACTGAATATGATGTAAATACTGCTGGTGGGTCAATTTTCCATTCTACACTCAAGGAAAAGAAATACTGAAGTAGACGGGGCAGAGAAGGCAGTGTGGTATATATAGTTCTATTTCCCAGTGCCTTATATGTATGGCCAATCTCCCAGTCTCTGCCTCCTGAGTTGATTGCTTCACTCTGCTTAATAGTAAAGATGGCCCACTAGTACTTGTCTAAGAAGCAAAGAGTTTGCATACTCCAGGCATAATTTGCTCGAGATCTCTATTTACCTTAGTGCTGGCTTTAAGTTTTAATGAGCCCAAGAGCAGAGCTTGAAAAATAAGCCTACCTTTTTGGGCTATGTCTCCCACAGTCCTATAACCATTGGCCATGCAGCATGGGGTGATTCCGTGAGTATAGTTCGAAAAGTTGACTTTTCAGATTCTGTTCCGGAGGGATTATTGGCTTGTATGTCTGTTTCGAAAGCAGTCACTCAATCCATTCTGCAGAGATGCAAGAGCACACACACATGATGTGGGAATTACAACTTAAGTTGGAACAGATTGCTATGTATCTGTCTAGGGAAACTGAGAATCATGAATCTTACATCTTCTTCCATGCCACTGAAAATGTAATCAGGAATTAATAATGCATTTGTTATATCTGTGGAAAACCATGGCAGAAAAATAAATGAATAATAAAGTGCATACCAGTTATGGTAATCTGAAATGTATATAGCATCATAGTAGTGAAAGTTTTCTATAGCCATTTTGAATTATAATGTGACAGGTTCCAGCTCTTCGATAGGGATGTTAAAATCTGCCAACCTTATTTTTTCTGCAGTTCTCAGAATCCCACTGGCACCTTAATTCTATGGCAGTTCCATATTGGGTTGTGGGACACTTCCCTTCCTGAATGAAAAAATTGTTTGTATTGTATTCCAGCTTCGCAATTAGAAACTTGTGTCTACAGCCTATGTGTGTTCTGTGCTGTGAAGTCAGAACCAACTTATAGCAACCTTAATAAGACTTTCAAAGTAAGTGAGATATTTAAGGAATGTTTTTGCCGATTCCATTCCCCCAGTCAGTTTCCATGGCTAAGTGAGGATTTGAACCCTGTCTTCCAGAGTCCTAGTCGATCACTTTATCCACTACACCATACTGGGAACCTAATGTGGAACCTACATCCTATAACCAACCACAAATCAAAGTCAGGCTAGTTTGCAACATGTGGAGGTGAGAAAAACTCATACTATACTAAATGGAAATCATTTGTTTCTAAGGAGAGCTCTGCATCTTATGATCTACCAAACATTATCCTATAGTTTCCTGTCATTGTATTAGACTACAAATCCCAGTACAACCAGCCAGAAATATTACACAGAACATTTTATTTACCGGAAAGTGGAGGTTTTGTAAGTGTTCTTCATGGCTGCAAAATATACAGTAATGCATTCTGTGCAGCATTTGCTGTGGGGATCTTGAGGTTTACAAGAACAACAAAGTTTGATGCCAGAAAGAGGAAGAGAAAGGCATGTGTCACTGTGGCCAGATCAGACCCTTTCCAGGAACAGCTGCAACTTTAAGTTCTAGTTGTGCAAAGGCACTTCTGACCACCATTGAAATCTTGGTATCCAGGCTCAGAGATGAATCCAGGAGCATCCATCCACAAGCTGTGCACCTGGATTTTCAGAGGGAATGTAACCCCATCCAGTACAGGTTGTATCTCTGTTCCTTGATCTGCATTTCGACTGACCTGGAGCACATCAGTCTTGTTTGGATTAAGTGTCAGTTTATTCAACCACATCCAGCCCAGTCCAGTCAACTTATCATTTGAACTGTCTGGTTTCTAAATCCATTCAAGAGAGACAGAACATGAGAAATAAGAATACAATTAATTAAAAAAAATTCAATGATGGATGATCTGATTACACCTTTCAATATCACTCAGCTTAACAAAAAGAATTTGCAGTAGGAAATTATCTTTTTCTTTAATAAAGAAATATGTTTTTTACTGAGTGCACAATTGTGAAATTATTTTCTCAGTGGCCAAAAATGTTTTTGACCTACAAATGTAAGTTGAAAGATGGTGAAAGCAGTAATTGCTGGTGTTTATTTTTCTTAAGTGTATTGAGCATATACAATGCTATTCATATTGATCTGCAAAAAATAAAAAAAATAAAAAGGTGAGGACAGATGTGTTCATTACCTTCTGTGCAATCAAGAATGGCAAGGGACAAAGAATTATTCATCACAGTCATTTCTAAATCTTGCTAAATCTTGCAATTCTATCAATTTCTCAGAAGTAAATTCCATTTTGTTCGGACAGGGTTTACTCCCAGTAAGGTAGGTACAGAATTGCAGATGAAAATAATAGGTTTAATATTGTCAAAAGGAAAAAGGATTAAATAGAAAATATTGTTAAAACATGTTACCTAAGGAAAGAAGAACTAAGCAAATTGATGTATTAGTTTAATCAATTCATTAATTTAAAAATTGACTTATTTATTATTTTATAAACATCACCAAAGAAAGCCTAGAGGAAGATTAGTTTTGTTATATTCATTGTGCCAGAAAGCAACAGAGAAAACAGTACTGTGAAGATGAAACCAAAATAACATTATTTTACTCTATTTAAATTTTGAGGAAATGAGAATGCTTTCTTCTACTTAAAAAACCAAACCAAATAATACATCACTTTTTAATGGAAACCAATGTGAAATGTGGGTTACTGCCAGCTATAAACTACTGATACCCTGGGACTGTACTGCTTGCCCAAGGCTACTTAGGTTGGCTCTTCTCATAGGAGGCACAGTGGAAAATCAGCTCGCAACTTAAGTCTCTGAACTGTCCAAAATAGACACTGGAAATATCAGCAGTTTTTAACATTAGTTTCATTGGCAGGCAAAGATGTTGGCAAGTCTTTATATCTAAGTCCCAAGTCCGAGTCCGAGTCTTCGGTACCAAGTCCCAAGTCTGAGTCCAAGTCTTCAGTATCAAGTCCGAGTCTCTATTAAAAAACAAGCTTTTTCCACCAGCAAAAAGGTATGGGTGGGTGGGTTCTGAGTTGTGAGTCATTTCTGAACCATGGAAAGAAACCCAACTTAAGTCAGACTTGACAGTGGGTCCCACGACTTGAGTCCCCATCCCTGTTGGCAGGAACTTCTTACTTGTTTAAGTATTTACTCGTGCAATCCCTCCCTGTCCTTTCAAGAGAATCAGTCCCAGAAGGGCTGTATCACATGCTTTTTCTTAATGTTTAGATTGCCCCTATGATGCAGGGGAAAGAAAGCAAAGCCATTTCCCATTGTTCTTGGCACTGTTTTGCAAAAGGCACTTGAGATTTACTTTTGTCTTGTTTATTACCTATATTTGTGCAAAGTCCCTGAGTTTGAATCTAGCCACGTCTACGCAGAGGTGTTTTTAAAAAAGCAATTGTGTCCGCTTCAGTCCCTGCTGTTTACAGAAATGTGCATCCAGGCACCTGTATCTGTCTCCAGTGGGAGTGAATGAACAACCTACATTTGCTGATTGCCTAACAAAAGAGGTAGGCCTTGAACATGTTATCAGCATCACCTTGAAGGGTCTATTTGTGTCTCAAAAGGAATATTTTAGCTTCTGTCATTTTACAGTGGAGCTGCTCTTGACTCTTAGGCTTGTCAACCTTAATGGAACCCTTTAAAAGCGGTGGTTGAAAACCAAGCCTTCTTAATGTTACTTTTAAACTTTTTTCTTTAGCTTATGCTCCAATGCACTATTGTTTTATTGGTTCTGCCTGTCAGATAACTCATCAGTTGCTGCATTAAAAAAAATGCAATCATTGTTTTGTCAGCTGTGTCCTTTACTATTGGACAAACAATATCATTTCTTTTTCTTTTGAAAATGAAGAGGTATTTTCATCTTTGCCTTAAAGATGAGTGGGTCTCATCCATTACATTCCTTAATTAGTTAGGAGCTCCACTTCATCCTGTTATCCTCCCATTCTCTTCTGGTGAGCTGCTCTCAATTTCATTTACATTGTACTGTAGATGAATCCATATTCTTAAAAATTATAGTGTTTTTTTTAAAAAATAGAAACCATTCACAAAGAATTTTATATAAAGAGAAAGAACGTGCACAAAACAGTGTATTGACTCAGTGTCTCATTATAATGGGCCTAAATCCAGTTAATCCCAGCTAAAGAAGACCTACTTAATCTACAGCATAAGCACTGACTTATCAAATTCTCATTGACATAATGGGTCTGCTCTGTTTCGGCCTAATAAGTGGATTTAGCCCTAAATTGTTCACACTATAACCATATCTGACCCGAATAACTAATATATATGAAAATATTTAGGCTGCAAACCTATACCACTTTATCTAGCGTTTAAATCCCATTGAACACCATGGTACATGCTTCTCAGTAGGCATGTTTAGGATTACTTATTTAACTGCAAATTTACATACATTTAAAGCTTGCTTATTATTGGCCAGAATTTCCTATGCTAGTTTGTCAATTGAAGCACTATAGAAGGATATTGACTTCTATCTTCCAGAAGACTTTTCTGCTGGTAGAACAAAGAAGGGTCTCCTGAACTATGTCTTCAGGTTGCTGTCTCTAAATATCTAATAGAATCAAATTAGAATCAAAGATCAATGCTACATTGTGTAATTCCATGGATTGTACAAAAGACCTCTGGAATCTACTAATGGAATCATATTCAAATGAAATTATGTTACCATATCGCCACAGTTCTTCCAACATAAAAAAATGCATGTATATACACTAACTCCTTCCACCTCCTACATGTATTAATGTGCATAATAAATAATGCAACAGAGAAAAAAAACAACCCTACGGAGGTTATGACCAACTATGTCACCAATAACAGCATCTCAGAATGCAAACTCACCAATAGCTTTTTAGAGGTATTCTGTTGTATTGAAGGACAACACGTAATGGGTCCAAACTAGGATAAACCCATTGAATCAATTCAGGAATGGTGATTCCACACTTATGTTGATTGATTCAATTGATTTATTTTAGCTGACTACCAGTAGGATTCTGGTTGGAGAGTTTCGTGGTACGTTAAAGACTACAAAATTTTATTTGGCATAAACTTTGGTGGACTTGAATCCACTTCTTCACATGCATTGGAAGAAATCTGCAAAAGTCTGTTAAAGGTTATGTAAAAAAATCCAAAAAAACCAGAAGACATTCAGATATGTTCCATCCCCAAGTCCATGATATTATCTAACTAATTTAAGATTCCTGCTTTTTTTAAAAAAAAAGACCCAATGAAAAAAATTAAAGGAAGAAAAGCTATGACTAGAGAAGCTAATAGAACTGCAGAACTGGAAGGGATCCTATGGATTATAGAGTCCATCCAACTCTCCAAAAGAGCTGACTGAGCAGCTGCAGGCAAATAGGTGTGTGCGTGTGTATGTGTGTGGGTGTATGTGTGGGTGTTACTAGCATCTCAGTGTCCTGGGGAAATATTGGGCTTTATTAGTGCGTTCAGTCTACTTTATTATTCCACAGTTGAGTCTGCTGTATTGCTTTTGAATCTTCAATTCAAATTGCTGACTATTTAACCTTGCAAATGCCAAATGGGATATAAAGGATATGGTATGTTCTGGTGTTGCACTGTGGGATACAAAGGGTAGAGAATCTTGTGATGTTTCTCAGCCCCAGGAATGAAGAGCAGCCTTTTGCTCTGCACTAGTGTCACCCTGCAATCTCACAAAGACCTGATTTCATCCTCTTTTGCCTGTCTGAAAGTAGTGCACAGACATGGTAGATTCTCTTCTGCCTCCTTAGTTGTTTAATTTAATCCTTATTCTGAAACATGATTTCCATTAACTGTGATAGTCCTCTGATCCAGAAGTTGTCTTCAAGGCTTGAGATATGAAACATGTTATCTGTATGTTTCATGTCTAAGGCCCTAAAGAATCAAACACAATCTGTGTTCCTAAAATTGCTCTAGTATTTCTGTATGCACCCCTTCCTTGCTAATTTAGCTGTCAATGCAGATGTCACTTGCTTGTGACAGCAGCTGCTTCTAAACTGATCAGGTTGGTCTCTGATGAATGCATTAGCAACACTCTCTGCAAGATTAGTATATCTGGCAACACTACAGATTCTTCCTGTTGATGTTCTTCACTAATCTCCATATCTGCCTGTCCCCAATCTGTATCATATGTCATTTTTAAGAGGCACCTGAAGCTATTTGCTATTTTCTCCTTTTGTAGGGAAAAGCTAAAAGTTTCAAGCAGTTATCAACAGTTACTGCAGATTAAATTTCTCTCAGTGTCATTTATCTATCCAAGCAATTGTACGCTCTGCTCTCACTGTTACACTGATTCATAGCACTTAGGAAAATGCAATTACTAATGAACTAGATGTAGGTAATGCAGAATGCTTGCCAAAGAAAATGATTCTTTTAGCCTTTTTCTGCTACTGGACTTCATGGTGCCTTGAAATAAACCACCACCACCACCAATTAGTTTTCAAACCACAGTGGCTGCCAGCATGAATTAAATAGGTTGGATCCAGATTTAGTCATAGCCTAGCTCAGACCCAAAAAAATCAGTTGTCTGGATCCCAATATAGATATGTTGCATTAATTTTGGAGTAAGAGTTGAATTACCATTCAGTACTTCTTTCAATGGATATGCTCTGGTTAGGATTACAAATTGGATTTGGGTCAAGGGGACCTTACCAAACTAAATGACAGCAGGCTAAATCCAGCATTCTGTTGTCTGAACTTAAAGGACATTCCTCTCAACAAGCCCCATATTTTACAAGAAATTCAGTGCTGGAGGCTTTTCCAACTGTCTAGAATTACTTTTGAGGGAACACGGGGATGCACTGGAAGAGGCGATTGCTCTCCATCAGTCTTCAGGGTTTTCTTGTTCTGAATTTTACCGATTCATTTCAATGGCTGTACGCTAAATATGACAAAACCTGGATCTAAAACTAAAATAATTTTGATTGATTGATTGATTTTATTTTTATTTATTCCATCATTTATAAACCACCCCATTAGTGCACAGCATTATTCTGGGCTGTGTACATCTAAGAACCATGAAGTAACACAAATAACAAAATATAAAAACCAAACAACAGCTAGAATAAACCAGCATTAAGCCATGACAATGCAGCATTTTAGAAATAGTACGGGGGCAAAAACCTCAAGAGAGACCCCTCGAAAAAGATGCATCTTCAATAGCCTCTGTATACTAGGGAAGGAGGGCTAGTATAGCTCCACCAGGAGGTGAATCCAAATAGATGGTGCCACCAGTGAGAAGGCCCAACTTCTTCTTGAAGATTTTCTGACCTCCTTTGGCATGGCCACCCAAGGGAGCATAGCTTGAGAGGATATTTTGGCACAGGAAGATGACCTTGGGGAGATGCTCCGACAAGTAATGTGGTCCTAGACCATGAAAGAGATTTGGAGTTAAGAGATCTGAAGTCACAATGTGTCAAGATGTGAACATGTGTGTGCGTAGAGTGCTAAAATAATTAAGGTGTGTGTGCGAAACAAATACCCCGGAACATGAACATCATTTTAAAATTAAGGCTTGAACAATAGTTTACTATGGTCATTGGAAAACAATTAGCTAGCTCTCCAGCCTAGCAAAGTCATTGTTTCATAACAATGTTAACCGTTGAATGTATTCATTTTGTGATGGAGGTGGCATATGCAGGTCTTATAGCTTGCACTCTTTGTAGTTCCAATACCTTGATGTTACAATATGCTGGCTTTCCAGTATTCTGGTGTTCTGGGACCCTGGTACAACAGGCCTTTATTCCTCCAAGCTTTGCAGAATTTTAGTCAAAACAATGTCATTATCAGCATAGTGGCAGCTTGCTAGATTCTATGTTACAGGCCCCTGGAGTTACAAAGATTGCAGGAACAATAGAATGTCCTACTGAATTTTTTTCTTGGTGCTCTAAGCCACTAGATTTCCAGACCTCTGCAGAAAGGATTATGCCCAGTCAGCTGATGAGTAATTCAGCAGCGCGGGCCGCCATTATCCCATGCCTGGGATAGCGCGAGACATCCGGGTCTCGCAGGAACAATTGGAAACAGAGGGGGGGGGAGCGTATTTAAAGAAGAGCTCCTCCTACCTCGGGCCTCTTCCTCTTCAACAGTCGGAGAACGAGGACGAGTGCTGCTGCTGGAGCTGAATATTTTACTGCGCCATTCGGATGCCGCCATTTTGGATAGGGGTGTTGCATCGGCACCCCCCCCCCACGGTTTGCTTGCCAGGCCACGGTCAGGGCTTGCGGGATCGCCAGCCTGATGAACATTTAATTAAGCAATAAAAACAATAAAAGAGGAAGGGAAAGGAGGGAGCGTGGCGGCCGTTAGGCCGGGCTGGCGCGCCCGCCAAGATTTGAATTGGGTTAGAGGCTTCAGCCCCTGGGTTGGCCTTGGGGCCAAAGGTTCCCCTACAGAAGTCCGGACCCCATGGGTTTCGAGGCCGTGGAGATGCCTTTCCAAATAATTAATTCAAAATAAATAAATAAATAAATAAAAATAAAAAGAGGATAATTTTAAAAAGGGGAAGAGAAGGAGAGAGACTGAAGGAAAGGATCTGCGGGATTAGAGGACAGCGGGAGGCCGCCTTAAGGAACACAGGCGCCTGCGGGCACGCATAACCCCCCCACCCCCTCCATATAATTCAGTTGGGGGATTTGCTTAAGTTTAGTTGGCATAGATTTATTGCATACCTCCTAGTAGCATTTTAATTATAGTGGGGAGTGTTTTGTGCTTTAAGTTCTTAATTAAGTGGTCGTTAGCTTTGGTCATTAGGCAAACTGATTTATTTGAATATTAGATAAATAATCTATTACAAGGACAAATTTGATTAACTTGCATTTGGGTAGATTAGGTTATTAGTTAATTAGATTCAAGTTAAACAGTATGCAATTCGTTACTGTAAAATTTAATTGATGTAAATATTTATATACAATAGTATAAGACAGGTGGGATTGCTGGTTTTAATTCAGCTATTATTAGTCATAGACTGTTAACGGTTGCTATTGAGCTAAGTGGTTTGAAATAGTTAAGGTAGTTTCTGCCACTGGGGGGGCTTGCACAGTTATTACTTCTGGGACTGCAGTGCAGTGCTTAAGCTCCCAATTATCATAAGCAAGCCTTAAAGCATCTCACATAGAAGTCTTTCATAGAGGCATATTATATTGTCTGGCATTCAGGTAAGTCGGCTATTACAAGGGTTAGGCCTATAGTGTTTGAGTGCTTAGAGTTCGGGTTTCGAAACAGCTGCTATGATGTCCTCCAGGAAGGGATGAGGGAACAAGAAAGGTAAACAGCCGGCCAGAAAGAGGGTGGCCCCACAGATTTTCCCGCCCCAATCATCTTTGGATGAAGAGGGGTGGCCAATATGGCAGCAATTACAAGAAAAGATAGCGGCACTGGAGGCTGAGAGAACAACTCAACAGGCCTCGCCAGTCAGGGGTCAACTACGTCGCTCTGCTAGGAATGTCAGGAGTCACAGGAAGGCGAAACTCAAGGACCTGGCTGAAAACTTATTGTCCCATTTTTCTGCATTAGAGGAGGAACGTGCAGTCCCACAGATGTCCAGACGTGGGACCGAGGTTTCAGGGGTTTTGCCGCAAACGGAGGGCAATGTAGAAGAGCAAGGTACAAGACCACCAGAAGCAGGAAGGTCTGCCGTTGCGAGGCAAAGAAACAGTGAGGAGGTACAGGAAACCATCTGTGTTGAAGACAGCGAGCCGTCAACGTCAAGCGTCATGCGTGAGTTTGAGGCTGCACGCAACACATTCACACCGATGCCAGCTTCGCCTTGGCCAATTGGCGGCCAGTTCAGCACACCAGTTCCTGTGGCACTCAGCGTGCAACTTTTGGGTGCTGCTGGTACCCAATGGCCGACTGCTAGTACCCCCCTAACTAGTTGGCCTTCCGCATATACACAAGGGTTTTCTCCAGCATTTATAGGTCCTGCGGCTGGTGTAGGTGTTTGGCCATATCCGTCGGTCCTGGATACGGGCTATAACACAGTCCCCTTGAATTCATTGCCCTTTGGGGATCATGCCATGCCCCTAGGAGACCACCTTACACCAGCAACAAAGGAAAAGATCTGAAAAGGAAAATATGTGGATCTGTTTGAGCTTCTCAATAGAAAAGTCGATAAAAAGAAGTGGATAAAGAGGACGACAGGGAAAAAGAAAGGCACAGAAGGCGTAGGCCAGAAAGGACCTGGGGCAACTGGTTACCAGGTTTCTTAATTTACGCGGGGGTATTTATGAGAGCCCAGCCCTGGAGGGCCCAGACCCTGTTCCAGTACCTGGATTTAATTTACAGGGCGTATGTAGATTTTGCAGGACAGGTGTGGTTGACATATGATGAATCGTTCCACATGCGCAGTGCGATTCATCCAAATTTAAGGTGGGATGGGCCGTTAGTGGGCCTTTGGCTGCAGGTTATGACCCCAGCGAGGCCTAACTCTGGGGAGAGGTTTGACAGCGGTCACCTCATACATAAACAGGGTATGATTGCAAGTTCCCATGCCGGCACGGGGCAAGTGGTCCAACCCCGCTTGCTCTGTTGGGATTATAACGCCAAAGGCACATGCTCGCGTAAGGGGTGTCGTTTCCAGCACGAATGCACAGTGTGCAGCGGCCAGCACCCCAGCACATCTTGCTTAAGGGCAAGGGCACAAAGAAATGGCAATAAGGAGCCTGGAGGTGGTAAGAAGGCATCCGGGGGACAGGGTCCCCCTAGCAAAGGGCCCCAGCCCAATTAAGCTGGATGTATTGGAGAGCTGGTTACCGGACTATCCGTGGGCCGCAGATGCCCAGTATTTGTTAGAAGGTTTTAGGTATAGTTTTAGAATACCGGCCTTGGGTGAGCATAAGGCGTTCTTTGCAAAGAACCTAAAGTTCGTAAGAGGTATGGAAAGTATTATTTTTGATAAAATCAAAAAAGAAGTATCTGAGGGTAGGGTTTTAGGGCCCTACCAACATCCCACTTTGGACACTCTTCGGGTATCTCCCTTAGGCGTGGTACCCAAGAAAAATAAGGGAGAGTTCGGGCTCATTCACCATCTGTCTTATCCGGAAGGTGAGTCGGTGAATGATGCCATTCCACAGGAGCTTTGCACCGTGCGATATACCTCTTTTGATGAGGTGGTGCGTATGGTGCGTAGGTGTAGAATAGGGGCGGAACTAGCGAAATGCAACATTAAGTCAGCATTTTGGATTTTTTCAGTCCATCCGCTAGATTTCAACCTTTTAGGATTTTATTTTCAGGGCTCTTACTATATTGATAGAGCCTTGCCAATGGGTTTTTCCATCTCCTGCGCTACATTTGAGCGGTTCAGTTCATTTTTAGAATGGAAGCTAAGATGTAGGGTAGGTTGCAGAAACACTGCCCATTATTTAGATGATTATCTTTTTTGTGGTGTTGCCAATACTGGGCAATGCATGTTTATTTTAAAGGCGTTTCAGTCCTTGGCCCAGGAATTAGGAATTCCCTTAGCTGAAGAAAAAACCGAAGGGCCAGCAACTACACTTACCTTTTTGGGGATTGAGCTGGACACCATGCAGCAGGCTTCCAAGCTACCTGTAGATAAATTGGAGGCTCTTAAGGAGCGAATTCAGCTCCTGTTAAGGAGTCGGAAGGTGACTCTTAAGGAGCTACAGGAGATCGTAGGCCATCTAAACTTTGCATGTAGGGTAATAGCTCCAGGTCGCGCTTTCCTGCGACATTTGTGTGGGGCTATGAAGGGGCTTCGTCGCTGTTTTCACAGGACTAGAGTGACCAGGGGTATGAAGCAGGACCTGAAAGTGTGGAGCCAGTTTTTAGCAGAATTTAATGGGGTGTCATTTTGGAGGTCTGAGCTGCAACTTAAGTCAGAATTTCAGGTTCAGACCGACGCGGCTGGCTCACTTGGTTTCGGGATTTAGTTTAGAGGGCGATGGTGCACGGGGATGTGGCCTGAGGAGTGGCATCAGCAAGGCATCACTAGGGACCTCACCTTTTTGGAATTTTTCCCCGATAGTAGGTGCCTTGTGGCTGTGGGCGCATGAATGGGCGAATTCTTAAGTATGCTTCTGGTGTGACAATCAGGCAGTGGTTCACATTGTGAACAACCTCACGTCACACTCAGAATGCGTTATGGCACTTGTGCGTGCATTCACGTTACGTGCCTTGAAATTAATGTTCTGATCCAAGCAAAACACATCCCGGGTTTGGATAACAGCTTGGCCGATGCCCTATCACACCAACAGATCACTCGGTTCAGGGAGTTAGACCCGGGAGCCAGCAAACTTCCAGAGAAACTACCAGCGGAGCTTTGACTAATTGGCGGGAGGACGCCGAAAGAGCTATAGGCTTGGCCCTGGCACCGAGGACGCGGAAGGCGTACCGGGCAGTGAGTACGGAGTTCCAGGAGTTTAGGAGATCAGTGGAGTTGGAATCGATCTGGCCTGCTCCTGTGGAACACCTGCAACAGTTCATAGTGTTCCTAAATAGAAAAGGATTAGCACCGGGATCCATCCAAGGTAGAATGTCAGCCCTAGCCTTTCATGCTAGGATCCATAGCTATCAGGATTTTACTTCCGACCTTCGTATCAAGAAAATGATAGAAGGCTGGAGTAAGGAAAGGGGCCGTGTTAGGGACTCTAGAGCACCAATATCCCCGACCATATTGGAAAAAAATTGCCAGTTATTGCCAACTCTTTATAGGGATGTATTTGAGGCTGCACTGTTTCAAGTAGCCCCTTTGCCTCTTTTTGTCACACTGAGGATTAGTGAGGTGGTAGCGTCAGGTAAAGGGGACATGTCGAAATTGGCCTTACAATGGCATGATGTAACGCTAGTAGAGGATACAGTGAGAATACACATCCGCCGATCCAAGGCGGATCAGCGTGATAAGGGAGTATACCTTACGTTAGGTACTTGCTCAATAGGACTCATTTGTCCGGTAAAAGCAATAGGTGCTTATTTAAAAGTTAGAGGACACAGTCACGATTATTTTTTCATACATATGGATGGAACCCCTTTAACAAAATATCAATTTTGGAAAATCACCGATTTAGCATTAGGCAAGGCAGGTGTTCACGGCCTGAGGTTTGGAACCCATTCATTTAGAATTGGGGCGGCATCAACTGCAGCCGCTCTGGGTTACCATCCTGATGACATTAAGAAGTTGGGGTGCTGGTCATCCACCACCTATAAAAGATATGTCAGGACACTCCCTCACATCTAGGCAGCTGCCGGTTTTGTCTTCGCAGGTCTGCTCTTACAGGAGAGTCGGCGGCAAGTCATGATAGTTTGCCACAGCTTCATTTTCTGGGCAGCGAGGTATGCTGCTCAGTCGACGTGGGGGAGCAATTTGGGTCTTGGAGACAGAACCCAAATTGTTTGGAGAGGGATCCGTGGACTGCTATGGAGCCAATTATGCAGAGCGGCTGCATTTGGCAGGGAACCCCCAGATGTGTTGGTTATACACCTGGGAGGCAACGATCTGGCCAAGCATGGCGGCAAGGCCTTGGTTTTGGATGTTCTGCAAGACCTCAGATGGCTGAGGGCAACGTACCCTTCGTTGAGTATTATCTGGTTGACAATCATCCCTCGGCTTGTGTGGCGCGAGGAACGACAGGTACAGCGTGTTAACACTGCAAGGAGGCGTGTTAACAGGGAGGTGTGCCGAGCGGTATGTAATGGCCTTGGATCGGTGATCGGTCACCAGGAGATCTGCATTGATAGGCCTGAGCTATTTCGAATGGTTTGAGTACTCCTCTCCGATAGAGGTTTGGAAATATTTTTGGCAGACCTCAGGAGGGGCCTGCTCTTGGAGCTCGAGAGGCTCGATGGCGGGCATGGGCCTTAAGCATAGCTTGCCCCTATGCCGTGGTGGGTAGTGCGGATAAAACAGGTTTTGGTGAGTCCCATCACAATCACAGGTAAGGTATAGCTCATCTTCTCTCCCAGCGCTGCGGATCGTGCGATTACAGTGCTTGGGGGAGAAGATCTTCTGGGGCCGCTCCCAGACCAACAGTCAACAAGAAGGAGGGGTCTTGAGGTCCGGGGGTGGTCAAACTTGGGCTGGCTGGGTTCTCGCTGTCTTCACGACTACGAGATCTTGGGGCTCGGGACTCGCCCATAGTTAGGGGTCCGTTGAGACCCCTCTGCAGAACCTGATTCCGCACTACTGCAGGACCCCCCCTTTTCCTTTGAGGATAAATATGAATATTAATAAAGTGTGGCCCGTGTTTTATTCCATAACAGTTGTCTCGTGTCTTATTCCGGGGTAAGGGGATAATTGATACTTGATGAAGAAAAGAGAAGGGCATAAATAAGGACTAGAAAAGATAGGCAGGGCAAGGAGCAAAGAATGCCAAGAGAGCACAATTAGAGGGGAGAACACTCTGCTAAGGGAGGAGGTAAGACTTTTTTCTATATGCTGATGTGATATTATTATTGCTTGTGCACTAGTTTAATCTATTAACTATATAGTCTGTTAAGTTCACAGATGTGATTTAATTGAGAGTTCATTTTTTATAACTTATAGAATATGCCTTTCTAATTAACTTTTTTGGGATAAATGCTACCTGTAACAAGCACAGGCTTCTTCTTCTTCTTTTTTAACTGAATGACTATAAAGTTCTGTAGGACTCTTAGAGAGAGAGAGGTTCAGACACCAGTTTCTATGACCTGACAAATGGATTGTGTTCAACAATGACTCGTGGAAAGGCATTGATCAAACAGAGGTATCTGCAAGAAGAAGCAAGGTAATTTGCGTATTTCCATTTCCCCCTGAACTGCCTAGTTTGATTTTTGTTTGTAATGTGCTTTAAAGCCTCGCTCCTTATCTCTTTCCATTCCCAGCTGATATCAGGACTTAGTGGTGGTATACAAAGTTGTTTGTATACATGCTGCTTGTTAAAAAACATGATAATGGGTCAAAGTGCATGCATTCACCATCTTACTCCAATCTTCCTTGATTTGCAGCTTTCTGGGTTTCTAATAATAATAATAATGAAATGCAGCACTGGAAGGGACAGGGACCTTATGGATCATCGAGTGCAGCCCCTGTCAAGGAGACACAATGGGGAACTCTCTTCTTATTACACAATCCTTGTCAGCAGGAGCACAAGATGTAGAAAAAGCTCCACTCCGCATTCTTGTCCGCTCTGCCTCTGTGACATCACAAGGGGCTGCTCTCTGTCTCAGGTCTCGGCACTGAAATCTGAGGGGAAAAGATCCTGCAAACCTGGCAACCCTGTCTGGGAGGAAGGGGGAATTAGTGGAAATTATTTTCTCTGCTTCTGTCTATAGAAGGGTCTGCTACATCAAGGTGTGTTCTTTGAGCAGAAGATTCTGCTTGGAAAGAGCCCAAGGATTTTGAATAATTTAGAACCAATAATAGCAGGATAGAAAAACAAATGTTGAACAGATTCCTACATTCAAAAGAAGAGGGGAAAGGAGGCAGAAGCACACAAACACACAAAATCAGAAAGCATATGCCAAACAAGTTATACAATGTTCTCTTCAGGGTTTAGTCCTTGCTCATATGAATGGCACTACCTATAATGATAAGGAGTCCAGGCTGAAGATTTTTTTTTTAAATGAGAGTGAGAAAATATGAGCTGGAAAATAAATCCATATACGGAAATCCTTTCTATACTCCAAAATATTGTATAATAAGAAATGCAGGAATGTGGGTGAAGCTTTCAAAGGGCAATTTCAATGCTTTCCACTAAAATGAATATTTTGAGAAGTACAAGGCAAGGAAAGTGAGACCGAATTGACTTTTCTTCTTCTGAATAAAATCTCTTTGATAAAAGAGTCTATTGGAGATAGCTGTGAGGGTCTGTATGGCAACCAGTGAGTGAAAAAAGCTTGTCTGTCCACCTGCTGCCTTCCTCCCTATATTGTAGCATTCAGGCATGATTTCTGTGGCACAACTGAGGAAGATAGATTACACTGCATTTTATTTTATATAACATTTGTCTTTTTATATAACACTTAGAAAATGGCCACCTTGAGTGTGTTCATGGGAAGAAAGGCGGCATATTAAATGAAGGAATGAAGGAATGGCCAAATCCCATCAGAAAGAACTACACTGGTGCAGTGGTGTTTCCTTGTCAAAACTTCTACCCTAGCCAAGGGAAGCTGAGGAGATTGATTGCTCTCCGGAAGCATGGGTAGGCTTGTCTGTGCAGTTGTACATTGTTGTTGCACAGAACCATCAGGATTTTGGGCAATATAAATCTTAATTTAGCAAAGCAATAGACAAATGATGGACATCATCATCACTGCTTCTTTTAGAAGTGTATTCAGTCTTCATAATTATTCCCTTTGGAGGCACTACATGGAATTATCAACACTAACAACATCAACAACAATACATGTAAATAAAAAGGAAGTGTCATTGGAATACAAATCTAAAAATGTCTGTATTGCCTTATCACTGTAACATGGAACATTTAGGCATTTCGTCTGCTTTGCAAATGTGTTTTTGTATGCAAAGATAATCGAACACAAGATGGAAGATACTGAAGTCATATTTCAAATTATAAAAATTATTCATATTAGACATGAAGCTTGCTGTTAATTCTTGGATATTTGGATTTGGGGGAAAGCCAAGCCAGAAGGCTTTTTCTTGGGGGGGGGGGTGTCTCTCAGCATAAGTTCCCCATCTCCCATTATCACCTCTGAGGGAATATACATGAACATCACTCTTACCCCCCCTCCCCGAAAGAGCCACTCTTGCTCACTTCTCTCTGCTCCTCTGCATCCACCTTTGGAGGACTGACATTCAGCCCTTTGAACCTGATTGTTAATTAGGCTCAAATAGACCTGAATGAAGTGAGATGTGATGCATGCCAGGAATCCCAATGCCCAAGATAGTGGAAGGATGGAAAAGTTGTTTCTACTGCAGCGGCAGCACCACCTTTAGCTCTACCTGAATCTTCCATTCCTCTAGGTGCAGTGGTGGTAGCACAGTGAAGGGAGAGGGGGACTTGGTGGGGAGATGCCTCCAGGCCCCACCTGAGTCATAGGGGAGGAAGGCAAGAGAGGCAAAAAGGTGAGGGAGGAGAACCGGGGTGGGGTGGAGCATTCGGAGCGGCCTGTGGGGGGGAAGTGTTTGTTTGGGCTTGAGGGGGAGGGGCCCTTCACTGAGGGGGCTTGAAGGGAGGAAACATGAAGGGAGGTTCATTCCCCCCCCATGTAAATTAAACTCAAAATGTGTTGACATTTTTTTCTTCTTAAATTTTATCTGGTAGAAGCAGATTTACAGCCCCTCATAATTATATACTATTATATCAATATTAATATATTAGGTTAAAATTATATTCTGAAAAATCTATTTTTAATGTGTTTTCTTTACCCCATCAAAATGCCTTTTTATGCAAATATAGCAGAGGCGTCACAGATTGCTTGGCTATTATAGAAGGGAGTCATGGCTTGAAAAAGGTTGGGAAACACTGATCTATATTTAAAGCAGTGGTTTCCAACCTTGATTCCCCAGATGTTCTTGAGCTACAACTCCCAGAAATCCTGACCAGTACAGTTTTAGTCCAAGAATATCTGGGGACCTCGGGGTGGGAACCACTGCTTTAAAGCCTTGAGTACCATTTGCAGTCCCTAGGTGGAAGATTTCTCTGAATAGCCTATAGGTTTATGGGCAGTATAGCTTGAGACCTGCCATTCTCCCTTATTGTAAGACAGCAGCTCCATACACCCGATATGAAGTGGGAAGACCTCTCTCAAAAGGGGCTATTTGCTTAAAGCTTTGTGTATTGAAATAAGGGTTATTCTAACATGTGCAAAGCTGGGAACTTTTCCTAGTAAGTAAAAAGAATTCTATTTTCTTTAGAAAAGGAACTCTTTGACTTACCTAGTATGTTTGGAAATGCTGGATTCATTCCTTACTGTCAGAAACCTTGTAATCTGAATAGACTGACAGAATTATTCTGGTTTCTACATTTGCCTACATCACTTTGTAAGATTCTATCGTTTTATTGTTTTAAATCTCTATAGGCTGGTCCCCAGCCTATAGATTATCTTTCTATCACAAGGAAAGTGTTGGTTCTCCAGACATTGTGGTCTAGAATTCCCCTCAGCCCTGCCCAGACTGTTCAATATTAAGTGATTGTGGGAGACAATACCTGGAAAGCCAGCAGATTTAGGGAGGCCTAGATAGCCTTATCTCCTCACTTGTCAGTAATTCTATTGTACAGTGAGAGCTACGTATACTTTAGGTAGCAGTTACTTCAGGCAGCCTACAGGTTTAGATCTGCCTCATCCAGGTTTTGTCAGTAATAATTGGTCTGCCCAAATAGGGGAGAGTTACTAGAAAACAAGCAGGCAGTATCAGAATTCATAGGAAAACCTAGAGGTCTGCAGAAATACAAACTTGTTCTAAAAGAGTGTCTGGCTTTCCGTATGATATACGAGTATTCTGCATACAGATCAAATAGCTAAGGGGATAATGTGCACCCTTTTCTGATATCTTTGCCTATAGGAAACCATTCTGTCTCTCCATGTTCTGCCCTAATGGTAGTTTCTTCTCCACAATACAGGTTAGGCATTAGAACAATCAAGTGCTGAGACACACCCATTTCTTTTTGAACAACCGATATTTTCTCATGATCTAAACAGTCAAAGCCTTTGCTTAGTCTATAAAGAAAAGACTGATCTTCTTCGGAAATTCTTTCACGAGCTTCAGTAGTCAGTGGATATTTGCAACATGATCTTGAGTGCCTCTTCCTTTTCAAAACCCTGCTTGAATATCAAGCATTTCTTGCTCCATATAAGGTAAAAGTCTTTGTTGCAACACCTTGAGCATCACTTTGCTTGCATGGGTAATTAAAGCAATGGTCCTATAGTTACTGTTCTCCTTGGCATCTCCTTTCTTGGGGACTGGAATGTATATTGAGATACACACAAAAACACTGTTAAACAGAATCCAATCATAACTGTTAAGATATGAAAATTAATTAATTAGGAGAAGCAAATTGCCTGCGGCATTTTGACTATTAGAGCAGGATGGGTCACTGATTTCCAAAAATAGTGCTAATATTGTACATATTTAACTATCTAGCCAACAAAAGAGAGAAAATTAATACAGTGAAATGCTGAACATCCTCTAGACAGGTCATAAAATGGTGTGCAACCCAGAAAATATATTTGTACTAGGCATTTTTCCTGGGATCTGTCTGCTTCAAAGTTAACAAGTTCTGAGTGATCTTTATTTATTTATTCATATCAAGAGTGTTGCACAATTCAAAATCATGGACACACATGAAAAAAAGGCAAAATCAAGAAAACAATTAAAATTTTAAGACAATCAGATTATTTTTGACCAGAAGCACTTGGAACTTGAGATGTGTGCAGAAACTTTTCCTTTACTTCAGCTGTCATCCAGGGTGTGGGTGGGTTTTGGTACAGTTCCAGTGCAATGCTTCTGGAAGTGAAGGATCTGCCAACTGTACACTGTTGCCCAGGGGACACCTAAGTGTACTCACAATGCTCTTTGGGGAGGCTTCTTCTAGATCCCCTTTCTGAGCAATGAAGAATTTCTATTTACTTCCACAACATCTTTCACTAGTAAAGTTCTTCATTTTAGATGGCTCCATCAAGTGAAGAAAAATAAGAGATGAATTATAGACGATCATTAAACAGAGAAAATAAGTAACACAGAATGAGATGAGGACTTATTAAATATAACCAAACATTTCTGCAAGATGACAGAAGGCATGAAATAGGAACAGAACATTGAAATTATTTGAAACATATTCCCATCAATCAGTAGGTAGACTTTAGAAACAAACAAAAACATGTGCTTACGGACCATGACAGTAATTTCTCGCTCCTACTGTAAACTGGCCTGCTGCTACTCTAAGGTGGAACGGTAGAGGACCCTATCCCTTGCCAATGTTGATAATAAGGTTCATCTCCCAGTACCGCTAACTTCTGTGCATACAATGGTAGATGTACCATATTCTCCTTTGCCTACACAGCAAAATCCTTTGGGTGGTCTTGTCAGTGAAACTTACTGTCCGGTTACATCTAAACAAGGAAACTATACTACAAGTTTCAGAACAACTAGCACCTTAAACCAACATGATATAAGTTAGATACATTGCTTGGCTATACCATTTAGAAATGGAAATATGGCATCAAATGTTTAATGACACTGGCTCATATAAAGCACTTCCTACACATTGAGAACTATGGGATAAAGGAAATGATTGATCCAGAGCTTTTGATTTTTGGATAGACCACTCAAATGTCCTGGGAATATGATTTTCTTTCATGTCTTGGGCCCAGGCAACACTATGGGGGTGCGGGATGCTGATATGGACACCTTGCTGAAGATAAAAAAGCTTAAATCTGGTTGGGATCTAGTTATAACTTCTCACTGAAAGCAGAAAGCCAGAATGTAAAACCAGTAAATAAATAAATAAATCTTAAATCAATAAATTTTAAATGTGGTCCTACCTCATGTGTACTGGGGTACTGTTTATCAAGGATAAAAATGCTTGTGAAGCTTTTTGTCTTCATTTACCACTGAAATCCATGGGATTCCTTTCCAATTACTTAGAACAGAGCTACAAAACTGTATAATATAACTGTATCCCTGTTAATCCTCCTTCTGCCCTCTTCTATTCCATTCCTTTCCTTATTTTCCTATCTCCTTCTTTGCTCACACCCTGATTCTTCTCACTTCATGTAGAAAAATTTTAACTACTCATAGCTCCTGTGGTGTGCATGTTAGCTCCTTTTAAAATTCCCTGTCAGCGCCTGATAATTTTTCACCAAAGGCAATGCCCATCCAGAAGAAAATGAGAAGGGAAAGAAATGTTCAAAAGAGAATATGACATTTAAAATGTGGGAAATTGCTCACTTTTGACTCAAGAAGCACTAAATGGGAAAGAGCAGTATGAGTCACACCAGAGGCATGATCAAGATTTTAGACCATTTGGACAAAAAATAAAATTAACCCCCCACCCACCTAACTGTTTCATGCTGCAGAACAATGACAAACTAGGTCAAGGAAGGAGACTCATTTAAATAGAAGAAAAACAGAATAGCTTGGAAAAGGGCAACATTTTCACACTGCAGGAACAAAGAGCAACCTTCTGATCATTATCGTAAAAAAAATTACGGTAAACATAACTGTGAGGTGCTGCGGAGTGAGCCACTAAAGGATAGAAAACATCTGAAGGGGAAAATAGAGGACATGCACTTAAAAGAGAGAGGGAGAAAAGAGAAAGAGAAAACTAAGAAATAAATTGTGGCTTAGGCAATAGAACCTTTGATAGAACCAAAGGAAAGCTGGAAACCCTAGCTACTGGTAAAGTTCATTTGTAACACGTTCTGCTTTTAAGTAGATTGTAAGCCAACAGTCAAGGCATTTCTTACTGTTCAGTTTTTGTTCAGCATCTAGCAATTTCAGGTGCATCACTAATATAATTATTGTTGTTAGTTTATTCCACACATACATTGAAGTATTAATAGGTGTCTTGTCAATGTGGCATTTATTTCACAAGCAGTAAACAATACCTCTAGAGCACTGGTTCTCAACCTTGGGTCCCCATATGTTCTTTGACCAACTCCCAGAAATCCTGGCCAGCACAGCTAATAGTGAAGGCATCTGGGAGTTTCAGCCCAAGAACATCTGGGGGCTCAAAGTTGGGAACCCCTGATGTAGAAGGCCATGATTGATACCTAACAAGTTTCATTTTTTATTTTTAAACTTGGAGCAGAGACAATCAAGAGGAAATTCCTGTGGAGTTTATATTGATAGAGGATTAACTAGGTTAATTTCCATGCTGGACCTGCATTAGTGCTAGCAAGTTAGGGGAATAAAATGCAATAATTAAAGCATGTTTTCACCACAAACATGATCTCTTACCCTACCCCCACCCCCAGGAGCTGGTGATAAAATATGCCCAAGCTACCAAATGAAATAACAAGAGTGCACATCCACAGTGCATTATTGTCACAAAAGGCTGCATGCTTAGTTCTTGACTGCTGAGAGAATGGAAAGGTTAACAAGGCTCCTGCTGTAGAACAAGCCTTTTGGTCATGTGGAGGTAGAAGGTGGAAGAAGAAACTTATGGTTTCCTTAGAAAAAAGATTACCTGGCAGTTTTGCTGTGCTCCTGTCAAAGTTTGCATCTTTGTGTCTGCAGAAGACTTAGCAGGAGAGACTGAAGTGCTGGGCTCATTAAGTCAAAGCTTAAGCCCATCAAAGATTTTGCTTGTTGACTGGGAAATTCTGGGTAGCTGATGAAAAGATTTACTAGGGGGGGGGGGGGGGAAATCTCCAGGCACCGCTCTTTCAGGTGAGGGGTGGACAGGAATATAGGGATATAGTGGAATCAGAAGCATAAAGATTCAAACCCTTGTTTTTTACCCAGTCTCTGTTCAGTAACTTTGTCTTCCAATCAAAAAATGAATGCTAGTCTATATGCAAGAAGAATGTGTATGCATGGAGACGCCTTCATATCAAAGGAGCATAACATGGGAAAAAGAAACTCTGTCATTTTTTTTCCCAATCAAAAGGACTAGTAGATTTAGGTTTGCATGTGTTCTTCATTGTCTGTTACCATAGAAAGGAATGAGGGAGAATTGCATTCTATTCACCTTTTGATAAGAACTGTTTGTATTTGCACTTCTCAGACTAAAGAGCAAACTGAACTAGCGTTATCCTTCAGTATTTACTCTTCTTGGCATTTTGCATTATTGTTCTCCCAGCAAAGATACAAATACTGAAGGAAAGTGCACACAAATACGTATATGCTGAATATTGGAAAAAATGGGGAAAGGGGGGTGATGTAAAGGAAACCCCTTGCAAAAACATGATACGTGAATATAACTAGGTATGTGCCTGGGGTGTGTATAGCTAATGCAACTGAAGGGCACTGTCTTAATGTACTATGTGATTTGTTTCCCCAGAACTGGGATAGTACCATGATACTGTCCCTAGCCTGCCACAACTCTTGGGGGTGTACATGCATGCTTGCTAAGTGCATGCAAACACGCGTCTCCAAGAATCACAGTGGGGTGCTTTGTTTACCAGGGAGGAACAGACTAAAAGTTGTGACTTGACTTATGCCAGTGGTTCCCAACCCTGGGTCCCCAGATGTTCTTGGACTAAAACTCCCAGAAGTGTTCACTACAAGCTGTGCCAGCCAGGATTCCTAGGAGATATGGTCCAAGAAATCTGGGGACTCAAGGTTGGCGACCACTGACTTCCGCTATGAATATTTCAGCCATTTTATTATGTATACAAAATAAAAACAGCAGTTAGAAGTCTTACTTTCACAGACTACGACTTCCAGAATCCCTCAACTGTCATGATATCTCTGGGATGCCAGAAAATATCATCCACAAAAGCAACTGTTCCAAGAACTGGAGACACACGTTAGCTGTTCCAAGAACTGGAGACGTCTGCCCCTTAGTTATTGGCTAGGAATATGCTATTAGTTCTCTGATACTCATGCTTCCACTTACAGTTCTTCACACAGACTTTTCATGCTATTTCACACATGAGGGCTGGCCACTTGGATTTCTCATTTTCAATCCAGCCTGTAACTTCTCAGGCCTGACACTCTCTTGATTTCTAGTCCAGTATATAAGACTGCAAATATTCCTTCTGGGCAAAACATTGCTTTCTTATCTCTCTGAACAAGAAACATATGCTGTGGTCACACACCAGAGACTGCAACACAGGGTGCTTATTATTTTTTAAAAAGGTATAGACTTTTGTTTCCAGCAGCAGGTACAGTGATGTTAAAAAGTCAGACATCAACCATAACAAGTTATTTCCTTCCATCTCTGTGGAGGAATTGCAGCCGCTTTATCTCCCCCTTGGCTACAGATAAATGGGGTAAAACAAGATCAGTAATTAATTTCATTTGAAGCATAATGACTCCAGGCATAGACACTGCCTGGTGGATAATAATCAGCTGGGTTAAAGGCCCCGCAGCTCCTGCTGTCATCTGGTATAGTATCCCTGTTAAAATATGTAGCCATATACAGACCTTCTAGACTTGTAGAAAATTGTTGTTCCAAAATGGTTCAAAGGGAAGATATGTTGTGAATTTTGTTCTGTATCATTAGTGAAATTTCTGGGTTACAGTTTGAGTATCAAAAAGCCAAGTGCAGAAATCCATGCTGTATGAATAACAATTTACAAACAATTGCAGGGGAAATGTTGCTTTATAAAAGTAAGGGAGCTGCTCTGGCTGGGGAATTCTGGAATTGTTGTCCAAAAAAGTAAATTTTGCAAGCATGACCAATCAGGACAATACCATTCATTTTTTGATAGGAAGACAAAGTTGAAAGAAAGAAAGAAAGAAAGAAAGAAAGAAAGAAAGAAAGAAAGAAAGAAAGAAAGAAAGAAAGAAAGAACAAGCGAATGACCGACCTACCGACTGAACGACTGAACGAACGAATGGACAATTTGAGAATACAAAGCCCAAGCACCATGGTGCACCTACAGAAGTACCGTACTTTGTACTGCAGCTAATAAGAAAAACAAACACACAAGCAAGCAAACAAACCTTCCATGATTGGAATGTTCAGTAGAGGTATTGAGGTTCATTGCAGGTTGAAGCTATTAGTCTTGTCTTTTGAGGCTTGCTCAATGTCTTCCTTATAAGATACAGATACTTTTAATTCCCTTTCCACCAGTTTTAATTGTATGGTATCTTTTTCATTTGAACATTTTTAACCCCATGAACACTGGATTTAATGTAAGGGATCTGTATGGGGAGTTATGCTGAGTGCTCTGGCCTCTTTGCTTTGCCGTATGTTTGCATCTGAAATGTGTCAATAGCCCTGATTTGATCTGTATTTGCAAGTTTATCAAGGCAGTCACATTGCTAAAGGAAACCTTTGCCTTTTCACTGGATCACAGCACAATATTTTCTCAAGAATGTCTGCTCTGTCTCCCAGTGTCTAATGGGGGATTTAATGACAAATGGGTGGACAGATAAACTTACTGTATTGTCAACAGCCCAGTTGTCAGAAATGATATGGTACAACATTGAAAGAATAGGCTCAGGAGACATGAATTCAACCCCCCCCCCCCATAAAACTGACTGGATGACCTTGGGACTGTCACAGTGTCGTCTCCCATAGGGGGGGGGGGAGAAGGGCTGTACATGCCACCTTTTGCTCTCTTCTCATGCTTGTAGAAAGAATTCAGGCTTGGTTTGATCTTGGATCTGCATGTTTTTTTTCTCTCAGTCCATGGTATCCACAAAGTCTTCCCCAACACCATGTTTCCAACAAATCATTTTTTTCCCTGTCTGACTTTCACACTCATACATGATGATCAGGAATACAATAGTGTGGATGATCTTGGCATTAGTCCCTGCATTGTAGGATCTTTCATTGTTTTGAAGTTATTTGCCTCACAGCTGCCTTTCTGACTCTCAGGCTTGTTCTGATTTTTCACTGCAGTCTTTATCTTCATTGATATTCAAAGCAAGGCATATAAACAATTTCAATTTCTTCATTTTCACATTAAAGTGATGTAGTCTTCTGCAGTCATGATTTTTTTACTTCTTAATGTTCAGCCAGTCCTGTTTTTTTCCGCTTTCTTCTTTTACCTTCATTAGAAATCATTGCAAATTTTCTCCTAATAATACAGTATCATCTGCATATCCTAAATGATTGATGTTTGTTCCTCCTTCAGCTGAATGTAAGCCAATTTTTCATATGACAGGCAGATAAAACATTCTTTTATCTGATAAGTTTGCCCAATGAAAACCATGCTTTTTCTCCATTTCTGGTAGCCGCTTGTCCAGAGTATAGTTCAGGACAATCAAATATTGTAGCATACTCATATATTTTAGAACTATCGATAGAGTTCTGTGATCCACAATCATGGAAATGACTGTCAAAACTTTAATGTAATCTAAAAGCACTACTTTTTTCCTGACATTCTTTGGCATGCTCCACTAGTGAACATATATTTGAAATATAATCTATAGTGCCTCTTCCTTTTCTGAATCCAGCTTGAACATCTGGTATTTCTCATTTCACATACAGTAGGACCCCCATATCCAAGGATTGGTATTCACAATTTCAGTTATTTGCAGTTTACTGCAACCCTATATACAACATGCCCCCTTGTGGTCTTTGTTCCACTCCGTTGTATGTAGTATATATGGTTTGCTACTATCCACTGTTTCAGGTATTTGCAGTAGATTGTGGAATGGATCTCCCATAGAAACAAGGGTCCTACTGTATGATAACAGTCTTTATTGCGAAATCTTGAGCATCTTGTTGATTTCTTAGAAAATTAATGTGATGGTTCTGTAGGTAGGGCACACTGTAGTGTCTATTTTCCTTGGGATTGAAATGTACATTGAATGTGATCCATTGTTTTGTGTCCCATATCTGTTGGCACATTCTTGTAAGGATTTTGATATAATGTTACAAATTGTTGAAAGCACTATCAATATTCCATCCACTTCTGGTGGTTTATTTCTTTTGATTTCCTTGAGAGCAGTTTTCATCTTATTTTATAAAATTGCAGGTTCTTTTCCCTGATAGTACTTCAGAATGCTTCTAGATGTTTGTTTCCTGCTTCTGACATTTTGAGAACTTCTGCTAGTGATTGGCCTTCCCCTTTGCCTGGGAAATATGCATAGTAAATGTTTGGCTTTGGCTCAGTGCTTCAGAAACCAAAACCAAAACAATTTTGATGATGATAAGCAAAAAAGAGGCAAGAGTGTTGAAACTGTTCGTTTCTTTGTTTGCTTGCTTGCTTGCTTGCTTTTGTTTAATATACTGCCCCTTTATTGGCAATACTACTCTGGTCTGTTTATAAATTAAAACATTTTTTTTAAAAAAAAGCATTTGTGGATGTAAACACTGAGGGCCTTATTATAACTAAACATAAGATATTCATCTTCATCTTCCAGGGGAGACAAATACGAATATTGGCACCACAAGTGCCTGGGCCTCCCCCTCAAACCAGCCGGTCCACTTAATGCTTGGGGCATGTGGCTATCATCATTCATGTCACGCCAATTGCAGAAGTAGCCCAACCAGTACTTCGCTGTCTCCCTACACAGCCAACCACTCAGCATGTGAGCAGGGAGACTCGTCATCCTGCCCCTTTGCCAGAGGGGTTGGCTGTGCAGGGAGGCAAGGAAGCACTGGCCGAGCTACTTCTGTGATTGGTGTGACATGAACGATGACGGCTCCGCTCACCACTTAGCGAACCATAAGTGGATCAGCCGGTTTTGGAGGGAGGGTCCAAATGGCCCAGGCACCTGTGGTGCCAATATTTGTATTAGTCTCCCCTGGGAGATGAATATGAATATCCCATGTTTAATTATAATATGATTCAGTGGCCCAAATCCTCTTGTACAGGTTAAGCCAAAACAAAGTCACCTGCAGTAGCACATTGCCACTGAATAAAGAGTCTCCATTTTGATTCCTCATTGCTTAAATGTAATATAATTGTGCACAATTCAGGTGGCTTCACATATGACCTAGAATTAAAATAGAGTTTCTTTAATTAGTAGCAGTCTAATTTGTGCAAGAATTCAAAATGCAGCAATACCTTTTGGATTTTGCCAGTATAGAGGGCATAATTTCTATTGTTATTGTTCTGTGGCATTAAGTCACATCTAAATTATATTGAAATAAAAGGGGGGAGCTATGTGGCCAGTACAAAATACAAGTGGAAGAATGGGCAATAGGTGATGCCAAGAACATTTGGATTGCTGGTACTTGCTTTGAAGAAGTGAGATTTACACAAGAAAGCTTGCATATTGTATGATTTTTTAAATTTTTTATTAGTGGTATATAAAAGTATCACCTATTGCCTATTCTTGCATCCAAATTATAGTGAATCTAATGTAGTTACCAAGGTAAGTGAGATACTCTAGCCGCCTAGAGTGGTCACAATTGACCAGATAGGCGGGGTATAAATTAAATAAATAAATAAATAAATAAATAAATAAATAAATAAATATTTAAGGAGCAATTTTGGCATTGCTACACCTTAGTGAGTTTCCATCCAGATTTGAAACCACGTCTCCTGAGTCCTAGTCCACCCCTCTCTTTACTATCCCACACTGGCTCTCATCATTTCCTCTACACCAGTGTAATTTATGCAAGGAGATTTTAGCCAATGATCTGTGGATACAAAATACATGCTAGTTTCTTGAATGTTGTGAGTTCCTTTCCAGATCAAAGAACTACACTTAATGTGGCATGTCCATTTGCACAGCAGGACTCCCCCTTCCTCTCATAGCTGCCTCCACTCCCTGTGCATCCTCTAAAAATGTGTTTTCCATACTAGAAGGCTAGATATCCTTGGACTACAACTCACAAAAATCATGGCTAGATCTTCTTGCAGTTGTAGCCTAAGAGCAATTAGAGGTCTCCCTTTAGGAGCCATTGACCTAAAATCCATCCTGGAGCATCTCTCCTCTCCCTCATGGATGGGGAAAATATATTCCATCAGTGGCCTTCATGCCACTGCTGCACTGACACTGACACCACTGGACACAACCCAAGGTCAGAAGGCAATCTGTAAATAGAGAAAACTGAAATATAGGGAGGATCTGTGGAGTTTCACAATAAATCTAAAGGCTGAAGATCCAAAAATGAGAATAGGTTGCCTGAAGTCTAGATCAACCGTACATTTTCAAATATTTATTTAATAATTTGTTCTTTATATTTATACCCCCCATTTATTTAAGCAGGGCAAAGCTGCATACACTGCCTTCCTCATTCATTTTCTCACCCTTCAAGAGATTGTCTGCATTCTTACTTTTCTAACAGTAGTCATTTTGGTATCAAGTAGCTTTTATATATATATATACAGGAAAGATCTGGATGTCCCAGACAACCCAGATAGTGTGGTTGCTGACCTTGAGCCAGACATCCTGGAGAGTGAAGTCAAGTGGGCCTTAGAAAGCATGGCTAACAACAAGGCCAATTGAGGTGATGGCATTCCAGTTGAACTATTTAAAATCTTAAAAGATGACGCTGTTAAGGTGCTACACTCAATATGCCAGCAAGTTTGGAAAACTCAGCAGTGGCCAGAGGATTGGAAAAGATCAGTCTACATCCCAATCCCAAAGAAGGGCAGTGCCAAAGAATGCTCCAACTACCGTACAATTGCACTCATTTCACACGCTAGCAAGATTATGCTCAAAATCCTACAAGGTAGGCTTCAGCAGTATGTGGACCGAGAACTCCCAGAAGTACAAGCTGGATTTCGAAGGGGCAGAGGAACTCGAGACCAAATTGCTAACATGCGCTGGATTATGGAGAAAGCCAGAGAAAAACATCTACTTCTGCTTCATTGACTATGCAAAAGCCTTTGACTGTGTGGACCACAACAAACTATGGAAAGTTCTTAAAGAAATGGGAGTGCCTGACCACCTTATCTATCTCCTGAGAAATCTCTATGTGGGACAGGAAGCAACAGTTAGAACTGGATATGGAACAACTGATTGGTTCAAAATTGGGAAAGGAGTACGACAAGGCTGTATATTGTCTCCCTGCTTATTTAACTTATATGCAGAATACATCATGCAAAAGGCAGGACTGGATGAATCCCAAGCTGGAATTGAGATTGCCGGAAGAAATCTCAACAACCTCAGATATGCAGATGATACCACTCTGATGGCAGAAAGTGAGGAGGAATTAAAGAACCTCTTAATGAGGGTGAAAGAGGAGAGTGCCAAAAATGGTCTGAAGCTCAACATCAAAAAAACTAAGATCATGGCCACTGGTCCCATCACCTCCTGGCAAATAGAGGGGGAAGATATGGAGGCAGTGACATATTTTACTTTCTTGGGCTCCATAATCACTGCAGATGGGTACAGCAGCCACAAAATTAAAAGACGCCTGCTTCTTGGGAGGAAAGCGATGACAAACCTCGACAGCATCTTAAAAAGCAGAGACATCACCTTGCCGACAAAGGTCCGCATAGTCAAAGCTATGGTTTTTCCAGTAGCGATGTATGGAAGTGAGAGCTGGACCCTAAAGAAGGCTGACCACCGAAGAATTGATGCTTTTGAATTGTGGTGCTGGAGGAGACTCTTGAGAATCCCCTGGACTGCAAAGAGAACAAACCTATCCATTTTGAAGGAAATCAACCCTGAGTGCTCACTGGAAGGACAGATCCTGAAGCTGAGGCTCCAATACTTTGGCTATCTCATGAGAAGAGAAGACTCCCTGGAAAAGACCCTGATGTCGGGAAAGTGTGAGGGCAAGAGGAGAAGGGGACGACAGAGGATGAGATGGTTGGACAGTGTCATCAAAGCTACCAACATGAATTTGACCAAACTCCGGGAGGCAGTGGAAGACAGGAGGGCCTGGCGTGCTCTGGTCCATGGGCTCACGAAGAGTCGGACATGACTTAACGACTAAACAACAACAACAAAGCTTTTTAAACTTCAACTGTGTTGGAAACCAACAAGTTTAAGCAACCTTCTCTCCATTTTTCCAGTCACTACAGAAGTACACCCACATACCCACATGGGAAAGTTGAACAGCCACTTTAAAACTCACATTGCTTTTGTCTACCATTTGAAAAATATCTTGCATGATTGTTATCAACGTCCTCCATGACAATATGGTGGTACTGTTGAAAATACTCATGAGATAAAAAGAGAAATGTCTTCACAGAAAATGATAACTAAAAGATTGTGACATTTTAAAGTTCATATTCCTCACTTATCTGAATGTAAGTAATAAGCACCTTTAAAAAAAATCAGCTGTCAGTTGAGAATGGTGGTGTCATGTACAGTGCTTATTAATGTAAGATTTTTAACACTTTTTTGCCTTCATTAAATTGAGAGTTATTCATACTTTTTGCAGTAGTTACTGAGCGATTCAGTTGGCCATTAAGTTCTACATAATAGTGACTCATGCCGGCTCAGAAGTAATATACCATTGAGTAATGTGTGGCTAGTTAATCAATGGGGCCGGCAGAGGATAGCTGTCACCTCCATGCCATAGTTGCAGCATCAAGACACAGCTGATCGGCTTAGCCGCTGTTGCCCCCTGAAATGTTAAATCAGATGAATCTTTGGCCTTCATCCAAGGAAGCAACTCTTATATTCTAAAGATATTTTCAGTTCTGAAAGCACAAGTTCCATTCTTGTATATTTATCTCTATTGGAAAGCCAGGGTTCGTCTGCAATTTGTCTTCTTAGTAACTTTAATGAAAAGCTTTAAAGCAACCACAGGCGAGGAATGATTCTAGGTAGGTATTGCCTTTGACTTAACTGTATTTCTGTCTTTTTAGTTAAATATATAGCTGCTGTTGCTTCAGGAGACATTTCCATTTAATGTTCACTCAGAGTCTGACTGATATTTATTTGTGCTATACAGGACCAATCCCTTCTTGATGCCTTCTCCAAAGTGCAGCCAAGCTTCATAGTTGTGGACAGGTGGCAAGATCCTAAAATTGTTATCCTAAAATTAAAATATTGAATGGCCATTTATTTCTGACCTGAGCTAATGTTGCATGCTTTTGTCTATTACTCCAGCCTGTTTCATATTCCTGTTATTCTATATGTTTAAAAAAAGCCTAAAATCCCCTTTAAAAATCTATTTTAATTCTTATAGCATAGTATTTTCTTTATTTAAGCAAGTTATATATGACTTTTCTACTTAATCATCACAATGAAGTGCCTGACATGGTTCCTCTTGTCATCTTTTTAGTTGTATTTTTAGTCTGTGTGCTTTTCTGTTATGATTTTAATCCATGATTTGCTCATGAGCAAGTTTAAAGTGAAACACCTCTGGAAGTGAAGGATTGGCCGGCTGCACAACATTGCCCGAGTGTACTCGCATTGCTTTCCCACTCTTCAGGGAAGCTCCTCCTATGTCACCTTTCTATGTCTCTGGTGCTCCAACAGGACAAAACGCCATCTGGACCATCTGGGAGTCACCTAAATAGACTTTGAGGCGAAGTATGAAGATCCAAGAATAGTCAAGTGTATTTTCTCTCAAGTAAATATAAAAATGCACATTTTCATGTTTCAGTTTCTAAGTATTTTATCATAACATTTGGAGAAAGGCAAAATTTTAATCATTGGCCATGTTGGCTTGGGTATTCTGGGAATTACTAAAATCCAAAAATGTACTTTTTCTCATCTTTGCCCAAATGTCCTCTCTCAAAACAGGAACAGACCATTTGTTTCACAGAGTTTCATTTGCCCTGCCTGCGAACACATTTATTTATTTTTTTGTAAACTGTGTATGTGATACCTAGTGGGCCGAGTCCTTGTTCAAATTGTTGCTCAGTCATGGAAGCTCACTGGGGGTGTGAAACTGGTAAAACCACTCCTTGAATGTCTCAGTTACCTTGAAAGTTCTATAAGGGTTTCCATAAGGCAGTTCTGACTTGGTGGTGTATATGAAAAAGAATGTGCAGCCCACATAATAATAAGAATAATAAACTTTCACTACTTTCTGTTTATTTATACTTGCCAGACTAATTACAACCTACCTCAGTATTTCTGGCCACTGGCCTGCATGTGGGCAATGGATAGAGGCTATCAGGTTAAAATTCCTGTTCGGCCATGGAAATTCACTGAGGGTGGTGCTGGCAAAATCATTCCTTAAATATCTCATGTTCCTTGAAAACCTTGAAACAGACTGGTAGCTAGTGCAGTTGTTGTAGTAGGGGCATTGCATACTCTCCAAACCTGGCCCCAGTCAATAATCTAGTTGCTGCATTTTGAACCAGGTAAAGTTTCCAAACCGTTTTCAAAGGGAATTTCATGTAGAGCATGTTACAATTGTCAAAATAGAATATAACTAAGGCATGTGTCACTGTAGCCAAATCAGACATTTCATGGAATGGGTGCTGCAAGTGCACCCAGTTTTAACTGTGCAAATGCACTCCCGGCTGATCCTGGGCATCTAGGAGTACACCCGAGAGCTACTGGTTCCCGCCCATGTTTTAGATTGCCTAATCTGAGCATCAAACTAGACAATATGCTTATCCCATTTGTCACAACACGTCTACTTTATGCCTTGTATTCCGCATGCTTTGTTTTGTGATTGATTCTTGGCAGGTAAACATGGGCTTAATTTGCAAGTCTGATTGCTGACGTATGCATCTCTGAGGAAATGCCTTAATGGGAGGGAAAACGAGTTAAGTCTAAGGAAAAGACATCCCCATTAACATCTAGTTATTTTACATCTTTATGCTTTTAAAATCAGATTTTTTAGAAGTTTTTTTGAGTCACATTGCTTATGATGATGATGATGATAATAATAATAATAATAATAATAATAATAATAATAATAATATCAAAAACACATAAACTAATGAACATACATCATGCACAACATCCAAAAAGTGATGTGGACAGATTATATTTACCATGAAAAGGCAGAGGCTGTGGATTACTGAAAATACAGCAGGTGGTAGAGGAAGAAAAAAGAAGCCTAAATAATTATATCAGTAGAAGCAGAGAAAAATTACTTAAAGCAGTGAAAATGGAGAATATTTTGAAAACAACAGAAACAAAGGCTCAACATAAGAAACAACAATTTGAAAATAAATTAAACAGCTGGAAAAATGAACCACTACATGGACAACACCTGACAAATATTGACGGAAAGCATGATCATAGTTCAATATGGGCATGGCTAAAAATTGGACCATTAAGAAAGAAACCGAAGGCTTGATTTTTGCTGCACAAGAACAAGCACTCCAAGCCAATGTGATGAAAACTAAGATCCAAGGAATTAGTGCTAACAGCAAATGTCAAATCTGCCGAGAAAAAGATGTGACACCTCATCTGCAAATATCCAAAGATTGCACAAACAGATTACAAAATTAGACATGATAGAGTGGCAAAATTAGTGCACTGGTCATTTTGCCAGCCTCCCAAAACCCATGGGAACATCAGGTAGAGAAGGTGCCAGAAAATGAGGAAGTCAAGATCTTCTGGGTTTTCTGGATCCAAACGGATAGACACCTTGAACATAACACACCAGACGTAGTAGTAATAGAACAAAGAAATGTCTGGATCATTGACACTGCAATTCCAGGGGATGCCAGAGTTGAAAATAAAGAATTGAAAAAAGTAATAAAGTACAGAGACCTGGCAATTGAAACATCTTGCCTCTGGAAGAAACACACTTCAGTGGTCCCTGTAGTCATTGGGGCTTTGGGAACAATATCAAGAAATTTCACACAGTACTATAAGCAATTGTTTTCGCCCGCAGGAAGGACGTTTCAGCGTCCTTGAAATGCGGGGCCGGCTTTGCCCTCCTCAGTTCCGAAGGACGCAGGGCAGATCCGGTCACATGGGAAAAAGGGAGGGGGCGAGAAGTTATTTAAAGGAGTGCTCACCCCCGACGCGTCCTCTTTCTTGTTCGGGCATTGCGAGTGGTAGGAGGGTCCCGAACTGGAACAGAGTGCGAGCGGCTGCGAGCGGCGGACAACATTGGCGGCTTGAAGGAGGGTAGCCTCGGCTCCCTCCTTGGGTTTATTCTTCTTGGGGAGATTGGGAGTGCAGTAGGAGTGTGTGCTTGAAGGAGGCCTCTGCTTGCAGCGAACGGAGGCAGGCGCGGGCGGCGTGGGCGGGCTCGCCCTGCCGCAGCGGGACGCGGGTTTCTTTGGATATCAGGAGAGGTGGCTGGCAAGGGACTTTTGGGCGTTAGAATTCATTTGCCTACCTCTTCTGGTTTGGAGCCGGATTCGGCCGATTTTGCAGCAGGCGCCATTTTGTTTTGGGTTTTTTTCACGCTCTTTTACTCCTGCCCGCCATTTTGAGTTCCCTCTTTAAAAAAAAAAAGAGAGAGGAAAAAGAGAGAGACTTAAAGGAATAAATAAATAATAAGGGGGGACAGGATACAGAGGGTAACCAACTCATGAGCATAAGTTGCGTGGGTCGCCTATACTGATTAAAAAAAATATTTTATCTGTATAGATACATAGTTATTACAATATAAAGTTCATTGTTGTGGGTTCAGTTTTGAATAATTTGACTCAGCATTGGTGTGTAAGGGAATTATATTTACAGTTGCGCTTTCAAGTTCAATTCCACATAGGGGGTAAACGTCAATTGGGCTGTTTTAGTTAGAGGAGGGGTAGTACTGTTTACAAATAAATACAAAAATAAATAATAAAACTAAATACATACTAGTGATAATAAATAATTCAAAAAAAATTCAAAAAAATTAATATTAATAAATAACTAAATAAAAATAATAAATAAATAAATATAAATATAATAATAATATTAAGACCGGAATAAAGAAATAATCATAGTAATAACTAGATAAATTGCACTATCAAGACTGCACAGTTAAGTTTGCAATTGTATAGACATTGAGGCAATTCAATTTTCTCATATTTACTTTATTATTTTAAGCTTCGTATAAATCTTACATAATATACAAAGTCTGGCACGGTAATAGGGTGCCACCTGCTGGGTTAGTTGCTGTGGTTTAATTTTCACAAGCCTGTACAGGTTTTGCTAATACCTTTGGCAACCAAGGATATACACCTTGGTTGTTCAATTAGACATTATGCCGCCCAAAAAAGGGGGCAGAGTCAGTAAAGGAAAAATGCCAGCTAAAAAGAGAGCCGTGCCTCAGGTCTCGCCTCAGCAGTCCTCTTCAGAGGAAGAATCTTGGGTGCTTCTTAAGGACCTACAGGAAAAAATGTCGACTTTGGAGGCGCAGAGGCTGGCTAGACGGGCCTCCCCACAACACGAGGTTACCCCTCGCCGATCTGTTAGGGACACTAAGGGCCGCCGTAAGGCCGAGTTTCGGGCTTTAACACAGCAACTCATGGAACGCTTTGATGCTTTAGAATCTCAACAGGGTCCCGGAAGCGAAGAACAGGCTGTGCAAGGGTGCCAGATGGGCGTAAACGCAGGATGACAGACGCAATTGAGATCCAGGAGACAGCGGGTGGATCCTCGGCCAGGCACGATCTCTACGAGGAGCCATGTACAAGCTCGCAGCGTGCCGCGGAGGCCCCTGGACCTTCGCTTCCTTCTTGCGGTGAGTGCACAGCCATGCACAGCAACCAATCTACTTTAGCCAACTGGCCTTGGGCTGGGGGCATGCAACACTCTTACATTACACCCAACCACTGCGGAACATCACCCATGAGTTGGCCCAGTTTTTTCTGGCCTCCCGTAAGTCCGCATTGTTGGGGGTGGGGCACGCATTGTGTGACCCCTCCCACGGCGGGGACAGCTAGTGATGGTAAGATCATTGGGCCAGGGCAGCACCCTTCAGTGCCCAACACAGGGTATAACACGGTTGCGCTATCTGCACTTCCTTATGGGGATTACAGTACGCCGTTGGGCGATCATTTGACCCCTGCGGTGAAGGAGAAAATATGGAAGGGAGAATTCATGGATTTCTATGATCTTCTGAACCGGGAATTGGAAATTAAGGAAATTGACAAAGATGATGAGAAATTAAAAGAAAAATATAGAAGGAAGAAGCCTGACAGAAATTGGCCTAACTGGATCACGGGCTTCACTATATACGCTGGGGTCTTGGTCAAAACACAGCCTTGGAGGGCTTCGTCTCTGTTTCAATATTTTGACATAATATGTAGGGCAAATTCAGATTTTGTAGGCCAGGCTTGGCTTCGTTACGACGAAGCATTTAGAATGAAGAGCGCCATCAGGCCTGATTTACGCTGGGACAAGCCGCACCCAGGGCTTTGGCTGCAACATATGACACCAGCCAAATGTAGTTTAGGTGACAGATTTGATAGCGGTCATCTAAACAAGAAATTTACAGGGAACGTTAATACCCACCCGGGGGCGGGGCAGATGGTTCAACCCCACCTGCCCTGCTATGAATATAACACCAGAGGTTTTTGTGCAAGGTCCCCATGCAGGTTTAGACACGACTGCATTACCTGTGGGGGGAAGCACCCAAATGCCTCCTGCTTTAAAGCGGGTGCGCAGCGACAAAACAAAACAAGCGGTCCTGGCAAGAAGCCAGAAGGGGGCGCTGGTGCCCCTGGAAAGGGGGCCCACACCAATTAAAATCGAGGTACTGGAAGAGGGTTTAGCAGATTACCCAAGAGTAGGGGATGCAGAATACTTGAGAATAGGTTTTAGATATGGGTTCCGAATCCCAGCTTTAGGTGTACGAAAGGCCTTTGTGGCCAAAAATCTTAAATCTATAAAAGGGACGGAGGATATAGTATTGGAAAAGATCAACAAGGAGGTTAGAGAAGGTAGGGTCTTGGGACCCTTTGGGGAGCCACCCATAGCTAACCTGAGGGTTTCACCCCTAGGGATTGTCCCCAAAAAAGCCCCAGGTGAATTTCGTTTAATACATCACTTATCGTTTCCAGAGGGGTCATCGGTTAATGATGCAATTCCCCAGGAACTTTGTTCTGTGCGATACACCTCCTTTGACGAGGCAGTTAGGATGATTAGGGCCTGCGGAGTGGGTGCTGAGTTGGCAAAGGCAGATGTCAAGTCGCCCTTCAGAATTTTGCCCGTTCACCCATCGGATTTCAATTTGTTGGGTTTTCAATTTCAAGGGCAATATTACATCGATAGGGCTCTCCCTATGGGGTGCTCAATTTCGTGCGCAGCTTTTGAAAAGTTTAGCACATTCATCGAATGGCAAGTTAGGCAGAGGGTGGGCTGTACTTCTACAGCTCATTACCTCGATGATTTCATCTTTTGTGGAAAAGCGAACTCAGGAAGATGCAGAATGATTTTGGACAACTTTCGGGAGTTGGCCCTTGATATGGGTTTGCCCTTGGCGGAAGAAAAAATGGAAGGGCCAGCAACGTCCCTGACTTTTCTAGGGATCGAACTGGATACGATCCTGCAGACTTCACGGCTGCCTCGAGACAAATTGTTGAACATTAGGACTATGTTTAGCAACTTAATAGGAAAGAAAAAGGTGACACTTAAAGAGTTGCAGGAAATGGTAGGACACCTGAATTTCGCATGCAAAGTGGTAGCACCAGGGCGCGCCTTTTTGAGGCGGCTTTGTGGTGCTATGTCAGGTTTTAAAAAGCCAATGAACAGAACGAGAGTTACCAGGGGTATGAGGGAAGACCTCGCGGTTTGGAAACAATTTCTAGAACACTTCAATGGGGTCTCCTTTTGGAGATCTGAACTTAGCCTAAAAGCGGATGTTCAAGTAAACTCTGACGCCGCTGGGGCTTTAGGATTTGGGATTTATTACCGTGGCAGATGGTGTGCTGGTACTTGGCCTAAAGAGTGGCACCAGGCAGGCATAACGAGAGACTTGACATTTTTGGAATTTTTTCCAATCGTAGGAGCCCTATGGCTTTGGGCGGAGGAATGGGCAAATACTGTAGTTCGTTTTTGGTGTGATAACCAAGCAGTGGTACACATCATTAACAATCTGACATCACACTCGGAAAGAGTCATGGATTTGGTCAGGGCTTTTACCCTACAGGCGTTGCAGTTTAACGTACTAGTGCACGCCCGACATGTACCAGGTGTGGACAACAGGATAGCTGATGCTCTCTCACGCCAACAGATCGAGCGTTTCAGGGAGATGGCACCGGAGACCAGGGATCTGCCAGAAGTGCTTCCAGTGGAGGTCTGGCAGATTGGCGTGAGGAGGCGTCGAGAGCAATAGGTCTTGCACTGGCCCCGAGGACAATAAAGGGTTATTTAGCATCAGGTACCGGGTTTTATGAATTTAGGGAGTCAATGAGGCTAGAGCAAGCATGGCCGGCTCCAGTGGAGCACCTCCAACAATTCATAATATTTTTGCATAGAAGGGGATTGGCGACAGGCACTATTCAAGGAAAACTGGCAGCTTTGGCCTTCTATGCAAAAGCAAATGAGCACAGGGATTTTTCTTGCGATTTTCGTATTAAGAAGATGTTAGAAGGATGGTCCAGGGAAAGGGGGAGAGTACTAGATGATAGGACACCCATCTCTCCGGATCTCCTTGGACGCCTATGTGAACAATGGGGCACCTTGTGTAGGGACCGTTATGAGGAGGCGCTATTTCATGCATCTACGCTGGTGGCCTTTTTCGGGGCCCTGCGTATTAGCGAGCTAGTGGCAATGGGTAAGGCTGACGTTTCACAGAGGGCTTTACAGCTTAAGGACGTGATGGTTCAGGATGGACAGTTAAAGATTCGGATAAGGCGTTCTAAAGCAGACCCGCGGGGAAAAGGCAAGCAATTAGTTTTAGGGCAATGCAGTGTAAAAAGCATTTGTCCCGTAAAGGCGGTTCAGGAATTCATAGAGTTTAGGGGTCCTAAACCCGGGTACTTCTTTCAGCATACAGATGGTCGCCACTTACAAAATACCAATTTTGGAAACTTACTGGCATGGCACTGGAGAGGATAGGTTTGAAGACTATGAGATTCGGAACACACTCTTTTAGGATAGGAGCAGCTTCAACAGCGGCAGCCATGGGTTATACCACAGACCAAATTAAACAGTTGGGGCGGTGGTCGTCGGCCTGCTTTCACAAGTACATCAGACCTCTCCCTAACGTATAGGCAGGGGCTGTTTATATCGTTTCAGGTGTCGAGAGACAAGAAGGCCGGAGGCACGTCATGATCATCGGCCACAGTTATATTTATTGGGCGGCACGTTATGCCGCATCTTCCCCGTGGGGGAATGATTTGGGGCTTGGTGCCCATACGTTTATTACATGGAAAGGCATGTGTGGCATGCATTGGATCCAGCTCGGCAGGATGACATCTTTTGATTTTATGCCACCAGAGATTTTAGTAGTTCATTTGGGAGGCAACGATTTGCCTGGATCATCTGGTAAGGCAGTGATACTTGACATCCTGAGAGACCTTAGGAAACTGAAGGAAACCCTGCTATGCGGATCGTTTGGTCCAATATCATCCCGCGTTTGGCATGGCGAGGTGCCCTGAGCATGGAAAAGGTTAACAGGGCCCGACGACGGGTTAATAGGGAAGTTTGTAGAGGTGTCTGCAGCGGCGGCCTCGGGTCTGTGGTCAATCACCACAGGATTCAAACTTCCAACCCTGAATACTTTCTTAGCGATGGCGTACACTTGTCTGAGGCGGGTTTGGACATTTTTCTTGAAGATTTGAAAGGGGGCCTGCTTTCTGAGCTAGGACGGCTCGATGGCGGGCATGGGACTTAGTCAGGACTAGTCCCTATGCTGTGGCGGGTAGTGCGGGAAAAAACTGGTTGTCTCGGTGTGTCTCTTTGATAATGATGGTAAGCCAACAGCGCATCCGACCTCCCGGCTCTGCGGATCGTGCGATTACAGGGCCGGCGGCGGGAAGATGCGCTGGCCCACTTTCGGACCGACAGTCATCAAAGAAAGATGGCTCGAGGTCTGGGGTGTTTATTAGAGGCCGGCTGGGTTCCTGCTGTCGTCGAGACAGCTGGAACCTGGGGGCCTGGGACTCGCCCATTGACTGAGAAGGGTATCGTGGATGCCCTGCATTTATTTCTCCGCACTACCGCAGGCCCCCTCATTTGATGAGGACAATGATATCTATAATCAGAATTGATTTAATAAAGTGTGGCCCGTATTTAATCCATACCACTGTCTTGCATCTTCATTTCGGGATTTGGGAGGGCAAGTTTTCGCCTGCAGGAAGGACGTTTCAGCGTCCTTGAAATGCGGGGCCGGCTTTGCCCTCCTCAGTTCCGAAGGACGCAGGGCAGATCCGGTCACATGGGGAAAAGGGAGGGGGCGAGAAGTTTTTTGAAGAAGTGCTCGCCCCGACGCGTCCTCTTTCTTGTTCGGGCACCCACCCACCCGCCCTCTTTCTAGTGTGTTTGTGGTCGCTTTTATAGGGCCGGATAGGAATTTTTGACCTCTATCCTGATTGGCTACTGGATGGAGGGATTTTTCGCCTATCCCACACTGGAAAAGGGTTTTGTTGGCATTTGCTTGGTGGTTATTCTCGGTCACACTGGCGGGTAGTGCGGGAAAAAACTGGTTGTCTCGGTGTGTCCCTTTGATAATGATGGTAAGCCAACAGCGCATCCGACCTCCCGGCTCTGCGGATCGTGCGATTACAGGGCCGGCGGCGGGAAGATGCGCTGGCCCACTTTCGGACCGACAGTCATCAAAGAAAGATGGCTCGAGGTCTGGGGTGTTTATTAGAGGCTGGCTGGGTTCCTGCTGTCGTCGAGACAGCTGGAACCTGGGGGCCTGGGACTCGCCCATTGACTGAGAAGGGTATCGTGGATGCCCTGCATTTATTTCTCCGCACTACCGCAGGCCCCCTCATTTGATGAGGACAATGATATCTATAATCAGAATTGATTTAATAAAGTGTGGCCCGTATTTAATCCATACCACTGTCTTGCATCTTCATTTCGGGACTTGGGAGGGCAAACAGATATCAGAGCTACAAAACCCGGCAATATTAGGAACAGCGTACATACTGCGCTGATATTTAACAGACACTTAAGTTTTAAAACTTGTTTCTATTATATAATACCAGTCAATGTTTTTTCATAATTTTGATAGACTGTGCCTGGTGTTTTTGAATAATAATAAGCCCTTACGGTGACCCCAGGATGCCCTGGGACTGTGCAGCTTGCCCAAGGCCACACAGGTAGGCTCTACTCACAAGAGGAACAGTGAGGAACTGAACTTCCATCCTAAATAACTGAGCTATCGAGCCAGGTTACATCCTATAACCAACCACAAATCAAACTCAGGCTAGTTTGCAACATGTGGAAGTGAGAAAAGCTCATGTTATAATAAATGGAAATAATCCAGCCAGTGTTTCTATAAAAAGGGGACACGTATATATGTGTGCATGTGGCCATTCATTACATACACTAGACCCTCAACCAGGTGAATGTATTTGCTAGCTTTCCATCAAAGGAAATGCACCTGTAACCACATGCACCTTTTAAATGGATTCTAATTGGATCTTGCTGTAGTTGATGGTACATGATTATGGCTCTGCAACTGTCAATTTTGCATTCACATCTGAGGCTGAAACACAGAGGTTTGAACTTGTAATCATAGGAAGACATTTCAAGTGAACTGAGCTGAGGACCAAGGTTTCCTAAATATATCTTGTCTCTGGTGTAGGAAGGGAGAGAAAAGGTCACGTGCTCTCCTAGCTGGGTTATACAAAGAAGACGGATGGGTGATAATCCTTTAGATAAGTGTAGCAGACAGTGGAGGGCAGCAAGACATGATCTCGAATGAAAGACCTTCATTTATCTGTCAGCACTTATTTGTTGCAGGAGCTCACAGGCATTCTTGGGATTCTTTCAGGATACTGTACTGTATTTATTGTGCTGTTGTGTCTGGAAGTGTTGGTCCGAAAAATAACCATGTTTTCTGCTCCTATTTTCCTTTTAGTTGATTTTCTAAGTATTTTGTTTCTATTTTTTTCTTCAATCTGCTTCCCCCAGAAACGTTTTTATCAAAAGGCAGGCTATAAATTAATTAGTTAGTTAATAACTTTTACTACCCATTAAAGAGCACCTTCACATTCTCAAGGTCGTAAAAATGTTGGAGGGGAAATTCTCCACAGATTATCTGGAGACATGCTAAAGGACTGTCAGGATATTGTGGCCCTTAAAGTAGAATTTACTCTTTGTACATGAATCAGAGCGCGTGAACCAGAGCGTTCTATTATGCACCCATTTTTATAACAGGTGTGCAGCCACAAGGTTAGCACATGTAGCTGATGCAATCTTTGAAATGTGTATTGGGCGTGATGTAATGTCTAGGAGAAGACCTCAGGTGATGTGCCAGTGATTGGTTGTTCACACTATATAAGTGCTGCACACTATAGTGGAATATGGAGCTTTGTATGGAGAGTTGCTGCATGAAGTGCTGTCCGTTTATTTTTCTGATAAATGTATTGTTTACTCTGCTGACTGATGTACATAGTTCTGCTGTACATATTTTGTAAATACACGGCTGGTGAAGGAATCCTACTGTCTCTGCTAGTTTCTTTGCTGTTGACCTGGAAGACTGACTTGTCTCAGAGCCATCTCCACACCCCAAATTCCTGACAAGGACATGGTGTTTGTTTTAAAGCAGAAGATCCACAAACCAAAGATGGTACTCGAGTATGAAGTCATGAACCTTTTGTCTTAGAGGCCTGAGGGACTGGCTTGGCCAAGGATGGAAAGAAAATGCACTTTGTGCATAGGTAAAAGTAAAGGTTCCCCTTGACATTTAGTCCAGTCGTGTCCGACTCTAGGGGGCGGTGCTCATCCCCGTTTCCAAGCCGTAGAGCCAGCGTTTGTCCATAGACAGTTTCCGTGGTCACGTGGCCAGCGCGACTAGACACGGAACGCCGTTACCTTCCCACCGTGGTGGTACCTATTTATCTACTTGCATTTGCATGCTTTCGAACTGCTAGGTTGGCAGGAGCTGGGACAAGCGACGGGAGCTCACTCCGTCGCGTGGATTCGATCTTACGACTGCTGGTCTTCTGACCTGCAGCACAGAGGCTTCTACGGTTTAACCTGCAGCGCCACCACGTCCCCTTTTGTGCATACTCAGAAGCAAATGTACTCTGTATCTGCTAGTTTATACATACTGCATACACACACATATATATACACAAACACTGTAGCAAAGCTAAATCTTCCTCAATCCTAGCAAAAAACCGTTGCCTGTCTTTAATATTAAACTCTATGTGCAGTTGCAGATTGAGAGATTATCTCTCCAGACTGGAGAGGAGAATAGAGAAGCCATGTCTTCTAGCACACTCTCTGAAAAGAAATGAAAGAACAAATTTACAGATATTCAGTACATCTCTTCTTCTTTTTATAAAAGCACACATCCTTGTGCTTTCAATCTCTAGAAAGCCATACTGCTACTAATATTAATGTGAACAATTTGGTCTCACTCAACTCTTAGAGCAGGGCAAATAAACTGTGACCCTCCAGAAGGGCGTTGCAGTCCAGTAGTATCTGAAGAAATACAGTTTGTTCAACTCTTGCTTCTGTCACAGGCTATGTGAGTCTTTCAGCTTCGTGGGAAAATTTCAAAAGGTGTTAAGGATCTCATGATAATGTAGTCATGGTAATGGAATGCTCTAATTAGGTTCTTCTGCCTACAGACAACAATCTACTAATTTAAGACTATCAAATAAATTAAGGGGTATTACTGGCCTCTTTCCCAAGAGGCTGAGAACTTTGAAATGCAAAAGAATATAGCAGAGAGAAAGAGAGAGAAGGAGGGAGAGTCCAGATTATTAAAGATGTAGGTATGAGGTAAAACTAGGTGAGTTCTCTGGAAGCCCTGAGACACCGCATGTTGCTTGAACCAATGTGGATGGTTCAAGCTAATACTGTGTAGCTCAAGCAAAAGGGGAAACAGCCCTTCCCTGGTCTCTGGTAAAATCAAAATGATGTTTAGTTTTTTAATTATTCGTACACAGCTATAGGAAAGCACGTGAGCTTATTGTTCTTCTGGAAAGCTGTTCTTCTTGGTGAGCTTTCCAACACTGGAGGCATTCAAGAGGAAGTTAGAAGCTATCTGTCATAAATACTTTAACCTGGATTACTGCATTGAGCAGGGGGCTAGACTCAAGGGCCTTATAGGCCTCTTCCAACTTTACTATTCTATGGTCTATGATCTTTGCAGAAGAAAAAAAAAATCTGCAGAAGCTCAAATGTGAAGGTCCTTGCTGGGTTCAAAAGAGAGAGAGAGAAGGAGAAAATAAAGGAGCAGACAGGAGACTTACATGCCACAGAGTGCCTGAACAGTCTCCACTAACTATCTGGTTTAACCCTTCTCTCCCTGTAATTATTGCGTGTGATGATATAATGGACCCAACACACACCAGCCTAAATTTAGAAGGAACGTTATCAAAGAACATATTTGATAAGATCTTATATTTGATAAGATAATCTTATCTGTTCACTGCTAGTGCAATTCTGCATGTATCAACTCAGAAACTCATCAGTGGAATTTACTAATAGATAATTGTGGCTAGGACCACAGCATAAGATATACTATAAAATATAATAGAGAGACTATAGGACTAGACTGAGGGAACAAATCAAATAATTACTATTAGATTTAAAATTAGATATGTTCTAGATCTACATTGCCCAAGTCCAGGATAGCCAAATGTGTCTGTCTTTTGATCCATAGATAGCAATGGCCTTCAGCTTGAAGATGGAAAGTGCTGATAAAAATGTTGACTTAAGAAGTTATGTGCTGCTTGTTGGTTTGTTTTTGCTGTTGTTATATACACATATTTTGACTGATTGTGAAACTATGGACTATGAAATATGTTGTTCCTAGTATAAAATCATACAATACTTGCTTGACAATTATATGGAGGCAACATGAGTCACAACAAATTATAGAGAGATTTAAGAAAATAGAATTTGAATGGAGTTGTAAAGCACACAAATGTGGAGCAATTTTCATTAGTGTTATCTTCTATGTCAATTCATATTTCCCTTTCCTATTAGATATTGTGAAAGGACTTTATTGAATGGGAGTATCTAATCTAGACTGTATCAGATAAGAACTACGTATCTTTGCTCAGGATGTTGCACAATCATCTAACAGAGTGCTCAGTAATTAATCTACTGAGTAGATTAGTCACTAATCTAATCAGTAATACAATCTACTGTTAACAGCAGTGGTGATACAACTACTACATAGATGAAAGCATTGTGGAGTACCTGACTTCAAGGCAACTAGCTGTGCTTAGGATCATGGCCTGAGGACTAAAACGAGCTTTGAGTAGCATTTTTGGCATTCAGGCCTTTACTGCCTTATTGTTTTTCAGTGGTTTCAGCATCTGGCTATGGAGCCAGAGGTTGGGAGTTCAGTTCCCCACTATGCCTCCCTGACAGGGGCTTCTTGATCATCCAGAGAGTTCCTTCTACCTCTGCAGTTCTAAGATGATGATGATTTTTGCATCCTGTGTACTCATAGACTGCATGACAGTATGACACTTGTTGAAGTGAAACCCCCCCCCCCGAGTGAGGCCCCAGGCAAAATGGTCCTGCTAGTTCCGCTCATAGTGCCTCCTCATAAGGGTACCCAGTTCACTGGGAACAAATGTTGGTGCCCTAGTTGTCCCATCCTATTTATGCCTCCAAATCAATCTATTTGGTCAGAACCCCCTTACTCTGAAGAAACTGTAACCGTTGCTGGTTTAATCAGACAAACTGTGTCAGAGAATAGAAGATTAATGACCACACTTTTGAAATGAAAAGGCTCCAAGATTGCTTTTTGCTTTGGAATTTGGGAGAGTGGGGTTTGACTGGAGAAATATCATGAGGAAATGTGTTAAAACCTTCTTTATGTAGAGATACTTCCTTAATAAAAATTAGTAGTCCTCCTTCAATGACAGTCTTGACAAAATAGGAAAGACACCAGGAGACTCAGTCTTGGGTCTTTCATGTAGGAAATATTGAGAGTTTCATTTCCATTTATTTTTTTTGAAAGAAATTATCAAAACAGAATTTGTCCTATTCCATATGGAAAGATCTTCAGATTAAAACAAAACACGACACAAGTGTACAAGAAATGAAAGCTAACAGATTCATGTGTCCAGAGAATGAGAGTTGAGTATGTAGCTCTTAAAAATCTGGTTTTCATTTCAAGCCCTATATATTTAATTATACTAGTGCTGAATTAGGACTGCTACCTGCTTTGTTTTGTTTTCCCCTCTCAGAGGCTCCTAACACTATATGACAGTTAGGCACAACATTGTCCTCTCTGCACACACAGCTATTCTTACTCAGCTGGTGCTAGTGGATGACACTTTTGTTTCAGTTTGTACTTGAAGGCTTCCTCAAAACTTACACACTTCTCCATAAGTGTAATGGGAAGAATTTGAAATTTTAAAAACTTCAAGAGTAATAGACGTTCCCATTTCTTTTCCTACATCATGTTCAGCTTGGCCCTTAGCCTGAAGAATGCTTTTCCCCCTGCAGAGAAAGCTAAATGTGGCAAAACAAAAGCACTTGAACAGAGGTGGATGATTTATGAGATAGATATATAGGTGTGCTATAGGAATACAAAATGTACAAACAGCTGCTAACGTAAGCCAACCCTTAAGACAGAATATCTGATGGATAAAAATGCAGTGGAAAAGGTATAGAACTAAAATTATGCAATGCTCTATTTTAAAAAAAGATAAACAGGAAACAATGGTGGTGTTTATGCTGCTGTAAACCAGTGAATCTGGTGTGATGCATCATAGTACTAAAACAAAAAAATAAAATGAGTGTTAGGAGACGTAAGGCATGAAGTGGACACAAAGAAAGAAATACAGTGATAAAAATAAGTGCTTGCTAACTGTGGCGGGGTGGGGTGAGGAAATCCATGAGAAAACTGGATGAAAAATTACAATCAAGTGGAATGAAATAAGGGGAATCTTGGTGAAGAAAATAGCTGTCAGAACAGCACTGCCTTATCTATGAAATCAAAAGAATTGCCTAAAATTATGAGTCAAGCTGATTGCAATAGAAAGCTGTGATTTTAGAATTGGAGATGAGTGCATCATTTTCATCACAAGTATCACAAATCTGGAGAGGCAAAAATGAAGGATAAGCAAGGAAAGTAAGTGATAAATGGATAAACAGAGCCACAGGTTAAGCAGTTGCTATATGACTGGAACGTATGACTTATCATAGGAAATTTCTTGGAAAAACTCAATACAGAACTCTGAACTGCTGTAGGAAACAAGAATTTGTGAAAGTCCTACCAAAGCCTTTGGAACAGTAGGAGCTAGAAACATGCAATTTTCTATGGGTATTACTGTGGCTCTAAATAACTGAACTGGTATGTCTTGACTGGCCATGTTGGCTGGTGGATTCTGGAGTGTAGTTTTCTAACTGAAATGGCCAGAACTCTGAAGTGGTAAGAGACAGAAGCTAGAAACACAAGCTTTTTCATGGATACTATTAATTTTTCCAACTTAAAACACCCTTAACTCACCATGTAACTCATTGGGAGTTGTAATCCAAAGAAATTCACATTTTTATCCCATGAGTTCTGGGCTGGGTCCTGGGGTGGAGGAAGAAAAAAAAAGGGCCTGCATAAAAAAAATCCCAACTTACTCTGTTATGGGAAAATGAAGGATGGAGCATTGTAATGAGATGGGGCAGTAGTAAATTTCTAATCCTTGTACAAGCTGCATAAGTACCTTGTCTCTGTGGTGAGAGACAAAGTCCAGTGTGAAAGAATTGGGAGAAGAGAAGAGAGAAGATGGGGGTCACTGAGGTAGGGGAGACCTCGTGAGTTTTTAACTCTCTCAAACCTTTGCTGTCTAATACAACACATCAATGCCAGTACATAAATTATGAAAATGACCTGTTTCCTTTAGAGTAATAATGTCATATGAGTCGGTCTGACATCAATCCTAGGGAAAATTCTAGAGCAGATTATAAAGCAGTCACTCTGTATTCACCTTGAAACAATGCAGTAATAACCAGAAGCCAACATGGATTTGTTAAGATTAAACCCTGCCAGACTAATCTTAACTTGTTTTTTGATTGGGTAACCTCTTTGGTACATGGTGGGAATGCTGTAGACATAATATATCTTGACTTCAGCAAAGCTTTTGACAAAGTGCCCTATGATATTCAGATGAATAAGCTAACTAGGTGTGGGTGGGATAGAACAACTATCAGGTGAATACACAATTGGTTACAAAGATGGTTCAATGGATACTTCTCTAACTGGGAGAAGATAACAAGCGAGGTACCACTAGGCTTAGTTCTTGGCCTGATGTTTTTCAACATTTTTATTAATGACCTGGATGAGAGGGTGCAGGGAATGCTCTTCAGATTTGCAGATGACACAAAATTGGATGGAATAACTAAGTACCCTGGAAGACAGAATTCAAAATGATCTGGATAAGCTTGAGCACTGGGCTGAAAATAGCAGAATGAAATTTAACAGGGATAAGTGCAAAGTTCTACACTAAGGAAAAAGAAACCAAATGAACAGTTACAAGATGTGGGATACTTGGCTTCATAATATTATGAAAAGGATCTTGGAATTATTGTAGACCATAAACTCAATGTAATCCAACAATGTGATGTCACTGCAAAAAAGGCCAGTACTGTTTTAAGCTCATTAACCGAAGTATAGTCTTGAAATCTCATGAAACCCTAGCTCCCCTCAATTCGGCACTGGCTAGGTCTTATCTTCAGTAAGGTATGCAGTTCTGGACACTGCACTTTAAGAAGGATTCAGACAAACTGAAAGGCAACAAGGATGATCCAGCACTGGAGGCATTCAAGAGAAAATTGGACAACCATCGTTCAGTTATACTTTGATTTGAATTCCTTTGAGCAGGGGTTTGGACTTAATGGCCTTATAGGTTCTTCCAATGTCAGTATTCTAGATTCTCTTCTATGATTCTGTCATAGGCTATGTTATACTAGTTAGCAGGGTTTGTTACAAGGTGTCAGATCTGTGGCTTCACTTTTCTTTGATTCTGCTTAAGTTTCACTGGAAGCACATGAAGAAACACATTTAGTTATTTAAGGTATTCATATAGCACATTTCATCAAGGTAGTTTACAGAAACTAGACCAAGTTATGAAACTTTAGAATGAATACAAATAATTCCATGAATGCACATAAGGCAAATACCAGATAAAAACACGACAGAGCATTATAATATTTAAATTATAAAAACATTTTAAAATGCCTGCATCATCATCATCATTGCATTCATGGAATGAAGTAAGGAACTATTAATGAGAGCTAGTGAGAAACAGTGATTTGGCCCAACTCTATAAAATTGACCTAGTATTCCTTGGATTGGAACCCATTTTGTTTTGTTGATGTAATTTGTGGCAGGGAAACAAGGACTGCTTGAGGCATGGCTATCAGCTTGAAAATAAAAATACTCATGACTCTGTCCCCATCTCTGTTTGACAATAAGCCAAAGCTAGACATCCCAGTGGCAATTTTCCAGCAGGCATATTATAAATGAATGAGAACTTGTGAAAGCATTCTGGGGATGCAGCTGAACAGACTAGGAATGTAAAAACAATCTGAGTGATAGTTCCTCCTAAACAGTGAGAGCAGTTCTTATTAACATATACTGTACTGGAAAAGTTAGTGTTTAAAAGGTGTTTGGTTTCTCAGCATGAAACGAAGAATTTCCTATTGCATTGTTTCCCATAGGGAGTTCTGTTATTCCCCTTTCCCCAAAATTCTTAATCTCTTCTGGCTGTTAATGTACTGAGTGGGACGAAATTGGAAATACTTAAATTCTGCTAACTTGTTGTTGTTATGTGCTGTCAGGTCACCTCTGACTTACAGTGACCCTATGAATGAGTGGCCTACAAAATATCCTATCCTCAACAAAATATTCCGCTAACTTGAAAGACACTTATAGCTATGCCTTTTCATATGTAGAGAAGGGGAAATAATGTCATTGGTTTGCACTGTAATGAAATCTTACCTATTCCCACATTTTTGATCCAGTACATGAACTGAAATGCAAAATTTGCTGTTTGGTGAATTTTGCAGTGCAGTTCACCAATGGAAGAAATGGGTAGAAAATGCTTATATTATAGAAAACTGCTTGTACAAATAAAAATTTCCAAAGCACAATATTTGAAAACTGTTTGCAAAAATGTACATGTAGCTGCATGGAAAAAATCCATATATTATGGAAATCCAGTGAAACCTCTTCCTCCTTCATTTGCCTGGCCACAAATCCCTCTGAGAATCTCTATTCATGTAACTCAGGCTAATCCTTAAAGAAACTTTGCAAGCCTAGAGTTGAATAGAATTATTTAGGTCCATATGGCTGCAGTCTTATATCCCGTGGTAAGTCTTCCCGTCTTTTGCAGTGCAACAAAAAAAAGGGGGAAGCTCTCCAAAAGACTAAATATTCAGCTAGAGGGAAGGGCTGAAGGGCTGGAATCCTGAATGAGGAACAGTGCCAGAGTATCAATGAACCTGACACATTGAAGGAACCCTATCAAAAAACCAGCCTTGCTTATTCTTCAAGACCTGAACATTCCACAGCATGCTGCCAGCAGAAACACTCAAGAGATTTAAGAAATGCTTTCTGAGAGTTTGAAAAACAGCAATGGCTTGCCTTAATTTTTCCAGTAGCTCACAGCCAAAATGTGCATGCAAATATAATCCTACATACTTGATTCATTTGCATGGACTCTGTAGAGTTGTTTGACCTTTTGCAATAGATGAATGTCTCTCCATTACAAATGTCAGTTTTTTATTAAATGAGCACAGATCCTCTGTAATTTAACTAACAGTTTTAAGAACAGAAGGACAGTTGGGATTGTGGTTATGGTGTGTTTAGGGGTTAAATTTACATGTCCTGTACTTCCTGAGTCTCCCTCCCCTCCCACCAGATAGAATAGATATAGAATAGATATAGTGACAGCCAGCATACATTAATTCTGCTTTTCACCCTCACAGTTTGATGAAAAGTTGCATGGGGCTTTTTTTAAGTGTGCCATTATATCTGTAAACCGCCCAGAGTAGACACATTCTAGATGGGCGGTATATAAATCTAATAAATAAATAAATAAATAAATAAATAAATAAATAAATAAATAAATAAATACTGTATTTTGGTCCCTGTACAAACCCTTGTACCCTAGCCAAAATGTTAATCCTGCTGTCTGTGTGTATATACACTTAAAACAATTGGTCGAGACAAAAAGTGTCCCAGTTACCAAAACAAACAAAAAACAAAACAAACAACAATAGATTTGTTGGGCCGATTTTTATCCCAGGTATTTTATTTTATTTTTTGCTATCTGCAGAAAAACAGAGCAAAACACCTGTGTGTGACTGGTAGCTGAAACCTGGAGAGGTTGTTTACAGCTTTGTAGCTGACAGTATCTTAGAATGCCTACCTTCTTGGTGTAGTTCTCAGTGATTTCTGGGGGGGTGGGGAGAGACTCTGGGGAACTAAAATGTCCTGGCTCTGATTCAGGAAGGTTAATATTGAGATATAAAACCAGGTTTTTCTCTGCACATTTTCCAGAGAAGATTGTTTCTGAATCACAAGTTGTCTCCATAATTATTTCAAGGTTGGGGAATGTGTGACCCTCCAGATGCTGGGATTTATTACATATCAAACCCGCTCCTGTATGGTTCCATTGATACTGAATATCCTATTATTGTATTAGTAATTCTGTTTCCTACAGGGTGACCAGGCATCCTACAGTACACAGCACTGTCTTCTGTTTTAAGACTTGCTCAGTCCAAGTCTACCTGTCTGGTTAAGTAAAATTCATAAGAGAGTGCAGACTTTGGAATTGCCTATCAACAGTATGTTTGCTCCAGGACAGCAGATTGAAGAGAACCTCAGGTAAACTAGTCACAATCTTCTCTACTACAGTGAGATATAGCTTTTTATTTCTACTAAAGTAATTATCTCTAAATGTGCATTTCTCTCTGTAAAGTAGAATTTTAAATTTTGTGTAAATCTCTGTCCTCTTTTGGATGATGCCTACTTATTTCTTCTCCTTCGTTTTAGAGACGAAGACATGGCCATCCCACTTGGCAAAGAATAATTTCTTCTTGCTTGATACAAATTGCATTATTTACATGAATTAACTGAAGGGGAAGGTGATTTCCATCTGTTTCCTTTTTTGTGCTGGCATCTATTAAGCTTTAGTGCATGCATTCCCAATGGTCTTTCATCCCCAGTAATGGATTGGGGGTACAAAAAGAGGCTGCAGTAGAAGGGCACCATGAATAGACTTCCTATGTCACAGTGGCCTCTGCCTCAGTCATAGGATGGAAGTTACTATCTAAGCCAATGCTTGTAAATTTTCTGCTTTATTTAATTATATTGTCGTGGAACAGTGCAATTTTCTTTCAGATGTCCTCCAATATTGTCAGACAATCATGATCTGTCCTAATCACTACAGTGTGAAGTGTTTTGTGATTCAGAATTTAGAATCCAAAAATAGTGATGATTCAATTTGAAGTAGCAAACCTATTTTTGTCTACAAGAGCAGAGGAAGGCTGATGTCCATGTTTGTCTTTGGGTTCCATCAATTGCTGTTGTTGCTATCATGTCCCCCCCCCCCCCCAATGAACAAACAGGTCAATGGTCAGTAGCAAATGGACGGATGACATGTTTCTCTAGGCCAAGCCTGAGAAGGTTGTATCTCTCATTACCGTCTCTCATTTGCCCTGAAGAAACGTTCTATGAAGCTTATTCTTACATCGCCTTTTCCTCATCAAATGCTGCTTTATCTCTGTGTCTATCTTTCCTTGCTTTGTATGTTTCTCCCTGTAAAATATTGATCTCAATGCCTTATCCTGAAGGAGAAAGGAGAATAAGATAAGTAGGCTCAGCACTGCAGGCTTCTGTTTCTTCAGCATTTAATTCAGACTACATTTTTCTTCCTGAACTTTGACAGTTCTTCCAGAGATATAGTACGCTTTCTGCAGCACTCTTGATTGAGAGTGACTACACTAATCCCATAAAAATGACAAGACTGGTGCAAGTGAGTTAGCTTTAAAAGGGTTGAGTACAAATTTCTAGTGTTTGTCATTGGATATAGAGTCATAATTTAAGTATATGCTCAAGTTTTCATAACCTGGGAAAAATAGTTTTCAAGATGGAAGCCACAACAATTAGAAATTCTCTGACTGAGTTACTGCAAAGCCTTAAGTGCTTCATCCTTGATGGAGTAGATTAATTATTTTATTGGGAATATATAGGAAACCGTACACTCTGGAGGTTCTGATGCTTCATTACTTTACCCCTTGTCATGTCTCCCTGGGACTGTCAAAATATCTTCCTGCTGAGATCAACTAAAATTCCATTTCCAGTAGCTTCTTATTTACAGATAAGAATGGTGGATGCTTTCATCATCTTCTAGGAACTGACATTCCCATTCTGCTTTCACTTTCCGAGCCCTTATGACTTACTGTGTGCCTTGGACTGTGCCCCAGCACTTTACATAGCTACTTTTGCCATCCAAGTTTAAGAACAATTAGGGTGAAAAGTCATACTGTCTCTCCATCTCTCATACAGTTGGAACCAGTAACCAATTCAATAACTTTCTCTTTCTACTTTTAATAGCATGCCTTGCTCTCAATAGCTTTCTGCTGCAAACTGATGGCTTTGAAGTTGCTTTCTATGGTTCTCTCTCCCTTTCCATTTGCAGTGTCAGACCAAATTTACTGCATTGCAAAAGTTAACCTATACTCTGTGGCATAGTAATCAATTAATTCTGCTTAGCTTTCGTGCTCATCTTCTTATTGGTTAACTCATTGCCTCAGGGCAAGTCAACAGGCAGACTTTCACAAGGTCGGCAAACTTGTCCAACAATCCATTCATTAGTTTACAAACACAATCTATTAGCATCACTCTCTGTCAACTATCGGATAGAATAGACTCAAGACACAGCACAATAATAAGCAATGCAGGTAAAACCAGTCAAATAATTTTATGCTGTATATTTTATAATGCTCAGCAATGTTTTCATGAATGAAAAGCCCCAAGATATTTATTTTACAGAATCCTTGACATCCATATAAAGAACTCTGGTGCTCTGGAATACTGAATTTCCTAGAGCTCTAGTGGTTTTGGGACCCTCAGAACTCTCACTTCCTGACAATGGAGGCTTCAGCATTTGAACTTTTAATCCATAATACTGCCCTGCTCTGTCATGGACAGGCAAGGCATGCTTGTTGGACTGCAGTTCCCATCATTCTCACCTTTGCTTATGGTGGCCAGTGCTGATGAGAGTTACAGTTCAGTGCTTCTGGGGGGCACTCTTTGCTGCCACAAAGTTATACGGTGATTATATGCTCCCTGAACATTAGGGTCAAAACACCATAATCCCCATCATAGTGATACCCAAAGCTCTTCCTGACCTGTTCTCCACATTTCATACAGCTTGTTGAAAGAAGGAAGATTGGTTAGAAAGCAGTTCTGAGACAGAATCTGCAGGATCTATGGATACTCAGAAATGGGCTAGCCATAAGGATTAACATTACTGAGCCCCAGAAGCCCCAGAACCTGCCTGCAAGTTATTAAAAATGATCCTACAGTGAACACATGCAGCAGTATAGCATTGTCATTTGGAAATGGAAATGGCATTTGTTCAGGTAGTTCATGATGACAAGTTTCTTTCTGGCTCTGCCCTTTCTTACCCCTCACCTGACAGCTGGCATCCATGAAAGAGCAGTGGGTAAGAAATCAGCTCCATTGATCTCCACATCTTTCTGAATTCTTTCCATCACTGCTGTACAGGAACTTTGTAACCTAAAAAAATGCTGCCTATGTTGGCTTCTTTTCCTTTTCCTTTCCCACTCATTTTTCCTTCTCAATATCAGTGCATGAGGGTTAGAGTATCTATATAGGGAAGGAAGCTATAGTATGTTAGCATAACCTGTATGCATATTACATGCCACTGTAGTACTGTGTGTATGCCTGTGTACATTAATAAGTAATCATTTTAGGATTTGGGAGGTAACTCTCTGTTGCCACCCCTTGCAGATGTGTAGTTTGCTTCAGGGTCAAACTATGTATTTAGAAGTGGTGCTCTCTCAGATGGTGAAAGACATCTGTTTGTCATAATATATTATTTTTCTTAACATTTAGTTTGATCCTCAGGAAGTAGAAATTTATGAATCGAAGAATCTAAACCTTCATGCTTCGCTAGATTTCCTAACATATGCTAGCTATGTTAGTCTTGGTGGGACTTGATAATATCTTCATTCATTCAACACATGAAAGTAGTCTGTGGGAACTGTGCCCAGAGAGCTTTCCAGAAAGACTCTGGATGTGAGGGGAAGGAGGCTTTTAGCTGGAAGGTCAGATGTTGCTTGGGCTTGTTAAAGTACTGCTTCAAATTTTTTTAGCAAAAACTAAAAACTAGTTAAGTTGTTTTTTAAAAATTTCCCATATTCTACTTTTCCTTGTATACATATGAAGATTCAAAAAGCCAGAGATAAATGCACACATATAGTAGATAAAAAATGACCATCAAAACTCAGAAGTTGTTATTAAAGTAGACTGAAATGTTTTGAAAACAAAATGCTTCTATAACCAAAATCATATTAACTTAAGACAGCATGGATACTTCATGCACTCAATGTCAGTACAAACCCACCGAGGCAATGCTATGTGTCAGGTTGATGGAGAAATTATATCAAGCCTGCTCAAAGACATTACCAAGTCAAGGTAATGGATAAAGAGATGTCAGCGAATGTCTATGGGAAATCTGATAATAATGCCAACACGAGATTGCCTTCACTGGGAGGTTCTGGAGATGACGTTCTAATGTGAAGATAATAGCATGCCATCAGGGTAAATTACACTGCCACTTAAAACAAAATACTAAGTCTTAACATTTGTATTAAAATCAGCAGTATCTCCCCTCTCTAATTCCTGAAATATCTTGGTAATGCTCTTGCATAACAACCATTGTGATTATAATTTGTTCGAGGAAGTTGATTGAGTGGCAGTCTCTCCTTTCCTTGGGCTAACATAACATTTTGAGACTTGATAGATATTTCCCACTGATTATTCATCCAAATTCCAGAATGTTGACTCTGAATACTAATGCTTTTTGAATTCTAAACATTTCAGATTTCCCTTTGAAAAATATCATGTGGAAAGAGGCTTTTAAAAGAAAAAAGGAACACCTTAACTAGCTGTGATTTTGTTGAAAATTTTAAGCTAGTACCATAATAAGCAAACCTCCCCAACTTCTAACTCATCTGCTGAAAGCCCCCTTCCCCACACTCATTAACAGTAGCCTACCTTGATTGCCATAAAATTCAAAGCTTAGCAGGCTAGAACATATGATGATGCTATTTTACGTCCTTGGTTTGGATATCCAGAGCTTCAAAAACATATGTACAGTAACGGTACGAAGACTCATCCTCGAAATACTATGCTATTGTTAGTTATGAGTTTGTAAAGATTACTATTCTTGTTTGTCAACAGTAACTATGATAATTGCATCTGTCCTGAATACGAAATATATTTTGCTCTTTAGCACCTTCAGCTTAACACCCACAATAGAACATGAGACAGCAGCACAAGTCACAGTCTGAGCCAGCACTTGACCAGGTGATAATCTTCCTCCACCATCAAGTAACACCACACTCCCTAACTGTGGCTGGAATCCTGTTAGTGTTAATGGAAGGAATATCTTACTTCCTGCCGTTAATTGTGACTAATTGACAGAGTACCAATGCCTGCCAGTTGCATTTCTAGTGAAGCAGCCAGTTGTATGCTTGGCACTTTCTCAATGAATTAACCATGGCAATTTACTCAATTCCTCTGCAAACACAAATAGGACTCCAGCCTATAAATGCAGCTGAAATATTACTGCTATACCACAAAAAAGTATTAATTAATTAGTTGTAATGCAATGTAGTCACATCCTCATTTTCAAAATAAATGACATTATTACAATGCTGTACTGATATGTATTTTTCCTTTTGCATTGCTGTTCTTGCAAACAAGAGCAAAATTGAGGTCATTTTGTACATTAAAAACCTCAGTGCTCTGTTTTTATCACATCAGCCCTTGATCATATAGCCTCAAATTGTCTAGTTTAGCTAGTAGCAACTCTCGAGTGGCTAAGGTGAGAGATTTCCATGAGTTAGCTGCTGAAGATTCTGCACCTGGGAGCATTTGCGTTCAATACATGTGTTCTATGAACCACATCTCCTCCTTTGGAATTTGCCATTTTTAAAGGGCAGGGTCTTTGTTATTGTAAATTACATTTTTTACACAGAAAAATATGTATGGGCAGTCACACATGCTAGAACTACTCAGCAGATTAGCTATTTGGCTTTGGAGCCAGAGGTTGACAGTTTGATTCCCCACTGTGCTTTCTTGACAAAGGCTGGACTCAATGATCCACAGGGTCCCTTCCATCTCTGATGATTATTTATTTCTTTATTTAATATATTTTTACCCCACCTTTCTCCTTAAAAGGACCCAAGGCAGCTTACAACAATTAAAAGACAGTATTTTGAAGCTAGAAACAGTAAATATACAAATATTAAAAAGGAATTAAACAAGTATTATATTACAAATGGTATATAAAATCTATACTAAAAATATCAGAGCACAGCAATCCATTTTAAAGAAATCCTCTCAGGCCACCAGTCACTCAGAGAAAGCCTGCCTGCAGAGAAAGATCTTTGCCTGCTTGCAGAAGGATAGCAAAGATGGGGCCAGCCTAGCTTCCCATGGGAGGCATTTCCAGAGTCTGGGAGCAGCAACAGAGAAGGCCCTCCCTCGTGTCCCCACCAAGTGCACCCGTGAGGGTGATGGGACTAAGATAAAGGCCTCCCCTGATGATCTTAATGCCCAGGCAGGCTCATAGAGGGAGATTTGGTCTTTTAGATACGTTGGACCCAAGCCATTTAGCGCTTTATATGTTAGAACCAGCACTTTGAATTGTGTTAAGAAACAGATCAGCAGACAGTGGAGCTGCTGTTACGGGGGAGTTATATGTACCCTGTAACCAGGCCTTGTTAGCAATCCACTGCAGCATTTTGGACTCTCTAGAGTTTCTGAACGCTTTCCATAGGCAGCCCCATGATCATGATTAGACTGCTTCCAGAGTGAAGGATGCTCCTCAGTTTCAAGCACAGGAACCTACCTTTTTGTTGTTTAGTCGTTAAGTCGTGTCCGACTCTTCATGACCCCATGGACCAGAGCACGCCAGGCCCTCCTGTCTTCCACTGCCTCCCGGAGTTTGGTCAAATTCATGTTGGTAGCTTTGATGACACTGTCCAACCATCTCGTCCTCTGTCGTCCCCTTCTCCTCTTGCCTTCACTCTTTCCCAACATCAGGGTCTTTTCCAGGGAGTCTTCTCTTCTCATGAGATGGCCAAAGTATTGGAGCCTCGGCTTCAGGATCTGTCCTTCCAGTGAGCACTCCGGGTTGATTTCCTTCAGAATGGATAGTTTGATCTCCTTTCAGTCCTATCTTATGTGGTAGTAATGCTTGCAGAACCTACCTTATGTGATAGTAATGCTGAGGTGCCTACATCGTGCACAGCAACCTCCAAGATATATTCCAAATAATGTTCATGAAAGGTGTCAGGTGTAAGTAATGTCCTCCATTTCGCTCCCAATAAAAGTAAAGTACTTTGAGCAAGGGCAATGTTATTTTTCATGATTCCTCACAGGTTTAAGTGCATTAGCTTTTTGGAGGTAACGTCGCTTTCAGAATAATTCAGCGATATACCAAAGGAGTGCTGGGATATCTTTAAGGCAAATTGATTTATTGCAGCTTTAGCTTTCGTAGGTGACAGTCTACTCCATCAGAAGGATGAAGTGGACTAAGAAGTAAGGGGTACATAAACATATGGGTTGAGTTTCCTATGGAGAATAACCCTGTTTAACAGGTTGAGAAGTTAAGATAATAGGGCTATTAATATACCACTAACCAGAAAGGTATGAGATGTGGAAAACTGTACTTCAACATTTTATGAAGCATCAAAATGTCATGGATATTAAACAATGGGGATAGTAGCCAGAGTGAGGTTTTTCATTGAGCTTCCCCTACACCTTCCAGAACAATTCATGTAGATTTATAAATTAAACATCTAGTATGAACTGTTTGTTTTTAAGTGTCCGTGTTGTTACTAGTTTTAATTCTGGCCTGAGAAGCCATTTCTTCCAAACTTAACTTCATGGACTTGCTTATCCAGGCAAAAATGTGTCTTTAATAGAACCATAACCCAAGGTTTTTTGTTCTTTTCAGATATTCTTTAGGCTCACCATCTGAGTAATCAAACATGTTATCCTCAATAGGCATTCATTTCATGAATCATTTCAACTGAATTCGAGCATAAGTAGGAAACTCTATTGCACCTCATAACTAACTGTATGCAGTTTCTGAAAAAGGGGCCAGTTTATTATTAGTGTTACCAATATCTGATTGTGGTTCTCTGATTATAATTTCTTAAAGAAAACAACTTTTTAAAATTGCATCAATATATACTTGATGAACTAATCTACAGAGTTATTTACATTTTATGATTGTACATAAACATCACTACACCATATAATACAGTAAGTAGATGCCATCAATTGGATTCTGATTTATGACAACTCTGCCCTGGGCTTCTCAGGCATAAAAGATTTGGAAGTGGTTTGCCAGTTCCTCCTTTTGGTGGTGCTCAGAGACCTTGTAGGTTGCACAAGGTTGGATGTATATATTATTATAACTGTATTTTCTTATCTATATATTGTTCATTGTTAATTTCAGAATTACTTCTTTCAACAATCTAAATAAAGGTAGGTGTATGGGAACAGCTTAAGCCTTTGTAATAAAAAGAGGGAAAGGGAATTAATTTATGCATCCCTTTACACAGTGATGGAATGTAAATGGTTATGTTGAACATTATGAACAACTTAAGTCTTGAAAGTGAAACATTTTCTGTGCTTTTCCACATGAAGAATCAATAATTTTAAAGGTTAAACCGTAACTCTTTGCATAGCAACAGAAGTTCAAATCACTAGCAATGTCTCCAAATCAATATCGCTATTGGAAAACAGCTGGAACACAAGGCCACAGGATATCAAATTAAGGAAATGGCACAAAGGCAATTTATTTGACCAGGATAACAACATTACAAAGAAACAACCTGATCACTATTGTTCTGAGAAATAGATCAAATTTAGTTGAGAAATGTGTGAATTGTAATCCTTTGTGGTTTTCAGTTTTGGCAGGTTTTTTCGATCTGTTGACAAATCTGTACTTTTCAAGTATGTTCTAAGTGAAAGCATTAAGACATGTCATCTTGTCACTAGGCAATTAATTAATTAATTTACAACTAAGTTTCACAGAATTTGAACATAGTTTGGGTCAGCAAAAATCCCATTAGATAGGGAGGGAAGAGCAGAAGAACATGGCTGCCCTTTTACAGAGATAAGGAGGTTTGTTATAGTTTGTTAGTACAACAGCATTGAGAATGAGGGTAGCAGTAACATTTATCCAGCTATTCAGTAGGGTAAACTGTGACAGGTCCTTCCATTTTGAACTCAGGATGCTATAGCACATTTTTTTGTATTTTTAGAAGAATTACATAGGAATAGAAAACCATGCATTTTGAAAAACAAAATTCATTGAATTGTGCTCTGGGGGATTGGTAACAAAGGCATCCATATACCTTGCTATATCCCATAATTGGGAGGAAACTACAAGCAACAAATCCTTCCCTACTTCCTTCTTTTCAAATTTTAAACAAATAAATATGCATGAATAAAATAAACATATGCACCAATATGAAGACAGGAATGAAAACAAATTCCTGCAGCTCAGGCAAAGGAAGGACTGGAAGAAAATGGAGGTGGAATTTAACGAAATGCATCAAAATTGCTATTAGAGAAAATTTACATCCCTAGAGCTGTTTAGTTCTGCCACACTGATATTGCAGAGTCTTATTCTTACTCAGAAAACTGAGCCTGTGCCCTTGATTTAACTTTCCCTAATCTCACCTTTCTTCCTTTCTTTCTTTTAAAAAAATTCTTATAAATCTTTTCAGGGAAAATTATAAATGTCTTCCAAGTATATTACAATGACCAATAATTTCTGTATACATCAGGGAGTCCCTTATTATCCATTCTATTCATATAAACAATAAAAGGATGCCAGTCAGTTGCAAAAGAGTCAAAGTGTTTTATCCCTTTCTTTCTTTCTTTCTTTCTTTCTTTCTTTCTTTCTTTCTTTCTTTCTTTCTTTAATTAATTTATATCCCGCCCATCTAGACCAAAGTCTACTTTGGGAGGCTTTAACTATATGCAATTTGGTGGTTAATTTTTCTTGCAGTGCTACCTGCCATACTCTTGAGTACTATGCTGCAATTGATATTCCCTGCATGTTTTTCTACCCTTTCACTATGGTCTGTCTTGCTGCAGTCAAAAGATGGCCTATTAAGGTTTTGTATGAAATGGATTCATTTTTCCCCAGAAAAGAGTAAGAAGTGCTAATTCTGGAGATTTGTTAATCGACTGGTTTGTAATTTTATTTATTTCATTAAACACTTCTTCCCAACATTGGTCTACTTTTTTGCAATACCACCAAAGGTGCTGAAAAGATCCCTTACACTTACAGCCTCTCCAACACATTGGTGACATTGCTGGGTTAATATGCGAGAGCCGAAGTGGGGTCAAATACCATTTTTGGAGTATTTTCACTGCAATCTCCCTGGCTGTGATAGAGACACCTTTGTATGGGAATTTTATAAACATTCCTGACCATTTCCCTTCATTGATTTTAATATTCCAATCATGTTCCCATATCTCCCGCAACCCCGTTGATGATCCTTGATCTACCTCAATCAGCAACAAATAAAATGTTGATACTGCTCCTTTATTTGTTTCAGCTAGAGAGAGGAGAAGATTTTCAAAAGAAGTGAGGCACCTTGTGGCCTATTTCACAGTGTTGGCCTGTCTAATAAAATTACTTATTTGATACCAGGTTAGCCATGATATGCCTCACTCTCTGAAATGATCCCTCCAAAAATCCCTAGAATTTTATCCCTGTGATTTTCTTCACTTAAGTTGTTCAGAGAAATACTGTTGTTTTAGTATGTTTTACTCCCAATTATGGAGAAAGGACTGGTGTGTGTTTAATTACCACATAAATTGTGTCAAGCATTGCTGAATTGTAGGAGCCGACTACATTCTTAAAAGGGGTTTCAGCAAAGATGTGGGAACCGTTAACATTTAATGGGCAACTGCTAAATCACATGCTAATGTTCCCAACATTTGAACTAAAATATTACACTAAGATGTCATCTGGAGAAGAAATTAGGGGAGGGTTAGATGATGATGCTCCTACCTGTGAACATAAAATAGTTTAATAACTCACAGGATGAAGCTTCATAAATTTCTCCATGATGTATTGGTGACAAACAGAAAACCAACACATGATACTTGTCACATGGTTTGCACTTCTGTAGGTTTTGGGATTTTAATCATCATATACCAGAATGGGACATTTTAGTTCTCCAGAATCAACATATTGCTGCAGAACTCACAGAGAACTACACATACAGTGATCGCTCCGCCAGGTGCAGAGCTGCCGTGGCAGGGACGCTTTGCCCGCCCGCCCAGAGAACGGTGTCACAGAGTGATGACGCCGCTCTCAGGGAGGGGAGGAGGGGCAGAGCCTTTAAGAGGCAGTGTCCCTCTTGCCCAGCCTCTTCCCCGCGTTCGGCTTGGCTTCCGAGGCTTTTTTCGGGTCATGCAACAGCGTGGCCCGAGGTTTGATTTTTCTTGGCTTTATTTTCTCTTGGGAAGGGTAGGATAGCAAACCCTTCCTGAATCAATATATATATACTGAAGGAGGAAGACAGACAATAATAATTAACAGAGATCAACTGGAAGAATTAGTGGGGGGGGGGGGCAGTTCCCAACCGGGTTTGTGTGTGTGAAATAAGCATTGGAAGGAGAAAGTGAGGCGTGAAAGGGGGATACAAATGAAAAGAAGGAGTGATTAAAAAGGAACGTATTGGGAATGTTAACAACAACAACAACAACAACAACAACAACAATAACAACAACAAGAACAACAACAACAACAATAACAATAATAACAATAATAATAATCAAATAATATATATATATGCATGTGTAAATTGGCAATTTATATGTTGTGTATGCACATGGATATTTTGGGAAGTTTGGCCACCTAGTAGTAAACAACAACAACAACACATATACTGCTTCGAATTGGAGGCACACTGCCCCCTGTTGGGCTTACTGTCACTGTCACCCAGCATATATATTTTATACAGTGGTGCCTCGCTAGACGATTGCCTCGCAGGACGAGGAAATCGCTAGACGATGGCTTTTTGCGATCGCTAATGCGATCGCAAAACAATGGTGTCCTATGGGCGATTTTCGCTAGACGACGAGGTTTCCCCATTGGAATGCATTGACTAGTGGTCAATAGCTGTCAGTGCATTCCAACGGGGACCTGCGCTCGCTAGACGAGGTTTCCCTATGGACGATCTTCGCAAGACGACGACTTTTCCCTTGGAACGCATTGAAGAGATTTCAATGCATTCCAATGGGGAAACGTGCTTCGCTAGACGATGTTTTGGCAAGACAGCGATCTTCGTGGAATGGATTAACATCGTCTAGCAAGGCACCACTGTATATATATTTTATGTATATATATAAAACAGCACTGCTCCCAATTGGAGACTCACTGCCCCTTGTGGGCTGGGGAGTGGCCTGATTGGAGGTCACGTAGAGAATCTAAGGCATGTAGGATGGCGAGTTGAGGCAGTTGGGTGATGTAATGTATCATGTATTGCTCTTCTAGAAATAGATAGTTCTGCTTCAGCGGGAGCATCTTTGGCAAAAACAGCAAGCAGCGGTCACCAGACCATTTGTCTTCAATAGGCCTGAGCCTCAGGCCATGGCGAGTACTCAGATGGATGAGCCAGGTGAAGAGGAGCAGACCCGCCAAGGTGCATGGGTACTGGCAGGCAGGCAAGCAGGCAGAGGTTGACTGGGCCACAGCAGGCACTAGCCAACAGGTCAGAGGTACCTTCCATCAATGCTGCAGTACCAACACTGCCAGTTGCAAGTGAGGCAGCAACCACATCACACGTGACACATATAGAAGGGATGTGGCCTTGGAAGGAAGTTAGCCTCTGATGACTGCTGGTTTACTGCCTGGCAGCATAGGGAGGGGTTCACCCACAGTGGGAGTGCCTGTACTGGATTTGAAGCCTTGGATGTCACCTTACCCGCAATGGTCCCTTCCTAGTCAAACGCCAGCTGGCTGGATATCAGTGGTTTGGACATTGTCTGCAGAGTTAGATGTTGGGAGTTGTACCCTGCTGTGCGTGCTGCAGGTGAGGCCACCTGTGGGGCCTTGGGCAAGCCATACAGTCCCTGGATGTGGATGCTTTGAGTCTTTTTCCCATGCCTGGCAGGCCAGGTGTTCAACCATGCCTGTTTGCTGGAAATTATGCTAGGGGGTCCTTCAGCCGAAGGCCGTGCAGTTGACGTCACCAATGATTGATATGCAGAGCTCCTCAGGGTTCAGCCACATTTATCAGGGGTCGCCCCGGACCAGATTGCAACAGGGCGGTGGTGGTCCCAAGCAGCAGCCATCGGCCCATCTGCTGCTTCAAAAGGGTCCCAGTCCAATTAATTTGCCAACATTAGTAATTGGTTGCTTTCATATCCAGATAGAGAAACAGCCTGATATTCTACAGGATGGATTCAAGTTTGGTTTTGGGATCCCTGTGCAGGTAGTCAGGGTGGCTACTATGGCAATTAATTTGAAATCAGTGAGGAGTATGGAGGACGTTGTTAGAGAAAAGTTTAGGAAAGAAGTTGCTGAAGGGCAGATGGCTGTAACTTCCACTGAGCCATCGGTACCAAAATTGTGATTCTCCCCATTGGGGGTGGCCCCCTAAAAGGTCCTGGGTGATTTTTACCTCATTTATCATTTATCTTATACAGCTGGGGAATAAGTCGACAAGATTCCCCAGGAGCTCTGCATGGTCTGTTATTATTCACTTGAAGCAGCAATTAGAGGGTTAAATCATGTGGCAGCGGAGCAGAACTCGCAATATTACATTAGGTCAGCATTTCGATTATGGCCCGTTCACCCGGCATATTTTGAGTTATTAGGCTTTTCCATTATAACGGGTATATTATACGTATAGGGCAATGCCAATAGGTTTCCATCCCTAGAGCTGTGCTTGAGTGTTTCAGCTCAATTTTGGAGTGGACGCTGATGTGCAAGGCGGGGCTTTCATGCAGACTTTTCAGATAGTAACAAGTGAACTCAGGGTTCCTTTGGCAAAGACAAATAAAAGGTCCCAGTACTATAATTATCTTCTTGGGGATTGCTTGGGACACCATCCAGCAATCAAGCAGATTGCTGAAGAAAATTAGTGAACCTCAGGATTCGAATTTGGGACCTGTTACAATGAACCGGAGTTACGTTGAGGGAGGTGCAATAGGTAGATCACCTCAACTCTGCATGCAAAGTGATTGCTCCAGACAGGTTTCTTATTGGAAGGCTGTGCGAAACCATGAGTAGGTTAACAAACCCGCACCACAGACAGCGACTTTCAGTGGGGTTAAAGAGGACCTGTGCATCTGGTTACAGTTCTTAGATAATTAGGAATTTCATTCTGTGGAGACGAGGTGTGCTTAGGAGCAGAGTTTCAGGTCTAATCTGATGCTGCTGGGTCAACAGGATTCAGGATTTTTGGGGCCAATGGATTGCCGGCTTATGGCCGTGGAATGGTGTGACTCCGAAGTCACCCGTGAACTTACATTCTTGGATTTTTGTCTAATTGGGAGCCCTATGGCTATGGGCTGTCATTTGGGCCAATCCTGCCATCATGTTGTGGTGTTCGACACGGCGGTAGTTCATGTGGTAATACCCTTACATCAAGAGATCGAGTGCCGGCCTAAGGCTGATGGAGTGGTGTGACTTTGAAGTCACCCAGGATCTTACACTCATGGAGTTTTTTTCCAGGATTGGGAGCCCTACGGCTTTGGGCTGACATTTGAGCCAATTCGGCCGTCATGTTTTTGGTGTGTCAACATGGAGGTGGTCCATGTGGTAAATACCCTTACATCAAGAGATAAAGAGCCGGCCTATGGCCGATGGAGTAGCGTGACTCTGAAGTCACCCGTGATCTTACATTCTTGGAACTTTTTTCCAATATTGGGAGCCCTATGGCTTTGGGATTACTTTTGGGCCAATTCTGCCATCACAATTTGGTGTGACAACACGGCTGTGGGTCATGTGGTAAATACCCTCCAAAATATCAGAGGGTTATGTGATTGGTGAGCCTTCACATTGCACTGCTTGAGATATAACCTTGTGTGGCTTGCCATTGTGCCTGGCATGAATGGTGAGCTGGCTGATGCCCTGTCCTGCCAACAAATTGACTGGTTCAGGGTGTTGGCTCAGGGAGCTCAGGCTCAACCAGAGATATTACACAACAGGTATGGAGCATTGGAGGAGTTAAGCCTACAGGGCAATCAGTTTAGCAATCACCCTTATTACCAGGCGTAGCTATGAAGCTGCTTGTGAAGAATTTTTTGCATTTGCAGTGGGGAAGGCTTGGGAAGTCCATGGCCTATAACAGTGGATCATTTACAGCAGTATGGAGTCTCCCTCCATCACAAAGGTTTGGCTCCCCACTCGACTCATGGGAGGATGTCAGCTCTGGCATTTTATGACAAGGCGCAGGGTTGTCCTGATATGACAAGTGATTTCCGGATCAAAAAAATGATTGAAGTTTGGAACAAGGAAAAGAGGTCAGCAGGAAGATAGGCACACCCATATGTCCTAAAAAAAAATCTGTTTCAACTGGGTCATGTTTGGGAAAACATTGGCAATGACCATTGAGAGGTCGAATTATTTAAGGCAGCAACACTTTGTGCATTCTTTGGGGCGTTTAGAATTAGTGAATCAGTAACGGTGTTAAAAGCAGACATTTCAAAGACAGTGTTACAGAGGGACGACTTATTGGTCTCTGAAGACAGATTTTTGTGCCATCTTCACTGGTCTAAGACAGATCAATTAGGAAAAGACCAAGTTCTAAGTTTAGGGTGTTTGTTCAGTTGATGAACTATGCCTGGCTATGACCATTTTTGATTATGTTGAGCTAAGGTGGACCTCAGCAGGGGATTATTTTGCCACAGGGATTACTCACCCCTCACAAGATACCAATTTTGGACGGTCACCTCCCGTGGGCTTCTAGAAGTGGGCATAGTGGGGTGGAAATTTGCACCCACTCCTTTTGTATAGGTGTAGCATCCACAGCAGCAGATTTAGGATATGGAGAGGAGCAGATAAAGAAAGTGGGAATGGGGTCCTTTTACAGGTTCATAACCTATGTACGTTCCCTCCCACAAAAGATGCCGGGTTTTTGTTTTCTCTTTCAGGCTTCAAGTGGGTTATGGCCCGGTTGCAAGTTGTTTTGTATGGCCATACATGGGCGGCAAAGTACGCTTTGTGGACCAGTTGGGGCCATAATTTAGGCCTTGGTGCTCAGGCCACATTGGATTGGAGGGGACGGAGAGGTATGTTCTGGGGTGAGTTATTGGAACTGGCATTTCAGGGTACTCTGGATGCACCCCTGGATATATTGGTTGTTCACCTGGAAGGAAATGACTTAGCTCAAAGAATGGGCAGGTTGCTGATATTACAGCTGATATTACAGGTGATTGATGATTTGCAGACCATAAGGACCAAATGTCCTGTGACACAGTTATTATGGTCAAACATGATACTGAGTATCATGGTATGGAGGGCTGATTGAGACCCGAGATGCATTGACCGTGCACGGTGCAGTGTAAATTGGGAAGTAAGCAGAGCATGAAGGCTGGACTGGGGTCAGTGATAAGACATCCTGACATAGGTGTTCGCCAACCGGAGTTGTACGGAGGTGGTCGAGTTCGCTTGTCTGATGTGGTATGGACCTTTTCTGGGACCTACAAGGGGGCCTTGGGGCCAAAAATCTTTTGGCTGTGATGGTGCGCTTGGGGCATATAAATAGCCCTATGCCGTGGCAGGTAGTGCGAGGGGAAGAGTTTTGGTGAGTTCCTGAAGGACACATGGTGAGAAAAACATTCCATCTCCCGGTTAGATGGAGCCAGTAGGGCCTCCGAGGGGAGGTGGTGTTTTCTTAAGGGGACCTCCTGGGCAGCAGTTCACCTAGAGTCACGAGGCTCGGTGGGCTGAGGCAGTGGGAGGTGCCCCTATCACAGGGCACCTGAACACGTGCTATACAGAAGACAGCACAATTTAGAAATAGGAACTCACCCTGCTCTAGAATGGTCCGGAGGTAAAGGATACACCGGATTTGGAGAAATATTGCACTGCGTTAGGCCCCCTTGTAGATGGGGGATTTAATTTAAATAAAGTTGTGGCCCAGGTTTTAACCCAACAACCTGTGTCTCGCCTCTTTATTCTGGGCTGGGTGGGCAATGATCGTTCTGCCAGGTGCGGAGCTGCCATGGCGGGGGAAGCTTTGCCTGCCCGCCCAGAGAACGGTGTCACAGCGTGATGACGCCGCTCTCAGGGAGGGGAGGAGGGGCAGCGTCCCTCTTGCCCAGCCTCTTCTTCCATCGGCCGAGCAATGCTCTCCTCTACATATGCGCAGTCTCCATGCTTTAAAATGCCTGATTAGTGATGCTCTCTTTCAGACATATCCTTGTCTCCCTCTCCCCTCCCCACCCCCTTTCTTGTCACCTAATAATCTGTTGACAGAGAGACATATCACGTTTCCCAGAGGTCTCAACTGCAGCCTGAAGGTCACCCATGGTCCACAGGGAGGTGAAAATCCCTTTGTCTCATTCACAATGCATTTCACCTAATCCTGCCTGCATTTTCTTCCCATCTAGTTTCATGCCTGGTTATGAAACAGTTATAAGACTGTTTTTCCTTCTGGCATTGAAATTCTGGCACATTTTTCTATATATTTCCTTTAAACTGCACATTGCTTTACAGATGTTACTCAATTTATATATTGTTCCATTTTTGACTACAGAGTGTTTGTGTGTATTTTTAAATTGTAAATGTTTGTCCACACTTTAAAATATGTACATAGGTTGGTGTGAACTTCATATCTCCAGAATGCCTTATAAGCCTCACAAATCTATTTCTCAAGGATTCTTTTCACAGTGAAAGAGACGAAAATGCTACTTTCATGCAGAGACTGTAGAATCCAACCCAATTCTGTTCCCTCTATAATAATCCATAGACCCTAAGTGGTCCACCCTTCCTGAAAATCAGAAAGTCTGCAAAAGGGTATTTTTCATAACCAGTTTGTCTGTCTAGCTGTCTTAACTGGTTTCCCAAATGGCTATAAGCCATGCTCCTGCTTTTTGCTTTAATTTATGCCTCCTTTCTTCTATGTAAGTATGACTCTCTGAATCCAAAATTTAAGGTGGTTAGATTTTTATTCATGCAGATAAAATGCATGAATAAAGCATACATTTAATTGGGCATGCATAGATGGGAGCACTTGCCCATGTTTTAGTTATTAACTCTTAGAGCAACTCTAGGCAGATTTCAGACTTCCAGGATCTCTTTTATTTTCATTAGAATCTTGAGGTCCACTAACGAGAGGAAAGTGTGAAACAATGCATTTCAAAGCATTCTCCATCAGAGTGAACTATTATGAATGTATCATACGGAGGTTTTGATGTCTTTCAGGTGTGAACCCCCCTTCTTCATCTCTCATGGCTGAGACCACCCCATCGCCATCAACAAAATACTTATTCCACTAAAAAGTCATGCATTACAGCATGGTTGTTACATGCAGAAAAGTAACTTTGATTCAGCTTGGGACTACAAAACGTAACTAGTTCCATATGTAACTCATTAAAATGAGGTATTGCCTAGCGTTGACATGTCTTAGCAAAGGAATACTTGAAGATATTTTATCATACACATTAAGCTCTGAAACTTGAGCTAAGATCTTAAATTTGAAGCTATTTGATAGACGAATGTGTTATCTGTGAATTTAGATGAGCTTTATTGATCACTTGTGAGCTTTTCTGAATCTTGATGTCTTCCAAAAATAGAGAAGACCGCACTTCATAGAGATTACCTTATCCCCATAATTGAATGAGCTTAGAATATTTTCAATAATGAACAATTAAGCACTGTCCCTTGTTAATAGGAATAAGATGTCTTCAAACCAGAATTTGTGTTCATTTTTATGGATGCTTCCTATGACAATAAATGTCTAAATTTCCATTATGATCCAGCTTCATGAAGTTAAAATATAAAATATAAACAGCATCCTGAATTGTATCCCATGTTCCATAGTGAACCAGTTAATTTTGCTTTACTGTATAAAGTAAAAAAAAAATCTGTTAATTCTCCAGATAAGCTGTCAGCTGTAACATTGGACAGATGAACATGTATATGTTGAAAAAGAAAAACAGGCAGGGATGTTTCGTTGATAGTCTTAGCTTATTTGTAAGGTACACTACAGGAAGCTGCCTTACACTGAGTTAGATCGTGGATCTGTCCAGCCCAGTATTGCCAGCTTTGAGTGGTAGAACCTGTCTTTTGAGCCATACCCAAGGACTCCCAGATGATCTTTCATCCGAGTACTAATTATGCTTGCCATTCCTTAGCTTTCAACATCAGATGAAATTGTGTCTTCAGGGTGATATGGTGGTCCTTGCCCAGGAAGGAATAGGCTGTAATTTTGCTTTTCTGTATACAGAGAGCTTGGAAAAAAAAAGTAATTTCTCCAGATAAGCTGCCACTGCAACATTGGGCAGATTTTGCCATGAGGCAAAATGAGGTAGTTGTATCAGGAAGAAGTAGGCAGGTGCTGGAGGACAGAACTTTGCATTCCTTGGGGGTCTGTTCTCTGCTCCCTGAAGAGAGCAGAGTCAGACTCATCCATCATTGGGCTCTTCCATCCCTAGTATTCAGCTAAAGTTAAACTGGTCAGTATCTGTAAGCAGAATATAATGGGTGTGTTATGGACCTTTGCATCAGGCAGCTACTGTTGGAGGCAGGAAATCTGTGCTATGTCAGAGACAGGTTCCCATGCTTCACCTCTGGATCATCTTTCTCCTAAGAAAAATGGTGCCATGAGACAACTTAAGAACTAGTTTTTGCAAATGGGGTAGAAGTGGACAAAAGATGTAATAATGATGATGATGATGATGATGAGGTGTTGTCAAGTCAACTCTGACTAATGGTGACCCTTTTCAGGACTTTCCAGGTGGAGAATACACAGAAATGGATTACCTTTCCCTTCTTCCGAGGTCACCCTGAGACCATGCAGCTTGCCCAAGGCCACCCAAGCTGGTTCTACTGACAGGAGGCACAGTGGGGAATCAAACTCCTAACCTCTGGTTCTGCCGCCAAATACATAAACCACTGAGCAGTTATCCTTTATTGTAATATGGGATTTGTGGCATGTGACAGCTGTTGAAAGGAAACCTTTATGGAACAAAGATTACCCTGCATGTAATTTTAATACATGTAAATACAAATTCTTAGGGCTAGGTTTAATCTTAAAGGAGGAACAATCATTCTGCAGTTTCTAAGGAAATGGCTGTGACTTTAGTCTGGCATTCATAGGTGAAGTAATAGTGGAAATGAATATATTCCATCTGTGCTGCACTGCACCTATAACTAGAAAATGTCTATTTCTCTCCCCCCCCCCCCCCCGGGACATATCCTGATGCTGGAAAGAGTGTGTGAAGTAATGGGGCATGGCCCAAGTCTGGAGAGAAAAGTTACAAATCAGAAGTGAATATTGCTTGAAGTCAGTTTCCCTTTGCGTTCATTTTTCCTGGATGTGTGAGGAAAGCTGACAGACAGAATTGCCTGCCTAACAGATCAGCAAGTAAACCTTGATGGGACAGGCATGTGAAAGAGCACACACAAAATCAGCTTTAATGATCAGCTTGCCACATTTAATCTGAACTAACAGTGGAGGTATATAATAGCTTCAGGGCAAGTAAATAACACTTCACATGGCATCCATCACTTAAACAGCTGTTAAAGGGTGACTGTGTGACTTGAAGTGACCTATACAAAGGCTTTCAATTTTAGGTCAGAAATTTGAAAAATCTTCTGCAGATAATAATGGAAAATTATTATGGTGGAAGTTCATTTGGTGACTTAACAAAATTGCCAATGTATTAGTGTTTCTTGTTTTCTAGTGAAGGAGCTCAGTGTCATAAAGAGAATAATCATTTTAAGTTTAAAAAAATGACCTCAGCCAAATACCTAGTAAAATATTTAATACTGCCTTGGAACAGGAGGAAAATAGTGCATAGAAGTGGGGGAAAGGAATGCAGGTTTGTTCTTCACAGCAGACATGAAAAAGTAACTGCGGTCTAAGAACATCTGGGTTACCCAAGGTTGGGAACCATTGTCCTAAGGAATCAAATCTGACTTTCAGGGAGCCAGATAACCTTTTCCTAGTGCCATGCATACTTTAATGGCAGTATCTGGAAGCTGAGTCATGGCAACTGGACTTCTTTCTTCTTAAGTTGAAACGTTTCACTACTCATTCAAGCAGCTTCTTCAGCTGCTTGGATGAATAGCAAAATGTTTCAACCTAACAAGAAAGAAGTCAGTTGCCATGACTCAACTTCCAGATAACCGCACCTGAATGACTGAGAATCTTCACAGATTTAATGGCAGTACCTCACTTTTGCACTCACCTTCTCTCCCATCCTCTTGGGTTGTCTAATGAAACCCTCCCTTGCCAGGAAGAGGTCAGCTGGCAGCATTGTCATGATCTTTTACCACTGACTGACGAAGGATGGAAACCTGACAAAGAAGAAAGGATGGAACAAGCAATGACAGCACCAATTTCTTGTCGCTGAGACCAAAGCTGTCAGCAAGGAAGGGCATCCTCTTGGTTTGCCTTAATCTAGGCAGCGTTGGAGGATGCAGTGTTTCCTCCATGCCTTACGAAGCCCACTGACATGAACTGCATGGAGCTGAAACTGTTTTGCCTTGGCAGACAAGCCAGTGCCCCTGAGACAAGGAACAATGGCTACCATGCTTCAACTTGGAAAAAGAAGCCAACAGCCACTCCACGTCAGGAGCAACGTCTTTCTTCCATGGGGCAGACATGGAATGGACTACAGTAGAATCATAGAATCATGGAATAATTTATTTGGAAGGGGCCTATAAGGTCATTGAGTCTAACCCCCTGCTGAATGCAGAAACCCAAATCAAAACAGATCTGACAGATGGCTGTCCAATTTTCTCTCGAATGCCTCCAGCACTGGCATGCTCACCACCTCCTGAGGTAATTGGTTCCATTGTCGTACTGCTCTAACAGTTAAGATGTTTTTCCTGATATTCAGCCTAAATCTGGCTTCCTGTAGCTTGAGCCCATTATTACGTAGCTGCTGGTTGCTCTGTCTGATGCCAAACTGGCCAAAGGGGCCCTAGCTGCCTCATAGCATTGCCAGCTTTGCACAAGTTTAAACCCATTGTAATACTAAGTACAATACTACTTAGTACAAAGTACTAAGGATTATGGGGAAAATGGCAGCCTGCCATGATTCCAGTTTTACATATTGTTGTTATCAGCAGCAGCAAAGGAATGCACATACACAGCCGTTTACATATCAAGACAGGCCCCCTGTATGGGTTAAACATTCATTCTCATTCCCATCTCCAGAGAGTATTATTAAAAATGTTGTCTCTTCTTCTGAGATAACAAATGGGGCCATGAAATGGGGCAGGATTTTCAGCACAGCTTCAGTAAACATGTTCTGCAAGTCTGTTGGGAGTGAATCAGTTGTGCTAGAAAATCATAGAGATACTTTCATTTCTGCCCAAACTATTTTCATCTTGCATTAAGCATCTGAGACTTTATAACTTGACAGTACATTTCAAAACAACTAAAATCAAGAGGCAGAACTATATTCTTAGTACATGCTTCCCTCTGGAAGCATTATCTTCTAAATTAGATTTAATCTACATGGACTAAACCTGTAATGCAGTCCTGTGGAAAGTAAGACCCATTTCGTTCAGTGAGATTTGCTCCAAGTAAGTGTATATATAGGATTACAGCTTCAATTTGGGTAATAGTTTTGCCATCAGATATATAAAAAGAGCAACCTCAGAAATTCATTTTGATGCTCTATTAGGAAAAGTCTCAGAATAATTTCTTAAACCAAGAGAAAAAACACTGTAGGCCAGCAAAATAATAGTATAATCCTCATTCGGCATTCTATTTTCTCAGATATATAAAAGAATATGTGTTTAAAACCACTTTCTATTAGAAATCTAGTATTAGTACTTTGTGCCATTTTAAGAGCACGAGGGTGGAGAGACTCCTTCAAGCTTTCTTTGATCTTTTTTACCAACATATTAAAAAGATTAATTATTCCTCAGGCCTCATTAAGATATCACAAATTACCGAAGAGTGTTCTTTACATAAGATTGTGAGGCAAGATGAGGCATCAGCTAGACTAGTACTCTCAAAAACTGTGGTGCAGAGCCACTGTTGGCAAGTACTTAGAAACAGGCTAAGACATTTTAATATAAGCAAGAGGAAAGGTACATTTATATTTGGAAGGGATAGAGATATGAAGTCCTTGGTTCAGTGGTGCAGGCACTTATGATAGAGCCATTGCATTGATAAGAACAATGTTCTGTGCAAATTTGTTAGCATTTGTTAACCTGCAGTGGAGAAAAGTTAACTGTCAATTTACAGGGCTGGGCATTTGCAACTGGTCTCAAGAATACAAGGGATTTGTATTCTTGCTTGTAGTAATAATTTTAGTTTGGCATTTAATGATGCTGTTATACATTACCATTGCAACTTCTTGCTGCAGGCACTACTAGAGGCGTCCATTATACACCAGATGTATAATAGAAATAAGTGGCAATGTGCTGCAAAGATCCTTCCAATAAAGGGGCACACAACATTTTTTGACCAGAGAGCTGCTACTTGGCATTGACTGGGAGACTGAAAGCCTTAACAGGCATGCCCAAAGACATGCACACATAGCTCTTTCCAACATATATGAGTACACACATGCACACACACATGCACACATACGCACATGTGCACATGCGCACATGCACACACAAAGTACATTTTCCCATCCTACCACCCTAGCTAAGTAGGATTGCTTTCCCCCAATTCCTTAGCTGATCAGCTGAGCTGCAATCAAAAATGGGTGAGGTCTTCCTTGGCTTTGAGGGTGACAACAAAAAGCCAGGGCTACATGCACTCCCAAGTCTTCACATTGCTCACTCCTGCCATAAATGATTTCAAAGAGCTGTTTCAAGACTGCAGCCTGACTTGAGGGCTCCCACACATCCCTCTCACCCAGGTCACAGTAACAACTTGCTGTATCCATTTAGATCATGGTGGACTTGAGTATTCCCCCTTCCTCATCAATAGTATCTCAACACATGGACTCAGGTGGTGGTATTAGCTAGAGTTTGCCCAATGCTTGCTGGCTGAATTGCCCTTTGGGCACTTTGAGCTTTCTGAGATGTATCTGATAATGTTGTGATCGTTATTAAACTGATTGTATTTATGCATAGTTTTTGCTGAAATACATTGTTTAATCTTTCTAAATATGCTGTGCACAAGGCAATTTCAAAATAATTCCTCTTTAGTATCATGGTTATCCATTTCTAAGAGCAAGAAAATACATTCACAGTAAATGTTGAGTACTATGTGAAATAAACTGTTAACAGACCAGTAGACCTAACAGGAGACACGTCTGAGAGCTATAATGACAGGCCATATCAATGATAAGTGACCTGCAGGGATAATAAATACATCTTAACTGGCTATTATTCTTGACTATGTCCAAAATCTGCTTACGAAAGGGAATAGAAGACTTACATATGGAAGCATGGAAGTTCATAAATATGAATTTATGTGAAGGGTTTTGAAAGTACAGAATGAACTTACTGTCTCTATCATCTGCATTTTTAAATGGAGTCACCCTGCTCAGTCTCCCAGCACACCAAACCAGGACTTTTTTTGGGGGGGGGGAGGGGAATATATTATCTTGTTCCATTTCACATTATTAAGTATAACATACTTTCTATCCTTTGAGAATTTGCTGTGACTTTTATGGACATTTATGGACATTTATGGGCACTTACAAAATAGTGAACTCTGCAAAAATACAGCAGAGTTCCAAAGGGAATGTCTGTTCTTGATTTTTCATCCCTGAATAAGTGAGTAAAGCTTCAGACTAAGTGCCACAAAATTATGGATTTGAGTTATACAGCTGTAGAATACTATTGGATAGGTCTGAGAAAGTTACATTTCGAGTGAATAGTCCACCAATGTTTGTGACATAATAAATGTGTTCATCTTTAAGATGCCATGGGACTCTTTATTCTTGTTTGTTTTGTCTCTTTCTTAAGGTGTGACTAGACCTTCAAACTATCCTGGCCTGGGTCAGGATCAATTGTGCTAAAAGGGGTGCTTTCAGGTGCAATACGTCATTTGGGGTGATCTTTGCATCTGTATACAAGTGTCAAACACACCTTAATTCAAGTGAAGAAAGGGGAAAGAAGAAAGATTTTTAAGAAACACTCCTTGTCACTTCCTCTTTGCTTTGCTTAGACTGCTTCACAATCTTGAAAACTAGAAGGAGGAGAAGAGAAAGGAAACTTTCAATTCCCCCCCTGAGTGGAATATTGCATCAGTACTGCCTTTCAAGGGCTTTAAAAAAAAAACGTTGGTCTCCCCTCTCCCTGAGCCCTACAGGGGAGCAGGAGGAAGCTTTCAGATTCCCAAGATCATTAAGCAGCTTAAGCATAGGAACAGCTCAAGTTATCTGCTTTGGTTTGCTCCCAGCAATCACACATGCTGCAACTGAATAAAAACAGAATGATCCTACCCGCACCAAAAAACCCACACAAAAAACCCCAATAGCCCCTGACAGGGATCCCAAAAGGTGCTGGTAGGCATAGATGAGGGATGGGCTGGTTTGTGATGGTCCATACGTCATGTGGTTGCCAGGACAAGGAGCAAACCAGCTCATACCCAAAGCAGACCAAATTATAGGATAAATCCCCACCTAGTTGCACTCTTATTTTCATCTGTGTATTCATATGGGATTGCTAGAGCAACACAGGAACATAGAAAGCTGTCTTATACTGAGCCAGACTATTGGTCCATCTGCCCAGTATTATTGGCTCTGACTTGCAGTGACTCTACAGGGCTTCTTCATTCATGAATGTACTAGTCCTACTGGAGATCTTTGGGATAGATAGATAGATAGATAGATAGATAGATAGATAGATAGATAGATAGATAGATAGATAGATAGATAGATAGATAGATAGATAGATAGATAGATAGATAGATAGATAGCAGGCCCAAATCTGCTTAGCTTCCAAAATCAGTTGAGATCAGATTGGGTAGTATGATGGTAGTATGTCCTATTAGCATTTAAATTATTCTTGATGCTTTTATCTGGTTGCTCCAACTCCCTGACTGTGAATACAATAATTATTCCAAGTGAGAAGATGTAGATACAATTTCCCTGGAACACACACAAAAATCAGCACACAAGTTCTGCATTGCTTGCTTCCTTCACTTCTTTTCTGGATCTTTTGGGAGGAATTTAGCCTTTAGATCTTTTGAGCATGACGAGAAATACAGACATGGCTGGCTTTATATACCTCTCTCCTCCTGCTTCCACCATTTTTCTACTCCCTGACCCACATGCATAATGCAGTCCATAATCTGGGTGAGAACAGATTTATGTGATAGCGTATGAAACCAAAACACCCAGGTTAAGTGTAATCTAATGTATAATTGGTACACTTCACATCCCACACTTGATACTGGTGCACTGGGAAGGAGGCGGACAAGACTAACACCATCTCTCAATATCAAAACGCAGACCAGAATGCTCCCTCTCTAAATTCCTCAAATCTAACCAACTGACAAAAATGGGAAATATTCCAGCCACTTTGCAAGGCCAGGGAAAGTATTTCAAAGATTCAGGGAGAGTTTGACTTTGGCAATTGCTCTTAATTTCAAGGAGATCTTGACTTTGACAGTTAGTCTTAATTTATTTTTCATGTTTTTGAAATTTGCACTCACTAATGCATTTAGTGGTCATGCTCTTCCTAGTGTCTGGAAGTTAATGCCCACCTCACACATTCCTCTTATACAGACTAGTCAGTGAAACATCCTTGACAGGAAGGATTACAAGTGGATTTTGTTCTACTTAAGGCTTGCTCCACCAAGATGTTCCTCCATTCTTCTGTGTTCTTCAACATTTTACTTATCTTTGAGTCCTGGGTCCAGGGCTTCTTCTGATCCATTTGCTCATCCTGTATCACCTTTTCCAAACCAATATAGTAAATAGTTTTGAATGCTTTGCTCTATTAATGTTGTGAAGCCATTCTTGGTTTAAAAATTGGGTCGAAAAATGCATATCCTAGGGGAAATTGTGCACAAACATTTACAGAACATTTCGTATAGGAAAGTTGCATTTTAGTGAAAACTGCATACCACAATGTGTTTACTAGGGAAAGTTGCACATAAAAACGTTTATCTTAGGGACAGTTGCATATGAAAACAAATGCAGATCTTCATGCAGTTTTTCTTAAAATGACAGACAGGGAAGTTGTAACTATGATTTAAATAATAAATTTAAATTGGGTTCTTTCTCTTTAAAAAGGACCCAAGGTACTTTACATCATTACAAGACAATATCTGAAGCTAAAATAGTAAGTATACAAATACTAATATGATTCAGACAAATACCACTTTAAAAAACAGTAAGCAAAAGCAATACCAAAAACACCTTCAAAGCAGTGAATATGCAAAACTGCCACCGCTCAGATATAGATTAATTCATGTATCCTCAGACTGAGAAAAAGAAGTCTTTGGATTCATCCCAGTGTCCTCTTAGCAAGGATGGTCAAATATACAAGGAACATAGCGACTCCCTCCAGTCCATGTACAGAAGGCAATTGTATATTTATAAGGTGGCTCTTCAATAGTGGTAGTGGGATAGTGTCTTTCACGCCACATGAACAAACATACATGGAATGTATGGTACATATACCTTTGTCAACCAGGAAAACTGAGGGCTCCCACAGCTGCTTCTCAGCATCTTCTATTTGAAGCAGTACTCTTTCTAATGGTAGATCCATTCCTGCTTTTTAAAGCAATCCTGGATGACTGATGTTTTACTTTTTACACATATGATGCTCAATCTTATCTAGAAAACATTATTAAATGTGATAGTGGCTGTAGTTCTCACATGTGAGCTAAGAGAAAGAGGGAATGAACATAGCTGTGAACATAGAAGTCCTTTATACTGTCATAAGAGTAGAGAAACCCTCAGCCTTAAAAGTATATAAATGTGATTTATTCTTTAATAGAGGAGTACATTAAATAGCTAACATATCAGCAGGAACTCCGACCTTGAGCAGCATTACACACTTCATTGACAAAATGAAGCATCCTCCCATTGCCTTGCTGCTCCCAGCCATCTTATAAATGTCATTTTGACTAATCTTCTTTGATAAAATAATTTATGGTAGTCACCTGAAGAGCCAGCTCCTTAGGCCAAAATCAAACACTACAAAACCATGTACTGCTCAAAGTCAATACTAGGTTTCCTATTCTCTTGCACTGATAAGCAGAGCTGCATGCAAGATAGGTTTTAACTACAAGGCCAGGTTAACCTCCTGCATGTCAAAGCTAATTAGGGCAGTTAGGAAGGTGTCAGCTTGGGAGGCTTTTGTAAAGCAGACTTTTCTATGGTATCTGCTTTCCCTTCCTTGTTTGTCAGACTCCAACCTAATTTGTTATAGCTGTAAAGGTAACAAGAAAGCTACAGTGATTCTGAAAAACTGTAGCAAGGCTTGTTGGACACAGACTTTTAGGAAACATTAGCATTCGAGACAGAACCTTTGAAGAATGGTAATGTTTATTACCAACATGAATTTGACCAAACTCCGGGAGGCAGTGGAAGACAGGAGGGCCTGGCGTGCTCTGGTCCATGGGGTCATGAAGAGTCATACACGACTTAACGACTAAACAACAATGTTCATTAAGCAATGCTAGTGAAGAGGCTGGGATGAGAACAATGAAGGTAGAGTGGTTGTATAGCCTGCTTTCTCTATCTATCAGATAGAGGCCAGTCATCTGTCTAAATGACCGTTTAGTCCAAGTCCAGTTTATGGTTAAATAACCATAAGAAGGCAGAACAGTGTCTTTGGAGTTATCCCTCAAAATGTGGAACCTGAAGAATAAACTAAGAGCCTGATCACACAGCCAAAAAACCTGGGATTTGACTTGTGTTAAAACCATGCTGAGTTTCATGTTCACAGAATGAGTTCCAAAGTGTCTATTTATTTTCCTCTGACTTGTTTTATTTTCTTAGGAAGCAAGTTAAAATGAACAGCCACCAGAGGGCTGTTTATTTTAATACACTATTTTCTTAATCAACTAAAGCCGATTGTGAACCTTACAGCTGGTTTTAAAAGGGAGCCTCTCCAAGCTGAAAGTATGTAGCTTCCGAAATTTGTACATTAACAAAAGATATGCATTTTGACTACTAAGTAGGAACACAGGAAACAACTCTAAACACATAAGACTTGAGTTGGCTAAAATAAAAACGCTACATATTGTAGTTTTTTTGAGAAATGTAGACAGACCCGAAGATGGTCACCTGGCCACAGACTTCTGTGTGGCAATATATTTCTGTTTAAATTACAATGCTGATTTCTAAATTTGCACATATAAACAGAGACAAACACATACCAGTGTTACAGAATTCTGTGTCCTTTTGGATTTTTTAGAGCAGGTCTGCACAGACATTTCTCACATTGCTGCTCACAGAAGTAAGAATGAAATAAATCTATGTGAAGGACATCAACTTTTTGAGCTTTGACTCCATTTTTATCACTGGGACTATACGTGAACAGAGCAAAACCTAAGGGTTGATTGGACATCACATTTCATGCATGTACATTCTATGTACAACAACTAGAGCACTGGTTCAGAGGCAGTTATTTGTACATAACTTTACTGTTATCTGCAAAAATGGAGGAGCAGAGGTGCTCATTGCCAACATATTGATGAAAGATCTCAATATATCTTTAAATTGTCTCTCTGAATGACTCCACCTAGACATTCAACAACCTTGGTGACAAGATAGAATAATCTGGAAGTCTATAATTCAGTTCCCAGATAGAAGCATATAGTCCTCTTAGTGTACCTCATTTTTACCACAGCAAAGGCACTTTGGAATGTGTTTGCCTTGCTGTTATCACACTATGGAAATGGAGATAAAGTGAAGAATTTTGGGGAGCTGAGTGAGACTTTACACTTGCATTACTACCACATGAGCCCTGAAAAAACCCTACAAAGTGGCAATTTCATTGTCTTGCTATGTTACATGTGTATTGCTAAAATGCTACCTTTGCTTTCTTTATTGAGACAAAGGGCATTTGGTGGTATTCAATTAAGCAAGAATAGAATGTGCTGCAGCAATGATTCCCATTGTATTAAATGTATAGTATTTTACACTGACTGCCAAGAAAGCATAAAGGGAGAATTAGCTAAAGGCTTACAGTCTGTGCCTTTCTTAAGCCACTAATTCAATGCAGGGCTCTTGGGAGAATGCAAATAATATATGGGAATGATTTCATCCCTGTCTTGTTAAACAAAAGTCTGTATAGGCAATGAATTTCAGGGGACCTTTGAGAAAGTTTCTCTTAAAATTAAATAGCAAATGGCCTTTGTTTCAGAAAAGGGCAGGGGAACAATGCTCTAGGAAACAAGTCATATTATATTCAACATCTAATGATGTCTAAAGTCTCTCTCATGGGTATCTTTGTTTGCATGCATATATTGTTCTTCCACAGGAGCTGGAACTCTAACTGAAGGACATTCCAATTGCCATGTAAGTCCTGATACATTTGCAAAGAAGTTTACCTAACATATGAGAATCAAAATGGGGTTCTTCTATAGAAGGACAGATTTCCAAAATTTGGAGGAGACATATAATGGTATTCCTTGCTCTTTTCAGTGGTAATTTGTGGTTTGCTGTGAACTGCAAGTCACTCAGCATGGTGTAGTCGTGGACATATTGCTGGATTAAACACTAGCAGATGTGGAAACTCACTGTAGGGTGGTAGTAGTAAACCACTCCTTGAACATCTCACTTTCTTCGAAAATTCAGTGTAATCATTGGTTGGAAGTTATTGATGGCACATAACAACAATGAGCTGAAATGCATACATGGCCTTAAGAATAGAAAACTCAGAAAGCAGTGTGACAGTGAACAGATTATGCATATTGAAAAACATCTCAGCACTAGGAGTGTGTTCAGGTTTTAGAAAAACCCCATATCACAGACTGAATCAATCTGAGTCAAAGTAGGACTTTTCTAAAGTGGAACAAATCTGAATCAGAGCATTACTGACACACATAAGGACGTACAGACAGATGCTGAGAATTTGAAATTCTGAGGAACACAGAGACAAAAACAGTGCATCTCCAAAATTTATACATTCTTCCCTAATAACAAAACACTAGGGTGGGTTGGAGAGGAGAAATAATGAATCTGTAACTGGCAGCTCTGGATTTTACTGATTTGTGAATTATCAAAGCTTTCAAGTCCTAATGCAATAGTACTGTGGTATCCATGGGAGATCAGTTCCAAGGCTGAAAAATGTGGAAGTATTAAACACTATACATTGCATGGTATATGGCTCACTCTAGTGGTCAGATCTGGCAAATTTACCCTGGAAATACAAATATATAGGTATTTCTGTTTTTTTATTATTTACTATTTTCAGCCAGCGGATAAGTGAATCAGTGGATACTGATCCCGTGGATAAGGAGGTCCTACTGTATAAAATGTAGGATTGATTCAATGTCAGTGCTGTTTGCTAGTTCTGTCTTGCCAAAGCAACAATATTAAAACTATTTTGGAGGACTCTGAGATTTGGAAGAGTATAGCATTAGGTGCTTTATTTGGAATATTCTGTCTATGGGGGTCCTTCTGTTTTGTGATTCAAGATCCACCATCTAATCTCTATTCTATTGCACTTGCTCTGATTTTGGTGCCATATGAGCTGAAAACAACAACAACAATCATTAAACTGTGTTTATTTGTCATAGGTCCCTAGCCTCTGCACCTTTCTTTCTGAAGATATATAGGTTTCTTTTATTGAGATTGCAAAGTAAGTAAATGTGCAATAAATTAAAGCTTTAATATAACTAACACTCTAAGAAAAACAACTACATGTGAAAAATGGTGCTCGTTGCTGCTTTGTTGATTCGACTTTTAAGGCTTAGATGTATCAGAGGAAGCCTTTGTCTTTATAAATAAATAAATAAAAGGTTTTCAAGGAGGAACCTCTTCTGCAGTTTGCTGGAACAGTTATTCTGGAGCATTCATCAATTTTTGGTATTTAAATATAGTCATGTTTTTCTTTTCTTTCCCAATGGCCACATACAGATAAAAACTAGAGGTGATAGAATCATCCAGAAATAAGAGGATCAAGAAGGAACTTTGTACATTTCTTTCAGGAGACAGACAACATAATAATCTAATCAGCACCTTCTTTGAGAAAGGGCTATAAGCATATAATAAATCAGCTGCACAGTGGCCCTCCGAGTCTCTTGAGATGCTTTGCTCTTTGTTATGAGTCAAGGACATGTAAACAAGAAAACTATTGAGATTTCATGTTTGGTTAGCCCTTTCCTACCGCTGAAAGAAAACTATTAATTTTTGCTGTTACAGTGTCAGTCACCTACATAATAGCAGTTAGCTACTTACAATTCATTGCATTCTGCCTGGAAATTATCTGTCAAACAGTATTGATTAGTATTATAAATGGATATTGCTGCATCCTTTTCTTAGTGTCTTCAAGGCAGGTAGAAATAAAGAGAATAAAGGCTTGCAACATGCTCATTGTCAGTGTTTCTGTTCAGTTTAATAACCAGCAATGATTTTTATTGCATCATCATGAAAGAGGAGAAAAATGAATTTTCCAGCCTGCTCACCTTATAATGCTGCCTCCATGATCCTGCTGCCATGCATCTGGGAGGGGAAGCATTCCCCCTCTTGAGTATTCAGGAGTTGGAACCTGCGGTCACGCAGTGTATCGCTGCCTTGCTGGTGTTTGGCATGGGGTGGATGGACAATAAATACCCACCCCAACACCGGCCTTTTTTGAAGTTTCACCAGACAGATGTAAGCCAGACTGACTTTTGGTCATTTTACAGGGCCAAATAAGAATTTTGGACTCCTATGACTGACTGGCATATTGAACAAAAGGGGCCTGGAGAGTTGTTTTGTTTTGCTTATTCCATTCTGTTTCTTACTGGGAAATGAGAGCAAATCAGAGGTGGTGTCATGTTTAAAGAGGTCACAGTCTGGTGGGCAAGTGCTGGAAAAGGGGGAATAGTGGTGAGCCCCACAAGGGGCCCTTAGGTAACTGTGCCCCCTGGAGGGGTACCACAAATCATGTGATTCAGGTACAAAGGCAGGGATGGCCCTCTGAGATAGATTCAGGTTACAAACAGATTTAATTCGTGAGATGTAGGTTGGACATGGACCCAAGGATCTATCCCCACGTGAGCCAGTGGGGCAAGGCTGGTGATGTACATCAGAGACCCAGGGTCCGGCACTGGCTTGGTCTGGGCTGGAGAGGAGCTAGGAGGGTCCACCTGCTCCTGAACCTTAGAATTCATGCACTACCATAGGCCCCACCTCAGGTTAGGGATTAAACTGTTAATAAAGTTGTGGGCCAAGTTTAAAACTGTCTTTTGTGTCTTGCCTCCTCATTTACCAGTTGAGTGGGTAATGTGTTTTCTATGCAAGTGCCCAATAATGTTTATAGATAATAGGACATTATAAATATAAATGTAGCCATATGCTAAGTTCTAACAAGAGAGGTATTTACTAGATTCTAGGGATAAATTGCATTTTTTAAATCACCTCATTATTTTATATATGTTGCTTGAATGGATTAAGTATCTTGTAATGCTCTTACAACTACCCACAGTGGGTAGGATCCGGTGGTGGGTATCTACTGGTGGAAAAATGGAAACCAAAGGAAGTGGGATGAAGTGAGCCTTCCTCATCATGGCAAATCCCTGCAAAACCACTGCAGTTCCCTAAATTGGCCTCCTGAGCCTCCAAAAGTGGCTTGGTGGGGGTGTGTGGAGAACCTTCCTGTGCCAATTTTTAAGTGGTAGAGAAGGATTAAGGAGGCAGGAGAGTCAAAAAAAGGGATTGGTTGTGTGACTACCAGGGCAACACTGGATTCATCTCACACAATTTTTTCCCTTATTTTTGGTGCTCAGGCTGTGTGTGCAGCAAAACAACACTGCTTAATGCACAATAGGAAAGAGGCTTTGGGAAGTTGTAGAAACCCCCAAAAGTGCAGAAATTCATTAGGAAAAAGATTCTTCAAGGGAATAAACTCAAAACAGCCCCAAGAGAAGTGAGTGTGGTCTGTGGCCATGCTGTTCCATGGGGGATTGGGGAACAGGGAATAGAATAGAGTGGCTGGAATCTCAAATGAGGAAAATCTGCCATTACAGGATTCATGGAAGGCACTTTTCATGGCTACTAGTTTTTATGGTTCTCTACAGAAGAAAGTAGGAAAAACCACTGGGCTAGTCAGGTATAATCTAAACCAAATCCCTTATGAATACACAGTGGAAGTGAAGAACAGATTTAAGGAACTAGATTTGGTGGACAGAGTGCCTGAAGAACTATGGATGGAGGCTTGTAACATTGTACAGGAGGCAGCAACAAAAACCATCCCAAAGAAAAGGAAATGCAAGAAAGCAAAGTGGCTGTCCAACGAGGCCTTACAAATAGCAGAGAAGAGAAGGGAAACAAAATGCAAGGGAGATAGGGAAAGTTACAGAAAATTGAATGCAGACTTCCAAAGAATAGCAAGGAGAGACAAGAGGGCCTTCTTAAATGAGCAGTGCAAAGATATAGAGGAAAAGAATAGAAAGGGAAAAACCAGAGATCTGTTCAAGAAAATTGGAGCTATTAAAGGAACATTTTGTGCAAAGATGGACATGATAAAGGACAAAAATGGTAGGGACCTCACAGAAGCAGAAGACATCAAGAAGAGGTGGCAAGAATACACAGAGGAATTATACCAGAAAGATTTAGATGTCCCGGACAACCCAGATAGTGTGGTTGCTGACCTTGAGCCAGACATCCTGGAGAGTGAAGTCAAGTGGGCCTTAGAAAGCATGGCTAACAACAAGGCCAGTGGAGGTGATGGCATTCCAGTTGAACTATTTAAAGTCTTAAAAGATAACGCTGTTAAGGTGCTACACTCAATATGCCAGCAAGTTTGGAAAACTCAGCAGTGGCCAGAGGATTGGAAAAGATCAGTCTACATCCCAATCCCAAAGAAGGGCAGTGCCAAAGAATGCTCCAACTCCCGTACAATTGCACTCATTTCACACGCTGGCAAAGTTATGCTCAAAATCCTACAAGGTAGGCTTCAGCAGTATGTGGACCAAGAACTCCCAGAAGTACAAGCTGGATTTCGAAGGGGCAGAGGAACTCGAGACCAAATTGCCAACATGCGCTGGATTATGGAGAAAGCCAGAGAGTTCCAGAAAAAATCTACTTCTGCTTCATTGACTACGCAAAAGCTTTTGACTGTGTGGACCACAGCAAACTATGGCAAGTTCTTAAAGAAATGGGAGTGCCTGACCACCTTATCTATCTCCTGAGAAATCTATATGTGGGACAGGAAGCAACAGTTAGAACTGGATATGGAACAACTGATTGGTTCAAAATTGGGAAAGGAGTACGACAAGGCTGCATATTGTCCCCCTGCTTATTTAACTCATATGCGAAAGACTGGACTGGATGAATCCCAAGACAGAATTAAGATTGCCGGGAGAAATCTCAACAACCTCAGATATGCAGATGATACCACTCTGATGGCAGAAAGTGAGGAGGAATTAAAGAACCTCTTAATGAGGGTGAAAGAGGAGAGCGCCAAAAATGGTCTGAAGCTCAACATCAAAAAAACTAAGATCATGGCCACTGGTCCTATCACCTCCTGGCAAATAGAAGGGGAAGATATGGAGGCAGTGACAGATTTTACCTTCTTGGGCTCCATGATCACTGCAGATGGTGACAGCAGCCACGAAATTAAAAGACGCCTGCTTCTTGGGAGGAAAGCGATGACAAACCTAGACAGCATCTTAAAAAGCAGAGACATCACCTTGCCAACAAAGGTCCGCATAGTCAAAGCTATGGTTTTTCCAGGAGCGATGTATGGAAGTGAGAGCTGGACCATAAAGAAGGCTGACCGCCAAAGAATTGATGCTTTTGAATTGTGTTGCTGGAGGAGACTCTTGAGAGTCCCCTGGACTGCAAGGAGATCAAACCTATCCGTTCTGAAGGAAATCAACCCTGAGTGCTCACTGGAAGGACAGATCCTGAAGCTGAGGCTCCAATACTTTGGCCATCTCATGAGAAGAGAAGACTCCCTGGAAAAGACCCTGATGTTGGGAAAGTGTGAGGGCAAGAGGAGAAGGGGATGACAGAGGACGAGATGGTTGGACAGCGTCATCGAAGTTACCAACATGAATTTGACCCAACTCCGGGAGGCAGTGGAAGACAGGAGGGCCTGGCGTGCTCTGGTCCATGGGGTCACGAAGAGTCGGACACAACTTAACGACTAAACAACAGCAACAACAGCAGAAAAAGGGGAAGACCAAATACAAGATGGATTGACTCCCTAAAGGAACCACAGACTTGAGTTTGCAAGAGCTGAGCAGGGCTGTTGAGGACAGGAAATGTTGGAGACAGTTAATTCATATGGTCATCTTAAGTCAGGGGTTACTTGATAATACATGGTGAAAAAAAAAGGAAAAAGACAAAAAATTCTCTGGACTAAACAAAATGTGAAAGTGTCACAGAGGTAATGTATGTTGTGAAGACCTTCACACGCTACTGTAATTACAGCCATTGGTACTTGGAAATGCCTTTAGGTGCTTCTTAGCATCCACATAAATTGTGTTATGACATTTTTCTGAATTGAACTTTTGTAACCAAGCAAATACATTTTACATAATGGTTCATTATATGAGGCATTGTTCGATGCATTTATGTTTATAGTCAATTTTGAAATGAAATTAGCTTGGCATTTGTTTTGCCAAAACATGTATTTGTATCATACAGGAAGAAAGGTAATGCAGACTGCTATCACTGCTGTATTAATAATTCCTTGCACTGTTTTCGTATAGTCACATGTACTACCTGGAGAACAAAAAGGAGAGTAGAAGGGAGAGAGCAAGCAGGAAGCAAGGCCTCCTGATCCCATTAGGGTCCATATAATTAGGAAAATATATGTACCTGAACGACGAATTGTCTGCGCAAATCTCTGCTGCATACAGGATTTTCTTCTTTGTAGCTGCAGAGCTCCAGTCAAATGCAGAGCCCTCCTCTGTTCACAAACTCCTGATAAGGAGGCAGAGTAGATGGGCATATTAAACTTCTCACATTATGATGTGAGTAGCTCTCTGACTGCTTCATACATATTCAGATGGACAGTGGACCAAAAAAAAAAAAAAAAAAAAAGGAACCAGAGGGTCATCATCCAGCATCCTTGATGCACTCATTAGCTGAGATTTTGTCCTTTGCCTGGTACTAGTCAGCCTGCTCCTGGTGTCTATTATGTATGGCATAAATGTTTCTATGATTAATAATATCAGAAGTAGAGAGACATAGGAAGCTGCCTTACCCTGACAGGTCCTTGGGTCCTCTAGCTGAGTATTGTTGACCCTAACTGGCAATGGTTCTTTGGAGCTGCAGGTAGAAACTTTTCCAGACCTACCTGGATGTACCAGAAACTGAACAGAGATCTTCTGCATGTGGAACTAACACTGAACATAACCCTTCCCATTTTGCGCCCTTCCTAAGAACTTGCACGTAATATAATCCTTGGCATAAACTAGCTGGTTCATTAACTTGATGAGTTTGGCCATTCAGGTAGAGACAAACCACACAGTATACAAATATGTGTCAACCTGGCTTATGACCTGGCTGATTCATTCTTAAGGCAGTAAAATGGAGAGATGGCATTTAGGAGGAACAGCCATCATGGCATGGTGTAGCTAGCGGCATTGACTGCAGAAGGTCACAAATTCAGTTCCCAGTACAGCTGAAAAATATACCTGTCTGAAAGCAGCCACTTAGTGTAAGCAGTTAGTGTGAGCTAAGATGAACCAATGGTCTGGTTTAGTAAAAGGCAGCTTCCTGTGTCCTAACAGGGCTATTTATCGACCTTCATTCCAAGATTTGGGATATTTGCATATAAGGATAACTAGGTGGTCCTAGTTCATTTCCCATGCAAGCCAAACTTACTAATTTGTCCTTACACATTTCTCAGATGTTCATGCAGGTGAACTTAATTTCCAAACTGATGCTATTTGTGTTTTGTTTAAACCTATCAGAAGCAATGTATGGCTTTATTTTCCAGTGATGTGTGAAAGGAGTTCACATTCAATGGCATTTTTGGTACCCTCTGGTGTCCTGGGGGAGGGGAATGTTGCTGTGGCTTTGGAGACTTCATTGAACATTGATACATCCTGGGGGAATGACATAATTCTGGGAAGATTTGTGAATTATCAGCTGTCTTTTGCTTCCCTCAAGCAGTGACAGAATTAAGCTTGATCCACAACTTTATTAGCTTCTAATTACCCCCTTATCCTAAACTGAAGAGGGGCCTGACCTAGTGTGGATGAAAGGACAGGAGTGGTGGTCTCCCTTGACCCCCTTTTCTGTCTCATAAGAATTAGCCCCATGTTCCACTGTCTTGTTGTAGGGCTATAGCTTGCTACTGGCCAGCCAAGAACTCTGGGAGATCTTCCTGGGACCTTTTCTTTCCAAGCTTGTGGCCTCAGGAAGAGTGTAGCCCTTATCAGTCTCAAAGAGGGCACCCCAAGTCCAACTCTTGAATTTCAAGATCTGAGCTTCCCCCCTCCCCTGTTGACACCCCTAGTTACCTAATGGTGCCCATTTGAAAATCAGCAACACTATCTCACTCATTTCCACTACCAGCCTATCATGACCAACTATTTACAGAGACTGTCCTCCAATATTCCCACATTGCCTTGTGAGAAATCATGCAGGATTGGCAAAAACGTCCTATCCACCTTTTATTTAATGAGCCAGACAGATCACCTGAGCCAAAAATGCCTATTTGACCAGCTAGTGACTAGCTAAATGTGCACTGAACCCACTGGACACCAGGGCAAGCCAGGCTACATAAGGCCTCCTCTCCCTGCCCCTGATGTTGGCAATCTGCATCGTATGTCATTGGTCCATCGTGTGTCATTGGTCTGTCTCCTTCCTGTGTGGTGGGAAACAAACTGGTCTGCTTCCACAGTTCCCAGACGTGGTGCTAGAGCAGTGCTGCATTGGATCGAACCAACCTATATATTTTTTTTCTGAAAAGTGGAATTTTTTTTTCTAATTTAAATGACATTAGCTTTTTTTTGTTTTTAGCTTTGTGCAAATTCGACTGAATATCCTTGAACCCTGAATCTCAAAGGTGCTTATAAATCATTAATCCTTTGTATGTTGAATCATAGGACAGTCCTTGCCTTCAAAATAATTTTTCATCTTGGGTTAACATCTGTTACCATATCTATTATGTGGTATGCAGGAAAGTAGATGGCTGTTAATATTCTTGCTGTTAATATTCGTGGTATAAAGACATTAAATGAATGGGTATTAATAACATTTTAATAAAATGTGACATTATTCTGCCCCATAGCATTAACACTTTGACATAATGGCTGCAGAATCATATATCTCTCTCACACACACTGTCTCTGAATAAGTATTCATTCAGTAAATCCTCTTATGGTAAAAAAAAAAATTACAAAGTGGCATTGGATACTAATATTGATGCGGCCTTTGCAGAGCAGTTTTTTAAAAGCTATATATCTTAACTATTTTTCGATGAGATCCTAGAGATTGCAAATTTGTACTTTCTGTAAAATTCAGGAATAAAAAACACTACAGTAAGTTTTAGCATGATTTTGAAAATTCCTGATATTCCTTTCCTGTCATGACCCTTATATTATTATCTATAGTAGTAGGATGCCCTCAGATTCCTGTACATGGCCTTGTGGAAGCTTAATAGTTTTCTAACTGCTCATTCTTTGTGTGAGTTCCTTATCTAGGTATAAATAGCAACAAGAGAAAATGTACATTTGCTGTAGAAATAATAGTGCTACCACTGACAATGAGGATGTTATAGGTTTTAATGTGGTAGCTCTTGAATGGTTTGTCTCATTTTGAGCAGAAAATCTTGCAGGGGTATTAAAAATTTGGAATCCTGATGTTTTGGACTACACCGCCCACAGTCTTTCATCATTGGCAATGGGGATTCTGGTAGTTGATCTCCAAAACATTTGGGTTGCCACACTGTAGAATACTGGTTCCCAACCTTGGGTCCCTAGATGTTCTTGGACTACAACTCCCAGAAATCCTGGCCAGAACAGCTAGTGAGGAAAACCTCTGGGAGTTTTAGTTCAAGAACATCTGGGGATTCAAGGTTGGGAACCACCTCTGTAAAACAATAGCAAGCAATAGTCCTCATATTATTTAAATATTTATAATGACCATATATTGCTTTAACTGAACATTTGTAGTTAGTATTTGATATCAGCAGGAGACATCATATGGAAGAAGTTTCTATCTTGATGCAGGATACTGCTAGGCATGTGGATTTAAATTATTTTTTTTTAAAAAAACCACCTTCCACATAATTAAAAATAAACCACACTGTGGAAGCATCTTTTACCTTTAAACAATAATTGAGTGTAAGCATTATGATGTACAATTTTTATTTATTCAAAAATAGTTGTTTTTAAGTATCCAACAAGCTAACAAAGCAAAAACAACATTTTGTCAAGTTAAAGATAATAAAAAGCATTGGGTACATGAAACAATCTTTCAGCAAAAATTGTTTACCAACCACACTTAAAACCTATAGAGAGCTACACTGGTTTCTTTTTCTGGGCTCATTGCTAGAACGTGTTTCTTCAAAACTTTAGCAGATCTGCAGGCAGGCTACATGGGGTGGAGTAATTATCTGCAAATACAGTTAAAGTGTGCCAAATACTAGCAGAGATAGCTTGCTTCCCTAAAACATTATAATATTCTCGACACATCTGTGGTTTGCTATTTCCCTCAGGCTTTGAATGTGACCTACCTTGCACAGATTCTCACAGAATACATCACTCCCACAATTGAAATGTTCTCATTTCTTCTTTAGAATCTTTTACAAGACTGATGGTTGATTTAGATTTTTCCCCTTTGTTCATAAATAGCACATGCAGGACTATTATGGGAATTGCTACACCAAAAATTATTTTTTAAAAAATCTCCTAGAACTGGATGCCAGGGACATGAGAATGCTTACCTGACAACACATAAAATATTTCCAATGGATTCCTTATTCATAACTAGCTACTGCTTTCTGTAGAATGGCATCTTTGTATTTGAACTTCCTTTATAAAGAAAGCATGAAGATGTAAACTACTTGCTACATCTACAAAAGGGCTTTTATTTATTGAAGATACAGCTTATCTTTCAGAAACATTGACATTGTTATTGCTGTGAAGCCACTGCAGTGTCTTATGCAGCGCAGAAAGCTCTTTACAATTCTTACTGCATTTATCTTTCTAGCATTCCTTAAAAGTGATCAGGGAGTTAGCAGATTCTTCCCAAAAGTAAATCCCTTCGTGACAATATACTGGTAAAGTGTTCACTCCCTACAGTGAAGGGTATGCCCATGGGTATGACATTGTGCTCTCATAGTGCTGTAGCTCTTGTGAGGAGGTTCTACATCACATTTCTATAAGAATTTGAAATGTTACTTTTTAAAAATTATTAAAAGAACCCCAGCAGCAGTTGGTTGTTATTATAGTTTCAATAAAGTAGTACTTTATTTTCCAGTTTCTCACAAGGAACTAGAATTGTTTCCTTTATTTAATCTTAAAAAATCTGCCCCAAACTACAATAAGAATGTGAGACTATTGAAATTAAAGAATTAATGTTGTGTGATTTGCTTGTCTAAATTACAGGTGGAAGGTGATGATGTCATCAGTTGGGTCAATTTTTAGAAATTAAAAACTTTCTACTTCTGTTTCATGGTTTTGCCAAGTCCTGTGTAATCTCATCCATTACAGAGAAGCCATAGGAACTGGGATAAGAGGAGATATTTAATTAACAAAAATCACTATCACTAGGTGGTGTTACTGGCAGGTGGAGATTTTTGGTAAAGAAAGACCTCCTCCTTCCATCTCTCAGCTCCCACATGATGAAAGGGATTACACAGGAGTCAGAAAAGCCACTAGATAGAAGTAAGAAAGTTTAAGTTATTGAAGACCAGTGGACATTGTCACTCTTCTGCAGATTTTCCCCTGGAGGTCTATGGAATTTCTAATGTCCTCTTTGATGCTGGCATAAAAGCTTTTTATTTCATCTTCTTCAGCATCAATAGTTGGAGCATAGCCCATTGATCTACCTGCACATAATTTCTTAGGCTCAAAATGAAAATGTAATCTATAAAATAAAATAAATTTCTAAGAGTTGGAATGATGAGAGAGAATTGTGGGTTAGACAGATTGAATGCAGAGCTTGGAAGGAAGGAATTACAGCGTAATTCTATGAAGCAATTAGCTCTTCCTTCTTGCTTGCTTTCTCCCCCCACCCTCTAATGAGAGAATGATGAATTACCTTTTGAGAAGTAACTCTACTATTGATAAAATGCTGTTGATGGTATATTATTTAAACTTTTCTAGTTACTTGTTAAAGGGCATTTTTCAGAATTTTTACAGGAATTGTGAGCTCACTTTTTTGCCATTCACATCAATCCTAAAATATGTTTTCTTTTTTTAAAAAAAAGTAATGAAAAGTAACAGAAAGGTTACAAGCAATGCAGCAAATAAAGCAATAAATTATTAATATTTCGTAGCACTAATGAATTGTTCATTTGGCTTTTGTAATATATAAATCTGATTGTCAGCTCCAACTGTAATGTAGATCCATTACATCAGTGGGACTTAGGTTTAGAGATGGGCTCAAACTGCTGATTTAACAGTTTGTGCTGGTTGGATTTTTTTTTGGGGGGGTGAACAGGTGTTCTGTTCTTCTCAGCCCTGCCTCCTCTGGCAGGCACCCAGTCAGAGACAGCACCCAGAAGAGGCAAGGCAGTGAAGCCTCTGAGTGGGCCCACACCAGAGGAGACAGAGCCAAAAAATGAACCATCACTAACTGCTTAACTGGCAGTTCATGCCCATCTCTACTTAGGCTAAATTGTGATATTCCAAGTTTCCATTGACTCAATACATCTAGTCAACTCAGTATTAATAGTTTGATGAGGTCTATATGCATTACATTAAAATTTAACAAATAAAGAGTTTTGTGGCATATTAAAGAATAATAAATTTTGTCTGAAAGAAGCTTTTGTGGCCTGTAATCCACTTTTTCAGAGGTATTTTAAAAAATAACTCTAGGATCTAGTCCAATCCATTCCAATTCTACAGATACATTTTAAACAAGAACTTTGTAAGATCTGGTCCATGCTGCCACATTGGAAGAGCAGATATTCTTCCATTCACTCTGCCTGAAAAAGGATACTGGGTGTATTCCCAGTCCTAGATTTTGGCTTTGCTGCCAAATCTGTTACTGGAAGGATTTCAGCTTTTTTTGAAAATACCAAGTGTGTCGACTTTCTCCACTATCTTACAAGAATTTTCCAGGGCCCAAGATTTCATATTAGGAAGGTTTTAAGACATAACTAACAGCAGAGGCCTTGGTGAAAGTGCAATATCTCTCCCCACACTCACATAACCTCCCCACCCAGGGAAGCAAGTGGTTTTCTACATTCTTGGTAGCCATGGGCAAGATTCCATAGTATACTTCAGCATCCAATGGCAGTGGAATTAGAACTTTATTTCCTCCCACTTCAGTCCTCTTTAGTGTCAGATGTCCACTTCAAGGGTTCCTCAGGTTTAAAAAAACAGGTTTTTATAGTGCATGGGAACAGAGGATGCTAATTCTGAGCGAAGCAATGGAATCCAGTAGAAGCACACCTTTGGATCCTGGTCCAGAAATTTTCAGACAAGGATTAATTACTGCAGGAGTATTGTTTTTCCATGTCTCCGAACTCTTATTTCTTAAACAATGTTTCCACTCAGACAAGAAAGTACCTGAAGCTAGCCATGTTCTTGTGGCATATGAGACAAAAATCCTTCTCTCCATAGCTGGTGGTAAAAATGTGAGTGTTACAAATTAAATACCTATCAGTTTGCTGTGTTCTTATGGCAGCCAAATGTTGCTGTCAGAGCTGGCTGTCTCACTCTCTCTCATGGTAGAGCCACCACTGATTCCCTCAGCTTTTCTCCTTCTTGAGCAATGATATTTCATGTTCCCTAAAGGAGAAGATGCAGAGGAGAAAAATCTCCAGTAAGTTGGAAGGCATAGCATTACTTCTTTTGAAGAGTCATTATATCACACTGTGCAGTGAAAAGAAAAGTGCTGGAACAAATTCCTGACCAGAGCATAGAATTGCCGAGCAAAAAAGAAGAATTCTCTCAGGTACAGGGCTGACTAGAATGCTGTTTAATCCTTGTATAATCAGATACTTATTGAACATGCCATTTTTATTCTTTCTTTTCTGTAAAAATGAGTATAAAAAAAGTCTAGAAAATCTACACTGAGAACTTGAGATAATCGCAAAAGCAAAATGGAGCACATGAATATCATGGTTTTGGGTTGTTGGTTTGTTTTTGTTTTTGTTAACCAAATATCAGACCTGGTATATCTGTTGTCAAATGTTAAAAATAGCCTTCTAGGGTCCTTCTAGCTGCAGTTTCTTTTTTGTGAGTGCTCTTAGGATCACTTCCCAGTAAAACCTCACATATACCTACTCAAAAGAATGTCACACTGGTTCTAATAGGACTTCTTCTCAGGTAAGAATGTACATGATGGGGGATCCAGATTAGCTGTACTTAAAATAGACCTATTGAGATAAATGGGACTAATGTTAGTCATGACTTACATTCAATTCATTCCAAAAGCTCCACTCTTGAGTATGACTAAATCTGGGTTCAATGCATTAGGATTAAATTACAAATATTTTTTTTAGAGTATATGAAGCTTCCTGCCCTGTGTTGACTTGCTTTTTGGGGAGGAGAGATGACTGCATCAACTACAAGTCCCATCACATTAAATATATATAATATATATAATTTCCCTGAATGAATGATAACGTATTAGGAATCATTTATCAATTTTAATTTGGTCACTAACAATGCCTTTTCAATCAAGGCCAGCCTTACAAAAAAGTGGTGCAATATAAGGAGGTGGTGCTTTGCCTCCCACTTCAGGCACTGGGAGAGCTTGAGTCATCCTGCCTTCAATTAGACGTACTCTCTGCAAGACAATATCCTAAATTATCTTTTTCATCAACATGTTACAGCTGGGATCTGAAGTGCCTCATGTAATAAGATGTATCAGTTGATTTTAAAGAACATAAATGTAGAAGGTCAAACAAACCAAGAGACCTTGGGCTGCATTTTACAAAGGTCAGCTAAACCAATCAAAAGCCACATACTGTATAAGCAACCAGCAGTGTTATAGCAGCAAAATGGCTACCCAAACTGATCAGGTTAGAAGAAATAGTTGCAGGAAATATAAAGTAAAATATCCATCATTTACATTTTGCACCCCAGATTTAATATGGAAAATGAGGAACAAGTGCTAGCCTAACACAAATGTTGGAATAATGCAATGAACCTTTTCAGAGGAATGGCTATAGTAGTATTTTTATATGAAGTGCATGTAAAGAAAAGAAAAGCATGCAGTTTATATTCCACCCCATAGTACTTAAAGAACTCTCTGGCAGTTTACAACTTAATTATGTAGGTTATATATCACCACCACCACTCCAGAGAGTTGGGTACTCAATTTACTGACCTTGAAGAATGGAAAGCTGCTACCCAAGGCCAGGATTGAACTCAGATAATGAGCTGAGTCTTCACTGCAGTACTGCAGTTTAACCACTGCACCACAAGGGTCGTCACCAGTGCCTTGAAAGAGACACCACTGAATAGTCTAAACCAGTGGTTCTTAACCTTTGTTACTCAGGTGTTTTTGAACTGCAACTCCCAGAAACCCCAGCCAGCACAGCTGGTGGTGAAGGCTTCTGGGAGTTGCAGTCCAAAAACACCTGAGTAACAAAGGTTAAGAACCACTGGTCTAAACTAGAGATGGGCACAAACTGCCAAAATGGTGGTTCACCTTGGTTCATGGTTCATCAAGGTTGGTGAACCATGAATTTCCCGTTGATTTACTAACAAACCAAGGATCACTTTGTCAGTTCGTCAGGGCTTTTTTTTTAACACCCCATGGCTGTTTAAAAAAAAGCTGAACCCCCACCCCCACAGCCTGCCCCCCTTCCCCTGTCGCCTTCCTACCTTGTCCTTGTCCACGTCCATTGCCTGCATCGCCACCACTGCCTCCGTCTTTGCAAACAGCGGCTGGCTTCTCTTCCAGCGGCCTAGTCTGCCCTGTCTGCCTATGGCTGATCATGGGTGGCGGAGGTGGTTCCAGTGGAAGTGGACAAAGACACGTTAGGGAGATGAGGGGGCAGTGGGAAAGGGGTGGGGGAGGCTGTGGGGTGGGCAACAAACCAGGAGGTTCATAAAATTCATTGCTTCAGGAAAGTTCAGGTTCTCAATTTTGGATGAACCCAAACCAATCCGAAGCAATGAATTGGTGATTTTCCATGGATTTCCTGGTTCATTTTGGGCTCCGGGCCCATCTCTAGTCTAAACATATGCAACATATGGCTTTAAGAAATAGTTACTTTTAGGGAAAAATAATACAATTTTAACACATTTGAGATCCAACTGTTGCATCCAAAGAAGTGGATTATGTCCACAAAAAGTTTTGCCATAATAAAACAACTCTCCGTTGTTGCTACAACAGACTTAAACAATTCCTAGGAGTTGACTTAGGAGTGAGAAGACACAGGTTTAAATGTCCCATGATCTATGAACATTAATGGATTATATTTGATCAGTCACTTTCTATCATCTTAACTCACCTCACAAGGAGCTAACTGCACAGGTGGTCATTTGGTGTAGTGTTTAGAATGGTGGACTATGAGCAGTGATATCAGGACTCAAGTGCTCTCTTAGCCATGAAATTCACTGGCCACTTCTGTGGCCACTCATACTCTTTCAGTGCAGCCTGGCCTACCTCAAAGGGGTGTTTTGAGGATAAAGCAAGGAAACTGAAAATATGCACACTAGTTTGAGCTCACTTAGTTTAATGCACTCGGAGTGAATTTCATCAGTACCTCAATCCATACAAAGGGGAAAGAAGAAAAAAACCAGAAAAGATGGTTCATGATATGATGGAGTCACAGAACTACCTGTGGTTTCACCTGTGCATCCCTGAGACGACCTTATGATTTTGCATAGCTATAGAAAAATCTCCTATACCTGATGGATTTTAGAACAGGTATATTTGGTCATAAATTACAGAGCATTTCTTGAATTCTGCCTTTTAGTATACAGTTCACATTTAAAAAATCTGTGCAGAATGTGTTCCAGGAGCTGTGAGCTTAATCTTTTACAGCTAGGCCAAGCTACCGGTAGCATCATTCTTCTATGAATTATGCAGCAAAGAAGAAAATTTGGTGGAATATTTTAAAGACCAATTTACTCTATTTTACTGTCAAACTAGCATAAAAATGTCAAACTGTATGCATTTCATACCCAAGAATATCTAGGACACACAATTTTTCAAAACCTAACAGAAGGTAAAACAGATGTTAGACTGGGACCATAAATTTTAATTCCATGTTGAATTAATTATTGGTGACAGAAAGTCTATAACTAGAGTGGACACTTCCTTACTAGAATTTCTTGTTTTAAAAAATAAATTCTCTACAAATTCTGTACTAAGATGTCTGACTACATGGTTTAATATGTTCTGACAGCAATTCAATATCTATATTTGAAAAGCCTGTTGTCTGAAATTATTTCCCAGTATGTGACAAGGGATTAATTTGGAATTCATTTGAAAGGACAAAACTCAAACTCACTCCAGCTGCTGAAATCGCCACTCACACAGTACTTTCCCTCATCCTAGTGGCAAGTCAGTCAGTGTTTGAATCAATGTCAGAAACCAAGGTCACAAGAGCCAACACAGTACTACAAACATGGCCTGGTGATATTTATTATTTTGGAAAATCTTGTAGAGTGGAAAGCAGAAATCCATCAGAACCACTCTTTTACAAGTCCTACCCTTTACAAAGGGCAAGGGTTTACACCCAGGGAATTTCAGTTCAGGACGTGTTGTAGTTCAGTTCAGTTGTAGAGCCAGGAAATCGAGAGAAAAGACATCCTTCAACGAGGGATGTAGGTGAGGACAGCTGCAAGTTATATTGCACCCATCAATAAATAGGTTGTGCTCTAAGCAAGGGGGCACCTCAACCCATCATGCTGCTGCATGGATAACTTATTTATGTATTTTTATTTATTTATTTATTTGTTTGTTTGTTTGTTTGTTTAGCTTATAGATTGCCCCACTACTTGGGGTTGTTTGCATAATATAAACATACCATAAAACCAATAAAAAATTGAAAAAAATACCCACATCCCAATGAAGCCGACAAAATTAAGAAAAAGGGGACCATTAGCTGACACCTAACAAAATAACACCAAATTACAATAAATAAATAAAAAATATGACCCAATACAACAAATAAGATAACTTCAAAACATAATATGAAATATAACAAATGGGTCACAAAATTTAACATCAGATGTGGCCAAAGGCCTCCCTGAGTAGTTTGGTCTGCAGTAATTTTCTAAACGTCTGTAGGGAGGGGCCCTGCCTAATATATAGTGGAAGTTTGTTCCATATACAGGATGCCACATCTGAAAAAGCCTGATTTCTAGTGCTGGTCTTTATTTCCCTTGGGGTGGGCACCCTCAATAGAGGGTGAGTTCAGGTTGGTCAAGTAGATGTTTGCAGGGAGAGGTGCTCCAGACTGTTCAGTACTTTATAAATTATAACTAATACCTTAAATTTGGCATGGAAGCTGACAAGAAGCCAGAACAGCTGAGCCAAGATGTGGGCAAAGTGATTGAATATCCTAATCCCAGAGATTAACCTGGCTGCTAAATTCTGAACCTGCTGAAGCTTCTCTACTGACTTCAATGGAAGCCCCATGTAAAGAGCATTACAGTGGTTGATTCTCATGTTTACCAATGCATGGGTCAGTATTTTTAGGGATCTCTTGTCCAAATAGGGGCACAACTGGGCAGTCTGCCTAAGACGAAAAAAGGCGCTCCTGGTCACGATGAAATTTGACGTTCCAAAAACAACACTGGATCCAGGATAAAGCCCAAGTTGTGAACCCAGTCTTTTATGGAGAGTGTAATCCCATCCATACTAGGGAAATTATCACCTAATTGGACAGGAAAACCCCATAACAAGAAGATCTCCATTTTGTCATGATTCAATTTCAATATTAGCCCTTATCCAGTCCATTATCGAGGACTAGCAACATTCCAGGAGCTGAACAGCATCCACTGCAAATGTAGCAAATGAGAGACAGAGCTTCCAGTTATTTAGTAGAGTCTCATCATTGGGTAGTCCTTCTTCCTTAGATGAGCAGACCATGGGGTCCATCAGGGTGTGGACTGATCAGGTGGGTTCTTACCTCCAGCTGGGACTCTGGGAAGTGTGCCAACTCTTGAGCCAGGCAAATGTCCAGATCCTCCTTATCTCTTATGGGTACCTCCCTATAACAGATCCATCTCAATACTCTCAGGTGGAAATTATAATTGGTGAGCAAGATATGCAATGAAGCAATGAAAGCTATGTGCATTGCTATGGGAGAAGTAAAAACCCTGGGAACACAGTCTAGTTCTGTCCAGAAGTAATATTGCTTCTCTGCCCAGTGACGTGGATAGGTCCAAGGTATGCTGAAACCTGATAAATAGAAAGATAAAGTAGGAAGCCACTGAATCTGGGCCATGCAGCAGTCCTGCACCATGCAACAGCACTTAGGGGTGGATCACAAAAGGAATTACTCCACCCCAACAGCATCTAATGCATTCAATTGACCTAGGAGGAGGAGAGGAAACTCTCCAGAACTATGCCAGCTTTAAATTCAACCCATCATCTGGTGGAAAAGGATGTGGACACCTCACCCCCTCATCCTTTTTTCAGATGCAAACAACGGTCCCTTTCCAAGTAGGTACCCTGGGTTCTTCCAAAATATAAACACAGTTAGTACAATTTAAAGTGATTTTTGTGTGTGCTCGGAAAAGAAATTTCTGAAATGAACAGGAGTGATAATAAAAAATACAGAGGTGGAGGCAGGAAAGAAAGAGCAAAGGAAAGATGGAGAAAACCCAGGGAGGATAGAAAGGGCTTCTGACTCATGAAAGGCTGGTATTGCTACCAGTGTTTACTTTATCCTAAAAACCTAAAGCGCTGTGTGTGGGGGCTTTTTTCCCCTCCAGAAGAATGTTATAGATAAGAAATCAGTGTTGAAAGATTGTATTGGGATAAAGTTGACTCCTCTTTGGGACTGCCTTGGACCATGTTTATGAAGTATATTTGACACAAAATTTTGTAGCTAGAATAATTCCTCATGTTTACTCTACTGACCATATTAATAGCAGTATTTTCCAGGTGAGCAGGGCTCCAATTTATTTCTGAGCCCAGTAGAGCAATAGTTCTATTGTCAGAGCTAGATATTAGGTCAAGTTCACACTATATGTATAAAAGAAAAGAACAAAAGCATGAACTGTAAGGAAAATGTATTTGTTTCCTTTACGCAAGAAACATCCATACGGATTCCCCCCCTTTTTTTCTCATGGAGGAGGTGAGTCTGAGCAGATCTCTCCATGCTTTTTTCCCACCAAAAAAAAAAAAAAGAATAACCAAATTCCATATCCCACTGTTAGTCCAGTCTATTGCTGAAATGGAGAGGAGTCTTTTACCCCTCGTAGTACAGTCTTGAGTTGGATCTAATATATATCAATTCCTACCAGTCCGCAAAAGATATTTGGAGCAGAAAGATAAACCTGAAATGTTTTTAAGGTTATGAAATATAAAACCACATGGAAACAGCTGTTAAATTACTGTAAGGGAGAAAAATTTCAACTGTAACATATTACAGATGGGAGAATCCAAGTGTACAGAGGTTGTTCTCCTATCTATCGACTGTTTACTTCTTAAGAAAGAAAATGGTCAGGTAATGAGAACAATGTTAAATGGTCTAGAGAGATTTAAGATCCCCAAACTATTACATTTCACCTTGTCCTTGAAAGAATCATTTGAACTGGATGGAACTGGATGGAACAGTTACATAACTCAGAGTGGCTGAAAGCAGAAGCAAGTATGATCACAGTGTCAGTCTAAATAAACAACCAAGGTAGGAACAAGGAAATGAACAAGTTTAGATAATTAAAAATATGCCTTTCCAGTAGTGCTGAGGAAGTGATAACCAAGTCCAAGTCAGTTAACCAGTCTTGGGTTGGAGGAGAGACAATCCTGAGTATTCAGTCATATTAATCTTAGATCCTACAACTGCAAAGCTGGAAGGGGCCCAATGGATCATCGAGTCCAGCCCCTGTCAAGGAGGCAAAGTGGGAAACTGAATTTCCAACCTCTGGCTCTGCAGCCAGATAGCTAAACCACTGAACTATCCAGCAGTTTGTCAATGATAAATATAAAGGCATAGCTTTTCAACACTGTAAAATTTCATTAACAGAAAAGAAAAACATTGTATTGACTCTTTGCATGGAGAGATATAAGTGATATAAATGAAATGAAATAAATAAATACATTAACAAAATTGAAAAATCTATTGAAACTATGGAAAAACTGTTGGGGTTGAATGAAATCATATGATGATGCTCCATCACTTGACTCAGCTCAGAATGAATCTAACTTTTTTTCTTTCTTTTTTTGGCAGTATGGGATGGGAAGGCCAACATTTTCCCCTCCCCTGAAACTATTCCAAAATTTCATGTTACAGGTGTAGAGGGTCCTGGAACTTGTAATTTTCTGGTTCTGTCATCTCCATAGAGTATGAAGTGCCCTGGAAAAAACATACAGTATTTCCCAATTGGTGATGTTGTCAATTCAGCATTCAGAGGCTAAGAACGAATGAAGTCCTCGTCAGTGAACTCTCCCATTACATAAGTTTCAGAGAGAGGGAAAGGGTGGCTGCAACAGAAGGAAACCAATGATGACCCCCAAATTCATTAAAATTGGACTTGGATTTTTGTAGACAGGGGGAAACAGCTCTTATACTTTTAAGCTCTGCCCAAAGGTCCCACTCAGAAAGAAAGCTCCCAGATAGCACTGGGGCAAGAACAAGAAGCCTGGTCAAAACTAGGCTGAGAGGGGGGTTACATGAGTGAAATACTTTGAAATATGTGGTGGTGTTATTGAAATCTATTCACAGTCACTTGGCAGTCACGTGGCATATGAATGTGTTTATGAATGTGTGTGTTTCCTGGGGAAATTTTTAATCCAGTGGTTTTTAAAGTGCTATACTGAAAGGAGCTGGTGGCCAGCTACAGCAGAGAGCAGGCAAACAGCTGTTTTATTATTTTAATTGATTTATAAGCCACCTGACACACTGCTTTTCTCTTTTCTCATTTTCTCACTCCACCCTCCTCCCTCTTCCCATTCCTTCTCCCTCCCTCACCTGAACTGCTGCTGGTGTGCCCTCCTGGTGCTGGAGCTCCAACCAGGATCTCCTTCTCCCCAGGAAGCAGCCAAGCAGCAAAAGCAAAATGAGGAGTCCTGCCAGGTTGATGCAGATCCCTGTGGACCGCCAGTACCTGAGCAGGAATAATCAGCAGATGATGAGGTGGAGGAAGAGACCTGGAGGCAGCTGCTGGAGAGAATAGACAAGCATCCACCTACCCACTGAAGAGCTGGTCAGCACCCTGCTGAACAGCTCACCAGCAGGATCTACAAATTGTGGAGTGGCTTCTGCCTAGCATTGAGCAGCACACTGACAAAGCAGCTAGCTGCAGAGACCCAGATCTCCCTGGAGCGCTGAGCTGCAGTGCTAATGGAGAGCATGACAAAGCTCTGTTCTTTCTTTCTTTCTTTCTTTCTTTCTTTCTTTCTTTCTTTCTTTCTTTCTTTCTTTCTTTCTTTCTTTCTTTCTATCTATCTATCTATCTATCTATCTATCTATCTATCTATCTATCTATCTATCTATCTATCTATCTATCTATCTATCTATCTATCTATCTATCTATCTATCTATCTAATATTGTTCTTTTTTCCAAGTATAGCCTGGCTCTTAGCTAAGCCTCAGAGCCTTCTAATTTAGGCCTTTCTCCCAGGTGTGTCACACTTAGGTATTTGTCAAGTACCTGCAAGAGAAATAGAATTTAGAATTGTGGTATTTGTGGACCATAAAATCCAGAACTCCCATCCTTTTTTAGAACCAAGTGTGACCCTATGCAAGAATGTTGTGTGAAATATTTGAGAAAATATACACTTGATACGTCTTTGTTTTAGACAGCAGCCAATAATATCTGAACTCAAGCAACACAATATCTTTTAATGGCATACTTTTTCTGGTGAAATGCATCTCATACATCACACTAAAGTCTACCCTGAACAGAAACTGTCAGAGAGAAAAAAAAGATGTGTATTATACAGTACACATCTTCTGTTTCAGCATCCATTAAAAGAATTATGTAATTGCCAATGTGTTAAACTGTTTTCTCAAAAGCAATTATTGTAATAGTGAGGGTTTGAAGATGACACTTTCAAAAATAATTATTATTACACTCTGCTGATGGATAAATTTTGCCATGTCAACTAGACTGACAAAATCAACTCTGCCAAGACAGTTCAAAAACTTAAATCTGTTTTGTAATGTCAAACTATGAAGTTATGATTGCGTGGTGATTATAGTAACAAACATTGCATTTCAATGTATTCTCGAAGGCTTTCACGGCCAGGATCTGATGGTTGTTGTGGGTTTTTCAGGCTCTTTGGCCATGTTCTGAAGGTTGTTCTTCTTAACATTTTGCCAGTTTCTGTGGCTGGCATCTTCAGAGGACAGGAGTCAGAACTCTGTCTGTACTCTGGTGCACCAGAGCACAGACAGAGTTCTGACTCCTGTCCTCTGAAGATGCCGGCCACAGAGACTGGCGAAACGTTAGGAAGAACAACCTTTAGAACATGGTCAAAGAGCCCGAAAAACCCACAACAACCATTGCATTTCAAGATTGTACAAACCAAAGTCATATTGCAGTTTCTTTTATAAAATGAGAAGAAAATTTCCTAACAATTTTTTTTTGAGGTTTAAATTTTGCTGGATACTTGAACCTCCTTTTAAAAGTTTACTAATTATAATTTCAGACAGCCAGTGTGGTATAGTGGATGTAGGGATAGACTAGAACTCAGGAGAACTGGGTTTGAGTCCTTGCTCAGCCATGGAAACTCAGTGCAGGATGGTAATGGCAAAACAACTCCTTAAACATCTCAGCTACTTTGAAAACTCTATAAATTGGATGCAACTTGACAGCACAATTAAGCTTCTACTTTCTTTCTGTTTCCTTCTTTCAACAACTGATTCAAAAAGAACAGGAAAGGATACAAGTTGTGGACTATGTACAATGCAGCTACTATGTAAATATCTAATGCAAACATGATGACAATACAATTGCTAAAGGACATAGGAGGAGTATTTGGGGGGCTGCTGTTCTTGCTTTCCAGCATCTCTTTCCTAAAGCACTTGCTTCATCTTGCCTAACAGTAGAGCCAGCCCTGCCTCTGAACCATAGCTGTTTAATGTTGGACTATAACTCCTAAAATAGCCTCAATGAGCAAGGCTACCATAGATGGGATGTTCTGGGAGATGTAGTTCAAAAGCCTACATTTCCCAAGTTTTGTTCTGAACATTTAGTGTCATTAAAGGACATACTTTATACAGTAGTCACCTTGAGAGATGAGTCAAGGATGTTGAAATTCAATTTTCTGTTGCAGTTATGATGAGTGGATCTAAGAGTTTGGATATGCACTCTAGTTATTCAATGGAGCTGGGCAGGCTATTTTCTTTTCTGTGCTAAGGTGTATATGATCTTTTCTGGTTTCAGTTAACTATTCTTGTTAGGATGTCTGGATCTTTGACGGCTCAGAAACTGGTAATGTTTCCCATCCTTCACAGAGACAAGACCAGGATAAATCATGTCTCACATGAACCAAACCAAAAATGATTGAATGTAAGGACAAATAGAGAATCTGAAGATTTTTTTAAAAAAGAGAACAAGATGTTCTCCATCACAGTGTGCTGAACGTGGTTGTGTACGGTGCATTATCACTTCCTCAACAGCTTGGTCAGATGGCAGGCCTGGGCAGAAAGATGTGTGACACCCTTGGACAAATAAAATACAAGAGTGAGTAAAACACTTGAGTGGAAGAAGAAAATAAAATATGTAGAAGGAAATGGACAAGTCTTCTTCCAGTCCAAGATACACTAGGAGCTTCTAACCCTGGGTTTTTTAAATTTAATATGCTAGCTTAGTAATAAATTAAATCCTCAGTTTTGCATAGCTAACTTTTGAAGCTGCCACCAGGGTGGTGGGTCTCACTGAAACATCATCCCATTATCATTACTATTCATTCAATGTGTATGATCCTTTCCTACACAGTGTGCCCTGTGCGGCTCACATCATGACATGGTTGGATTAGACCAGGAACCCAGCCAGTATTGGTCCAACTGGCTCTGGGTACTTGGGCAATGCCATATATGATCAAGAGGATTTGATGCAAAATAAATAATTTGTCAAGAATCAACAGTGACAGATATTGGTTGCTTCACATTGACCTGTACACAGGAGGCCTGGTGACAAGTTTCATAATTGTAGTTTGCATTATCTTCTAAACTTATGTTTAGAACAATAGTTCCCAACCTTGAGTCCCCAGATGTTCTTGGACTAAAACTCCCAGAAGTCTTCACTACTAGATGTGCTGGCCATGATTTTTCAGAGTCGTAGTCCATGAACATCTGGGCACCCCAGGCTGGGAAGCACTGATTTAGAATAATCTCCTCCTGAATACCTCTGAAAGCTGAATCCCCTTTGCTGTAAGCCTTTCAGGACTTGCCTAAGATAATGCGGGTGTAAATGTTATAAAATAAGATCCAGCAGCAGAAGAAGAAAAGAGTGCATAAGCAGGCAAATGAACTTGTAGCAGGTGTAAGCACTGAGTCATATATGTCTTTGACTTTTGGCCTGTTCAGTCTCTGCAATAGTAAGCTAGCTTTGGCTGTTACATTATCAAATGACTCTTGTGCAACTGCTTCAGAAACAGTCTTCAGTCTGGAACTCCAGGTTTTTAGACAACTGTATCATCTATAGTCTTCATCCTGGGGCTAAGAGCTGTTGATCTGGGCCAGAGAGTACACCAGAAACAGGTATACTTGATATTAAGTGGAATTCAGCTGTCTGTATTGACACTGAAATGTCGGTACTTATGTGCTATGGCAAAACAAAAAGAAGAACAGATCAATATATTGTTTTGGATACTATCTGGCACCTGTAGATTTTCTTTTTTTTTTAATGGGCCAAGGTAGGTGTTCTGTCCACAAACTCATACATAAATTCAAAGTTTTGGGAATTCAAATAATTCAAAGGTGCTTTATTCCATGCATGTCCTCAACAGACTTCAAAGTGATCATCCCGTTAGCTCTCAATTAATCATTTTTATAATTTAAAATAATCTAAATTGCATAATTAAAAAGTCCAGATCTATGATTAGTATCTAATGTGGAACAATTTTTCTTGCACCAAACAGCTTCATACATATTAAATAGAAGGAATGTGCAATGAAATACGATCAGAAACTAAGAAGAAATTAGACACTTAGCTGCAGTAATATATCACTAGCTGTAATTATGCCATAAAAGGGAGGCTTTCGATTTCGGTTTGATTTTTTAAAAAATTAAATACATTGTGTAGAGGGGATTTAAGTATGTGAATTCATTTTTAATGGATGCAGTGTGGTTTTACAATTATCCAGTTCCCCTTGGTTAAAAAAAAAAGCTCTATGTGAAATAATAATGATTTTGAAACAACACAGCTTATTTTGAAAATAAAACCTTATTGCCACCTCTTGCTAAATGAGGTCAGTTGTGGCTAGAATGCTGTGTTCAGTCCTATTGCATAGCTTTGGGCAAATCACCATGTTTTATTTTTGACTGATGTGATCCTAAAGCAACCACCTAAGTGCTTAAGGGGCTAAAATCTATGGATTTCTTTGGCATGGAAGAAAACCCATGTCTACTACCACCTAGATGATCACTCCAAAATTCCTGATAACACTGATCTCAAGTTTGGAGGGGGCACTGATGGAGTACGAGGATCCATTTCTTACTTCTTTTCCTCAAAGAAATTACTAATATAGCATTGAGACAATCAATTACTGAATGTGAGGTTGTCTGAATGAAATCTGGAAGGATTCTATCCAAGGAAATTAATAAATAATCTACTTCTGCATTATCATTGTTGTTGCTATATGCCATCAAACTGACATAGTAACCCTAATAGGGCTTTCAAGGTTATATTTAAGAAGTGGTTTTACCAGTTCCACACCCCCAGAGAGTTTTCATGGCTGAGCGGGGATTTGAGTTCAGGCCCCCTGAGTCCTAGCCCGTAACTCTTTCCCTTACATCACTTTTGTCATTAAACAAGTCTATATTAATGTGACTAGACCTGCCTTTTTTCCTAGGAAGCCCTTCTAATAAGTAAGAACATTGCTTCAGGTAGAAGTTAACCTTCCCTTAGTTTTCTTTTTCTTTTTCAGGTCTTTTTGATCAAAGTCAATGCTACCATTCAACAATGTAACAACAAGAGGTAGCAAGATCAGATAAACTTAGATAATACTACTTCTTTTCTTTTCCAAAAATTAAAGGAGGATAAATCTGCTGGAAGCTACAGGCCACAATGGCTATATATTACCTCTAGTTAAAAAGTAGTATGCCTCTTAATGCCAGTTGCTGGGGATCACAAGCAGTGGGATACTACATCCTTCTTGTGGGCTTCCCAAAGGCATCTGATTGGTCGTTGTATCAACAGAAAGCTAAACTTTGGTCTTTGGTCTGATCAAATAGAACTATTAAGGATAAATATAATATTGGCATGTCTTACATTAAATCTAATGCAATGAATGGGACTTATTAGTCCTAACTGACTAACCAAGTCTTGGTAGTTTTAATGGATCTGCTCCAGACTGGCCCTTGATTGTCCCCACATAAGGTCATCACAAAGCTTGTTGAATGTGAAGGCGGCAATGCTTTCTGTTCTGATCTGACCTGGGCTTTTCATGTCATCACCCTGCCATTATGAACTTGATTAAGTTGATTCCATAGCCAGATTTACAGATTAGGCATCCTTCAGTTTCAAGAATAATCTGACGTTACTATGGTAACGTGCTCTGTATGGAGGACTTGGAACAGCGTCTAGTGTGGCTGAGGAGGCCAATTCGAGAGTGACAATCCCTTCCACACTGAAGACAAATACAGTCTGTCCCCTGTCCAGCCCCCTGATTTTGCTGCTTTTGGGACTGCCTCTTTGCCTCGGCCTGCTGGACAAGTGTCTCTTCAAAATGGGGGAGGCCACGCTGCACTGCCTGCCTCCAGGCTGAACACTCAGATGTCAAGGTTTCCCATCTGTTGAGGTCCATTCCTAAGACCTTCAGATCCCACTTGCAGATACCCTTGTATCGCAGCTGTGGTCTCCCTCTGGGGCGATTTCCCTGCACTAATTCTCCATACAGGAGATCCTTTGGAATCCGACAATCAGCCATTCTCACGACATGCCCAAGCCAACATAGACGTCGCTGTTTCAGCAATGTATACATGCTAAAAATTCCATCTGGTTCTAGGACTACTCTATTTGGAACTTTGTCCTGCCAGGTGATACCAAAAATGTGTCGGAGACAACGCATATGGAACGTGTTCAGCTTCCTCTCCTGCCATGCACAAAGGGTCCAGGACTCACTGCAGTACAGGAGTGTACTCAGGACACAGGCTCTATAGACCTGGATCTTGGCATATGCCGTCAGCTTCTTATTAAGCCATACTCTCTTTGTGAGTCTAGAGAACGTGGTAGCTGCTTTGCCAATGCATTTATCCAGCTCGACATCTAGGGAGAGAGTGTCAGAGATCGTTGAGCCAAGGTACACAAAGTCATGAACAACCTCCAATTCTTGTGTGGAGATGGTAATAGAGGGAGGTGAGTCCACGCCCTGGCCCATGACTTGTGCTTTCTTCAGGCTGATTGTTAATCCAAAGTCTTGGCAGGCCTTGCTAAAGCCATTCATGAGTTGTTGGAGGTCTTCAGCAGAATGGGCAACAACAGCTGCATCATCGGTGAAGAGGAAGTCCCGCATGCATTTCAGCTGGACTTTGGTCTTCGCTCTCAATCTAGAGAGATTAAAGAGCTTTCCATCTGATCTAGTCCGGAGATAGACACCTTCTGTTGCAGTTCCAAAGGTGTGCTTCAGCATGACAGCAAAAAAGATCCCAAACAGGGTCAGCGCGAGGACACAGCCCTGTTTCACTCCACTTCAGATGTCAAAGGGATCTGATGTTGAGCCATCAAAAACTACAGTGCCCTTCATTTCCTCATGAAAGGACCTGATGATGTTAAGGAGTCGAGGTGGACATCCAATCTTGGGAAGTATTTTAAAAAGGCCGTCCCTGCTAACCAAATCAAAGGCCTTTGTGAGATCTATGAAGGCCACAAAGAGTGGCTGTTGTTGTTCCCTACATTTCTCCTGCAACTGTCTGAGGGAGAATACCATGTCAGTGGTGGATCTATTAGCTCGAAATCCACACTGTGATTCTGGATAGACTCTGTCTGCAAGCACCTGGAGTCTCTTCAGCACAACACGGGCAAGCAGCTTCCCTACAACACTGAGAAGAGAGATGCCACGGTAGTTATTGCAGTCGCCCCTGTCTCCTTTGTTCTTATACAATGTGACGATGTTTGCATCCTTCATGTCCTGTGGTACTCCACCTTCCCTCCAGCAAAGACAAAAGATTTCATACAGCTCGGTGGTGGTGATCTCTTTACAGCACTTCAGCACTTCAGCAGAGATGTTATCCTTCCCAGGTGCCTTGCCGGAGGCGAGGGAATCCAAGGCCGCTTTTATTTCTGCTAAAGTTGGTTCGCTGTCCAACTCTTCCAAGACAGGCAGGCACTCAATGTTATTTAGTGCCTCTTCGGTTACTACATTCTCTCTGGAATATAGCTCTGAGTAGTGCTGCACTACTCCATAGCCAGCAAGATGAGAAAAATATGCTTTGTTGGCAATCTGGATCTGAAACTGGTGCCTTGGCCAGCTGAGGCACTAGGCCAAGAAAGTCCAAAATCAGAGGCAAGGCAATGCATGCTCATGGAAAGGAGGCAAATTAGGGACATCCAAAGCAACAGCTCAAAAAATCAAGCCAGTGCAGTGTCTATTACAGATCAACAGTGACTGTTCAAGGGGCATTGAAAACCAGTCCAAATATCATGCACAGTTGAGGAGTCAGCAACAAGAATCCATAGGTACATAGGAGTAGAAAGCAATAGAGTTGTTGCATCCTCATAGTGGAGATTTACATTGCTGGGATGCTGGAGCTCTACCTAGAGCTCAGGTGCACGCATTTGGCCAGCTGGGAACCAATTCACCTGCTAGTCTCTCTAAGAGGAAAAGCTGTCCTCCAAGGATATAAACTATTCTTGAGGAGGCTCTTTCTCTCAAGCAGTCTTCCTCTATCACTGAGCACTATCCACAAACTTCTTCTTCATGTTTCCATCCTGCACTGTTCTTCTGTGCTGGGGTGGTGGTCCAGATCCCTTGTCTTACTTGGCCACTGAGCTTCCAGGTCACCGTGAGCAGGAGGCTTTCTTTCCTGCTTCCCAGTCTGTGGGCCTGGGAGGATTTCTTCAGTGTTGGGGTTAGGAGTTTCTGGCCCACATTTAGGGAAAGCCTCCTCTAGTGAAGCCATAACAGGTATCTGAAATCTAAGCCATAATAAATATACACTGCTGTTTTTATGTGCCATTAATTCCCAAGAAAAAGGCTTCCATTTTCTGTCTTACTTATGATAAGCCTAGTAGGGTTTTCATAATATCTGAGGTTCAAAGAGTGGTGGTTTACTATTCCCATTACCTAGTGCTTTGCCCAGAGGCTATTTTCAAACACCAGATCTCCTGAGTTTTAGTCTGGCACTAAAGCCACTACACCATACTGGCAGTCAGGCTCATTAGTCCAAATAAAGATGGAGATTGACTGAGGTCCCTCCTCTCAGAGATAAAAATATCCTTCCGGCTGGGAAACTAGCAGAGCCATTTCAGACTAAATAGAGCTATTTCTGTGAAGGCAATGTCAGGATAAGAAGGGACTTTGACATAACTTCCAGAGGTTTCAAAGACTTTTTAATAGTCAGAATAGTTTCTCAAGAAGGAAGAAGACTGAGATTACATAAGCCTTCTTTAGATTATAGACAGGCACAAATAGCCTCTTGCGATTCTCTGCATTGCTTGTCGGCAGAAAAAGTGAGGAAATTTTTCACCAAATTTCTCTAAGGGAAGGATAAACTTTCCAATGTTTTCTCAATGGTGGGACTCATCATTAGCAGAGGTTATAGCATAGTTACAGTTCTTTCTCACCCTAAGGATTTCTCCTTTGGCTGAGTCACTTCAAGTAGCAACAAAGACAATTGTTTGCTTCCATTTTGGCAACCGTTTTCTTTCTTCTACAATTCTTTCTGTTTTATGATTAGGCCGTCATAGTGGTGGTGTTGAGAAGGCAGCCACATACAAAACATTAAGGAGAATTTTCAGAAGACATTTCAAAAGAAAAAACAAAATCTCAGGAAGTTTCTAAGAGAAGTGTTCCGAGAAATTTGACTCAATGCTAGTTTTCATTCTTCCCTGGGATCTCCCAAATGTTACATCATGAGTACACTTTGTCTCTACTGCAGAAGCTGCATATGATGCAACTCCTTCCTGTACACCTTATAGCAGGTATAGGTACAGTTATCTTTACCTCCATGAAGAAGGTGGAGCCAGGACCTTGTTCTATTTCCCCATTAAAAAGGCTTACATTTTCTGTCTTACTGTCAGAGTCCTTTAGAGTTTCTTTGGGTTGAATTTTTAAGCTTACCATATATTGCATGTGGCCAAGAACACTGCATATATTTGTTTGTTCCCTTTCTATTACAGATCTCCTCATCATTTTGCAGCTCCCCTGGCTGTCCACCTTTCCCATTCTTAAACAACTCTGTGGGGTGACATGTTTTAAGGTGCCTTTCCCTTGGCTTTAGTTGAGGTGTTAGAGAGACTGCTGGCTGTCACAAACATATTCAGCCATATCATAGGTAATGTAAACACTTGAAACTCTGCTGTGGAAGAAGGGCAGGTTATAGAAGGAAGGAAGGAAGGAAGGAAGGAAGGAAGGAAGGAAGGAAGGAAGGAAGGAAGGAAGGAAGGAAGGAAGGAAGGAAGGAAGGAAGGAAGGAAGGAAGGAAGGAAGGAGAGTCTTGTTCCTTCCCCCATGAGGAGTTATCTAAAATTTCTCTTTACTTGGAAATTCCTTTCTAAAGGAATTTCTTTTCTCTGAAGTTGAAAAACGACAGATGAAATTCTTATGGGAGAAATTTATGACATGTTACTAAATCAGATAGTCAAACAATTCCATAGTTATGGAACTGGATGGCTAGGCTGCGCACATGATTTGGTACAATTCTGAAGCTTGATTTGGATTGATTCGGACCCGATTGCTCTGTCTTGGGTTACCCTGCCCTTCATTCTGATCCACAGCACTATGTAGACTAAATGGTTATACTGAAGTTCAACCAAAACAAGAAATTCTTGCAACATGGTTCCCAGTCCATGTACTTTAACATAGTTTATTTAGTTCCCACTGTCCATGTGAGACAGTGCATTGCCATCAAGTCATATGCGAAGCATATACACACCAACTAATTGTTATGATCAAAGCAAAACTTTCCATCTTACACATTTGTAAATGTTGTTGTTGCTCTTCTGAGTCAAACACTGAGATCCCCAAGTTCTGGATCACAAAGTAACATCCTCCGTTCCTTGTGTGTTGGTTTATATTCTTTCTGAAAGCTTGAATAGGGACTTAACTAACAAGTGCTCATTTGCCAAGAAGGCTAATGTTTTTTACATCCATTGCACATTGCCCCCCTACCCCGGAATAATCAGGCAAAACAAGTTTTATGGGAAAAACATGGGCCACACTTTATTAAATAACCATTATAGGTAAAGGTAAAGGTTCCCCTTGACATTTAGTCCAGTCGTGTCCGACTCTAGGGGGCAGTGCTCATCCCCGTTTCCAAGCCGTAGAGCCAGCGTTTGTCTGAAGACAGTTTCCGTGGTCACGTGGCCAGCGTGACTAGACACGGAACGCCGTTACCTTCCCACTGTGGTGGTACCTATTTATCTACTCGCATTTGCATGTTTTCGAACTGCTAGGTTGGCGAGGAGCTGGGACAAAGCAACGGGAACTCACTCCGTCGTGTGGATTCGATCTTACGACTGCTGGTCTTCTGACCCTGCAGCACAGAGGCTTCTGTGGTTTAACCCGCAGCGCCACCACGTCCCTCACAAATAACCATTATAGCCAACCATAAAAGGGGGGCCCTGCAGTAGTGCAGAATCAGGTTTTGCATTAGCATCTCACCGGACCCCTTACCAAACAAATGGGCGAGTTCCAAGCCCCGAGGTCTCGTGGTCCTGAAGACAGTGAGACCCCGGCTGGCCCAAATTTGACCACCCCCCCGACCTTGAGCCACCTTCCCCTTTTGCTTATGTAGGTGCTCCTTCCCCCTCCCATCCTGGGTCGCATTTGCGAGACTCTCCTGTCTCGCGATATCCCGGGAGGGAGGCAAAGAAGCTCCGCGCTGCCGAAGCGCACTCGGCAGTGGAGCCAGCATTGTGCTGCCTTTACTCATTTAGACATTTCTTCCCCTGTAAAGCTGGGAGATGTTCTAGGTGTTGTAGGAAAATGCCATAATATACAGGGGAAAGAGGACAGTGACAGGAGAAAAGCTGCATGAATTGGCAAGACTGAACAATCAACAACTTTGAAAAAAGCTTCAGGAAAAAGCCAGCTGCACAGGTGGTACGCATCCATTGGTTTTCATATGTCACCTGAAAGAACATAATTCCCAATTGTGTTAGGAGGTTTTCTTTTTCTTATCCCCCTTCCAAATCTGACCAGGGATAAGGGCTTTTCAGTTGTGGTGCCCTACATGTAAAATGGCTTCTCCAGAAACACTCACTTGTTCTCAAGTTTGATGTCTTTGAAACACCAGGTAACAGTTGTTGGATTTTCCCATACCTGCCAGCCTTTTACCTTTTTTGATTCAAAAATGTGTTGTTTTCTGCTTATGCTTTTGTATTTTATTTCACGCTACAAATTGGAGGCTTGTTTTTAATTATTGACTGTGTTATAAGCCTTTCAGAACTGCCCAAGATAAGGTGGGTGTAAATGTTTTAAAATAAGATCCAGAAGAAGAAGAAAAGAGTGCATAAGCAAGCAAATGAACCAACATATGCATAACCAAGAGCAACTGGCATTACTATATATTTCAAAGAGTAACCAGAGTGGGGCACTTTAACTCATAAACAATAGGGTTTACTTCAAAGTGAATGGACTGGATCCAAAGATTGCACAAGCAGAAGGCTTATCAAGCATCTTATCCTTCTCATACACACCTTTCTCTAGAACACCCCCTTCCCTAAAGCCAAGGCACCCTCTAGAACAATGCAGATTTTCTCATGGCTCGTATCATAAATTCCTGATGCCCATGAGTCTCAGCCAAGTGCATAGCACCAGGGAGACTCACTAGCATTACCCATGATCTACACAGAAGTAGCACTGCATCACAGAGTGGCAGGGGGAAGTTCTCCCTGCTCCCCCCTTAGATTACATGATGCATATGCTAGCAAACTGCATTTTGCTGAAGAATCTGTTATACCTAGAGTTGGGTTTAAGGCCAGAGTCTGTTTTTAGAGTCTGAGTTTAATGTGTTGTTATTTTATATTTCCTTTAAAGCAGCTTTGGGGTTGACCAGGTAACCCTTTAGATAAATGAATAAGACAATATACCATTCAATGATCCTCGGTGTAATCAATCTAATTCATTATAGCTATCAGTGGTCCTCATGCATATTTATTCTGATTTATTCTGACAATTCAATTTGCCCTGTACTCATCCATACATCTTTCATGAATGGTGGTAATAACAGTGGGGAGAGAGGGGACCACACACCAGCTAGCACCTAATAATCACTGATAAATTTAATCCCACATAAGAACACTTTTTAAAAATCTACAATATGATTTGACATTTGTTTGGAGCTATTCATAGAAAGCATCCTTCACTTCCTTTATCAAGACCTCCAGGTTTGGATTTAGTGTCTGCAAGAATAATCCTTCTGTACCTTCTGTAATACGGGAGCTTATGTATTTAGCCTCTGATCTGTTTGCAGTAATTTGAAAGATATAGAATGGGTATGCTGTGGAAGAGAGGAAATAAATTCAGTGCTTCAGCTATAAGCTAAGCTCCATGCAGTAGGTACAACTTAATATCAGGAGCAGACACAAAAATAACTTCATGTTTCAATAATTGCAGGAACAGCCAAAAGGAACAGATACAGGTACAATTCTGAAAAGGCCACACATAATTATTATTGTACCCATATTCTTTAGAAGGGCTGACTTGTCTTTCATTTGCAGGCAGTCTTCCATGGAGGTGATGTTCAGAGACACAAAGCCTCTGGCTCAAACTGTAGAACTGCATCTGATGCCTTCAGATTAAGGAGTTCTTTTATGGAGGGATGGATTATCTAGCAACAAAATTGAATCAGTGGCATTCAGATTGATTAGGAAATTAGGAATTAGGGTATGTATCCTGCTGTCTATATGTGGAATCAAAGGAAATCCGCTTGCTCCTGCAGCCTCCCTGTTGTGCTACAGCTGTGTAACTTGTTGCACAACCCGTGTGAGAATGGTCATGAAACTGAGAGTCTGTTGGAGCAGGAGAAGAGTTTATGCAATTTCCTTTCTGCTCTTTGTTTAGGTATCTACTAGCCTAGATCAGTGGTTCCCAACCTTGGGTCACCCAGGTGTCCTTGGACTGCAAGTCCCAGAAACCCTAGCCAGCACAGCTGGTGGTGAAGGCTTCTGGGAATTGCAATCCACGAATACCTGGGTTACCCAAGGTTGGGAGGCACTGGCCTAGATGAATTCTCCTGGGTTTTTTCAAGGCTGGCTTTTCCCTTAGGCAGATTGACTCAGGTGGTAGAAGCTGGGGGCAGCAATGGCAATCTCTGGCTGTTTTCCCTGGGTCCCTGTCCTCTTTTGCAGGACAGAGCTATGTATGACACATCGGCCTATACTGAAGTCCCTAGGTTCGCATAGTATTTTGGGTGTGGCAGAGGATGCTTATTCTTAGGCCAGTGTTAAAAATTCAATTTTTTTACATGAGGAATGAAGGTTTTACTTGAGGAATGAGGAGGAGCCACCTTTTTACATTCCCCGTCAGGCAACAAAATATCTTGTGACTGTCCTGTGTCCTTGATTCTTTCTCTGTGTCTTGTTTTGTCCTTTTTCTTCTGCTTCTTACTTCTGAAATTAATTTCAAAATATAATCAACCGAGTAGATTTGAAGGGTCCTCCACATTGTACACCACCACTGAGAAGACTCATAACTGGGAGCCTCTTACTTTCACTTCAGAAGGTTGGAACCACCTGCTCGAGATTCTTTGGTGAAGATGTTAATATATGGTTGAGCAAATCCCAAAATAAGTGGTCCTTCAAGTAACTTTAAAAATGGGTTTTCTCAAAGTCAAAACCAACAAGTACAATTACGCCTAGCAACTGGCATGGCACCATGGTATAAAAATAGGTTAACTTCTTTAGCAACAAGTTGGGTGGGTGCGGAAATTGTTTTCACCAAAAATATGTCACCTACATGCCAGTATATTCTTGAAGGGCACTTCATTTCATTTCTAGCTTGATACATAAATCGGTAGTTTAGTTAAGCTCCTCCACCCATTCTCCACTCTAGCAGCACTTTAAGTAAGTCTCCCACTTTCAGCTCTGTGATTGCCATCAATTTCTGTAGAAGAAGGAAACTGCATTAAAAAGGTGCTGTAAGAGGAAAAATCTACCAACTGATACTGAAATAAAATATATATATATTAACAGCTTAACTTTGTCCTTGAAGGTTGTCCTCTACTCTATAAACAAAGGCATTGTTTATCTTCACAACCCTCCTTTGGAGTACTTTAAGCTTTTTTGTTTGTGTACAAAAAGGAATTTTGAATGTGCCATTGTAAATTTTTTTGTGGTGAATATAAAAGAATTCTATCAAAGGACATTTTATTGTAGGGTTTGTATAGTTCAAAGCAACTGACCCATATGAGTTATCCATGTAGCAAAATTTGAACAAACCATTATTCATCACTTGTGAAACATGGAAGAATTATTAAATATTAAATTGGTCCAAAATCTGAAAGCCATTAATTTGTCTGAGGTTAATGTATCACAAATTTAATATTTTTACATAGTTTTGATTCCATTCTGCATTTTTATTAGGGATGGGTACATACCTCCCAAGGGAGTAGATGCTGATGACTCTGATGTCACAGGGGCAGTGAATCCAATCTAGATTTTAGTTTAAACTTTACAGGTGCTATGCAAGATGTTGAACATTGTTGAACCCAGATTAAGCCTCAAAGTAGATTAACCAGCTACACTGCCAGACATGCTAGTCCCAGCTTCCTGTCACTGTTGCCTGCCAACACACGCATAAGTGTGCACATACACAAACACACACATACACACACACACTTTTATTTAATTTAAAATTATTTTACCCTGCCTTTCACCTATAAGGATCCACGGAGGCTTACAAAATAAAAAACACAATATTAAAAGCTAAAAATAGTAAATTATTCAAATATTAAAGAAGAACAAATAATATTATATTTAAAATGCTAGGTAAAAGCATTACTACAAAAGATTTAGAAGCAACAGAATACAAATAATTCCAGAAAGTTAGTCACTCAGGGAAAGCCCGCCTGAAGAAAAAGGTCTTTGCCTTCTTGTGGAAGGCCAGCAAAGATAGGACCAGCCTGGCCTCCTGTGGAAGGGAGTTCCAGAGTCTGGGAGCAGCAAGAGAGAAGGCCTTCACTCATGTCCCCACCACCAGTTCACCAGCAGGCCTGCAGTTGTTCTTATGCAAGACATGTTGCATAAGTTGTTGTTGTAAGACAAGTTGTTCTTATGCAAGACAGCAAATGATGGGGGTGGGTGGAAAGCAGCAGCAAGGTGCCAGAAACAGAACTGTGTGTTTGATGTAGGATGCCTCAAAACCCCAGGACAGTCTCCTATCCTCAAATATGGTGAATGATACTTCCCCACTGCCAGTGTTCAAAGCAGATTCAGTTGCCAGTAAGATTGGCTTCTACATCTGGAGTGTGACAAGCCACATCACCTTGTTCAAGAAGCAGCTAGTGCTCCAGGCTTTCATGTGAAATTCAAAGGCACTTCCATGGTGCTGAACCTATTTGGAGGATGTAGTTCAGCAGCTTGGATAATTCCTGTAAGAATCATGCTAAATCCTGGAGCAAACTGAGTCCCACCCCCCATGAAATAAGAGTCACCATCCACCCCTGTGCAGTAGAATGCCTTGGACCAGCCATGACCACCAGCCAAGCTTTGGATGGCCACATGAATGTGTTGTACATGCAGAGGACCATGTGGGCAATAAACGTGCTGGCTGAATCATGACACTTTGCTCTGTGACATCAGGAGCATCGGTCAGAGCAGATCTCATGAAGGAGTCTGTGAAGAAAGGAGAATAGCTCAGTGGTAAAGCACATGCTTTGCCTTGCAGAGAACCCAGCTTCTGCCTTTGCCTTCTCCAGGTAGGGATGGGAAGCAAAGAGGTTTTTTTGTACACAAGAAATTAAATGCTGGTGAAAATTTTTAGGCAAACTTTCTCTGTAATGCAAAGGTATGCAAAATCTGATTTGACATAAGTAACTCCCAGAATTCCTAACCTTTGGCAGTGTTACCTAAGGTTGATGGGAACTGCAGTTCAAAAACATCTAGATGAGGGCACTTTGCTCGCCCCTCTTTTAACTTGATTTTTTATATTTCAGTGTATGTCAACGTTTTTCATGGTAGAGCACAGTATTGCATTTGACCTCACCCAGGTAAACACACAATAGGTTCTGTTGCCAGTGAAACCTATTGCAATGCCTACATAAAGAAGACCATGTGCCTATCTTTGCAATGTACAAATGCCGTTCTTCCTAAAGTTGTACTTTGAAAACAGCATAGCAATTGGGACGATCATCCCATAGCTAGCTGAGTAGCACAGGTCTGCCCAAAAGGGTAAACAAAGGTGCCTATTATACTCTTCATCTCTGAAATCATAATATGGGCATCTAACTCAATAAGAACCCTTCTATGCAAATGTAGCCAACAACTGTATGCTAAATGAAGCTGTGATGCTTATGCCTTTTCCTTTTTAATAAAAAAAATCTGGCTATTAATAATTGTGTATGAAAACGGCATCTAGGGGAGAATAATAATGCTATTAATGCTGTTGAGAAGCCCTTGTGCAAGGGAAAGTGCAGATAAAGGATGTCAGTGCTGGCAGATGGAACATTATTATATGCAGCAATGGGTTTATCTTAGCTGCCTGTTTCATCTCGTGGCATTTCAATAACGTGTTACCAAGAGAAAGCTTTGCTATGCATATCTTCACCCAGACATGTTCATAATATCCAGAGCAGTAAGTCTTCAGTCTGCTGTCTCCCTCTTTATTCCACCAGCTGATATTTTGAAGCATGAGTTATTAGACATCCCCAAATGGGGGAAAACAACAAAAGGCAGTATTTCCATACACATCTTTTCAGCTTGCCTGATCATGGCACATTACAGAACCATTAGCTATGAAGACACAAAAGTACTTTCAACCTGAGAGGCTTGCCATTGATATCATCCAGCTAACAGGATTCAGTTCTCAGCATTGTAGCCAAAGAGACTGACTCAGGGCAATTGTGATGCAAATACTTTCAATACGAAAGCCGAATAAAAGAAAGGATTGTAAGAGAAAATAACAATGCATTGATTCCAAGGAGAAGATGATTGTTCCTTATTAATTTAATCATCACTTGCCCAAATGTCACAGTAAGTTAATCATTCCAAGAGGTTAAAAGAAAAGTGGCTTGTTTTTACTCCAGCCAAAATTATGAAAAATTGCATTGGGCATCAAAACCTATATACAAAAGAGGAAGAGGAGGAAATGAAAGAAAGAGATGCTGTTATAACAACATCATTTTCTTATTTTACCTAGGCTTTGTATTTGGGGCCATAAATTATAGGGGTTCTAATCGCGATAATTCTAGGGCTTTTAGTCCCAGAAGTCACTTAGAATCCTGCAGGCAGATATTTGGGACTGAGAGAGAGGAAACCAAAATACAAAAGAGATGTCTTTCTGTCTCCATATTGTGTTTCTCTTCACATGTTTTGGTTGAGAAGCAGGAGGGAATGCTCCCTCAGTTGTTCTGCTTCCTGAGAAACACCCCAGTGGTCTATAGTTAGGGTAGTCTCATGACCTATTAGACATTATAGGGAAAGCCTCTCATTGAACCATCCTCTCATGGAGCAGTGAGGTTACTCCCAGGAAGCACTGTGACTGAGGGGGCATTTCCCCATCTCTTTCCAGACAAGCCACCTGGAGTGAAGCAGACAATGGCAATAGAAAGACATCTATTTTACCTTCTACTTTATCCTTTTCCAGTCTCAGAGGTCTGCCTGGGGGAGTCTAGGCAACTTTTGGGAATGGATGTCTTAGAATTATGAAAATCCTACCCCTAATAAATCATGAAGTGCCAATTCTAATGAAAGAAACAGAGTGCTGTACTGGTTTTGAGCTGACTGCCGGTTCAGTCACCATCCATGATGCCATAGTCATAACCAAAGCAAAACAATGTGCTGCACAGAAAAAGGGTTGGCACTTTGTTTTGTTTCAGCAAAATGGGTTGCACGAACAAACCATGAACTGAACCACAAGCTAGATTGGTTTGTGTTTTTTTCCGGTTTGTAGTTCAGTTCGTGCCCATCTCTAGTCAACTCCTCTGTACGTTTGGTTGATTCAAATGGGCCTACACTAGTTGCCACTAGTAGATACAACCAGTAAGTTGTAACTAGAGTAGGCCCATTTGAATCAATGGAACTTATAGAGGTGTTGACTGACCCCACTGATTCTAGTGTGACTAAGCAACAGGATTTCAGCCATTGAATCAATGGCTCTTCTCTCATTGGATCTAGCAGTTAGATTAGTCCATGAAAACCAAAATGTTTGTATAGGAATGTATTTCTTTTGTTCTCTTTGGAGAGAACAGGGCAAAATATGAAGGTAATGGTAAATGTAAAAATTAGTATAACAGAAGAACTGTGGAGATACAATTTGGAGATACAATCAAACGTGTCCTGCTCCATAAATTGTAGTAATATAAATAGTTGCTCCAGATGACTGATGATCCATCTTTCACTCATTCCATTACTTTAGTACATTTTAAATTAAAAAGTAGAATAAAGGGTCATAAGAAAATTGAACTTAGATGCGGCCATCTACGAAATAGCTGTTTAATGTGCCACACCAGGAAAGAGTTATAAACTCCTCTTCTTAATTAAAACTAAATGATAACACCGAGACATTAAACGTTACCTTTTATATTTTTAGTGGTTCCATTAGACTCCCGAGCCAGATTCTTTGGTAAAAGAAAGAGTCTCAAAGTCATTAAAATCAATGGAGTTAAGCTTGCTTGCATCAGCAATGAATTTGTGGTGAGCTACTTTGCAGTGATTTTTTTGAACTTCCTAAATAAGCGGATTGAGACTTCATAGCACTTTAACTGCTACTCATTTATAGAGTTGGAGAACATTATGATTCTATAGTCACAGTGACGTCAGGAGTAGTGCTTCACAGCTGAATTAGCCCAAACAAAGGCGCCATCAAGTGTTCAGTGGCTGCAGTTGCAAAAAAATCCTGGACAAGGTTTTATATTCATTTTAAACTATTACCTCTATGCTGTTGCAGAGAGGTCATGATCTAGTCCTCCTTAGTCTTAGCATCTTCCTGCTGGGGTTCAAATTACACATTACAGATAACTTGTCATTAGAACTGAAATCCTGTTAGTATTCAAGCAACATGATTGTGTTAGTCTTTTGTGGATGAGAAATTAAACTTGCAAAGGAAGACTGTATTTACAGCCAAATTCTAAACTAAGCAAGCTAATTCATAAATTACAGGAGGTGGTAAAACACCTGCTGTGATTAGCAGCACACACAATCCACTGTTAAAGAATTGCCTTTTCTAGGGACTGGTTGTTAGTTGGGCCTTCAATCGGGAATGAAATGATTTCCTCACCCTCTTATAGCCAGTTTCAAGAGCTGAAAATTTCCTCTCCTTAATCTTTTCATCTCATAATAATCAAGTGGAATGACAGGTGTTCTCCTTTTGCAAAGGACAGTAGACCATTTCTAGAAAGAAAAGAAAGGGAAAGATGCAGAAAAGTGCAACCAAAATGATCAAGAATTTTAACTCTCTTGTGAGGAAAAGTTAGAAGGTTCAGGGCAGAAGTTATTTAGAGATAAGTTGTTCTCTTTTTCTGATAATACTAGAGTCGAATAGCGAGACATTATTCTGTGTGGATTTTATGCCTGGATTGCTGACTGAACCAACGGCCCCAGCTATCTGGCAACATAACAGTTTCTTTGTTCCACGGCAGGAGTAGGTGATGTGTCACTTTCCAGATGTTGCTCCTCTGAATTTTCCATCAGCCTGTCTAGCAGAGCAAGTGTTGATGAATAATGGATGCTGCAGTCCAACAATATTTGCAGGGCCACCTGTTCCTCAGCATTGAGGTAGACCATGGTCAAAAATTAAAAAGGCAGAAAAGAGGCCACCAAGAGACTTTCCTGAGGGGTCACTCATCTCTGCCCATGTACTGTAGATAGCTAATTGTTTCTGTGGGTAGTGCATGTGGTTTGTAAAATATAAATGGCCCACTTCATAGGATATTGAAATATGGGAAGTCATAGTTCTGTTCTTTTTACAAGAAATATAATTAGAGAATGGGACAATCCTTCCCCCCATAAGAATAATGGGGTCTACCTGCATTACTGCCAACAATTGGCCTCCTTTTCTTTCAATTTTTATTCTTTCTCAAGACAATTTTTTTCTTTTCCCCATTCCTTTATTAAACCTAAAGTCTACAAGTACTCTAGGAACTATTCCAGAGTTGCTACCTCTGTCCTGTTTGTGGGGGCACAGAGTTATCGATACACAGGTGCTCCTGGAAAAGACTTTTGAAGAAGCTGTACAAATGCCATGCAGGTTGGCTAATTCATTAAAATAAGAGTGGGGGGGAATAAAAAAAAGTTTCACGAAAGAAGAATTTAAATGGAAGACAAGAAAGGAAATTGTTGAGCAGAAGGAGGCAGCTGCAGTTTCTGCTCAGTTGGAGAAGATCCTGTGAGTGTGGCTTTCTCAGTTTGGGGAAGACAAACAGGAATATGACTGCTAACACGTTACTAATGTGTGATGTTCATAATAATGTAAGCTAGTCCCATTACTCCAGTATCATAACAATTCTGCCACCTGGGCAAAGTAACAAGGAATGTAATGAATTTGTTCCATCAAGTAATATTGCAAGCTTTGATCAATTGATCTGTCCATCAGTCTGTCCACCCATTCATCCATTCTCCCACCCATTGTTTGGAAAATTATTTTGCCCTCCAACTCCTGGAATGTCCCAGCCATTATAGACAATACTTATGATGAACAATAGATTCTGGTACTGTAGTCCAAACAAGTAATTCTATTCCCCGTATTTCTTGTTTCTCTTTTGCTATTTAAGGGAATATTATTTACTTGCTGATTTATAGAGATTGGGATGGTTTTATGATGTTGGCTCATTTACATAGGCAGTATCTTATGCCAACGTTTGGAAGGTAATCATAGTCAAAGTATTAAGTGATGGAGAAATGTTGTCAGATTTTTTTTAAACACACAGATGCTCCATGCTGGATATGGATAATGGCTTCCTGAAAGGGTAGTTCTGCAAGATAACAGAGTTCCCAGGTGTAAATGCTAAATTTGATCTTATGAAACACAAGTATTGAGAACACTGATTAGCTGTGATTTTAATAAGCCTGAAATTATTTTGTGCCTTGTAGGATACATTTGGCAAGAGGTAAAGGGCTTTGACCTTTCAGAACTATTTGGCTGCACTGATAAACAAACTGTCCTTTCTTTATCTTGCACTCCCTCTTAGATTTTTTGTGTGTGCACAAAACAAATGGCAGAGAGGCTTCCATTCCAACAGGGGATCTTAAAACAAAACATGGTTTGCATAATGAACAGCTGTATTTGATTTCTCAGAGGAATGCAAGTGACTGCTTTGGACTCCTCTCCTGTTAACCTATTTTCCAGGGAAGCTTGGACCAATGGGAGGGAAAGGATGAATTTTATTAGATTACTTGATAGCAGAACTATAGCTTTTTCCAACCCTAATTCATTTCTATCTGTAACAAGAAATATCAAATATCAGTTTGCAGCTGGGTTTCTTTGCTTGGTAAGCAATCAATGTGCTGGAAGGATAGATATTATAAAAGGAAAGGCAGATGTAATGAGACAAGATGTTTTTTCCTCTTTGGGCATTGCGATACATAAAGCTCCTGCCATTTGGACATTTCATATCTTCCTTTTATGATTTTTGCCCTGTTTCTCTCCCTTCTTTTCCCAACCAAACACTCTCATCCATCTTGACTGTTCCTGCTACTGCTTTCAGACTGTACAATAAGAAACTTGGGCAATTTGGCGAGGATTTTGAGGAGAATTGCACCAATAATAAATGTCTAGGAGGCAAACTACATAAAGAACTGTGTGCGTGTGAGTACCCAGTGCTGGATTTTCTACTGGTGGGGCAATGGTATCTAAAAGAACAGGGAAAGACACTCTCTCCATCCATTCCCCCACAGAACCAGGGAAAAATACCCTGGAGGATTGAGAAACTCAGTGGGTTAGTTTTGGGGAGACTTTGGAGGCTGTAAGGAAGAAGGTAAAGCAAGTTGTCCCCAAAACATGTTCCAACAGATGTATTGGGTTTTTATCTACGTCTCAGCTTTATAACTGAGAGCTGTTCCAGACAGAGCATTTGTTTACTGTAATTTACCTGATTCTGTGCTGATGTTATTGGTGGGATTTGTTAGTCACAACTAATTTAATTCCTATTGACTTCAATAGATCTGCTCTAGGTACAAATTGAATTGGATTTAGCCTTCTGTTTGGAACACTTAATAAGAAAGAAAAGGAAGTTTCTGAACATGAAAACCTTGTGGAGTTCTTTTGGGGGGAAACGTAGATGGCAATTTAGTACTGATCATTGTTATTTAAATTACATAAAAACACTTCAGATAGCATTTTTTCTCATACTTGTGAAACAAGCATGTCAGATAGCTGAGGAAGTCTACAAAACAAAAGAAGCAAAATAAAGCAAGAAGTCTGCTGAGACTTTTATCTTTACTTTTGTCTTTATGACTGTAAGCACAGATCAAGAAACATTTTAGTGAATAGTCTGCTAATGAACTATCATTACATGTCAGCTTTCGTTGTAGTCATTGGATGGTTAAAGAGACGTGATCTGTATTCCTTCTTCAGGGTTCCACTGTCCTGGCACTCAGGCAGATTTCAGGCCAAAGCCTTAGTGATTCTTGTGTAAGAGTACTTTTATTCCCTCTTCTTCATCCTCCTCTAATCACTAGTAGAGCCCCTCTGCCCTGAAAGAAAAAGATCAAGGTGTGCAACCTGTGAAGGGGACAGAAGGGAAACAAATAACTGTTCGATAGCTCAGTGGTTTAGGCATCGAAGCCAGAGGTTGGGAGTTTGATTCCCCACTGGGCCTCCTTGACAGGGGCTGGACCTGATGATCCATAGGTTCCCTTCCAGCTCTGCAGTTCTAAGCTGGTGATGATGATGAAGAAGAATGTGGGTATTACCAGGTTCCAGAGGTTAATTAATTTATTTATTAAACTTGTATCCCGCCCATCTAGAATATGTCTACTCTTAAGCAACTAGCATAGAAATGTAGGGTCAAACTAGACATTAAAGATGTGTGAATGTGTGTATTCTGTGTGATTAGCCTGAGTTCCCTCTTACAAGAGAATCCCTTCCAAGACGTCTACCTTAGCAATCAGACTTGCCTATTATATCCAGGCTTGCCTTTCTTCATCCCTGCAGTCCTAACAAAAGCCAACACACCCACCCCTGGCAGCTATTAGCCTCTAAGCATAGCTATGCCACTTGCAGCCAATAGCTGTCAAGAACAGGCACAATTTTTGTTAAGACTGTAATATAAAAAAGAAAGGGTTAACTATCCACCTATGTACAATATACTCTCAAGAAAAAAATCAACTCTCTTCCCCACAGCAGCTATAAACAATGTAGTATGAAAACACAACTACAGTGGTAAAAAGTAGTTTTCAGTAAGCAAACTTTCTGAGATGGGCTATCTCAAACTTGCTTATACAGAGAAACTACAGGCTGAGTTTGTAACTTTGTACATGCCAAGTATGTGTGCCATCACTGAGCAATACCTGTGAGCTGAATATTTCTCTTGCAGATAAATTCTTCTTAAAAAGAAAAAAATCAGAAGTACAGAATAGGAAATGCACAGAATAATAACCACAATATGAACATATTTTTGTTATCTTGTCATATATTTGAAGCACCAGTGTGGTGAAATCCACATTAAAAATGTTAGACATTAGTGTGCCTTTAAATTGACTAATATTTCTACAGCATCAAATCAATGGAGCGTATTTTACTGATGGAAGTGCATTGTGCTAAAAAAAGAACTGCATCAGATGTGCAGTGATCTGATATAATTTGTTGTACAACACATCAAAAGGCCTACAAACCCAGACGTAGATATGAATTTTATGAATACTACATAATTGAAAGCAAAGTTGTAATCTATTCTGGAATAAGGAAGTGACATATACAAAAAATGTCTCTTATGTTCAGCCTACTTCCTCTGGTAATTTCTTAGGGAAGCTCATTATAAATACAAGGCCAGATTTCTTGTAATATTTTATATAGTTGATTTTCTTTTGCGTTATCCCCTGCTAAATGCATCCAACAGTAAATTAATTTCAGTTATTCAAACTCTCAAATCTCATAAATTTGTAGGAAGTAATTTAAGGTCATACATTTCTTTGAAGAAGTTGTGACTCCTGACTCAATAGAGATAGGCATAAACTGAAAAATGAACCTGGAAGTTTGTGGGAAATTGCTGGTTCATTGGTTCCAATCAGTTCATGTTCATCAAAGCCAACAAACTTGAACCAACCCGAACCACAAACTTTTTTTGCTATTTCACAAACTTTCTGGTTTGCTCCCCCTGCCCCCCACAGCCTGCCCTACACCCCCTTCCCAATGCCCCCATTGCCTCCCTACCTGGTTCTGTTGCTTCCTCCTCTTCCTCCTCCTCCACCTCCACCATCTTGAGAGAGAGCAGCCCCGCATTCCTTCCGGAAGCCAGGCCTGCTGTCTCTGTGGTTGCGGCCACCAAGGTAGTCACATGTGCAGAGACAGCAGGCATGGCTCCCAGAAGGGAAGCTGGGCTGCTTTCTCTCAAGATAGCAGTGGCAGCAGAGGAGGAGCAGGAAGATGAGGAGGAGGCAGGACCAGATAGGGTGGCAGTAGGAAGGGGACAGGGGGCAGTATGTGAGGATGAGGGGTTCAATTTCCACTTCCCCCCAGGCACAAACCTTTTTAAAAAATGAACCAGTTTGTGGTTTGTTTTTAAAATGTTTGGATGGTTCATGGTTTGTGGTTTGTGGGTAGCCACGAACCACCATGAACCACCATTTTTGTAGTTTCTGCCCATCTCTACTCAGAAATCATAGTCGTACAGTGGCCATGTCATGCAGCAAATCCAACAAGCAATGGTGTTGCTATATTCCCTTACTGTGGCATGTGTTTTACAAGATAAGTATGCTAGTTACGTCTGGTAAAGCTGTTCAAGGTGGCTTTCAAATTCTTGAGCAAATAACATTTTGTGAGGTCTGTATAAGTTTCTGTATAAGACTGGCAAGATGCTCCTAATTTGAGGAGAGGAGGCTAGTATGAAGATAAAGTCGGAAGGACTTATATTTCAAATTGGTTTAATATATGAGAAAAACAATCTAGTGATAGCAGGAAAAAATGCCGCTTGAGGAGAAATTGACAAGGGACATCACACAAACACACACACACTCACACACACACACACACACACACACAGAGAGAGAGAGAGAGAGAGAGAGAGAGACTCTGATAAAAATTCCAAAACAATTAGATACAAAGTACATGGAACTCAGTGGAATGTGTTGTTTAATTCAAACTGTAATACATCCATCCAAGTCTGATGCAATGAACAATGTGTTGGGGGATCACCTTCTGTTCTTGGGCAGAAGAGGTCCCGGTAACAAGGCCATGCACCAGAAACAGCAGAGACTAGCAAAATAAGATAAGATAAAATAAAATATCTAATAGAAGAATTAAAGAGCAGGATTAATGTCAAGAAATAGAGTCCTAACAAACTGTAGGACAAGCTAAGTGAGGAGGATCCAAAACTGAATTCTGTTAACAGTCCAGAATCTAGAAAGTCTGCTTCTAAAGAGCAAACAGGCAAGGAAAATCCAAGAGTCTCAATATTACTGGAGCTTTGTTAACAGGCCTCATGGAAACAGGAAGGAGGGTCTAGAGACCTGACAAGATGTTGTTACAACAGCCTTGTGATCCCAAGACTTAAATTTATATTGCTGAGTTTCTAGAACCTCGGCAGAGCTCAGCCGCAGTCTGGGAGGAGGACCATTCTCTCAAGCAGACACCGTACTCTTGAGAAAGCCTCCACTTCTGTGACCTCATCACTTGAGGCTGAGCACATCATGCTGAGCCTGAGCCTTCAGTCAGTGTGATGTCATCATGGATTGAGAGGGGATCCAGCATGACTTATGACTTGGCATCTGAGTTACCTGCTATCTAGGGCTGCAGCCACCTCTACCCCATCCTCGAGGTTCCAGGTCTGCAGGTCATTCTCTTTCCAGTGGGTTGCAACTCATCTTTTCTGAAAGAGTGCTCTGACAGGGCCATGTCAGGGGGTGGGCAATTGATTTGATCCCTCTGGACATACAGCAAATTTGTTAAATTACATGACATATAAGTTGACATTTGGTGCAATGTGGACATAGCCTAACATATCCTGATAGCCAATTCAGTGACACAAAACCACCCAAAGTACAGATGGTGTGGAACTGTCTGCGGTGGCAGTTGCAAGCCAGTCTTTGATTTGGAGCAGAATATTTGTGACATTAGTAGCCAAGAACATGCATTTCAAAATGCCACATATTCATGGGACTCTCCAATTCCTGTGCTTTAATAATAGTTGTATTAGTGGATGAGGAGGTCTGGAAAATTTCTAGGGACAGCCAAGAATATATCTATTGTTAAAAAATGCATTCAGTATTCATTAGTATAAGTAGGTACATGTATGTGAAACCAACTATTCAAAGAGCATTGTTCTAAGCAGAATATAAGTACGCCTATGTGTATGAACACAAGCAGCCCCATCAGATGCCAAGGAAGTTGTGGAGATCCTGAACCACTGCCTGGATACATTGATGATGTGAATATGGTTAGGAAATGGAGGCTCAGAGAAGATGCAGATAATGTTGGTCAGTAGCAAAGCTGACCTATTCTTTAATGGATAGAGAACATACTTCTGCTAGAGAAGGCATCCAGAGAAGGGGTTGAACCAAAGATCTTAAAGCACAGGCAGGTTAGTATGGGAGGATGTGCTCCTTCAGGTATTTGGATGCTGAGTCACTTAGAGCTTTAAAGGTGCACACTCCTTTGGGCTCAAAAGCAAATAGGCAAAGAAAGCTGAAACCAGTTAAAATTCTAATATCTCATGCACTAAATGAAGCTTCAGAAGCTTTGGTTATCTTCAAGGGCAGTCCATATATAATGTGTTGAGGAAAAGCCAAGCTACCTCTGTTCAGGGATAGCCACAGATAGGCCTGGCTAAATAAGACTTTGTAGGAGCAGTTCAACCCCATCTAGAGCAGGAAGAACACAAAATTCCTGGTTCATTTAGCCACCAGTTCATCAGGATTCAGCATCAGTTTATTGGCACTCAACCCAACCATTACTGAACTCAGCACTTGACAGAACAGTGAACTAATGAATATGGGGAATGAGCCAAGTAGAAATGCTCACCAAAAGGCAAACTCTAAAGTGAATAATATCAACAAAACAAGAGATAATTTAGAATCTGTTGATGGCAAAATGGAAACAGACTCTAATTCTAATTGAACAGAATACCAATAAAGGCACCATGTGTTATACAGTATTTTGCCTTATGAATGGCACAGTAATCATAGACAGTGAATATCGCTTTTACTTTAGTTGTCTTGGTTTCTTATTTCATGAAGATAACAAAAGAAACTGGAATGAATACAATAATGTAATTTCACTTCAAATAGCAGGAGTGGCTTCCTAGTTACCATTATATGTCCAGCAGGCAGACAGGATTGTATCCTGCTGTCCTCCAGTCCACCTGCCCACAGCTGAATTCAAGTTTTGCTGCTGGCCAATAAAAGGCTGGCAGGGAGAATGCTTTCATCACTGGCCAATAGGAAGCCAATGGGGGTGGATACTGTTACCACCATCCTGACCCCCCATACACTACGGAGAAGCCATGTGGGAGTCTCCATGCCAGCTCCAGCCTTTTCTGAGCCTGCCATCAGCCTGAGGTTGCCGATCTGCCAACAACTGGGGTGTCCGAGGAAGTCTGAGTCCCCGTTTCCCAGGCTACTCCATTCAGTTTCACCCTCTCCTCTTTTTTGTCCTGTTCCTCAACACTTAGCAAGCAATACCATGCTCACAAAGCATGTTCTATCTGCACTAAGCAAATTTGGATTCTCCATTCCCTCAAAAAGAATGTTTGCTGCCAACAAATATTATCAGTTCAAGTTCAGGAACATATATGAAGCTGCACAAAATGCAATGGGACAGTTTAGCTGCCAGAATCTGAAAATTACATCTAAACCCTAAATCATCCACTTCAGTAGAAATGAACAATTTGTGTGGGGAGCTGCGGTTTATCTTCTGCCTGCAAGGCCAATCTTGACCTGCTTAACCTAATAAAATCCTCAGATTTTAAAAGTAGAGATGAAGGCACAAAAAAAGCAATTAAGGCCATTTTGATCTTTGAAGCCGGCTAAAAATCTGTTTTTCCTCATCATGAAAGAGCTTATAAATAGAACAGATATAACATTCTAAATTAGTATTGAACAAATCATAAAAAAGAAAATACTGTGTTTATTATATGGCTAACACTAATAGGCTGTTTAATGTTATCAATTAACCTTAGGCAATATAATACAACACTTGCCTTTACTATTCAAGGACATATGGAATGATTTCTTTTTCCTTGCCTACAATGAAGGCCAATGTTTCCCCTTTTCAAGCTGCAAACTGAAAATATAGCTGAGGAAGATATTTTCCACAAAGCTTTAAAAGAGTCCATTATGACTGTGGTCACTGATAGACAGTTAGACACCAATGGTGGAAAACTATTCTACAGGACCTATTCAAAACTCGGCAGAATACTAATGCTTAGAGGGGAGCACTAGAGCTCCACTTACCTCCTTTGTGATATTCTACACATGGATGGTGATGAGTCTGAAGAGGGATAGCCTTCACTATCTACAGTATGTGGACTCTCCAGCTGAGTTACAGAAAGGGTTCCCATTAATAGTGGAAGCCTACCTCTTTAGATACATGGGGAAGGCTAATAAGCCCAGTATGTATGTATGTATGTATGTATGTATGTATGTATGTATGTATGTATGTATGTATGTATGTATGTATGTATGCATTTATTTATTTATTTATTTATTTATTTATTTTTTACCCTGCCTATATCCTTGAAAAGAACCCATGGCAGCTCACAACAATGAACGACAATATTTAAAGTTGAAAACAATTATACAATGGTGGTTAACATCAGTAAAAGATGATATTTAAAACTACCAACAATGAATAAGGAAGGAGGCATCTTACATCATTAACAGGCAATATTAAGGCAAAGATCAATAAGTACATAAATTTTTAAAAAATGTCACTCAAGAAATGGAAAACACAGAAATGGAAAACAAAAGTAGTACTAACAATCCAGTTCCTGTTGTAGGTCATCTACCAAGGTGACCAAAGCTGTTTCTGTCCCATACCCAGGCCTGATGAAATGGGTCTAGATACTCTGTCTCATCCAGAAACCTCTGGAGCTGAGATGCTACAACCCATTCTAGTACCTTCCCCAAGAATGGGATATTAGATACTGGTCAGTAATTATTCAGTATTGTGGGGTCCAAAGAGGGCATTTTAAACAATGGTCTTACTATTGCCTTATTTAATCAAGATGGGATCCTATCCTGTTGCAAAGAGGCATTCACCACTCCTCCTATCCAATCAACCAGTCCCTTTCTGGTGGCTTTTATGGGCCAGGAAGGGCAAGAATCCAGCAGGCACATGGTAACCCTCACCTTCCTGAGGATCCTGACCATGTCAGAATGCAGCAACTGAAATTCATCCATTAACAGAGAAGAAGCAGGGGCAACAGTTTCATTCACAGGGTCTGAAACAGCTACAGCATCCAAGTCAGAGGTGATCTGAGCAATTTTGCCTGCAAAGTGTTGTGCAAATTTTTCACAGTGAGCTACAGTGTGGCCTGCATTATCTACCTGGAGGCTAGCAAGTAGCAGGCCACTGACCATTTGAAAAAGCTCCACTGGGTGATTCTGTGCAGATGCAATAGTGGCAGAGAAGAATGACTTTTTTTGCTGCTACCACTGCCATGTTCTTTTCACTTTAGATGATACATGTAGTTACATTTCACGCCACTCTAATATGTCTGACAAAGTGGATAAATCTATGGAAGTTCACATTGGAATATAAAAGTTAGTCTTTCAGGTGCCATTACAATTTTACATTTTGTTTTTATATTGTTTTGAGTTTGTCTGGTGATTATAATCATGGAATAACAGTGTGGTGCAGGAGTCTAAATTTTATTTCTGCATTGCCCAGGGGAACTGTTCTTGCTATTTGTCTGCAATGTCCTTCCAGAATTCCTGGTTCAAGTGTGACTCCACCTGCCCAGCTGGTAGCCTGACACCTTATAAAGATGCAAACAACAGGTCTTCACATAGCACTTGACATCTACCTTTTGCCACTCCAGAAAGGTCCATATTGCAGGAACTGTCAGTTGTGTAAATATCTCCTGTCCAGTAACTCAAGTCCAGTGACAAGAATTTCCAAGCACACACCCTCCCAAGATCTTTTCCATCCAAGTCTGCCAGCTAACATTGTGATAACATGAAAATAAACAATATCAACACTCTATTGGAGCCAAATAGGTGATAAATCTACTAGGTAATAGATATGGCTTTCTAGACTCCCTCCCTCAATCCTTTCTGATGTAGGAAAAAATGTTTTTTAAAAAGATTGTTCACATCTTCCTTGTATCCTTTCAACTTTAAGGGGAAAAAAACATTTTTTAAAAAAGTGGTCCTCTGGCTATGTCCAGTTTTTTTCCCCCAGGATTATTTATTTATTGGCTCAGTATGCCACAGCATAGAAAAAGGATAAAGCCATAGTCCAGGGTGATCCTAACATTCCAATAGGTTTGAACTGAACGGAACTGAACATCCCAAACACTGACAAGGACACTGCACACAGGTGCTTTCAGATTATAGTCCTGCGTGCTGAAACCATATTTGAACTTCTTTGTCCTAAGTAAGAGCTTTTACTCCTCACTAATGAGACTATTAATACTAATTTGCAATAGGAGTGATTAAAGACTTGGATGTTACACAATCCCATGAAGAACATACTTCACAATAGAAAGGGTAATAGAGCCCTGTAATCTTATGTTACGATTTCAAGTATATTGAGCAAATACCTTTAATCAACAGCTGAACGATAGCATGCTGGGCTAATTATTTCAAGTAGATGATGAGAATACTGATTGCAATTTCCTAATCAATTGGTTCAGTAAATATCTTGCCATTTGCATATTATCTTCTAGAGACAATTACTCTCTTCCAGCTTCAGTGTTTCTTGGCTCATGAAACTTACAATGTTGCTAAAAGGCATTTCAGTCACCTGAGTGATGATTCATAGAATCAACTCCATCTCCTCACTCAGCCAGAAGAAAAAGAAAAAAAGAAAATGAAAAGAAAAATCCACAATGCAAAAAAAAAAAAATTGCAAGTTTTTGAGTTTAAGCTTCATGTTGTTTGAAGACAAAAAAAGTAGATATGAGTAAGAATTTCTTTCGTAGCCTTAAACTGTTGTTTTTGTTCTGTGCCGTCAAGTTGGAACCGACTTATAGCAGCCCTTATAGGACTTCCAAGGTAAGTGAGATATTTAAGGAATGGTTTTATCAGTTCCAATCTCCCAATGAGTTTCCATGGCCAAGTGCAGATTTAAACCTAGTCTCCAAATTCCTAGTCCATCACTCAGTCCAGTACATCACATTGGGTACCAGTTACACCAAAAAAGTGTGGGTGTAAGGAATGTGCAGTAACCAGATAATAGTGCATTGGTCAACCAACCCAGTCAGTGTCCAAATAAGGGCACACAGATTGGGACCCGAGTCATCCTGTACCCTTTTAGAGATACTTTGATCTACTCCTTGACTATTTTACATTCCACCATTTTTCTTGCAAAAACTGCAACATCACGTGAGTGATGAAATAAAGCAAACCTCAAATTCACATTTTAATAAGCTTGTGGTTAGTTTTTAAAGGAGCCAAAGGCTTTGTTCTTGCCACAGCAAAGCTAACATAATGCCCACATCTTTGGAAATGTTGACCAAGACATTTTGGGAGGCACCATGCAAATCATCCCAGATATCTGTCACAGAGATTTGATCAGCACTTCTCAAAAATTATCTGAACCCATTTCTTTTTTTAGTTGTGTGATTGTGCTGTAGAATTTTGGTGGATGCAACAAAAATTGCTCTCCGTAACCTGAATAGTCCTTCACATATAGGCTCTCCCTGCAATGAAGGCCTTCTTCACTGTGTGAGCTGCCTAGGAGGTGTACAGCATAGTCTTCATTTCAAATCTCCCTCCCAATATCTGATGGAGGAATAGACAAATGGAGATGCAATAACAGAGTCAGGTCCAATAAGTGTAGCTTTGTGTTCCCATCACACAGCTGTATATCTGTTGGGGGAGAACCCCTGAAAGGGGCTGAAATACAGCATGGAAAACACATTTCCTGTCAAAGTGAATATTTATACTTTCAGATTCTTGGGAATTGCTGGTTTCCTTTTGAGCTAGATTTCTAGGCTCTCACTGAGTTTTAAAATGGCAGAACATTTATCCATTGACTATTTGCCATGCATATGAATCTACACACCTTTATAGATTGCACTATGGTTCATTGAGACTTCCATACATCTAGTTACCACCACAGCACAATATAGCTGTTTTCAATTTTTCCCAGTATAATGGATTTGTTATTTTAAAATCGAGTTTTGAAATTTCCTCCTGCTCTTTAGAAATGTTCAGTAGTGGAAAATCACAAAAACTATATATTAATTGATATTGTACTAATTAGAGTTGTATATCATCTTTGACTGAATCTTGAATTAAATTGGCCGGGTTTTGGCCAATGTATATAAGGTTCAGATCCAAACAGTATATTAGATTAGATTCCAGCATGAAAAAAGGCCAGAGGCAATTTTGATTGATTTGGCAATCTGCAGATCTAAAATGAGCATGGGAAAGGTGATTGCAGGGAATGGTGGCATGATTGGGAGGGGAAGGAAGGGAGCTGGGTTTTACTAACTGAAAGCTGCAACACACAATTTGAGGCAAGAATTTTGCCATCACTCCCAAATCACAGTGACATAATATTCCATACAGTTCTTCCTTCATTTAGCAATTAGTGCAGTACTTGCCAGATGATAAAAACCATAGTGATTTTGATTTGTCTCCACCTCTCATTATTTCTTTGTTTGTTTTGTGAACTACGGTGGCTCTCTTTGGTCCCTGCTTGTTTACTGTGTGACACCTATGTGTTTTAGGCAGTATAATATCTCCTTTCCCTGGTCCATTGGCCCTAACTGTTGTAAGGTTTTCTTTCTCTGCCTAGTTCTTCGAAATAATTTATCAGCTACTGCAAGACTTAAATCACATAGGAATATTTCACATGTGCATGTTGAGAAGCGTTCATTCTCTGTGTTGGAGACATATCTTAGTGGGTGAAATCAAATGATAAATGGAAAATTCCAAGCACTGTTGGCTCAAAGTTAAAACCCCAAAGCACAGCTGATTTAACCTTTCTCTTGCATGACATCATTCAGGTTTGGATGCAGCTACTCACAGCACAACTCAGTTCCAATTAAAAATCAAGCTTCCACTGTTGCTGCCCCAGGGATTTGTTCTGTGCAATTGCAGAGATATTTTGGAAGCCAAAAGGATCTGTCTTGTTTTAGGTGCTTTAAACTGTTTTTAGTACATCTCAGACACCAGCAAACCCCCATCAATTCACAATCCAATTAAATTCATTTCCTACTGCTTATGATCTTCAAACAAAATCAGAACATATTTAAAACTCCTATTTATAAGCCCAATCAGTTGCGGTTGAACTACTAAATATCTGAAGGGCATAGAGCCATATTTCTGTGCAGGGGCTGGAGCCTAATAAAATGAAAGATACTTTAAGCAAAAATACTACTGACTGGTTGTTTCAGGATGATAGATGAGTTGATGCTCCTAGGTATCAGAAGTCTCAAAATAACCATACTCCTTGGGGAAGAAACTCTTTTGTTAAGCCATTCTTCAGTGATGAAATGAAGCATACAGCACTTTTTCTTTTAATGAATTAGAAGAGAAACAGCAAGCACTAGAGAAAGAAATAGAACTCCATGAACTTACAAAAAAATGCTGTTGTTTAGCTGCTACATACATTGTAGCACATATAGGAAAATGCACTCCAAATACTTTTTCTTCCTATAGCATTGATGAACATTTTTTCTTGTTTTATTGGAAGGCAAGTGGATAGATATTTTTATTATTCTGTGTTCTTTGAAATATGTGTGTTGATTTCATTGTTTTATTATGTACTGTTTACCACCTTGACAATTGCAACCTTGACAGAAATCAAGTTGTATTTTCCCCCTCTGTAAAGTACTTAATGAAAGTTACTGACCCAAATCCATGTGAGTATATTGATGTGTATATTTCACATGAGTTCCTTATCCATGACCATGTAGAAAAGGAACATTATAAGTTAGAACTAAAGCAAGGGTGGATACTGTTGACCTCCAGATGTTTCAGGCTTGAATGCCTAGGCCAAAGTCCAGTTGCAAAATATTATGCACAAAAGGACAATTGTGCAGATAGCTTCCACATTTTGTGAGAGGTTTGTCACATGCACAGTTACCCGACTGCATGACCTGAGCATGTGATAGACAGTCAACAAGATTGGATATGCCATTTATGCAACTTCTGGTTTATATTTCATTATTCCAAAAAGATTCTGGCCCTAAAAGCCAAAGTCATTATGACCGGCGGTAGGACACTGTAACCGACATAGTCAAAAATGTATTTTCCCCACTGTTGATTTAAATGTCTCTTCCTGCATTTGGGAGATGTTCTGTACTCAGGGAAACCCATTTAATGCCTCACACCAGAGATTTGTTTTGAAAAACACAAGATAGCATGTTAGCAGCACTTACCTACCAAGGTCAGAGCTGTACTCTTGTACAAGCTTTTGCAAAGTCTTTTATGTAGAACAACCCCAATATTGGCTTTCTTTGCACTGTTGTTTGGTACTGTAAACCCATGAGATGGATCCAGAGTTGTACTGATGGCAACTCCATGAACCTGATGCTCCCACGCACAACAGGCAGATACCAGTTTCCTCAACTATTTCACATGCCTTCCAATATCTGCTACAGGAGACTAGAAAATTCTCCAGAACAATGTGCAATGAGACATGAGGGGCTGAAGGAGAAAGAGGAAATCAACAAAATTAGCATCATGGGTGGCAGAGTTTTTATTGGTCCTAAATCCCATCCCACAAGTAGTGAGAACAACTGCAGATTGCAGATCTATATCTCAACCACTGTGTATGAAAAAATGCCTGTGACTAAAAGACCCGGTGCAAAAGTGAAAGACCTTTCATTTCAGGAAGTTCTGGACCCACATCAGAGCTCCTATGCAGACTATTGGGATAAAATTTATTGGGATAAAATTAATTAAGATAGAGCTTATGTACAACTATTTCAGGACTAGGTTCTCAAGAATAGACATTATAGCCAATCTAGTTGTTAATCTTGAAATATGATAGTATGGCCCAAGTCCTCTTACCTCATTATGCTGGCATTGCACAAACGGTGTGACTTTCAGAGGTGGATTCTCCCAAGTTAAGAAATCATTGTAGACATTGTCAATTGTACACTGAGCTGTTTGACTCAGCGTGTAACTGATGTCTATGGTAATTTTTTAAACTTGGGGCAATTTGCCTCCAAAAGTTACACGGTTTGAGTAGCTACACAAGAGCATTTTGGCCTATGAGTAGCTATGCTGCTGTGAGATGTGTGCATGTTTGGCCTGGAAAAGGTGAAGAACCAGAGAGAGAGCAAGGACACAAAGATGGAGACCAACAGAACTATAGGAACTATGGGACTTTGTATTTCTGGTTATAAGCCCTCATTGTGAGAAATTCAACTCTTGAACTGTGAACTTTTTGAGCTACGCTTTCAGTTAATTGACAAAAACCATCTGCTGCCTGGAGTAATTAACTACAATATAGTTCAGGAGTGATATGCATAGTGTTTCTCTTAGATCTCAAACACTAACACTTCTGTGATTCCATGTTGTTTCACCGTTGTCCTGAAATATTGGTCCCCATGATGTTTTTATTTATTCTTTATGTATGAGTAATTACATATAACTCCTGTCTTTCCTTCAATAAATTCAAATTATCATATTTCTATCTTGCTTTTCCTATAATGAGCTCCTCACTTTAACTTCATATTAATCCTATGAATTAGGTTAGTCTGAGAGACAGTGATTCGTCTGATGTTATTGAAACCTGAGTAGGGACTTCAACCTTGACCTCTCAAAACCCACTCTAAAGTTTTAACTACTACGCCATACTGCAATGGTTCCTTGTCAATTGCTTAAGACCTTTATATCTGTGAGATGGCCTCCTGTAACCATAGGCAAGATTAAATCCCACATAGAGAAACTTAAAAATGCCAAAGCCCCTGGCCTTGGTGGTATACTGCCATAATTTTAAAAAGAAAATATGGAGTGGTGGGCCTCATTTCTAGCACCCCTTTTTACTCACATTTATGATACAGGCCATATTCCCAAATCCTGGGAAACAGCCATAGTAGTCCCATTCCATAAAAAAGGTAACAGAGAGGACCCGGCAAATTATAGGCCAATTAGTCTGTTGAATATTATAAGCAAGCTTTATGCAAGGCACCTCCTGGACAAATTTTCATTCTGGCTGAAACATGAGAATATTATTGTGCTAGATCAGATGGGCTTCAGGCCAGGGAGGTCCACGATACATCAGTGCCTAACCATCCAGCATCTTATTGATATAAATACAATAAATAAATAAATAAAATAAATTATTGAGAAATACTCGGCCAAAGGAATAACCTCACTTTACGCGGCCTTCGTGGACTTTAAATCAGCTTTTGATTCAATATATAGATCACAACTTTGGGAAAAACTTAATAACTCAACTATTGATAGAAGACTACTCTATATGATAAGGGCCCTATATGAACAAACATATTTGAGAGTTAGATGCAGCAGACAAGGTCATTTAACTGAACCTATTCAAACCTACAGAGGTGTCAGACAAGGATGTATTTTAGCACCTGCATTATTTATTTTTTATATAAATGATCTACCCAACTGCTTAAATACTCCTGATATTCACACACACCCCAGACTTGCCAGTAGAACAGTACCAGTACTACTATACGCGGATGACACAGTAATACTTTCTAGAACACCTGTTGGGCTGAGGAGGGCTTTGAGACAGCTCTCCTCTTATTGTGAAGATGAATCCCTGACAATTAATTTCCAGAAAACCAAGATAGTTGCCTTTGGGCATAGACCAAAGAAAAGAGTATGGTCAATAAACTGAAACTGTATTGAGCTGGTAAAAAACTTTAAATATCTTGGGGTAGTTCTACAAGCTTCAGGCTCTAGACTTCAACACAGCAAATACACTGCAGACCAAGGAGAAAGATCAGCAAACAGCAAAGTAAAATTTCACTACTCTCAAGGGGATGCATTTGTTCCAGCAGCGCTAAAATTCTATAAGGCCAAGACATTATCCCAACTGTTATACGGGTCATTCTTAGGGCCAGTCAGTGCACATTTTGCTCCTCAGGAAAGGTACAATCCAAATTTTTAAGAACCATTTTACAGGTCCCCAGATGTGTCTCAACTGCCAGGATAAGACTGGAGACAGGATGCCTAAAAGTAGAAGCCTGGATTAGCATCCTTATTATATACACATGGTTAAAGTCCTATCTTATCCCACAAGGGATGCTTCCCCTGATATTCATTGATAACTTCCAATCAAACTGGGACATATCTGTTCAGAGCTATATGATGAAAATTGGTGTCGATGCCCATGACCTTTTATTCTATGGATTAGACCAGGCAAAAAAACCCTGTTAAGCAGAGAATTGAGGATATTGAGCACCAATCAGATCTTCCCAGCCTACAAAACACTATGGCAAGGGCCTATATTAAAAATGTTATAAAGGTAAAGGTAAAGGTTCCCCTTGACAATTTTTTGTCCAGTCGTGTTCGACTCTAGGGGGCAGTGCTCATCCCCGTTTCCAAGCCATAGAGCCAGCGTTTGTCTGAAGACAATCTTCCGTGGTCACATGGCCAGTGCGACTTAGACACAGAACGCTGTTACCTTCCCACCGAGGTGGTCCCTATTTATCTACTCGCATTTGCATGCTTTCGAACCGCTAGGTTGGCGGGAGCTGGGACAAGTGACGGAAGCTCACTCCGTCACGTGGATTCGATCTTACAGCTGAAGATCTACAGACCTTACAGCACACAGGCTTCTGCGGTTTAACCCGCAGCGCCACCACGTCCCTTTTAAAAAAAAAAATGTTATAGAACCAGCTAATTATCTAACATTGCTGGAAGTAAAAGGGTTTAGGAGAGCTTTTATGCTGGCAAGGTGTGCTGCCCTCCCCTCTGCTATGCTTGAAGGGAAGTACAAGAATGTCCCACTTGATGAGAGGCTATGTTCCTGCCCCCTTGGCGAGGTCAAGTCCATGGAGCACATGATTTTCTACTGCCTGCATTATGCAGTAGCACGAAATCAGATTATTACCCCATTGACTGAAAACATCCCTGGCCAATCGGAGAAAATTAGACTTGAGTATCTCCTCTTGGACAGGGATAGTAAGATATCATTCAAGGTAGCTGGGTTCTGTCTGGCGATTCTCAAATTTTAGAAATTTCCCCATATTTGACTCTGGTATTGGTATGGAGAGTTTTGAATTGCTTGTATACTTGTTTGTTTTATACTTGTTGTATACTTGTTTTATGTCTAAGTTTGATGTTTTTACGTATTGTAGAGATTGTGTGGATCTGGGTTGTCCACTTCTTTGTATGATGGATCTGAGTACTGTAGGCAAAGAATTGTTTGATTATGAGGTGGCGTGTAAGGAGATCATCACCCCACTGATCAAAGAAAAAATAGACTTGAGTTTCTTGATACAGATTCCAAGATCACTTATCAAATAGCCAGATTTTGTATGGCAATATTCAGGCCTCGAAAATTCCATGGCAACTATATACTAGATTTTAAATTGTGTTTTAAATGCCAAATGTTTTTTTTTTCGAATTACTTGAAATTTTGAAATGTTACGGTAGCTAGATACTAGATTTTAAATGGTCTTTTAACGTCAAATGTTTTTATAAGGTATTTGGAATTTTGGAAACTGGAAATGTCTATGTTTTCCCCCTGTATGATTGGTCTAAGGACCGTAACAATAAACTGTAACTGTAACTATATCTGTGAAAATTCTCAGTCATCCAGGTGAGGGTATCTGGAAGTTGAATCATGGCAACTGGACTTCTTTCTTGTTAGGTTGAAATGTTTCGCTACTCATCCAAGTAGCTTCTTCAGTCTGAGCAGAGTATCCCTGATATATCCTCCACACTGGTTTCACTTCCCCCTGGTCTGAATAGGCTTGTTAGATGGACAAAGGGCTGGGGGTGAGTGAAAATCTCACCGCTGCGCTCCTTCTCCACCCATTGTCATGGGTGATTAACAGTGTTAACAGTGGTCTTTCTGTTGGGTGTGGTCCTGCTTTTTCTGGGGATAGATGAAAGGGCAGCATGATTAATAGGAGACAGATTGTATCTAAGACCTTGTTTAAGACCTTGTAATCATTAAATATCTATTATCTACCAACCAACCATATGAATTTAAATTAAAAAGATGTGTATAAAAGCATCTTCAATTGTAACTGCCTTAAGGCTGATGGAGGATAGGTTGGTAAACATTTAAAAATAGCAGTTCTATCTAGAAATCATCATGTTGAAAGATCAATACAACTGTCAGTTCATGTAACCAATAGAGAAAGAAATGCATTCCAGATGAAACATTCAATTACAGTTTCCAAACCTTTTAATTTTCTTTTTGTACAGTCCAGCATGCACAAAGAGGGGTGAAGTGGTTGTTCTAAGACTCTCTCAAAATCACCACTGTAAATTGCATTCTCCTTCTATAATAACTTTAAATTGTATGCAGCCAGCCAAGGGAACCCAGCCCTTTAACACCCCAAAATTGAAGACAGCACTTTATAATCTGACTTGTATAATCTGACATACTTCCAAGTTCCAGCTCTGATTGAGAAGAATGAGCTCTTTTAGTTAAAGATCTCTTGATCTCAGATAAGCCTTCATGCTGGGTAGCTATAACATATTTCACAAATCAGTGACTGCACCATGAAAATGGTCCTTGCTTCATTTCTGCTGATGCATAAGGGATAGAAAGTAACATCATTCAGGCAGGTGGACAGTATACATTGCTTACATCCTGCTGGAATTTATGATGAATGATTAGTTTGAAAACAAAAGATACTATACAATGCAAGCTTTTGAAATGTTTACGAAAATGTCAAGATTTTCATTGATACAGGAAGCTTTTTTTAAAAGAGCACTTCTCAGTCTCTTTTTATTTACACCACCTTAATGAATTTTATGTCACCAGTGCACAAGGCCATATCATACCTGGCCCTGATTTCATTGCTACATTTGCTTCTGTCATCCAGGCATTGTGGATAGGGTGTGCTGTCATATTGATCATTATTCCTCTTCTGAAAATGGACCCCATCACAGAGCCCACCTGCTCAGCAGCAATATAAAATAGTGCAGTGACAATGGAGAGAGGGAAGTAGGAAGTAGAATTACGGCAATGCCAGAATGGTAGATGGTGGCAAAGAACTGAAGAGATGAAATGCTCGTCCTCCATCCTTGTGTGGAGGAAAAACTAAGGCTGCCTGATATGGTCCCCATGCTAAAACAAATCTCAGATGGCACAGGCAAAGAGCTCTGTAGGAGTGTCCACATCTAATAATGAAGATTTTACACCCATCTCTAATTAATGATGAACTACAAACCACAAGCAGCACCCAGCACACAATAGCTGCAGATCACAAGTGACTAGGGATCTGGATGGACATCCACATAATAATGCAGGTACTGACCAAAACTACACATTTTACATGGATCTAAATATTTCACATCAGTCTTACAATTCAGATATTAATCCAGATCCATTTCCCTGTCTGGGCCCATCAATGCAGAGTGTTCTTAGCTTGTTGCATATGACTCAACGTTGTATTGGGGCCACAGTCAATTACCCTTGAAAATGATTATTCTTGTTGTCAAAAAACATGTTAATCTGAAAAAAAAATAGCTAACAAGTATTTTTCTTCCTTTAACTTACAAGAAAGGATGAAGCACTCAATCAGTGTCAAGATCATAACAATGGAGGGCAAAAGGCATCCATTTGTCCCCAGGTGCTGTTACACTAGGTCCCCAAAACAAATCAAGTCTCCTACATTTTCTTTTGAGTAGGGAAAATGAGACATATTGGACTACTAGCTGTGCCGTTTAAGCTATGTGTTGGTCATCATTCTATAGCTGGACCAGCTTCACATAATAAGAAGTTAAAAGTAGAGACTTTAATAATAACAATTTAAAAAAACCTAAGTGATACTCATTAATTTTGAAAAATAGTTGTTAGAAATAATGTTGTTACTTCTAGCATGTTTTTTCCAAGCCTTAAAAGGACCCCATGCCAAATTTATTTTGGAGTTGTATGAAGATATATTCAGTGAGAACTGGGTTGCATCTGAAGATTCCTTTAGGATAGTTCCATGATAATAACTACTCTCAGTCCCCCTCCTCCTCTTGTAAAATGGGTTTCATTGTCCAAGGTATCACTTAAGTTCTTTGAAAGTTACTTGAAAAGTGCTATGGGATGAAATGACAATGATGATGATGACGAGGATGATTTAATCAGATATAATTTTAGAGGCATTCCAACTGAGTGATTTGCTTTGTAATCAACAAATAAGAATAATCCAGATTGTATCTTAGCGTAAAATTTACATCTTTCCTTAAACAAAAGGATGACTCCATTGAAAAAAAAGTTAGAGATCTGCTAATTTCCTTAAAATTACTTTCCTCCATGGTTGAGAACTCAGCAGAATTAGTGATATGAGTAGAATACTGTTACTACATTGTGAAATGCTGGATAGGCAGGGTTTCTTGCCTCGTCATTAAGACCAACAATAAGCAACTGATTGTGGAGACTCTGGCATAGTATTTTTCAGCTGTGCTAATGAATGCTAATGAGTGCAGCTCAGTTCTCGTGCTTCTATGAAATTAGACCACATTACTTTATAACTTCATAGTTTTTTCAAGTAGCAGATAGTTGGCATTTGTCTTTCCTATAAGGGTATGATTGTGCTTTACTTATAAGGGAGATTTTAAATCTTGTGAATTAGTGTTGAAAATTTTAATATTTCAATCTCTTAATTTTTTCACAGTCCAGAAAATTTTTTAAAAATTAAAAAGGTTCAACATTTAGCTTCCATGGTTATGGCAAGCTGTGTGCATCCTATTCTATTACACCGCTATTTTGATAATTTCGTGTTGTAGGTGTTGAGGATATGAATCTGGTACTTAGTGGTTTTTGTGCCACATGTTTGCTGGATTTTTTCCCTTCATGGCTTATTACATCTAGCATCTCATATGTCTCATACACAGTTGTTATGCCATGAGATGGTGACCATAATGTGCCTATCCGTATATCAATCAATCAAAATGGTGCTTTGGCAATAAGGAAAGGCTTTTTTAAAAAAAAAAACAGTTGGATATTTCTTCTTGCTTATTATATCAAATAAATGTATTATAGATCAAGTCAAGTCTGCAATCTCCCTAGAAACAAAAATGGCTAAACTAAGGCTATCATATTTCTGACATAAGATGAGAAAACAAGACCTACTGGAAAATACAATAATGTTGGGAAGGGCAACAGCAAAAGAAGAAGACCAAAATGATATGCTTTGACTCAGTAAAGGAAGTCACAGTCTGTAGTTTTCAAGACCTGAGCAGAGCTATTAATGACAGGGCCTTTTGGAAATCATTAATTCATAGGGTCACTATGGCAACATTGTACTGTACGTAATTTTTTCTGTAGAGATTTATATTTGCTAGTATGAGAAGTAGTTTAGGCTGATTGACAGCTATATGTTGCATGTGTGACAAGAATGACTATTATGACAGTTGATAAAGGCTGTTTGTGAATGAACTGCTGGATAGCTCAGTGGTTTAGGTATCTGGTTGTGGAGCCAAAGGTTTGGAGTTCAATTCCCCACTGTGCCTCCTTGACAGGAGCTAGACTCAATTATCTATAGGGTCCCTTCCAGCTCTGCAGTTCTAAGATTATCGAACTGCAAGTTGATTTGTCTGTGTGGTTCCTGACTGGAGAAATACTGTTCTGTATATAAGATTGTGTTTGAAGGAGACAGTTGAGATGAGGAAGAATAAGCTGTCAGAGAGACAGAGGGAGTAAAAATGAGTGTGGTCTGGTCTGAGAACAGAGTTTGAGTAAACTCTGGTTAGTGCTTATGTTAAAGCAAGCATCTATCTATCTATCTATGAAGCTTTTATCTATAAATCTGCTGCAGAAACTGTAAAAAAGAAAAGTAAGGGGTTTATAGTTGTGTGTTGAAGAATTGTTCTCATATTTTGTTTTTACCTGCTCACTGAACATTTTAATACCTTTGTGGTTTTTTAAAAATAAAACTCCTTTTGATTTATAATCCCTACCTGTCATGTTACAGATTTATAAAGCCTGCTCATCCTGTTGCAGATGGCAGTCATAAGATATTACATCCACATATACTGCTGGTCAGTGCTATGACACATGGTTTAAGTACTATCATCAAAGTAAATGAAACTGTGTTTCACCAAAAATGTTACCTTTTAAATGGTGGTATGAAATAAACCTTTTGCTTTATAAGGGTTACAACAACAGTGTAACAAATGGGAATACCAATTATTTGCCTTGGTAAGTGATAGGGATCATCCAAGAGAAGGAATCCCTGTTCATAAATTTAAATAGCAACTCCCAACTTAATGCAAGAGCTTAGGAGGGTTGTTTGGGCAGTGGCACACAAAGGAGGAGACAGTGCTGCAGTCTTCATATGTCAGAAGTGACCTGATAGCACTTAACAATAACTTCAGGGAGCAGATTATCTTCAACTACCCATTATCAACTTTAATTGAGGGATAATCTTTTTTTCTCCTCCATCCCTCATTGTCATCTGAAAACCTTTTTTTACAAAGTTAAGATGAGTCCTGTCTCTGAACCCATCTATATTTTGATTAAGAAGATTTCCATAAGTTTGAACTAAGGGGGAAGCACATTTATTCTAATGAATCAATTAATCAGCGTATTTGTTGACACAATACACAGCTGCTTCCCTGCACTGTATGTACAAGAGGGAATTAAACAATAAGTAACATTTGACTTTCATCTCACTAAGACAAAACAGAGCTCCCTCTCCTTTGATTTATCAAATTGGTTTCAGTCAACCTTTTTCTCTCTGTGCCTAGATTCTAGCAGAAAAAGTTCTTGAGGATCATTAAAAAAATGAAAATAGTGAAAATAAGCTTATGAATCACTGGATGAAAAGCTTATTGGGAGAATTAAAATGGTTCAAAGGTAACCCAACGTACTGTATACAGAGTATGCAAGGTCAGGCTCATAGATTACCTTCTTCTGGGATGAATTTGACAAAGGACAGAGAAATCATAAGAAGATGTAGTCAGTATAATAAAATTGCACAAAGGTTTCAGATAAGTAATGTGATTTTCTCCTATTAGAGAGCGAGCAAAAGATCACTGCAGAGGTCTTTAGGGATCCCAAAATATGGCAAGGATAATTAATTGGTGACAGAGGTACAGAAAGACTTTTTAAAAATATAATTGTTTTTCTTTTCCAGGATCAGAAGCCAAGGAGCCCTGCTAGAGTGCCTGACCCAAGGGAGGAAGAAATCTGGAAGAAAATGAGGTTCATGCTGCTGATTAATAATTAGAATGGCTAGAGAGCAAGGCATTCCTTTTTTATCAGCACAATCAGACCGACATCCACAAGATGTCATCATATTTGCTGTCTAGTTCCTCAATATGCTGCTGCTATTGTTCTCTATAATTTTTAAAGTGACCTGGGTCCAATGGTGGCCTTCTATGCATCCTGGTGTATTTCAAGAACTTCTCTGGTTTACTCCATGTTTATAACTTTGTTCAGGTATGAAGAATAGGGTTAAAACAAATTCATAAGGGGGAACATCCCCCCTACTAGTCTTGGCCCCCTCCTCTCCATGTGTGATCATCTGAAGAGGAGAACCTTCTCTGCATGTGATTGACAGGTTTCTGGACTATTCAAGGAGGCTTGCTTGTTCAGAGCAGTGATGAAGAAAGCGATGTTGGAGGGCTATAGGGCTAGTGCACACAACATCTTCATATGCTTATTTATCCCTGTTCTGAATAGCAAAACATGACTTATCTGAAGAACTGTCCAGTCCAAATATAGTTGAAAGTCAAAGAACCACATGGTGCATTGACTGACCTTTAGCTATAACCATTGTTGTCTGGGCATTGCTACTGCTGCCGTGTAATGCTGTGATAGTGCTGGCAATTCTACTAGCTGATTCTTGGAGGCAAAATGGCCTCTGAGAGGAAGCTGTTAACTAACAATCACAAAAAAGCAGAGAGGTAACCAGGCAACAGAGTCCTGGAGAGCCAGAAACAGCTCTACTAACTTCTTATCTGAAGCAAAAAATATTGGCTGAAATCTAGTAGCAAGCCATAACTAGAGCAGGCCCATTGAATCAGTGGGAATGTGGTGAGCCAACTCCTCTATAAATTCCATTGATTCAATACGCCTACTCTAGCTGTGGCTTACTATTGGATTTCAACCACTGTTTAAATACTTCTGCTGCATTACCACGGCTGCTGATGGTTGTTCCACAGCCACTCAAAGCCATAGCCTAGAACCATCCACTGGTGCTTTGCCACAATAGGAATGATTGGATGTGAACATGGTAAGATGGACAAGGGAGGTGTACACTGGCAGTGAAAGACAGGCAGCACCAGCAGCAGATTGCCACATGAGAGGTCCTCAATTTGTTACCTCACTGTTTAGGTCAACAGGTGAATTTGTGAAGATGTGTGTTAAATTTGGTAAGCTATATGCAGGATTCAGAATCTAAGCCAGGTAAATGTATGAGGAAAGAGGTTGAGCTAGCCCTGCCCTCCATTATAGCTGCGCTGACAGAAAGTGCCAAGCCAGAAAAGAGGGAATTAATGGATCCATGGGGCTCTCCATGAAAGTCAAAACCTTGATTTCTCCATGTTCTAGCTCATGTGGCAAGCCTTTATTTCAGTGATTCTCAACCTCAGGTCCCCAGATGTTCTTGGTCTACAACTCCCAGAGATCCTGGCCAGCACAGCAAATGAGGAAGGCTCCTGGGAGTTTTAGTCCAAGAGCATTTGGGGACCCAAGGTTAGGAACGACTGCTTTATTGATTGATAAGTCTCCAGATTTGTTGATTTGCCTAAGAAGTGATGAAGGAGAAAGCAAGGCTAGCTCACTCTCCTTTCTTCCATGTTTAACCCATGGGTAGTGAATGAACAGAGCTAAGATGTAAAGGATTCTCCAACCTTCATGAGAGACATTGTCTCCATTGCGAGCTGGAGACAAAAACACTGGGGTTTTCCCATTGTGTCTTCCACATTTTACATGGACCTATGCAAAACTGGTGCCTTTTCCCCATTGCTAAGTACACAAACACAACAATCACAATATGACAAGCTGAATGATGATGAAGACACAAAGAGCTTATCAGTGCCAGAACAGTCACTCATCCATGCAACAAAGAACAGTTACTACATTTTTTCAGTTTTGCATGTTAAAAAGAAATTTACAGAATTTACGGACACACACAGAAACCAGTTTCAAAAATGTTCAAAATGTTCAAAATCTCTCCAACGCACTGCTCCCACCCAAACCGGCTAAATATCTCTACTTACCCTTAACACCTAAACAACGCAAAGCTCTTACTCTGGCCCACTTCAATGCACTTCCATCAGCAGTCCAGGAAGGGAAGTATAACAACACCCCTTACACTCAGCGTATATGCCCCTGTAACTCTGGTGAGATTGAAACTATCTCCCATGTGTTACTTCATTGTGCTTTTTATTCTGGCATTCGAGAAGTCCTTGTTAACCCTTACATAAGGGCATTTCCTGGACGATCAGAGGCACATTACACACTACTTTTGCTGACAGGGAGATGCCCTGGCAGATATACTGGGCTAAACCAAAATTCAGATATGCTGATAAAAGTAGCTAAATTCTGTGCTGCTGCAATCAAAATCTGTGAAGGAAAGGTTCCACCCAAAGCGCAGCTATAGTATCTGTAAATTGGTGTATACATGTAGAGGCCTTAATGATCACACGGGCTCTATGAGCTTCAAAGTAACAATTCTGTCATTCTATGCAAGCTGCAATAGCCCATAGATAAGGCCTATGATAGGGAGGCAGGAGATATCTAATAAGATGTATGAATGTAGTTTTATATGTATGTATATAGATGTTTTTAAGGGACATGGTGGCGCTGCGGGTTAAACCGCAGAAGCCTCTGTGCTGCAAGGTCAGAAGACCAGCAGTCGTAAGATCGAATCCACGCGATGGAGTGAGCTCCCGTTGCTTGTCCCAGCTCCTGCCAACCTAGCAGTTCGAAAGCATGCAAATGCAAGCAGATAAATAGGTACCACCTTGGTGGGAAGGTAACAGCGGTCTGTGTCTAGTCGCGCTGGCCACGTGACCATGGAAACTGTCTTCGGACAAACGCTCGCTCTATGGCTTGGAAACGGGGATGAGCACCGTGCCCTAGAGTCAAACACAACTGGACTAAATGTCAAGGGGAACCTTTACCTTTACCTTTATATAGATGTTTTTAGTGTTTTTAGATTGATTTTATGTTTCCTAATTTAAATAATGTTCCTTACTTTTGCTGGTCAATGACCGTAATAAAACATTTATTACCGTATTTATTATTGTTCAAAATCTCTCCAAGAACAACATAATAAATAAATTATCCAACTTTCATGGTGCGAAGGATCTTTTTTTAAAGCATTGTCCTGTTTTCCATACAAAGTAAAAAGCTGTGAGTTTGAGTCTAGAGAGCAATTAGGACCAGAAAAGGAAATGATATTTAGCTTCTATTCCTTGTATAACTAATGATTGCTTACATTCGCTCTTAGACTATATACTCACTATTTTCATATCAGGTTATGCCTTCTGCCTAACATAACATTCCCTCGGTTTGTATATTCATTTCCATTTTTCTGGAACAGCTCAGAAGCACAAGATATGAGTCACTTAGCACCAGGCCTATAAATGAATTATGAATGCACACATTCCAGAAAAGAGTGAATGCAAATATCAGAAACACAGAGGTTTTTAATTTCAGAGATACAATTGGGAAAATGGAATATTCAAGTCACACACTGCCTTTGACATTTATATAGCTCTTGGGCAACTGTAAAAGAACGTGTCCTTATCTGAAGCTTATATTACTTGCTAAGAACATGACTATAGCTTTGCTGAAATAATCTGTATGGTTAGCCAAGTATGGTTTCAGAAAGAGAATTAAATCAAAATTGACATTTTGTCTACAACAATGAGTGCCATTTTGTCTTTGATTACAAAACATGAACTTATGTCCCATTAGCCTGTAAGACAGAATGATATTAAATGTTAAAAATATAATAAGCTATGTATAACGGAGCTTTTCCATCACATTAAACCATTGCAGGTTAACACAGAAAACCTTTTCCTTTCCCAGAAAGGCCATCCATAATCAGGCAGCAGGATTCTGTATGATTAATGCCCTTTTGTATGTGATTCCTCTACACTAAAGGCTGCTGTGTGCAGGAAAAGCCTTTATACAGCACCTGAAGATTGTGGGCAGTATGGCTATACAAGGGGGTCCATATATGATAGGCACCATCAGCTTTTGCACTTAGAAATAGAGATGGGCACAAATCAGAAAAACTGTGATTTGTTTTGATTTGTGATTCATCAGCCTTGATGAATCACAAATTACTGTTTTTTTTCCTGATGAATCAATTTGTTAATTTGTTTTTACCTTTGAAACCATATAAAATGGCCCACCAAGCACCTAGAGACACCAAATTCACAGGGAGGCTTCCCCTGACACTCCTCTACAATCTCTGCAAGTTTGGTCTAGATTGGTTTTTGGATTCCAAGTTATACATCCACAAGGAGGCCAACCCCAGGAAAGTTCCCCCCAGACACCTAGTGATACCAAAATCACAGAGAAGCTTCCCATGACTCTCTTCTACAATTCCTCCAAGTTTGGTGAAGATTGGGTTTTCCCAAACCAGCTGCTAAAGGGCACTTTCCTGGGGGGGGGACCCATTTTGTGGGTGTATAACTTGGATGTCTGGAAACCAATCTTCACCAATCTTGGAGGAATTGTAGAGGAGAGTCATGGGAAGCTTCTTTGTGATTTTGGTGTCTCTAGGTGCCTGAGGGGATGTTTTATAGCCCAACAAATTGATGAATCAAAAATCACTAAAATTAATTGATTAATATTTGTCAGGGCATTGATTCATACCAATACAAATCAATGAATTTGAGATTTTTGAACAAATTCGGTGATTTGTTTTTTAATTCATGCCCATCACTACTTAAAAACAAAACCCATCTTCCAGCAAAGTGTCTAAATTCTATGCAGAGCACATAAAGCTCATTTATATTCAGCTACTGGACCTGTCTTACCATTTCCATAACTGGAGTTGCTATTCCCCCACCACACTCCATCATGACAGAGTGTTGTCTTGACTCTTTTAATGGGCTCCCAAAGGGGGTGGAGAAAACAAAAACACAATATCTTCTATCAGAGTTTAAAATGAGGTTCACTTTAATGTTTATAAACATATATTAGGAGTTCAGTTCCCCAGTGTTCTTCATTGATAGGCTCTGGACTCGATGATCCATAGGATCTCTTCCAGCTCTGTAGTGCTAAAATGATAAGATAAGGTAAGGTAAGGTAAGATCAGATCAGATCAGATATCTTTCTTTGTAAATCAGACCAAAAGGGAAAAAAGTTAGTAAATTTGTAATGATGTAATTTCAAATGTTTTCATATTATTTAGATTAATCTGTTTGTTCACAAATACTTGAACTGGTGTTAACATATGTAGGTATCTGCTGAATGTTATGGATGGTACTGCTGTTATGATATGTGTGCTTTTGTATAAAATTAAGTTTAACTATTATTTAAATAAATCATGAAATAATTATGCTTAAAGAAAAAAAGAGAAAAGATAATATCTGTTCCTTAGCTCCCGGATTTGACATCTGCAGATCTTTGGTTTAAGGCTGATGAACCCTGATATTTGAGCCTACGCATTGTGCTGGAGACAGATGTAAAACTATTGTAAATTCCTCAGGTTGTACCATACAGAAATAGCCAAAAAGGACTTTTGGTGAATCCCATTGTTACGTCACTCTAATCCTACTCAAGAGCATTCCTATTGTTCTGAGTATCCCAATTATATGATTGTCACCTTGGAAATGTAAGCAGAAGAGGTAAATAAAAGTGAAACAGAATAAAAATGTAAGACAATGTGCAGGCATAAGAATTTTTGCAAAGGGGCACAATAAATAAGAAACAATAACAAGAAAAAAAATCTTAGCATAAATTAATTGTCTACCTCTTAAATGCACCTGAGATGACATACAACAAAACAGGACTGAATTCACTTTTGTATTTAAATAAGGATTTTAGGACAGAAAAAGGGCAAATGGAAAAGATCTATGAAAATTTGAAACCAAGATTTTCTTGTGTGTAAAATATGCTCATAAAGTCTCAATATAAAACTTCCTGCTTATATCTTACTTTGCAATACAACTCATGCATACATAATTTATTCTATCCAAGTAGGCTTTTAGACTGCATATAAATGTGGTTGTTTTTATTTTCAAACTATTCAAATTATGTGTTACAGAGAGGGAAAAAGACATTCCATTGAACAATTTATTGTCAATAGTGCATAAATGAGTATAGTACATATGGTCGAAAGGAGAGTTGTAATAGGCAAAAGATTTCCCATTTAGTTCCTCATTTTACAGAAGAAACAATTTTGCATCAAAATTCTTAAAGCTTCAGAGAATGGGTGAACAGTGCTCTCCTCCAGTTCTTTGGACAGATTTGGCTTTCAGTAGTGAGGGCTCTTCCAGATACAGTATTTGTTCTCTTTGAAGTACTGAGTTATGTGGTGAACAAGCAAAGCAAATTTTAGTAGGGAAAAATGTAAATTTCAACATTTGGGTAGTGAAAATGAGATGCACAACGACAAGGTAGATGACACCTGGCTTGGCAATAGTACATGTGAAAAGGATTTAGGGGTATTAGTAGACCACAAGGTAAACAGTGAGATGCAGCCGCAAACAGCAACTTGCAACAGCTAAAAAAGTAAATGTAATACAAGTTTGCATCAACAGAAATATAGTGTCCACATGAAGGGAAATAATGGTACCATTCTACTTTACTTCTGTTAGACGTCACCTAGAATACTGGGGTCTAGTTCTGGGTACCATAGTTGAAGAAGGATATTTATTTATTTATTTATTTATTTAATTTAATTTTTATACCACCATCTGGCAGACAAGGCCACTCTGGGCAGTTTACAACACTAAACAACAACCATAACATAATGACAGGGAGCTCAGCAACATCCATAAAATATAAAAAGTACAAAACAAATTACAATAAAAAGACACTGTAGAACATAATAAATTAAAATAAAGTGAAAAGCATGGTGGTAGGTTAGATGTTGAGTTATTGAGATACTGACAAATTGAAAGGTGTCCAGAGGAAGCAACAGGGATGATAACAGTTCTGGAAATCCTACCTCATCCCTTCTGAGAATGTGTTTTATTTTTAGTCTCCTTGTGTTGTGGGGGGGGGGGGGGCAAAGTTAACACTATGGCCTTCCCATTTTAGTTCATGTCCATGGTCAGGGGCTTCTGATTAGAAACCTTCAGTTAGCACCACACAACCAAGAACAATACTTTTAAACAAGTTCTGGCAGAGAAGTGGATTTCTTGTTTGAAAAATATTTTTGTACAGATTTTCTAAAGAGAAGCATTTTATTTACAGAGAAGAGAAGTGGCTTTTAGAAAGGAAGTTTAGCTGTGAATGACAGTAAATCTTGTGTGTCTTCCCGAACAAGTGAGAGAGGGAGAATGGGATATTTGCTCCATCTGGAAGGAGCCCTGAGATAATTTGGCCACATATGTCCCTTTAGTGCTACTTTTAATGTCACATTTAAGTTGAAGAAGTTAGTTAACTAAAAGCAAAAGAGGAACTTTAACCTTGTAATAATATAAGCTAGATCTCAGCAATGAAAGCCAGCCCAACTGTGCCTTGAGGCATACTTCCTTTACATTGTTGGGTGGCTTTTGCAAAGAAGCATTCACTCAGCTTCGATACAAACTTCCATATCAAATGTGACCTTAAATACAAATGCAGCATTAGGTCTATGACGCATTGTGACTGCATGGGAAATAAAAATGTGTGAGAAATCTGACGTGAATTAGAAAGAACAGTGAAAAATCAGTGGATGACAGAAACCATGTGCAACCAAATTACAAAGTATGGCCTACATAGATTTAGGCAGTGAATTTTTCAAGGAAACAGCAGGATAGGGCTACCCAACAGCATCTTCCCACTACCTATTGCACATCTCTAACCATAGGACTAATGTCTCTTCCCAAACAACAAGGACCTAGTTAATAGCGACATTTGCAAGTAGTGGGGCCGTGTGTCCTTCTTCACAGAGAACAGTCCTCTTTTTGAAGGTATCTTCCACTTCAAGGTCTAATCAAGCCGTGTGTGTGTGTGTGTGTGTGTGTGTGTGTGTGTGTGTGTGTGATGTATTGTCAAGTTGGAACTGACTTACAGTGACCCTAATAGGGCTTTCAAGGTAAGTGAGATATTTAAGGAGTTTTACTAGTTTTACTAGTTTTACTAGTTCCCATTCCCCCAGTGAATTTACATGACTGAGAGAGAATTTGAACCCTGGTCTCCAGAGTCCTAGTCCATCACTCTATCCACTACACCACACTTGGTATCCTTAGTCTAATTTAAAGAAAAGAATCTTAAAATGAAAGAGCAAGAACCTTGAAGATGCTTATCAACAAGTCAGCACCTGGTCAGCAGACTAAGCAGGCACACGAGATCTCGTTAGGTCATATTCTTTCACACTATTTTAAGATATATTGTACTATCTTCCTATTTCACTTATTTTAAAATGTGTTAACATAAGCAAATTGTATGCCCTCTTAAGCCTTGCTTTTGGCCATGTACTCCTTTTGGGAAGGGAAAGTGATGCATAAGTGGCCATACTATTTGCAAGGTAAATAAATGAAAACTTCCCTTGTGTTTAGGAAAAATGGAGACAGTTGTTTTAGCTGATTAAATTTCACCAAGTTTCCAAAATGTAATTAAATATAAGAAAGTTGGGCATTAAATTAAGATGAGCGCTCATGCGCATCAGCATTTGCTAATATACAGTAGTTCTGCGGATTAACTCATCTGCTGATTTCTCTGTCAACTGAACTGAAACTCTTTAATTAAAATAATACCTTCTATCTTTCAGAGTTTTTATTTGCATTAAGAAAACACCAGTTTTTATGAAGACCACCTCATCTGCAGTAGCAGATGGATAATCTTGACATACAATTTGTGAGTTAGTTATTCATTTCCTTGATTTACTTGGAGACACTAATATTTTCCACAGGAGTACCTGTAGAAATGGATGAAATAAATTTAGAGCTTGAAAAAGTTGCTTTTTTGACTAAAACTTTCAGAATCCTTTGGTCATGCTGGCTGGAGGATTCTGGGAATTATATTTATTTATTATTTAATTTGAAAATTTTTTTGCCCTGTCATTCTCCTTAAAAAGGACCCAAAGTGGTTTACATCATTACAGGACAATGTTTAAAGCTAAAAACAGTAAATACTGTTTAAAAAGGATGAAACAAAATACCATACAAAAAACAGTAAACAAAAGCAACACCAAAACATCCTTCAAAGCAGTAAGGTACAACAACCCATTTAAAAACCTCACTCAGGCAGCCAGTCACTGAGGGAAAGCCTACCTGAAGAGAATGGTGTTTGCCAGCTTGCAGAAGGACAGCAAAGACGGGACCAGCCTGGCCTCCTGAGGGAGGGAGTTCCACAGTCTGGGAGCAGCAACAAAACAGGTCCTCACCTGTGTCTCCTCCAAACACACCTATGAAGGTGGTGGGACCGAGAGATCCTGATGATCGTAACACTCAGGCAGGCTCATAAAGGGAGACATGGTCCTTGAGATAGCATGGGCCCAGGCCATTTATGTCTCTATAGGTTAGAACCAGCACTTTGAATTGTGTCTGGAAATGGGTTAGTGGCTCTAAAAAAAGAGAGAAAAAGTAACCTGTAAAAAGGAAAAATTTTAAAAAAAGAAAAGAAAAGTAATCTGGCCAAGTTCTAAATATATGGCCCTTCCCCCCACCGCCACGTTTTCAGTGGCTGATCTAAAAAGGAGTGTAGGAAGCTGTTAAATGACTATTTTCCATGTAACCAGAGATCAGAAAAGTTATTTTTTAAAATATCCTGGAATACTCTAGTAAACGCATCCAGTGGCCATGGTGATAGGGTACTTTGAGAGCTGTGGTCCAAAAAATGTGCTCCTCCTTTCTTAACATTTAGCTATACACCATCTGTGCCAATGTCATTTATTTATTTATTTATTTATTTATTTATTTATTTATTTATTTATTTATTTATTTATTTATTTATTTATTTATTTACTGCTGACTTAGTGCAGAGCACAAAGCAGTTTACAACTAGACAATAAAAAATAACTCCAAACAACCAACAGACCAACAAGAAGACATCCCTAAGTGGATACAAACAATAAATATATAACACCTCAAAGGATGGCGGACTCTGGGAAACACAACTGGAAATAAACTTAATATAGAATGCCTTTGAATCTTACTTTGAACAATAGCATTTTAAGTATCCTGTTAAAGAATGGGAGGGAGGAGGCCCAACAAACTTCTACCGGGAGCCCATTACGTAGGGTAGGGGCCATGAAGGCACGATTTCTGTTGAGAGTCTTCTGTGCGACCCTTGGCAACCCTGAGAAGCAAGAATTGAGAAAAACAGGTGGCATGGACTGATGTCCTGAGGGAAAGATGCTCCAACAAATAACAGAGCCCCAAACTGTTCCAGAAAACAACAGATAGTGTCTCTCCAGGAAGAGAACTTACAACTTGATGGTACATAAACATAATTATAGATGCCAATGATTTGAATATTCTGCATGCACAGTGTTTGTTCTGTCAGTGAATTTCTGTCCATCCTTAATATGGCAGATGTAACCCAAACAATTTAACAAGAAAACTTTGCTGCTGATTAATCTCTAGTTTATTGTTCATTAAAGCCACACTCTTGTGCACACTTACCTTCACTTCTGAGTATACCTTTCTAGGCTAGCACTGTAACACTTTATATAGGCTGAAAACATAAACATACTTAGTAGGTAGTGACCCCCTCTAAACATAGTGAGGCCTACCTCCATTCCAAGTACCTGCATAAGCTTATACTGCACATCAATTAATCTAACAAATGGATCAATAAAATGTTCCATTCCTAGATGCATGTGTCTCTTAGGTCCACATGTCTCAAATACAGCTGCTAGTTCTGAAGTACATAGTAACTTTCCTCCACAGACAACTCGGGGGGAAAGAAGTCTACAGCTCATTCTCAATTTTCCATTTCTTTGGGTTAATGCACACAATAATGAGTATAATGACAGCATGCTAGATTACTTTTGAAACAACTCTTTGATGCCACTTTCTAGGGAAATTATGGGCTTCTTACCCAGAAGATGCCTGCTGTAGCTTTCACAGACACCATTAGAATCAAACTAACAAGCGTGGTTGCAGAAATCTTTACGCTCAAAGAAAGGCTGTTGGAATTCTTTTCTGTACATGACAAAGTGAAACATCTGCAGATGGTCTCTAAGGGTTTTTGCCACACCTCAGTTCCTGGGAAGCATGTCTCACTGCTTTGTACAAAGCCTGAGCAAATCAGACTGTTTGGAGATTGTTGTCTGCCATCAAGTTACTTCTGACTGTCAGTGACTCTATAAATTAGTGACCTTCACTAATTAACAGCCATGTTCAGGTCTTGCAAACTGTGGGTTCATTGATTGGGTCAATCTCTCTCCTGTTCAATTTTATTATTTTCCTGCTGCCTTTCCTACCATAATTTTATTTTCCAGTGACACTTGTCTTATGCTAATTCCAAAGGAAAGCAGCCTCAGTCCAGTCATTCTAGGTTTAGTGAGAGTTCAGGCTTCATTTGATCTAGAACTCACTTATTTGTCTTTCTAGTAGCCTACAGCAGTGGTTCTCAAACGAGTCCCCAGATGTTCTTGGACTGCAACTCCAGAAATCCTGGCCAGCACAGCAAGTGGTGAATGCTTCTGGGAATTGCAGTCCGAGAACATCTGGGGACCCCAGTTTGAGAACTACTGGTCTACAGTAAAGTTCTCCTTCAATGAGTTGCTTTTTCCCTATTAGCTTTCTGCATTGTTCAGCTTCCACATCTATAATAGTAATAGGGAATACCATAATACAGATAATCCTGGCTTTAGTCTTCTAGACACATCCTTAAATATCCTTTCTAGTCCTGTCATAGCTGCCCTTCCAATTCTCAGTCTTTTGATTTCTTGCCTAAAATCTCAGTTTCTGTGATTCATTGTCAACAGTAAATTTGTGTACTTCTTCCATAATCTTGAATTTTGTCAATTGTAATTATGTTATTACAAGTTCTTCTTTAAAATTCATTGGTAGTTGTTTCAAATTGCTATTTTCTGCCCACAATATGTTGTCATTCACTTGTTTTAAATTTATTTATGTTTTTCCCCACCACTTTTCACTTCACTTTTATCTTAATCCAATTGGCTTTCTGTATCATATGTTTTGCATACAGACTTAACAGACAAGGAGATAAAATACACCTTTGTATGACACATTTGCCAATGGGAAGCATTCTGTTTCTCCATAGTTTACCATAATACTAACCTCATGTCCAGAGTAAAGATTATACATCAAGGCAATCTAATGTTGTGGCACACAATTTTTTTTAATGATCCATATATTGATTGTTTGCAGTTTGTGAGTCATAATTTTGTTTTCCATAATTGTTGTCATATTCTCTTTGGATTTTGGCAGGTTCAGTTTTTGTAGCTTGAAATATTTCTGTTGGACTATCTATTTTTATGATTTATTTCTTCCAATAGCTTTGAGATCAGTATTCACTTTGCTTTCTAAAGCTGCAAGTTCTACTTCAAAAGATTCTTCCTGATAGGAATCTGTCATTCAGAATAATGTTACTGTCTTGATTTTCTTTTACCTGAATTAGTTTATTCCACAAATCCTTTAAAACACACACACAATGGCTTGTTAATGTCAGATGTTGCTTCTGTGTCCATCATTCAAAATCGAAGGAAATAGCCTGACATTGCCTGGCATTATTGTGCCCTCATTACCAACAACAACAACAACAACAACAACAACAACAAGGATGACAAGTGTAGCGGATACCCCAGACGTCACCTGTCCGTCACTACGGAACCTTGGCAGAAGAACCAATGAAGAAGACGGAAGGCGGAGTCAGAGAAGAAGGAGGGGTACAAAAGAGATTGAGATTGACTAGAGAGGAGATCAGAGATTTTGAAGGAGATTGATTAGAGATTAGAATGATTGGAAATTGAGAGGGAAGTGCTGGAAGGGTTAGAAAGCTGAGCTGTGGGAGTGGAAATAGAGTCAGTAGGGTCAGAGCAAGATAGAAAGAACTAACAGAAAGATCTAATTGAACTGAATATTACTTAATACCTGTGATTTGCTTCCTATGAATGAATATACTATTTCCAACTGATTATCTACCCCACCCTGTATAATAAACTGATTGTGTTTAGCCGCATTAGTGTCCAGCAGTTGATTGATGTTATGAAGTAATAACATCTGGTGGCAGCGTGAGATGGAGGAAAGAGTGTGAGCTTTTGTGAGGGCCAAATAAATAGGGACTACAAAAGCGAGACCACGACAACAAGCTTTACATAGCAAAGACCAACCTGAATGCAGATTCAAAAGTCAACTATTTATTATTAGGGGCCAAGTTCCTTTCTCTTACCCCCTCTTTCTCTCCCCCATGGTTCCTCCCTCCTCCCTCCCTCCCTCCCTCCCTCCCTCCTTCTCTCTCTCTCTCTCTTTCTCTCTCTCATTTTCTCTTCCTCTCTCTTTCTGTGACTCCTGCTTTGAAGAGCAGTGGTAGACATCTGAAAGAAAACTACTATATTAGCAACAAACTGTGGGAAATGATAGCAGACTAAGATCATGGGGACGGGAGTTTTTAAAAACAACTACCACCACTGGAAATTAAAATGGTAAAAGTACTAGTCCAACTTCATCCAAATCTTGTACAGAAGATGCTGATACTGTCTACTATTACTCTGACAATTATGATCCTGGTTCAAGAACCCATGAAAAGTTTCAACTTTTTGTTTGGACTGCTCTCTTTTATCAATAATAGCTTACACCTCTGATACGAGAACTGGCAATAACTGTAGCCAGTATTTATGTCTCTACAATTATTTTAGGAATACTGCAAGTTAGTGAAAAGGCAGACCATCATTTACTTTTTGGACAAGATAAACCCATGAAGATTCAGGAGGGATATGGCCAACTTAATTCATTTCAATTAGGTGCATTCAGCATTACCATATGTCAAATTCTGCCCTCCATGCAAATTTAAAACTAGCACGAATGTTACTGAAGATTTCCCTGGAATATTAAAAGAAATTAAACTTTGATCTCTATTCAAGGATTATTCTTATTCTAAGAAGACGGTGAGAGTGTGCAGATGACCTCCTTCAAGCCTTTGAGGGAATCAGGGTAGCATTTATTAGTCACAGCTCATGTATGCTGACTCACATGGTGTCCATGACTCTCCTAGCTCTGCATCTCCTGTTAGTGCTAAGAGGGGCCATATGCACACAGATATATGTGCGGATGGGTTGCACCAAAGGAAGCTATTCAGTAGCACATAGAACCTCTTAACACTGAATGAACATTCATGGAGAATGCTTGGCATGCACATCCATATCTGAAAGTAAGAAATACAAGGTATGTAATATGAGGGGAGGAGCTACATCAAAGCGCATAGCATAAGGGAGGGGCCACAGCAAGTGGTTCTCATCCAGCAGTACATGCTTCACTAATGGGCCACAGGTGTGGTACAGATAGAGCACAGGATTTCATAGCATAACATAATGGAATTATTGTGTTATTATATTTGTTTATTTTCATCATTGCAATAAAATTCACTGTCAATAATACTACTGCAATTGTTTATATTTATTATACAGTTAGCATGTCAATAAATCCAAGTACTAATGCAATTTTGATTTTTGTTTATTCTCAACAATCCTATGTCCATTTTAAAGTTCTTAAAACTCACAGTAAATGATAATGACAATGACATTATGCCCAAAACCATATAAATGCCCTTCTTGGAATAAGTGAGTATTTAATGTCTATCATAGCAGGACCCAGATTCTCCGAAATAATAACTAGTGGGACATAAGGTACAAAAGACTGAGCACCACTGGGCTACAGAACACAGTTCTGCTCCCCTCCATCTCCCCATATTAAAATATATCACATGGAGAGGGCTTTGAGTATGTTAGAACACAGCTCAAATCAGTTCTAAGGTCTGCAGCACTGATGAGTTTCTCAATATTAGCTTTTTTCAGTCTCTGATGGAGGTGAAATGTAGAGATTCCTCAACAATCTAACTAGATTCTTTTACTTGTGCTTTCAAAATGCACATGGGGAAAGCTACAAGAAATCAAATAAGCAGAATTACAGCAGATAGCTGTAATTTCGGAATGGTCAAAGGTAAGGGTGAGATTGATCCTGAGAGACTCTTCCCATCCTGCTTACAACTTTTTTGAACTGTTGCCGTCTGGCAGAAGATATAGAACAATTGAGACTCGGTGTGGCGAAATGCCTACAGGTGATGTCATTCCTGCCTGTCAGTCACAGGAGCTCTAGAGGGAGGAGCCAAGGATAGAGCAGGAGGGGCGGAACCAAGGAGACAGTTAGACAGTTGGAACCGGAGAAAGGGGGTTGAGAAGTTGGAGCTTAGAGAGAAGAGAAGAATTAGAGTGATCTGAGGAGAGAGTTAGGAAAGTGAATTAAGACCAAGGTTATTAGAGTGAACAAGCAGGAATGAGAACACCTAGAATAATAGAGATATTAAGTGATTGAAAGTATATAACACAAGCCTGAATATATGTCCAGTCCTACCCAAACTTAATCAGACCCCTGTTACAGTGACTACGTGATTTACTTTGTGAAATGATTAATAATAAAAGGTTATCTGTTATTCAAACCAACTGATTCTGTAGTTCAATAAACCTGGCAATTGGCAGCACATGTGTCTAACACTCAGAGGTGGTATTAAGATAATAATACCTGGTGACAAGTGAGAAGAAACAAGAGGGAGAGAACCTTTGTGAGGGCCACAACAAACACAGCCACAAGGGCGATCACCACACTCGGACCACACATTTTCTGAATAGTTTTTATCCCAGAGCTATAATTGCACTTAATGAGCTTAAAGACCACCAGTAGTGAATAGTTGGACAGTGTTACTTGGCCTGCGGTGTAGATGTTTGTATTCTTAGTGGGGGATTTTAGTGGGTGGGGAGTGTTTGGGGATTTTTTATGTGTGTGCATGTGGGTCTGGTCTCTGGGTGTCTGTGTGAATTTCGTTGTTTGGATATACCTTGTATATACTTACAATCAGTGGTGGGATTCAGCCGGTTCGCACCGGTTCTACAGAACCGATACCTAATGTACTATCGGTTCTGCAGAACCGTTTGCTGGCCTGCTGAATTCCACCACTGCCCCCATCCCCTGCAGCCAAACCTCAAAATGTAAGCCACCTCTCCCTCCTTCCTTGGTTGCGGCACTTGTAAGGCACTTGTAAATCCTCCGCACTTGTAAATCCTCCGTTCTTTTAGAGATCGGAGATAAGCCAGCTTGATTGGTTACAGCTGTACAACAAAGCCCGGGGCAGTCAATGACTGCTTCCGACTGAGAGCACGAGGGAAAACTTCAATTAAGGAGGGAAGAAAGGTGCGAGAGAGCGACGGGTGGCTTCATAGAGCTTGTTTAAAAGTAAGATTGTAGAAAATTTAGGGAGGGAGGGAGGGAGGGAGGGTGTATGTGAGAGAGAGACTGGCTTTTATAAAACCATGAAAAAAGGTCGTGACTGCAAGGGAGAGAAGGCTCAAAGGTGCGAGGGAGGGATGGGTGGAAATGGACATACTGAACTGAAAAGGAAATGGGCATACTGAATGAGAGGAAATGGACATACTGAACTGAAGCAACTGATTGTTGAACATTGAGGAAGGGTTTGTGTGTGAGAGAGAGAGAGAGAGGGAGAGACACACACAGAGAGAGAGACTTGACTCTTCTATAAAACCATGAAAAAAGGAACATTGCAAAATTTAATCTCCATTGCATTTAGCTCTGCAATTTCTGCTGAGAACAGCAAGTATTTCAGGATTCTGTTTAGACTCTAAATTGAACTGGGCAGAACTGGAATATTTAGCAGAGTCTCACTAACAGCAAACACCTAGTAAAAGACAACCGACACACCTGGGACTAGATTTCTGAAGTGTGTAGCAATCATGTTTCTCTATTTCTCATGCCCAAAGCAGGCAAAAGTATCATAGCTTATTCCCAAATCTGAATCCTAGTCTCTCTGCTCCTGGTCCTGCTTTGACTGCAACACCAAACAAAAGGTCTTACAAACAAAAGACTTTGGCTTTCTTTATTGAGTCAATCCATCTCATGTGCTGGAAAACAGTTCTCCCGGATTGGGGGGGGGGGGGAGTCCTGCAGAAATCGAATCCACACCCCATCTCCTCAGAATCCTCCTGAGATGAGAGCCACACCAGCCCCTCAGATGGGGCTCCTTCGTCAACTCCTCAACGCCCTCAATTTGTTCAGAAACCCCAAGCAGGGTTGAGAGTGAAAGCATTAATAAAAATTAAAAGGTAATAATTGTACAATTAGCTGTTTAAATAATGTTCTTTGGTATTTTGAAAAAACCTCCATTGAACTTATTTTTATTTTTTAACATGACTGTTTCTTGGTCAGTTCACTAAGAGACGTTTATTGGCAGCAATTGTAATAAAATTGTATTGATTGCGGGTTTAATCTGGAACGATTCAAATGAAACATTCAATATGTCCTCCTTTGTCCTCCTTTTTGTCTTTCTATGTCCTCCTTTTGGTACCAATGTATCTGGCAACCCTATGCCTGCCTGGCTCTGCTCTTCTGGGCTGGGCAGGGCTGGCCAGGCTGTCAATCTAGTTGTCTGTACCTCTTTTACTGTTCTTATTGCAGTATTTAATGCGTGAATTATTAAACTACCTTTCGGTATATCTTTTGGTATAGTTAAAATGGTCATTAGGACATAGAACCTGTTGTTAATTTATTTGAATCCCACCACTGCTTACAATGACAATAAATTGATTTGATTTGATATCTGTCTCCTGTGAATTCTTGAATCTTTTCCTCCACATTTCCCCCTGACATTTGCTTCTGACCATTGCTGAAGTTCAAAGAAAAGAGCTGTTGCCGTTTTCTATCATGCTAAGATTTGACAAGTATAATAAATTTATCACCATGAAAAAACACAACGGAAAATGAAAAATATGTGTAAAAAAATTATACATGTACTACCAGAGTCCAGTATTCAGGGGCTGTGACTCCTTGTTGTGACAACTTTCTGCTCTGCAATGCTGGCTATGGTTTTGCAAGGTAAGAGAACTCACCGTACCAGGCAATAGGAATACTCATTCTCCCTTCCTCTCTCTCAGTATATAAATACAAATACGTACATCTACTGGCAAAGTTCACCAGGCAACTAGTTTACACAGAAGTAGAACCCCATGTTGTTCCAGCAATTAAAAGGGCAGATGTGAATGCTGCAGTTATCTTGTCCTTCCCAAGTCCCAGCCAAGACCATGTATGGAATAAAAACTGAGGCTTTCTAATCTTGAAGAGACCACCACTTTTGAGGAGCCCTCTAACTCTACCTTGTTTTTGCTGTCAGGTGATTCAGTATGGCTACAGACATAATTTACATTGCTGATAATCAATTAATTGGGTTTTAGAATGGAATGAGACAGAAGAAGAAACTCATACTTGTAAGAAAAAAAATAAATGCTTTAAAAGTTTTCTTTTTAATTAAACGTTCAGAATAGGAGGAGAGGAAAGGAAATAGTAGATCCACTGTGTAGAGAAGAATGTGAAATGCTGTCAGCTAACAGAGAAAGAAAGCAGAACTTCTGACGTCTTTTGCCTCTCTCTTCTTCCAAAAGGAAAGCAGCAATCAACCTGGCACAAACAGAATAAATGAATGGTGCAACATGGGGCTATAGCCCATGGTAGCCACTTGTTATTTCAGATGTTTAGGTTTTATTGACAGACAGACAGACAGACACACACACACACACACACACACACACACTTGTTGTAATAAAAGACTACTATTCTATTCCACTGGGATAAGTACTGCTGCAGCTGCTGCAGCTGCTAATAGTTCTATCCTAATCCCTGTGCCATCTATGAAGACAGCATTTTATAAAGAACAAGTTTGAGAGCTCCCAGAGAAAGATGGAGAAAATGGAAGGAATGAGAAACAGAAGAAGAACTTGAGATTATTTCATACACAATAGTTATACAATCTACCTCCCACACAACTGAGTTTATTCTGCTAGGTTGCTCAGCACAGCACAGAGGAGGTGGTGCGCTTCAGCCTAAGACCACTTCAATCAAGTGTCCTCCTTTTGCTAGAATTAGATGAAGTTTACTTGTCCTTTAAAAATACAGCTACTGGACAGACTATGTAGCGCTCAAGGGCTTTTAAGGAGTTTTGAGGAGTTTGTCCAGGCACTTTTCTGAGCCAGCTCATCTCTAAGTGCATCGTTTATTAAAATAGTGTGCTCTGTTCTCATGAGATGCTGATGGATTGTACATGGCTGTAAGACATTACTCGATAGTTTTGATTATAATATAATATAATATAGTATAATATAATATAATTTGTAATAGTAATAGCAACAGTACTAGTAATAGTACTATTTAAACTATTTAAAATCTTAAAAGATGATGCTGTTAAGGTGCTACACTCAATATGCCAGCAAGTTTGGAAAACTCAGCAGTGGCCAGAGGATTGGAAAAGATCAGTCTACATCCCAATCCCAAAGAAGGGCAGCACCAAAGAATGCTCCAACTACCATACAATTGCACTCATTTCACACGCTAGCAAGGTTATGCTCAAAATTCTACAAGGTAGGCTTCAGCAGTATGTGGACCGAGAATTCCCAGAAGTACAAGCTGGATTTCGAAGGGGCAGAGGAACTAGAGACCAAATTGCTAACATGCGCTGGATTATGGAGAAAGCCAGAGAGTTCCAGAAAAACATCTACTTCTGCTTCATTGACTACGCAAAAGCCTTTGACTGTGTGGACCACAGCAAACTATGGCAAGTTCTTAAAGAAATGGGAGTGCCTGATCACCTTATCTATCTCCTGAGAAATCTCTATGTGGGACAGGAAGCAACAGTTAGAACTGGATATGGAACAACTGATTGGTTCAAAATTGGGAAAGGAGTATGACAAGGCTGTATATTGTCTCCCTGCTTATTTAACTTATATGCAGAATACATCATGTGAAAGGCTGAACTGGATGAATCTCAAGACGGAATTAAGATTGCCAGGAGAAATATCAACAACCTCACATATGCAGATGATACCACTCTGATGGCAGAAAGTGAGGAGAAATTAAAGAACCTCTTAATGAGGGTGAAAGAGGTGAGCGCAAAAAATGGTCTGAAGCTCAACATCAAAAAAACTAAGATCATGGCCACTGGTCCCATCACCTCCTGGCAAATAGAAGGGAAAGATATGGAAGCGGTGACAGATTTTACCTTCTTGGGCTCCATGATCACTGCAGATGGTGACAGCAGCCACGAAATTAAAAGACTCCTGCTTCTTGGGAGGAAAGCGATGACAAACCTAGGCAGCATCTTAAAAAGCAGAGACATCACCTTGCTGACAAAGGTCCGCATAGTCAAAGCTATGGTTTTTCCAGTAGCGATGTATGGAAGTGAGAGCTGGACCATAAAGAAGGCTGACCACCGAAGAATTGATGTTTTTGAATTGTGGTGCTGGAGGAGACTCTTGAGAGTCCCCTGGACTGCAAGCAGATCAAACCTATCCATTTTGCAGGAAATCAACCCTGAGTGCTCACTGGAAGGACAGATCCTGAAGCTGAGGCTCCAATACTTTGGCCATCTCATGAGAAGAGAAGACTCCCTGGAAAAGACCCTGATGTTGGGAAAATGTGAAGGCAAGAGGAGAAGGGGACGACAGAGGACGAGATGGTTGGACAGTGTCATCGAAGCTACCAACATGAATTTGACCCAACTCTGGGAGGCAGTGGAAGACAGGAGGGCCTGGCGTGCTCTGGTCCATGGGGTCATGAAGAGTCGGATACGACTTAACGACTAAACAACAACAACTAGTACAGTAATAGTAATCACCACCATCACAATCATCGCAGATCTTGAATGGATCCGATGGATCATCAAGTCCAGCCTCTATCAAAGAGGCACAGTGGGGAATCAAACTCCCAACTAGAGATGGGGGTATTCGTATTCGTATACGAATATCCTGCACAGGTGGAAATAACAATTTCTCACAATTTCGTCGATGCTGCCAGCTCCACGGTGCCTTCCTATCACTCCGTTGACTGCAATTGATTACCCAGTCCTGGCAGGAGGCGGGATGACAAGCCTGTCTGCTAGGTCAGAGAGTGGCTAATCCATTGCGGAGAACAGCGTGATAGGAAGCCGCCGCGGAGCCGGCGGCAGCGGCGAAATCATGAGTGGACAGTCCGACCCCATGGGGCCAGACCCTCATTATTTCCACCTGTGCGGGATATTCGTATACGAATATGAATACCCCCATCTCTACTCCCAACCTAAACCACTAAGCTATCCAGCAGTTCCAAACATATTGCTGAAACAAATTCTACAGAAGAAAATTTTGAATATGAAGAAAAGCTCGGCTAAGGCAAGTGCCAGGGGTGGGAGGCATTGCCTTCTGAAACCCCTTTAGGGTGTAGATTTGCTGCAGTGCAGGTGACACTTGATTTTGGGTGGCAACTACAGCAACTCTGTGCTGCAAGGGTATGTGTGGAAGAACCAGGTCAGGAGGGACGTGCCATTAATATCAGTGAGGCAGTTGATGGAGACTGAAGAATTGCATCTCCCCTCTGCCTGGCAGGAGCCCTTTTGCTCTGGATAGCTGTTACTGCACAGCTTTCCAGAGCCTACTCACACTGCTGCTTTCTCTGTCTTTGTTGCACCTCAGCTTTTTTTCCTGAGGACTCCCTGCTGCCTCCTCCTCCTCCTCAGCTTATGGATGCTCTCAGTAGCTTAGGCATCACCAACACCGTCTTACTAATGTATGTCCTTTTCCTTTCCAAGAAAGTGTGAATAGGTCATTTGGGGGTGTCATCTTACTATGGCAAGGGGCAGTAATAAAGAATAGTAATAAAGTAATAAAGAAAAGAAAACTGGGATTGCTCGTGCTTTATTTCATGAACATTTGCCAGTCTGCAAAGAGAAACCTAAGGGTATCCTTACATTTCACTATATTAAAAAGGGACTTTTGCTGTACCATGTTCCATGTGACCTGAATATTATGTTGTAATTTATTTCTTTTATATACAAAACCATTTTGTTCAAAATACAGTTATCAAACCTTTCTTTATTTTACAGAATAGGCCACTTGAATCACTAAAACGAGAGAAACCATGTGTTCATTTGTGCTTTTATCTCCACCAAAAATGGCAAATTAGAAAGTAGAAACAAACACTGTGAGTATTTTAAATCTTTTTTTTACATATCCTATGAATGAAGTGATATGTTTATGAAAATTCATGGAATAACCTTACCCTTATGAATTATTGTTGTTGTCATCATTACAAAACCAAGACATCTGGGACATTCATCAAAAAACAGAATGCAGTGGTATTGGATTACTTCACTCTTTTTCATAACAGTTCTTCTATATTGTGTTTCCAGCTGACAGCAAACCTGACCTGCACTGATGTGTTGATCTAGAATTATAACAGCAAACAGATTCCCCAAGGAGACGAGGATGCACTTGTGTTTGATCGAGGAGAAAAAGCTCGAACTGACATTGTCGGCATTTCGCTTTGTTATTTCAGAATGCAATAAGCTCATTCATGGAAGGAGACACAAATCACTGGAACTTTTTCTTCTTTTTGCGTCTCATATTAGCTTGAATATAGCTGGTCAGGGAAAAGAAGAAGAAATGTCAAAGGAGTAGAAAGATTTATCATGATGTACATAACTGTAGCAGAAGATAGTAATGCATAACAGGGGGTCTCTGGCTTGGGTACAAACTTTTCACTGTGTTTCAAATGGTCAAGGACCTTCACAGTACAAAGCATGAAAATAGAAGATCTAAAACAATGTGTTTATCTGTCCTAATAAGTAAGGCCATGTTCTTTACATATATATGTGTATGTATTTCTAATGAGTAGTATAATTAGCACTGGTTAGGCCTCCCTCATCTAGAGTACTGTGTCCAGTTCTGGATACCACGCTTTAAGAAAGATGCCAACAAACTGGAGCAAGTTCAGAGAACGGCAACAAGGGTGATCAGAGGGCTGGAAACCAAGCCCTATGAGAAAAGACTGAAAGAACTGGATGTATTTAGCCTTGAGAAAAGAAGACTGAGGGGAGATATGATAGTACATTTCAAATACTTGAAATGCTGTCACACAGAAGAGGAGCAGGATCTGTTCTCAATCATCCCAGAGTGCATGACATATAAAAATGGGCTCAAGCTACAGGAAGCCAGATTTATGCTGAATATCAGGAAAAATAACTGTTAGAGCAGTATGACAGCGGAACTGGTTACCTCAGGAGTTGGTGAGCACTCCAACACTGGAGACATTCAGGACAAAATTGGACAACCATCTGTCAGATCTGCTTTGATTTGGATTCCTGCATTGAGCAGGGGGTTGGACTTGATGGCCTTATAGGCCCCTTCCAAAACAATTATTCTATGGTTCTATATTGACAGATATCAGGTATCAGGGCAGAATCCAATCATTATAATTACATTAAAAGAATCTAATTCTATTGAAGTGCTGGTTGACCTCTCAAATAGGAAAATGACCAAGGGTAGTGGACACAATCACCTCTAAGTGTCCTGTCCCACTGACTGGAGCATAGTTTACTAGAGCACTGTCAACAGTTGAATAAGTGGAACAGAGACTAGAGCTATGATGGTGGAAAACTCAAAGCAGGCCTGACCAACAGAAGACCAAACAGACCCCAAAGAAAACCCACTTTGTGCTGGTAGCAAATAAATCATTCTTTTCTCCCATGTTGCATCTGCTCAGAGCTGTTTCAAATGATCAAGGACCTATTACACTCAGGCCTGTGGGAGGAGAGTGGAGACTACTTAGCGGCCCATTGCAAACAATTTGCATAGCATTTCACAGATAAAACCACTCAATTTTGTTCCACCTTGGATGCCTGCAATTGATACAGTCCCTGTGAATGTAACTCTGGTTCCTGCTTGTCCAACGATAATAGTTACATTTCAACTTGTATAGCCAGAGGATGTGGATTGGATCCATGAAAAGATGACAGCTATCATCTATACGCTGGATGCTTGCCCTTCCTGGCTCACAAAAGTGATCAATCAATCTCAAGTGGGAGATTGGTTGATGTCTCTCTTCAAGGAGGTAGGATTTCAGCATGTTTAAAGAGGTAATTGTAAGACTGTTGTGGAAAAGCCCTCCTAGAATACCATTTTACTGGATTATTACTGAACAGTCTTCTTTATTTCATTCTTGGTCATGGTCTTTGTAGTGGCCCCCCCTGCTCCAGGAATTCCTGGGTGAAACAGATTATCTGGGCCCGCTTAAATCTGGCTTTTCCACCTAAGGATGAGAATAACCAGGTTTTGGTCACTTGGGTTGACAATCTTCATGAACAACTGGAGAGGGAGAGTGTTATCTTGTTAGTTCTGCATCAACCACAGTAGCCTTCTGAGTTTTCTTTCTGGCATGGGCATTGGAGTATGGGTGATGGGTTCTTCCCACTTGAAAGTAGGAAGGGTACATCTCTATCTTTTTCACAAGCCATCACTCAGAGGCACTTTCTTACATGGCTTAGGTTTATTTTGGAGGCACAAACTCAGAAGGTGGTGTTGAGGAACTCCTGTTTGACTCTCTGTCTTTGGATCCTTTAGGGCTCTGTCTTGTCAACTGTGTTGTTTAAAATTTATGTGAATCTGCATGGACAGATTATCAGCATTTGGTACCACCAATATGTTGATGACACCCAGTTTTTCCCTTCTTTCCAGCTATATCTGAGGAATCTGTTTTGGTTTACCAGTGGCTAGTATCACTAGGGGACTGGATGAGGATGAAGAAAAAAGAGAAGTTTAATCCAGATAAGGCTCAGGTGTTACAGTTCAATCAAAAGGTTGACCAGGGAATAGGAATTCAGCTGGGCCTAAATGGGGTCACTGAGGTTCTGAGCTGGCAGGGTTTCCTGATTCCTAGTATCAGTGTTGGCCAAGAGTGAATTTGTACAGGTGAACCTACTACAATATCTGGCCATTTATGGAGGTGCCTAACTTGATTATAGTGACACATTCCTTACTTACCTCCTCTTTGAATGATGGTAATTCATTCTCTATGGGGCTGCCCTTGAAAAGTGTTTAGAACTGCAGCCAGTCCAAAACACAGCAGTCAGACTGTGGTGAGCCATTTACAGGGAATGTGTGAATCAATTCCTACAACAGCTCCAGTGGCTACTGGTCTGTTTCTGGGCACAATTCAAAATGGTGGTTATAGCATAGTGTATATACAGTAGGTTATATAGCTTAAATGGTCCAAGCTATCTGACAGACCCTATTCTCCCAAAGAAGCAAGCCTGAGCTTAGAGCTCTGCAGAAGAGGCTTTTCTTTCAGTGTCTCTAAATTCTAAGGCCCCTTTGATGCTCTCAGGCTCCAGAACACGTTTAGGCTGGCCTCCTCCTTGTTCTCATTTTGCTGGCAGGCAAATATCTTTTTATTCAGACAGATTTTGGCAACTGACCAAGATTGTATCTGCATATGTAGATATATATATTTTCCAATGATTCAGTTTTAATTGCATTTTAAGATTATAATGGATTTATTTATATTTTAGTATCTGTAACTTAACTGTGTTTTAGTGACCCTGTTTTTATAACAGGGTCTGGGAACAAGATGGCATAAATGCATTTATAAGAAATAAAACATCTAAAATAAATTATGTTAAAACACTTTAAAACACCTTTTAGAAGCTTAACAATTTGAAGAAAATAAAACCTGGCAAACCAAAGGACTGGGAAACAAACTAGATCTCCCTGGATGCAAAATGCTCAGATGAACAACCAGCTTTTAAGATGGCCCCAAAATAAAGGACTGCAGGAGAAGGACTTTCTACAACCAGGCAAGTCTAGCATCACAAGGGCTGCTCACCTATGGGGACTAACGACCTTTGCTGGAGCTACACTTGAGGATTGTGTGTGTGTGTTAATGAGATCTGGCTATAGGCCTCCATGAATTACTTACACATCAACTGGGACATTAGTGCAGCATCCTTTGTGTGAGATTTCCCTTGCATAACACAGGGAAATTTTAGTTGGCTCGGGGTATTGCTTCTAAAATTTTGTCAAAGGCAATCTGAATCATAGACCTTTTTTTTTTTGTTCAGCTGCACTGGCTGTTAGTTTGCTCATGAATGAATGCTGAGATGCTGGTTATTACCTCTGAAGCCTTAAATAGCTTGAGACCAAATTACTTGAAGAACCATCTTCTCCTTTGTGAATCTAAGATCAGATGTCAATCCATCTTTGTATGTACAAAGCCTTGCCTTCTGTGGCATGGCTGATGGCAACACAGAAGAGGGGTTTCTCTATGGTATGCTCTGTAAGTGGAATTCTGTATCCCAAGATGAAAACCAGAATCCCCCATCTGTCATGCCCCTCCCAATGCTTGCTAAGGAACTCTGAGTGTTGCAGTCCAGAAAAAAAGTAAAATTTCTAAGCTCTGGGACAGGCTGCCTTATCGTCCATTTCCATTTTATCAGCAGCTGAAGATAATTCACCTTAAACAAGATACTGATCACATTTACTTTTTAAATCTTAGTATTTACTCTGTTTTTATGCTTTTTAAACTTGTTTTGAGTCTGGTGGCTATATTTGAATTTGCATATTTGTTACATCTTGTGTTTTGTTTCTATGTTTGCTGCTTGGATAAGAAAAACAGGATTTTTTTCTATAAATAAATAAACAATATTTATAATTAACATATATGTTTTTACATGTTTAATATATACATTTATATATATTATATATATCCTCAGTGTATATGTGTAACTTAAATAGCACATAAATAATCAGAAGTACATAAAAACCCTTATGTACTGCTTTTGGCTTCTTCTTTTGTGGTTGTTATTCTAGAAGGCACCTCCATGGTCCAGTTTCGACATCACATTTTGCCATTAAGTACTTTGATTGCTCAACCATTAAATGCAATATCTAAAGATATAAAGGACTTAGCATTGGCCAACAAGAGTCCAGAGTCAAATGAGAGATGCAGTGGACCCTAATTTGAAACAAATAGCCTGAGTTCAGTCAAGCAGAATTAAGAGATTTAGAAAGTGAATGAAAAAATAGAGCAACCTCTCTTTCTGTTGACATCACCTTGAAGCCTTCACAAACCGGAGCTTTGATCACAAGGTAACAGTGCAAATGTGTGTGAGGGGGGACCTTATTCTGTAAGGTCTTTTAAACTTGGATAACGTTATAAAATGTTAAACATTGTGTGGGCCTGGTATTTACATGTTTATTGAGTTGTAGCTCAGTTTGCACATTGGGTCTCCATAGCAGTCACTGAAAACAGTAAGGATAACACTTGGTATAGGACAAATAAGATTTTTAAAATTTCTAATATAGAATTTTAGATTCTATATATATATTCTTCTAATATAGAACTGTTTCTGGTAAAAAATAATCTAATTATTTTAACATTTTCTTTTGTTTTAATTTTGTCCATATTTCATACATGTCATAATTTTAAATTATGCAATGCTCTGATATGAATAAAGATTTCTAATATGTATGTGATGCATTAACAAGAGGCATCATGTTTGTCATGTGTAGAAATAAATAAGATAAAACATCGATCTGCTGCAAAACATTTGCTCTTTTGCATTTTAAAGTTCATACTTAGTTAATAGGTGAAGTGAACTTGCATTAAAATATCTCTGTGTGGTTTTACACCTTTTGAACAGACGGGAGAATGATTATTTCTGCATTGGAGCAGACTTCTACCTACATATATTCCTCTGTCTTCATTGGATGTTTTATGCTTGGCATAGTTCCTCCACAAATCATTTACCTAGGATGGAAGTCATTTTTTTCTGCTTTCCTCATTAGTCAGTCTTGATCCAGTTTCAGATCTCCTTAGGGTTCATTGTTAATAATGATGCACTCCATTTAGCACAATATAAAAATTCCTAATTCTTTCTAAATTGAGCTTTTGTTCTGTAGGAAATTGAGATTGTTCTTACACAGAACATAGGAAGATAGCTTTAAAGCAGGTCCATATTGTCATTTTGTATTTAATGAGTATAGTCTAATTTCAATGGACATTGTTATATTTTTAAGGAGATCATGTATACTTAATAATAAATGTCTTGCAAGTGATAGTTGGTGTCCTTTGGGTTGACACCACAAAAAAATGGAAGACAACAAATTTAAATGTGATTATTAGTTTCGAAGGAACAGGAAGTAGCATAAGATGACCTCTTTTCCTTTATAGTCCTTCTGCAGCTGAAAAGGAAATGTTTTACTGTGATCTTTTGACTTGAGGTAAGCATGATCAATTTGATTGCATGTGACTGCAAATGCAAATGTTAGCAAATTTCCCAGAAATGGATTGAGATTAACTTCTCTCTTATTTGCCCCAACTTCAAATAAGTTTTGTCATTACAGCTCTTCACAACATGGAGGAAACCATCTTGTACTTCCTTGCCATGAAGATTAGAAATGCATCAGGAACAAAAAGGAGGCAACCCTAACTTGGTATTTACATTGTTGAATATACAGGGGTTTAAGGACAGAATTTTGTAAATTCTCAAAGTCCTAGTGATGAATGGGAAAATAAGTGAGTTTCTCCTGTATTTGATTTTTTAAAAATTGTTACTTCTTATAATCTTAAACATGAAGACATGGGTCAATTTTGCAAAGTCTTATTAAAGATTAACTGAAAGAAATTTATCCTGAATGAGTAAATGCTGTATCCTTATGGGAACTGATTCAAGGTGGTATGATGACTTGCCTTTACAGACTAGGAAAAGTGAGCGATCACTTCCATTCCTATTTTAAGAATGTGAACATGTGTTCTAGAGAAAGGTTTCTAGATCTGCACCAACCATCGAGCCTAGCAGATGAGGCAATTACAAAAAAATCAGCACAGTTAAGGAATGGTCAAGAAAAGGAAAAAGGGGAAAGAACATTAGCACCTAATTTCAATATGAGGCAAATGTGATTCAGAAAATGTTGAAGAGACATATCTGTGGGGGGAAAAAACCCACACAGGCCAGATGTAGTTAAAACCCCACAATCCTAAACCCCACAATCCTTCTCTCCTGATCCACTGCTTCAGTATAAAAGTCCAAAACATACACCCCCAAAGCAAGGTATCAAAACTGTTTTTAAACCAAATGAAGCTAAGATTGACATTAACTACCTCTCCATTTCAAAACATGCCAACTCCTACTGTGTACTACAATACCTGACACGAGATTTTGTGCAATGGTGCCAGAAAACCTGATAGAAGGAGCATAGTCTTTATTTAGCTTGCTGAAACCCACTTCTAACTTTTAATGGTAGAAAAATCCCCATACCAGACTACAATTATCAGAGGCCATAATATCTGAGTCTAGAGAAGCCACACACTTGGCAATCTTTGGATTTCAGCTAGAAAAAAAATCATTTTTTTAATATATATTTTTTATTTTTGGAGAGTTGTATCTTGCACTTATACCCCCATCAATGTTCACACTAGAAGATTTGAATTCTTGGTGAAGAATAAATGTGCTAAACTTGGGAAGCAGATGCACATTCATCAACTTTGTAGAGTTTGCACCACTTCTAAAAGTTTTCCTTAAGAGTTTCAGGAGCACTTTTACCAGTGTAAAGCTCCTGCCAGTCATATTAAAATTTGGGTGAATGAGTAAATCAGATTAATTTCTGAAAAGAGTAGCAACAGGGCATGAAAGCTGCCTCAAAACTGAGCTTCCTCACATCAAAGCCCATCTCAAATTCAAGCCTTATTTAACCATTTATTTTTAAGGATCTATGACAGAATTCTCTCAGAGTTCTCTTAGAGGACTGCATCTGTAGCCACACCTCAGCTACCCCCAAATAATTTTTCATTTTATGTCTCTCTTGCCCTTTTTCTCTCCTGAAAAAGCCCACCTGCTGCTTCAAGAGTCAATTTTCTAAAAGAAAAAATTATGATTTGGATTCCTGCATTGAGCAGGGGTGTTGGACTCCATGGCCTTACGGGCCCCTTCCAACTGTATCATTCTGTGATTCCTCAAAAATTTAATTTGAGGCATGTAGGAGGCCAGGGCTGCTAGACCCCAACAAAATTTTGTAAAATTGCCCTCCATCCCACCAGAAGGCACACTGTGACTTTGTGAACCATTTTAAAAGAAAATAAACTTTGATGCTCATAACTAAAATATTCCATACATTCAACCAATAAAAGATGGAAATTTATAGTTGCCATAATGGTTCATCTTTACAAAATCCTACTTGGTCACCTCAAAATGCATATGTAGACCTGCCATTCTTGAAAGTTGTGCTGTGAAAGCACAAGCCCTGGCAGCTTGTTCCAAGGGCTAAGTCTTCAAGTACTGTCCCAGCAGTACACTGCATGCCTGCCATTAGAGGACTAGCTTTGCTAAGAATGAGGGACTCATTACCAAAAGGTTAGCCGCCAAGTCATGAATTAGCCATTGCACCCATGGGTATAATAGGGGAGTAGACCAGCCAAAACACGTATTTGTTGGAGAGGCTATCTTGAACCCATTTGATCATAGATCTTCAAGATACTTTGACTATGCGATGGATGGATGGATGGATGGATGGATGGATGGATGGATGGATGGATGGATGGATGGATGGATGGATGGATGGATGGATGGATGGATGGATGGATGGATGGGGCTTCTATATCATCCATCTGGCTACTAGGCCACTCTGGGCGGTTTACATATGCTAGCAAGTTTTGAGGATCAAACTAGTTAATCAAAGATGAAAGAAATATAGGCCAAATCAGGATTGTATAAGTTGCATAACAAACCTTATAAGTTGGCATGTGAAGAACTGTTTCCCATATGTGGCTCCCTTCATAAGTTTCAGGGACCCGCAGGGGGTCATATGGTCCCTGTTGAGAGTGGCTATCTTTAGAGCACATGTGTCATATGTTAATTTAGAGTGAAGGTAGTGTGCAAATACAAGATAAATCACCAACCCTATGCTACAAATAAAAATATGCTATATTGTGCAATGCAATCTGTCATTTTACTATTGGTTGTATGGTATTCTTTGAGATAGTGCAATTTGACAGGTTTAGTGCATAGACATCTGTTTTCACTATATAGGTCAAATTTGTGGATGTGGAATGGGAAGACAGAATAACACATTTTTATCACACTGTGACTAATGAATGGTACCTAGTGTGGTGTAGTGGATAGAGTGAAGGATTAGGACTTCAGAGACCAGGATTTGAATCCCTGATTGGCCATGGAAACTCACTGGAGGGAGTGGAACTGGTAAAACCACACCTTAAATATCTTACTTACTTTGAAAAATCTATTAGAGTACCTATATGTTAGGTCTGACAGGATGGCACATAACTAACAACAAATGAAGTGACACTCCTTATGCATCATTTGGAAGTAAGTTGGATTGGGCCATGAGGGAACCTGCTTTCAAATCCCACTCAGCATTGCTATCTTCAGAAGCTTTGAATAAGTCATTACTGTACATTATTATTTCTCTGTACGTATAACCAACTGACAGGCCTTCTGTGCACACTGTAAAGTTTTTCCCTTAATACAACAATTAATAAGACTTATCAGTGATAGGTCTTATCAAATAAAATGTAATTAGCTAAATTGGATGCAAGTTGGAGAAATGAGACACCTCTGTTGAATGAAAGTGGAGAAAATAAATATATCAGCAGAACATATCCAGTTGTCATTAATAGGTTGCCCACACAAACTGGGAAGAAAATGTGTCAGAATTTAATGGCTGAGATGAAGATGCTTTGCTGTAAGATTTAACTGTTATTTTCCTGTTAAAATGCCTTGAAAGCTGTTACTTGTATTAGCTTTAGCTTTTCCAAATAGTTTAGTCTCCCACGAGGCTGAGAATAAACTCCAAATTATTCATCCTTGAAATAGTTCGAGCTGCTATTTTTTACTAGAGCTTTTCAAACTTCCCCACACAAACTTGGTTGGAGCTTTTCTCCAGCCAAACAGAGCAGAGAAATTCTTGTCCATTCATGTGAAGGAGCAGAAGGTCTTAGGACTTGTGAGTGTGTATTTCTGGGACATCACTGCACAATGTAACTGTGGGGTACGGCATCTTTCTTTCTGAGAGCAGCTACACTGCCAGTAGTTTTCAGCAAGCAGCACAGCTTCACTTCACAACACAGTTTTCCAACAGGCTTTTCTCATTAATTTCCCTAGTGGCACCATTTCACTTGTTAAGTTTTTAAAATAGGGGGCAGCCTTTGGAGGGCCTGATCTGACAAGGTGGAAATGCTGTTCCATACCCAGGTTTCCACATCATTTAAAACTCTGTGTCCTCTCCTGATCTTAAAATGGGTCTCTGTATAAACTAGAACCCTGTCATGGGTAGCTCATGTAGCTGAATATGTGAGATTAGGCGAAAATAAACATTTCAAGTAGAGAGAGAGAACATCATTAATATTGACAGATTTGAGGAGATTTTATAAGATCCAGAGATGCTACTAACCTAGACAATAATAGAAGTAGGGATGTACACAGATTTTGTTTGGTAAGAGTTTTCCAAAATTCACATATCTATTATACATTATACAGAAATAACTTGAGAACTGTTTTGTTTTTTTTTAAAAAAAATCTGAATATAGAAGGAAGTGCAACTGGGGGACTTGCCTTTTCCTTACTTAATGGACATAAATCAGACATCAGAAATTGCAATACAAAGAAACCTGTCTCAAATTACTTCTGTCTACCAGGACACTCTTCACAAGATATGAAAGTTGCTATACTGGAAAAGAAACACTATAAAACAAAAATAGAGAAACAGCTGAGATATAATTTAGTCATGTGATGGCCACACATATAAATGGACTGAATACCAGTCAAGGTTCCTTTAGTCATTACGCTGTCATCTTCTGTTATTTTCTTTCATAACTACCAGACTCATATTTCAGAACAAGATTCAAAGGTATAGTCTGTCATTTTCTATATTAATACACATTGTTCCTGTTAATATTTACAGTTGATCTTTAAAGTTCTTTTCTCTCCCTCTCTTTTTCCACCCCCACCCCCCAGTTTTGCCGAATTTTGTGTTTCTTGCTGGAATGTTTACAGAACTGAATACCAAACAGAGGTAATAAATTATGGTACATGTGAAATGCAACCAGACACTTCTGACTCTTATGACTCCAGCATGAATATTTTACAGTGTTAATACCTGTTATCCACCTCATATGTCTGATAAAGTGGGCTAAGGAAGTCCACGAAAGCTTACATTAAAATATAATAGTTAGTCTTTAAGGTGCCACAATGCTTTTGTCTCTTTTTTTAATTTTTAATTTTGTTTTTGCCTGATATGCTTGCACAAACTAACATGGCTATCTGTTCTAATACTGCAACTTAGTGGTCCTGTTTTCCTTTTTCCTGACATCTTGTCTTCAACAGCTAGCTGGCAGGAAGGTGCAACAACGAGAGCCCATGGTCCAAAGAAGGGTGGGAAGCAACCTGGGAGGGCAAAATGCTCTCTTAATGATGAATACTGGCTAAAGCATGATGCGCCCCATACTGGGAGTGGTTGTGCCCATTGAATTTGGTTAGTGCAGCTGTTTAAGAATTACATTTGCTTCATGCTTGCTAGGAGTTTTCCCAAATACGTAAATTTCTTCAGATACTTAATGACCAAATTATGTATACAAAGCTGAAGGCTCAGAATAGATCTTTGAAGTATCCCAACAGAAAATAATGTACACAGAAGACCCTTACTCAATAGTAATACTGAATGAACAAATAGGCATGCCCATTTGAAGAAAGAGATATAGAAACCTAAGGCATACAGTGATTCAAGCACAAATGAGCAATCAAATGCTTAAAAAATAGCAGAGAGATCAAAGGAGAAAGGGACCAAATAAAAACCTTGTCACATCTGTTCTGATTTAACTATGACTTAAGTTGACCACAGAGGATCAAAGCCAAAATGTAAAACGTGAGAGAAGAGTGAAAAATATGAGCTACACTTATATACACTTATATAAACAAATATATCTATGAAGATAACAATGTTAGAAAAATGTTGGTAGTGGTGGTTACCTCAAGGAGTATTTCTGAAAGCAAAAAGGACAATTTAACATACACATTCTCTTTTACTCTGTTGCTCCCAATGGCATTTGCCCACCCAGTCCCGGAATAAAGAAGCGAGACAGTGATATGGATTAAATACAGGCCACACTTTATTAAGTCAGATCAAATTGTATATCGCCAACATCGTCAAAGGAGGGGGCCTGCTGTAGTGCGGAAACAGATAAAGGCAGGGTATCCAAATACCCCTAAAACAGTCAATGGGCGAGTCCCCAGCCCCAGGTTCCAGCAGTCTTAAAGACAGCAGGAACCCAGCCGGCCGCTAATAAACACCCCAGACCTCCAGACATCTTTAATTAATGACTGTTAGTCCGGAAGTGGCCCAGTGCATCTTCCCGCCACCGGCCCTGTAATCGCACGATCCGCAGAGCTGGGAGGTCAGATGCGCTGTTGGCTTACCTGAATTACAAATGGGACACACTGAGACTACCTGTTTTTCCGCACTACCCGCCAGTGTGACCGAAAATTACCACCAAAATTTGCCAACAACCCTTCTCCAGTGTGGCATAGGTGAAAAATCCCCCCCCCCCCATCCAAGAGCCAATCAGGATGAAGGTCAAAAATTCCTATCCGGCCCCTAAAAGGTGACCATAACATCACACTAGAAATAGGGAGGGCGGGTGGGTGCCCGAACAGGAAAGAGGGCGAGAGCAGGGCGAGCGCTTCTTTAAATAATCACACTCGCCCATCCCAACTAATCACCTGACCCGGGGAAGTCTCGCGTCCTCCGGGACGGCGGGCAAACGCCAGCTGCGCCGTTCCAGGACAGAGAGCCATCCGTCCAGCGGCTGGAACCTTATCACCACAGCTGCAGTGGTTATCAAAACAGGCCACTATGAGAAACCAAAATGTAGAGTCTATGACATCCTTGACTTGCCAAAATCCAGTAGCGTAAGTTATGCCACCTAAGACTGATGATGTCATCAGTCACTTTGGTCTTTTGGAAATTAAAATGTTCTGATTCTCCTATGAAGGTGCTGAGATTCTCTTGAGATCTCTTTCATCTTAGGGAAGCCATTGGAAGCCACGGGGAGGGGGCAAAGTCTTTAATTTGCAAAAATTGCCACCATTATTAAAGTCATTTTGGCAGTGTCAATTTTAGGAAATTAAAGTATACCTGCAGCTTTATGCAGTGCAAATTTGCACAACAGGATTTCTGCCCGTAATACGTTTAAAACTACATAAACATGTATCCAGAACTGCTGAATAACTCAGAGCACTGTCCTTTTGAAGGGTTCTCAGAGAGTAATTCTTCCTTTGGAAGTGTCCTTTATTTGAAGGCCTGCCAATCAAAGTCTGAAAGAACCATAAGAAGGGAGATGAAGGACTTGAAATTATCCATCTGCAATGATCATCTGGATAGCAGATGTTGCAGGCACACTGGTAACCTATTCAGTCTTCCCCACTCAAGTGAAGTGCACTGTAGTCCTGTTTAAATTGTAACAGTCATTTCTAATTTTGAATGTGTAAATATAAATTACCACATGTGATTTTATGGACAAACATTTCCTCTTTCGCTTTCCTTTTTAAAGATGTGTAAGCGGTTACCCTAGCTCTAAAGCATCAGGTTTGTTCCCAGAAACAATCACTGTTTCTTGAATAAAGATGCATTATGAAGGAATGCTATCTCTACTTGAATTTTGCAAATTTAGTCATTTCCCCACCTTCTTTCCTGGTTTGCATTTGGCCAAAAGCAGAATCTCTGAACACATTTGCAGGATATTCTAGTAACTGCAGTTCCAAGAAGATGAAGTGGTGTTATCTAAAGTTCTCACTTCTCTCGCTGGTCACATTTGGTTGTTCTTTCTGCCTGCTCAGTTGCTTTCCTGGTAAATAAAGCTCTCATTCTCCTGAAATTACTTGAGCTTTGGGGCGTTCTCTGTGGACTCCTCTGGAATTACACTAGGCACTTGTTTTCTCCCTGAATTTAATTAAAGTGTTGAACTATGGCATAACTTTTTGCAGTTCAGTTGCCTTCCCTGACTGCTAATTTAGACTGCTTGAAAAGTTAATCGAGTCACTAATAATAGAAGTGGGAGGAAACTGATGATAAAATATTGTTTGAATGAAGTCACAGGAGAATTCTCTTGTTGGTGTACCTTTTGCATGAGAAAAGACAACACTGTGATGTCTGTGGATAACAGGATACGGAAGCAATGTGTATTATAGCTGGCAAGCACAGATCAAATTATCTGCTGTTCCATTTAACTTGCTCTGTTGGAGGAAGATTTCTCCTGTTTTTATCCGCTGAAAACAATGTTGGAGGCACTAGGCATTCCAGAAGCGCTGAGTTTCTCTCTCTATTACTACATTAGGTGTCTCTGCCTTCCCCCTCCCTTTTCATTAGCTTAGGATCAGCAATTGTCTCTGTGCTAAAACACAGAAACTATTTTTAAAATATTTGGTAATGCCGTTTCTATGCAGTGGAACTCTAGCCCTGTATAGATGTTGTATTCCCAGAAGGATGATGCAATAGAAAAGGGCTTACAGGGCAGGAGGCTTTAGACCGGGTGAGGCAGATGAAAGAGCTGCAAATTCTTAGCTGCTCAGTTTGTAATTTCACTGGCAAGGATGGAGAAAAGTGTTTCAGGGATTTTCTTTCTCAGCTGCCAAAATAACAGAGTTTGGACTTTTCTTTCTTGCTTTCCCCCCTACTACCTCTATAATTCCCTAGCTATCATGGTCACTAGCTATGCTGTTGTGAGATTCTGAAAACTGCTATCCACAAAAGTAACTTTCCTAAGGTCTGTTATTACTGAGTGTTCACTCATCCTGAAAGGGTAAGATTCAGAACCAGTCTTACAATTTGGCAGCTGATTGTGCAGTTTCGTGACTGGGAGCCAGAGACTTGTATTCAAGTCTCCATTCAGCCACAGAAACTCACTGGGGGACAGCGACGGTAAAACTACCACTTAAATATTTTACCTATCTTGGAAACCCTGTTAGGGTCATTATACATCAGAACTGACTTGATGGCATATGCCACACATGGAAGTGCTAATATTCTCTGTACATAAACTGTGTGACAAAATATCTTCAGAAATATTTGCTGCAGTTAGTATCAGTTACCTGTTATTGTTGTATACTTATTGTCAGGGAGGCAGAAAAGTGCCAGTGGGATTTTCTGCCTTGTGTACCAAAACAATGTGGTTGTCTTTGGATATTATCCTCCATGACTTGCATGAGTGGGGGATAACATTTGCTGCTCGACCTCAGGCAGCAGAATGGCTTGACCCAGGCTTAGCAAAGCTGTTCCTTTAACTCTGTCTCTTGTCACATTGTGTACAGCCCAACATCTTTTGCTGCCTGAGAGACTAACAAGATGGCATGCCTCTATTCAGTCCATATATGAAAGCTGACCATACTAGAGCTGAAACCTACACTTTATTGAAAGAACATGGAAAGAACAGCAAAATAGTAATACAGATCTTTCAACAGGAATGTATAATCTGATATAGTACTTTCACACCATTGCAATATGTATCAGATTAGAATATCACACCAAAGGTAGACACAGGAGGCTGGAGGAAAACAAGTCTTTTCATTCTTATTAACATAATAAACAAAAGGAAACCACACATTGAAAAAATCAACTTGGGAATGTGGTTAAGTAATTTGAACTGGTGAGTTATTTTTTTCCATTAGGGCAATATCAAGTCAGAACCATATTATAATGACCTAATAGGCCTTTCAAAGTGAGTGAGCTCCTTAAGGAGTGGTTTTATCAGTTCCACCCTCCACCCAAATGGGTTTCCATGGCTAGGTAGGAATTCAAATCAAAGTCTCCTGAGTCCTGGTTCATCCCTCTGTCCACTACACCTCACTGAGTATCTCTGTCCTAGAGATGGGCACAAACCACTGGTTCAATGGGTTTGGCCTCTTTCGTACACTGCCACAACAGGTGTTCGGTGCCCTGCCCCTTCTGGCAGGGACCCACTCGGAAGCAGTGTCCTGGCTTCCCTGCCCCACCTCTTCCAGACACTGCCTCCGAGTGGGTGCCTGCTGGAGAGGCAGGGCGCCGAACTGCCAAACATCTGTTGCAGGTCAAAACACTGAACCAGCAGTTCATGTCCATGTCTGTTGTTGTTGTTTAGTCGTTTAGTCATGTCCGACTCTTCGTGACCCCATGGACCAGAGCACGCCAGGCCCTCCTGTCTTCCACTGCCTCCCGAAGTTGGGTCAAATTCATGTTGGTTGCTTCGACATGAATTTGAAGACAGAGTCCATGTCTACTCTGTCCTTATTAAGTGTGGGATGCATTGGTGTGAATTCAGGCTAAATTTAACTCCCACAGATTTCCTTGCATCTATTCTGAGTGTGAGTATGTCTGTATGTAATCAGGCAATCAGTTCTAAAGGGAACGTTATCTTTTTGTAAATAACTGACTGCATGTTCCAATATAATGTATTCAGATTTTTTTTAAATAGAAGGCTAGAATATAGACATTATAAATATATTTCAACCAGTTACATGTTCATTTCCTACTTTGACAACAGACAACAAAGAGCAACAGCAAATATGCTTTCAAAGTGAAATACATGTAAGAGTTGAGTATTCTGTAAAATTATAATGCAGAGTGCTATTTTGCTCATCCTAACCACTATGAAAACTGAAATTATTGTGTGGGTTAATATGAGGTTATGATGACCATTAAGCAATAATGACCTGTTGTTCAGCTCTGCATTTAATAATTAAAATGAGGTGACTAGATACCCATCATTATACTGTGGGCTCAGTAAGACCCTTGACGTTATGCTTGTTTAGCCCCACTAATTTGTGTGATAGGCTGAACTAATCAGCCAGGTTAAGAGGTGGGAACACTAATCCTGAAGCTCTCAGAATGCTGAAGGGTCTTTGTGTGGAAACATTTCAGAGTATATTAGAGTCTATTGCACTTGTATATTATGCTAGAGATAGCAGAAACAACAAAAGGCACTATGTGACCCATGAACAGAAAGAAGCCTTCACATTGAGCACTACCTTTGTTGCATCACTAAAAAGTTATGAAGGTGAACTTTCACCTTCTCTAGGACTCTTCTTCAGGCTTAGATGGTCTAAACTGGGTGGGAAAGAACAGAAAAAGGTCAAAAAATCAGGCAATATGTAAGAGTTAGCTATTGTTCCTCTAGACAGACTGCTATGCAAGATAGCAACTGCAGAGTGAACAAACAACAAAGGCAGCAAGGATAGCTTTCTCTCTGTTCAGACCCTACCCACCTAGATTTTCCAACTGTCTTGACTTTGATTCCAGAGCCCATCCAGGCCTTGCGAACAGGACAGAACAAGCGAGCTGCTATAGAATGACTCTGGACTAGTTCTCCTTATTTTGGGTGTAATCTTCACACTTCTGAAAAAAGAACCTTCAAACTGTGTAGGTCTCTTCAAGGTTCACTCAAGACATACAGGGGTGCCTCGACTTACGAACGTCCCTACTTACGACCATTTCGAGTTACAACCAGCTCTGGCCGCAAAATTTTGCTTCTACTTGCGACCGGAGCTTCCACTTACGAACAGAAAAAGGCAGGGGAAAAAGGCGGGAAATTCAAATTTCTAACTGTAGGTGGTGACGAGGCTGCTTCTTTGTAGCTCTTTCGCCCCAGCAGTTAGAGACTGTGCGATCGGAGAAGGCTGCCTGGTAAGGTAAGGTGCTGTTTTCTGCTTTTTAAAAACTATTCTGGGTGTTTTTGCAGCGTGGTTTTGGGTTGGGAGGGTTATGTTTCTGTGCTGTGATGGGTCTTGGGGGGTTTGTTTGTTTTTTGGGTTTCCCCCCATTTCCAATGGGTCTTGGGGGGGTTGGTTGCTTTTTGGAGTGTTTTTTCCCATTTCCGATGGGTCTTGGGGGGTTTGTTTGTTTGTTTGGTTTTTCCCCCCATTTCCGATGGGTCTTGGGGGGGGGTTGGTTGCTTTTTGGGGTTTTTTTCCCCATTTCCGATGGTCTTACATGCTTCCCTTGCTTTTTCCTTTGTTCTCTTTGCATTTCCGACCTGGTCCCTTTGTTCTCTGTGCATTTCCAATCTGCTCCGTTTGTTTTCTGTGCATTTCCGATGGGTCTTGGGGGGTTTGGTTGCTTTTGTGGGGTTTTCCCCCCCATTTCTGATGGTCTTGCATGCTTCCCTTGCTTTTTCCTTTGTTCTCTTTGCATTTCCAATCTGCTCCGTTTGTTTTCTGTGCATTTACGATGGGTCTTGCATGCTTGATTGCTTTTATTCCCCCCCCTTCGGCCAGAAGGGATTAATTGCGTTTCCAATGAGTCTTGCAGTGATTTTTTTTTTTTTTTTGGTGATTTTTTTCTTCGGCCGGAACGGATTAATTGCATTTCAATGCATTCCTATGGGAAATGGTGCTTCGACCTATGGCCATTTTGAGTTACGTCCATCTTCTGGAACGGATTATGGTCGTAAGTCGAGGCACCACTGTACTTGCTGTCTGAAGTGAATAGGCAAAGTGTGCTGTCCACCCAACCTACATCCAGTGGCATAATATTTAAGGGATCCAAATTATTTTGGCCCAAGAGAGGAAATATCTGCAACGGTTTAAATAATCAATAGACATGAGAGCTTTGTATCCCTCCAGGATGTGAAACCTGGCACCACAGGTACTACGGTGGTCCATTCCCACCCCCCAGAACCAGTCCAGTTCACTCACTGGGCTCCTTGCAGTGCACGTGTCTGACAGAGGCTACATTGCACCAATTGCAGATGTAGTCCCGCCAGCAGATGTAGACCCTGCCTCTCCCCACAGCAAACTGCTCCTGCGAGGAGGTGGGAAGATGGGCCTCCCCATTCAGCTGCTGAGCAGTCAGCTGAGGGGAGAGGTGGGGCAGCGCCAGCAGGACTACGTCCATGATTGGCTCCCATGTCTAATAACAAACCATTTGCTGTGGTTTCCTATCACTTCACATATGTCCTGCTGAGGCAATTGCCTTACCCTCCTAATGGGAAGGCTGGCCTTTATAAGTCAACTGGTTAGACTGAACTGATCTAATAGTCATTAGGACCTCTGTTTCTTTTGGTCTGTTGACAACAATGCTGTCAACTGCCATGCTGAGTGCATAAATGGTTCTGACTTCTCCATCTTCCAGATACAAAATGAACCTTAAGGTTGAACTGTTGCATTTTCACTTGTTTATTTAATGGCTTCACAAGAGAATACAAACTTTCCTCTGAGGAATAGCCCATTTATAGGAAATTTGACTTTAGTATTCTCTCAAGAAAGATTGCTTGTTGAAGGAAACAATAATGAACCTTCCCATCTGTTTCCTCTTCTGTCATGTTATGGTCATCAGATAAGGGATATGTAGTGCAATCCAATTAATTCTCCATTATTTGACAAAACCACAGTCAGACACGTTTCCAGGCAAAGGCACAACAGGGTGCATGTAGAAGGATAGCAACATGTCAGCTGCCAGAAGGAAGAAACAGGGCACTATATTTGACTATTTAGTGTTCCAAATTCAAAATTATACTTAAAAATTAGCTCTGAAAAACTCTGTGTGCCTGTTTGTTTGTTTGTTTGTTTGTTTGTTTGTTTATTTATTTATTTATTCAACTTGTATGCCACCCTCACTCTGCAAGATTCTCCTGAAGAAACACTTCTCATCAATTTAGCTGTGACTTCAGTCAATTAAGTTTACCATAAGAAATGCAAGACTACCAATAAACCGCAAACATCACCTAGGGGAACATCACCTGATGAGATTTGTCCTTGCATTTTAGCAGGAAACATTCAATCTGTATGAGACAACATGAGACACTGGGCTATTTTGGGGCTAGAGAAATATTTTTAATGAGTGATTTTTTTCTTGGGAAAGAATTGTTCATCTTGTATGTTTCTACAAAATGTGCAGTATTGAAGCATGAAATGGCCTTGGTGGGGTGTTTGTAAATTTCTTATTTATCAGCCTATTCTGTTCTACCTATGTATACACTTAGCTTCATGAAGGAACTAATTTGTACAGAAACAGCTATATTCAAATTCTACTTTGTACAAACAATTGAGAAAAACACATTGCTGGCAATCTTAGCCTCTCCAGGGACAAAAATCTCCGGAAGGTTTTGGATAAACTTTGAAGTGCTGTTTTCATTTTTCCTGGGTTTTTTTTTGGGGGGGGCAGTGTTTTGGAGGTCTGTGCAGCCCCTTGTGGGTCACAGGGGTAGAAAACTGAATCCAAAGTTTACTGAAGCTACACACCCTTGTTATAAAAGAACTATTTGCATAAACGACTGCCTATTTCTATAAATACCTATTTGGTATAATTAAAATCCATTTGGGTAACACACCAAACATCCTGAATTTTTAAAGGTATAGGATCTTTTGGACACTGTTTCATATAACAAACCAGGTTTTACATTTGCGTATTTTAGCCATTGAACTGGGTGTGGGCAAGCATGCAGTAGGGAGCGCATAGTCAACCCATTATTGGTGTACAATGAGTGCCCGTCCACTGTTCAATCCCTCACATTCCATCAAGCTTTTAAAACCTACCACTGGGGTCCATGGAAGCTTTTTTCAGAAGCCTCATTACAGTAAAACAGGGGAAGAGCCATTTTAATGGGGGAGAATGTACTACAGAATTTGGAAGCGGAAGGTTAGCCTTTCCAACTCCTATTGAAAATGTTCCTCTTCTGTGATTGGTATGTAAAATACAGTAAGAGATAAGTTTTTATGCATGTCTGCTATCAGCACAAGCTTGGGTGGGTGGGGAAACTTCATTGTATCATGGAAGAGAAAATGTTACTGCTCTATAAAAGTAGCATGGATGCTGGCAGGAGAGATGGGGAGCTCCTCTGAGTCATATCTCACTTATGGGCCAGATGTTCCCCATTCATGGTATATAATTGTATAGTAGTTAATTTAGAAATGCTCATTGTGATAGGTCCCCAAGTTGCACTCAACCATAAGGAGAGTTGAATTATGTGGATTGCTGAACTGGTGCATAGCAACAATTGAGGTCTTTTATAAAGTTAATGGCTCTGGCTTGCCCATGACAGACCAAACCAATCTCAAATACTTACCAATACAACAGAGGTAGCTGCAACAATATGGGAAAATCCAGTTCTCTCCCTTCTACTGTAATATCTGCAGCTAGGCTCAGAGGGAACTGAGAAACCTGGGTGGCATGGCAAATGATATCATAGTCCCTGCAGCTCAGAAAGGCCCAGGTCTTCAATCCTGGGAGCCCTGGCTCCACTACAGCAGTGGTGGTATATATAATTAAAACAGACTGTTAGTCAAGTTGAGCATATTGATAACAGATGCAGTTCCTCCAGAGGCTATGGACTGGAACAGCCCTTAGGATAAGTGCATTTTCCATTGTTTCCTCAGGATTGGTTTCCTCCAAGTTGTATATCAGTACATCAGGGTTAACAGAGAAAAGAATCCTCTTGTTTCCCCACTTGACCCTGCTCCTGCTTGCCCTAATACTTGAAAGCTAAGTAGAAGGAAGAAGAGGTCTGCTTTGGCTGACAGGAAAGTTTGTGAGCGTGGTGGATCAGAGTAGGCTGGGAATTCTTCCGTGGCTTCATTTTCAAACTGCATTGATGTTTCAATGTTTCAAACTTGGTTGTTGTAGGTTTTTCGGGCTGTCTGGCCGTGTTCTGGAGGTTTTTCTTCCTAACGTTTCGCCAGTCTCTGTGGCTGGCGTCTTCAGAGGACAGGACTATACCAGAACACAGACAGAGTTCTGACTCCTGTCCTCTGAAGATGCCGGCCACAGAGACTGGCAAAATGTTAGGAAGAAAAAACTCCAGAACACGACTAAACAGCCCGAAAAACCTACAATAACCATTAGATCCTGGCTGTGAAAGCCTTCGAGAATACATTTAAAACTTGCTTCATTTTTGTTGTGGAACTTTTTTTTCAAGTCTGAGTTGGGGGAATGTCACTTGCATTCCTAATTCAGGTAATCATTTGAGACTAACCTTTTCCCAGAGTCTAGAAGTAACACATTAGAAATAAATTTACTTGTGACAAGTTACTGTTTGGGCTAACAAGGTGATAATTCATTACTTTTTCTTCACAATTAGTAATGATTATGCATTATGCATTACACATTACTACTTACTTGAATTAATACCAATTGGCTGGAGGTGGTGGTCGCTGTATTTCACTGTAAAATGAGAGCCTCACACCACTGGCCACGATTCCTAGAATGGGTACATTAAGAGAAAAGTGATGCTTTTAGTCAATCCAGAAGGAACGGCTGACAATCAGCCATCCTTCCTGAAGTGGCAAGCCTAGTTCATAGTGATGAAATACTCTAGTTACTTCCAGAAAAGTGGCCCCACTTCATAGGGCAGCTAAAACTTCATATTGGATCGGAAATAGCAAAGAATGTCTCATTAGTGTTCTGCATGACGAGTCTCTGTTTTCAGTTTTAAAAAGCTAAACAGCAACTTTGTGCAGTTATGAGGAAAAATGTAATAGAAATCGAATCAAATCAATACCATTCTACTACTCCCAGCCATCTTGTATACTTGAAGTAATAACAAGCAACATGCAACAACCAATATGACATTGGTTTTTAGAAAGCAATAACACTAATGCTAATGAGTTCATCTAATGAAAACACAATTAATTACTTGTACTAATTAATATTCCAAGCTCTGTCCTTTTACAGCATTCTTTGCATTCTAAATCTAAACAATTGCATTCCAGATTTAAACAACAAGTAGTAATAGACTCATTCTTTATAGTTACGGAATTCTACTCTCAACATAATTTGTTGTGGCTTTTGAAAATATCAACTGAGTTTGATGTAATCAGGGTCTCTTTTTAAGCATGAGCTCTAACTGGTACACTTGGGATGCAATATATTTATGCAGGTCCAGATATGTACAGGAATGTATCAGCGTGAAGCTCAAAGGAGCACCATTCTATCCCCACACTTCTTAGACTTGTATGTCATTCTGCAATAGGTCTGTTTCCTTCCAGGGGTTCCCATACCACTCTAGAACGTCAGAAAATAATACATTCATCCTGTTCCAAAAATGAGCTGCTCTGTGACAGAAGAAACAATGGTGCCCATGAACATGAATGCTTTTATAGTCCTCTGAATATATTTGGATTCCTGCATTAGTAATACTTTTCCCACCGTGCATGAATGATGAGCACTGGACACATTAGATTAAGTCTTCTTTTGAATGGAATAGATCTTTAAGATGTTTAACTTTGTGCCACTGGCAGTTTATATTTTATTAGTGTATGGTACTCCCAGGTTACTAAACAACCTAGTTTTGAAGTACGGGCTATTATCTTTTTGAAATAAATTACTTTTTAAAAAAGGAAGGGTTGGGAGTCTGCCTTTGATATGTTGTTTAATCTTGGACTAATTTAAAATAATAATGAATGCAAAGAAAGTCGTGTTTTCTATAACATTCCGATAATTAACTTTCAGCTCCAGCACTATTCTTTTTAAGACTTCCATGAGTTATTTCTCACTGGTATTCTATAATAATAAGGCTAGCACTGAAATTGCAGTCTTCATTGTAAGTTAAGGTACAATTTCAGATTATCATTATTCAAGGTCATCCGTGGTGGCTAAACTAAATTAAAATATAATTTTAAACTCTGTTGTATTTAAAATTAAATTTTAAAATGCTAATCTTTCAGAAATCAGTTCTCAAAAGACAAGGTTCACAACCCTAGAAAAATCTGTCTGTGCTTCCTTTTTCCTACTAAGCATGATTTTGCATTAATGTTCTAGAAACTTAGATATTGGAAACTGGAGACATGTATTGCAGTTTCACAATCATTCCTACGAGGAGTCAGCTTAAAATAGTTCTTAGTATACCAAAATGACGGCATCCCTCAGCATAGAAAAGGGCAACAAAAATAATCAGGAGATTGAAACAACTTCTTGATGATGACAGTGTCAAGTGTTTGGGGACAATTAGTTTAATAACAGAGGTGAAATTAGGGTTGGGAAAATTATGAGTTCCACAGAATGTCTTATTATGTGCCCTCAAGTTGGAACTGACTTATAGCAATCCTAACAGGGCTTTCAAGATAAGTCAGATATTTAAGGAGTGGTTTTACCAATTCCAATCCCCCATGAGCTTCCATAGCTGTGTGGGGATTCAAACCCAGGCCTCTTGAGTCCTAGTTTTTCACTCTTTCCACTACCCCACACTGTGGACAGATAAATTTCTCCCCCTTCTAATGCTGCAACTCAGAGATAGTAGATTTATGGGGAATGCATCAAAGAACAACAAAAGAAAATACCGTATTTTTCCGTGTATAAGATGATACTTTTTCCTAAAATCATTACACTAAAAATTGAGGGGCGTCTTTTACATGGAATTAAGCTGAGAACAAAACGGCCCATACCTTGCCTCGGTAAACAGGCTTCCTTCAGTCATGAGGCTTAGCTTCCTCCACTCAGGAGACTTAGCTTCCTCCAATCATGAGCCTTATGGAACAGACATCAGCTGATGCTGAACAAACCAATTGGAACATACCTCATTGGAGGTGGAGCCTGTAGGCTCAGATTCAACAGGAACTCCTAATGTCCGACCGTTCTGAGCCCAGAGGCAGAATGCTCAAAGCTAAGTTTTCTTAATTTTGGGGTTAGAAAAGTGGGGTGTGTGTGTCTTATAAACGTGGGTGTCTTATAAATGGAAAAATATGGTAATTCATGGCTAATTTATGCCTAAACATGTGGTGAGGGCTAAGACATGGATGAAAGGACTGTCAATGGATATTTATCATGAGAAATGGGCCTTGAAACAAAGTAGCACATTATGGAAGGTAATACCATAATGTTTGTGATACCAGTCATCCATTTCCTTTCCTCTCAGCTGTTCTCCACTGTACCCCACTCCACACCCAGATTACTCAGTCAGTTTTCCATATCCATTTGAGCATTATCAAGTGTTTCACTGAGGTGTTGCTTGAGTGCTATTCCCCTTCCCAAGGATGTTTTGTACTTCTGTAAACAGTTTCCCTCAATCCTCAGCCAGAAACAGATGTTACAGATCACCCATGAATGGACAAGGAAAATCCTTAACTTATGAAAGCACTTAAGTGTCATAGCACAAGTTCCTCTCACCTTCAGGAGATGCACATTAGCTTGTTTTGTTCAGAGACTGGTCTTTAGGACTTCAGCATGGGAATCTTTTGAAGTCTGATTTCACAAACATGGAAAAACACTTTTATTACCTGTCTGCAACACTACTGTGCTTTCAACGCTAGACATGGAGTATCTCTCATGTATGTTTCAGGCCCTGCCCTGCTTCCTTCTTGTGCATAGGTAGTGCAGCTTTGGCTGCATGAGCAACTGCATCCTATTGAAACAGAGGAAATGATGAGCAAGGGAACTTCCAGGCTGTGAAACAGATTGCCAGTTGATAGGGGAAGGAAATAAATGCTTGGTTTCATGCCTTATTTGTAGGCTTTGCAAAATACCTATTAGAAACAAGGTACTGTTTGGAAGGAAGTAGTACTGTTGGCAATAGGGTAGTATTGGCAACAGTACACTGGGCCAGTAGAGTCTTTGTTCTGATACTATGGGGATCTTCGTATTTACTCCATAGAATTATACATGAATTACTGCATCCACTTACATTTCTTGGTCAACTGTGACCATGTGCTGCAGTGGGAACTCTGTACAAAGAGATATGACAAGTCTACACATTGACACTGAAGTGGAAACCAAAAGTGATACTTGCTCTATGTATAAAATAAACAAGATTACACGAATCACATCAAAATGGTGCCATGCAACATTTTGACACCTTAAATAACTTGGACCTTAGTGCAAAATGTCTATGCAGTAACTACTGTGGCAACAGGTTCATTTTAAACATATGTCTTTATCAGGCAATATTCTACACTCTTATAGTAAAGTTTTGCTAGCCTTACAGAAATTAATGTTCTCAAAATTCCTCACATGTTTTCCCTGAGTAGAAATCTCCAAATGGTGGAACTTTGCTGAAGATCTGCAGTGAAGCGTTCTTCTCTCACATTAGCACATCAGAGTTACTTGTTCTTTTCAAGAGCAAGAGAAAGGCAAATTGTTACATTCATATCATTCAGGCTTGTGAAATGTGTTGAAGCAGAAGTTGGCAACAATTCTGTACTCACTGCAGATCTATTTTCCAACCCCCAGTAAACTCTCTAGCAAGATAAGGCCAGTGCACATGGCTATGAAGAACTCTTGAGAACTCTGGTAGTCTTTCCTCTACATGACCCTGATTCCTATCAACTTCTCATTTTGTTTCCTTAATAATTCATTTTCACACAACTGAGGTGAATTAGACACATCTGCCAGTTTGCACAGGCTACAGCGTCTATATCTGAGCTCCAAATTAAATATGCAGTTATGCTTAAAAGAACTTTGCATTTTCTACTGTTGAGTGAACTGGCCAGCTTTCTAAGTTAATTCACAAACAATGGGTGTTTCGTAGCTCCTTTGACCACAGTGGGATTTAAGCTAGCCACGACTAACAAGTCTCATTCTCTATGCATTCCAAGCATGACTACATTCTAATCCAATCAGAAATGTTTAAGTTAGAACAAGAAAGGAGAATCTATGGCCATGCAGAGGTTATAGAACACCTCTCCCCTCATTGCTGCCCATTAGCTATGACAGATGGGACTCCAACAACACAAAGGGGGAGCACAGAAGCGCTGGATAGTTCAGTGGTTTAGACATCTGGCTGTGGAGCCAGAGGTTGGGAGCTCAGTTCCCCCACTGTGCATCCTTGACAGGGGCTGGACTCAGTGATCCGTAGAGTCCCTTCCAGCTGTGTAGTTCTATTATAGCTTTTCTCACCCCTGGACAAACCATGACAGTACATTTTGATTATTATTTAAATATATGGGTTGAAAGCATTATACACCATACAGCTTATATAAGTTCAAAAACCATTAAAAGAACTAATTACCAATTGAGAAAAATATAAGCATTGCCAAAACACAATAAAGCAAGGCACTGTATCCTCCTATTTTGTCCTTTAAAACCTTCATTTAGATATTATATTTGTGTACTTTAATTTTAAAAAAATCTTGCAGAATTTAAATCTGGCGATGCCCCCATTTGTCATAACTGGTAGCACACTATAAAAGCTATAACTCTGATATTAAAATACAGCTCAATTTCAAACAGTAAAAATATTGTTTTCAATACTTGTAGCACAATGTGTTATCCAGTCAAATATACTAATTAAAAGAAGCATGGGTTTGCTTCTGACAATCTGACACAACTGAAAAAGAGCATTTTCTTTTTCTATGAACAATTACAAATTGATAATGACAATCACTATGAATAGTGAAGAGTGTCAGACTAAGGCTCAGAGGACCTGGGTTCAAATCCTCACTTGGAAATTAACCGGGTGTGTGTGTGAAAGTGATAAATCATTCCTTGACTATTTCACATATCATGAAAACCTTATTAGGGTTCCCATATCAGGAAGAGATTTGATGCTACATGTCAATAATAAAATAGATAACAGTTTTGTCCCCTTGAAAAAGGCTGCATAGTTTATTTTTAGGAAAAAGACAAAACAGTACTGATTTATTTAAAACCATAAGCAAAGAAAAACATAAGAAATAGAACCCATAAATATTTGCAGACATTTAAGTGTTGGAGTATTTCTAATGACCTGCAGAATGTAGAGTCTATTAGAAATACTTTGAAATCTAAATGACCTTAGATGGCCATACTTGCTTCTCTAAGCCTCTTTGTTTCCTTCCAAAAATGTTAACTTTTTTTTGTTTTTACTGAAAAGCCCCCTTGCACTATACAGTGTCCAAAAGTATTTTTTTTAAAAACAAAACATTAGAAGTCTCTTTCCCCGCTCTGCATTTCACTGGGATACTAGGGCCCCTCAAAATGTGGGAAAATTGCCGCCAAATGAATTCAGAAAAATGGTTGTTGTGGGATTTTCGGACTGCTTGGCCGTGTTCTGGAGGGTTTTCCTCCTAATGTTTCGCCAGTCTCTGTGGCCGGCATCTTCAGAGGACAGGAGCTAGAACTCTGTCTGTCTGTCTGTCTAGCTCCTGTCCTCTGAAGATGCCGGCCACAGAGACTGGCAAAACATTAGAAAGAAAAACCTCCAGAACATGGCCAAATAGCCTGAAAAACCCACAACAACCATCGGATCCCGGCTGTGAAACCCTTTGAGAAATCAGAGAAACTTTTGAATCATATGTTGTTGTTGTTGCTGCTGCTGCTGTTGTTTTCTTTTCAAATGGGGGGATATAGGAGTTCTGAGAGGCCCCAGGGGTGCTACAGCCTGTATTTTGTCTTCTTCATCCTAGCTCTAGATGTAAGTTTATAAGCCTGGATCCACCTGTGTCATTATACTTGCACAATTCCTACTGTCCAAGTGAATGTGCTTTTGGGAACTTGAGCAGTGCTAATATCCAGTACTTCCTTCCACAAGCAGTTTCCTCCTTCCCCAGCTCTTTTCTGCCCCTCCCTGCTGCCACTTTCCCTCCACTCTTTGGCCTGTGCTCCAGCGGCATGTTATAGGCACCATGGAGAGCGACTTACTGTCTTTGTTTGTTCTCATCAATGCCTAAGTAGTCTTCCTCTTGGCTTCAACACTAGCCACTCCAAGTGGATGGCTTGTTTTTCAGCAGGACCAGCCCTTTGATGGTTTGGACCAGCTATCACTTCTGTAAAGGCAGTGACATCAACAGTCAGCCCTGAAGCATGCATGAGAGAGTAAAGGCAATACAGCATAGCTGCATGGATGGTGCTTTTCCTCTGTAGGGCACAATAAGATCTAGACCAGTCTGCAATCCTGTATCCACCTAGTAAGAAGCAAACCGCTCTTAACTACTAACAAAGTATGTGCTCTCAAATCACATCCAACTTACTGTGATGCTACTAGAGCTTTCAAAGTATGAGACACATTTCAGAAGTGGTTTTACCAGTGCCACTCTGCAGTGAGTTTACATGGTCAAGCAGGGATTTGAATCCAGGTCCTATTGGTCCTGTTGTCACATTCTGTTCACTATACTACACTGGCTGTTTTCCTCCAGGCATTGTGCTGTAATTGACCAGAGGGAAAGAACTCACACAGTCTTTCGATCATGGAACCTACCGAATTATCCATAAAATAAGACAGTTTACTACAATAAATTGGAACATATTTGGAAAAAGACCTATTTACCATTGAAATAAGATTCTTGTACATGATGTAAAAAAGTGTATACACTTATACTGATTAACCTTAGGTCAGTGAAATGTACTATTATGCTTTTGTACATTATTATGCTTGCAAGGAAGTTCATATTCTCTGAGTCTGTCAGGGCAACATTTACATACATGCTGTTATAACCGAAGTATATATGCAAGAACTGCTAGAATGAAAGCAATAGTTCAAACTACCCTGGTGAACATGCCTGTAAGGTAGAATATGCTTTTCCATCCCCCATTCCCATCTTCTAATACTCTCCCCATTTACTGTTCCATTATAAGAATATCAGTCTGTGACCTTGGACTTCAGAAGTTTAAAGCTTTTCAGATCTGTGTCATGTTGTTAGATATCAAGTGTTTGCCAAGTTAAAAGCAAGTGATATATCAAAGATGATGGTCTCACAGGATCAGCAAACCATGACAACAGATGTTATAAAACAGGAAGAAAAATATTACAAATATAGAATTCTATCTCAGGCATTTTCCCCTGCACAACAAAGTCTATACCTTACATCTAATTTTTTTAATAGATTGATTCTTGCCTGTCTTTTAAATTCTTTTATCTCAGGCAAGACTTTCTGTTATACACACTTGTCCTCAGATTTGTCCTTCATATTTTCCTCTGTGAATTCACCTCATATTTGATAAAGTATTTCATATATAAAAATTCTGATTTCAGTCTCTGTTATCTGCCACAAGTATTTCAGCAGACATTTAAGAGTCTTTGTAACTGACACAAGCAGTAGTGTTTAGCATGTGATAGCACATGAAAGCTGACAAGGATCCAAATCTGTACGGTTGATGAGATTAAATAGTATTTTGTGCTTCACAATATTTGTTGGTTGACAGCCTCATGAGGTTTCCCAGGAGAAACCAGCTAATGTCAAAACAAGTAAGAGTACAGTTCATTTCAATATTCCTATTGTAAATCAAATTCAAATTCCGTATCTGAAATTTCACATTCACAAATGCTGAATTCCAGCAGAATTTGGTTTCAAAGGAGGAAGAGGGGGTGCAGTGGCCCACAATATTGTATAACATTTGTGGTCTTATTGGTTATAATTCCTATAAAATGTTCTTGTGAGATTTCAGTAGAGTTTAGATTGTGAGTTGACATATTCTCGTGTTACTAACAAAGAACATGCAGTAATGGTTGTTGTAGGTTTTTTGGGCTGTTTGGCTGTGTTCTGGAGGTTTTTTCCCCCAACGTTTCGCCAGTCTCTGTGGCCGGCATCTTCAGAGGACAGGAGTTAGAACTCTGTTCACCAGAACACAGACAGAGTTCTAACTCCTGTCCTCTGAAGATGCCAGCCACAGAGACTGGAGAAACGTTAGGAATTAAAACATCCAGAACACGGCCAAACAGCCCGAAAAACCTACAACAACCATCGGATGCTGGCCGTGAAAGCCTTTGAGCATAACATGCAGTAAGCTTATAAGGAAAACATACGCCAGGGGCCATGCTACTGCTTCCTTCATATCTATATGTAGAAGGTGAATGTTTGGTGAGGTTTCTTTCTCCAAGGAACTGGAAATTACTAGCTGTGTATTCCATTCATAGATACAAGAGTCAGAGTTGAGTGATGCTTTTAATTCAATTACTAAACAGTGCAATCTTTTCAGCAAGAATTCCGGATCCTTCAGCCTCAGTATGACTACTAATCTGGTATTTTATTAAAACTCACTGTGGCACCTACATTTGACCATCTGTTTTCCTGGCATAAAGACTGCAGTCAGACAGAACTCTAAGAGGCCTGTGTGCTCCACTCAAGGCTACAGTGCTACAGAGCTACAGAGATCCCAGTTAAGTTTTTTGTCTGTATAGAAAGGAGAAACTATAGAGTTATACCTTGACACTGCTGTCTCAAACTGATTCGGCAACCCCTATATTGTCTTGCCAGCAGTCTGTGTTCAAAAACAATAAGCATCACACATGCCCCAGTTTTCTGGATTATTCTCATATATTATGCCATCTTTGCTTGATGAAAGGTTCAAGAGAACTCAGAGGTTTACCTTGTTTATCATTTTTAGTGACCCAGTAAGTCTATTGTTCAACTCAAAACTTTTTTTCACAGAGGGTTTCTAGAAGATCTGGACCGCTGGAAAAAGAAAGATATTTCCTTGAATCTTCTCTTTATTTCTTAAAAAGTGTCCCCCTCCCATTGTTCAATTCTCTCTCTCTCTCTCTCTCTCTCTCTCTCTCTCTCTCTCTCTCACACACACACACACACACACACACACACACACACACACACACAGTTAGACAAATACTCCTACCATGGTTTTAGGTCACCCATCTCAAATTATTAACACTTTTTGTGAAGCCTTTGGTCAGAAATTGTTAGGAAACCCTTGACAAGTTAGACAGGAATACACATCTATTTCACTCTGAATGTCAGAAAAGCAGATTCTACCATTACAGAGAAATTGTCTCTTCTGTTACAGGTTCATCAGAAATGTTTTATTTCAACATATTTCAAGCATCATCATTACCTTATTTTCAGGAGCTCTGGGATTTTAAATTACAGGTATTACATTCACGCTGAGACTTTTCATGGCATCTTGAAGAATATGGAAAATGAGATTTAGCTGAGATTTTTCTTCCAGTATAAAAAATATCAGAATGCAGATTTAACATATTTCTATCACAAATATCAACAGAATTTCAGAGTGACTGATTGCCAAATACAGTGTAATCAGTGTAACTACAAGTCTTCTTCCCCTAAACTACAAAATGGAAAATTAAGAATGTAAATCTGTAAATGCATAAGAGTGTTTCAAAACATCAAAGCAGAGACAAATCTGAAATTTAATCTGAGCAATAAAATAGCTTAAAGGCCCTGAGAAAATGAGGTTTTTTTCTGGTGCCAAAAGGATTGTAAAGAAAATACCAGGCAAGTCTCTTCAGAGACTGGATTGGAAAGGGGGTTTAGAGACCACCAGTGAAATTATTTCAATAGGCCCTACTGCATTTAGCCTGTCAGGGTTTCAAGAGGAAAAGCCTCTGATGAAGATATCAGAGTTGTGTGGGAAAAGGTGGATTTGTCTCAAACTATGAAGCCCCTGTTGTGCTTTGAGATTTAAGTGCTTATATTTGTCACAGTTGTTGTTATTTAGTCGTTAAGTCGTGTCCGACTCTTCGTGACCCCATGGACCAGAGCACGCCAGGCCCTCCTGTTTTCCACTGCCTCCCAGAGTTTGGTTAAATTCATGTTGGTAGCTTCGATGACAGTGTCCAACCATCTCATCCTCTGTCGTCCCCTTCTCCTCTTGCCTTCACTCTTTCCCAACATCAGGGTATTTTCTAGGGAGATTTCTCTTCTCATGAGATGGCCAAAGTATTGAAGCCTCAGCTTCAGGATCTGTCCTTCCAGTGAGCACTCATTTGTCACAGTACTGTGAGATAAATGATATTGAGGAGATGCTAGCCTGCCTTCCTTTTGGTATTATAGAATTGTGATGTAGAAATACACACATATTGTGACCCATACAAGGGAGGCTGGCTGGATAGCTCAGTGAGCCAGAGGTTGGAAGTTTGATTTCCCACTGTGCCTCCTGTGAGTAGAGCCAATCTGTGTGGCCATGGGCAAAATGCAGTCCCAGGGCATCCCCAGAAGAAGGGAATGGCAAACCACTTCTGAGTATTCTCTACCTGGAAAGGGTTGCCATGAATCAGAATTGACTTGAAGACACATGATTATTATTTAATTTTGTGACCCACAGAGTTTCCTTCTATGCTTTGGCAGCCTTGAAAATCCGAGGAGGAACTCCTTTAGAACTGCCAGTTAATCACTATGTTGATGTTTTATTTTGATAAATGCAATACGTGTCTGGCTATTGTGCCATTCTCTCCATTCATTAACATTCTCGTACAGTATAACCCTGCACAATAAGGCTTTCTCCCAGATATTTGAGCAAAGATAAAAATATTTTGAAAAACAAAATTCTGAAATCATACTCTCATGAATTACAGACGTTTGTATTCCTGAGATTTAGTTTTCATTCCATTGTGATAATGAAATGGAAATCAGTCAAAACTCCATGTACAAATGGTATATTTATAATTCTGCTTTCACTTAATTGCAGGTTGGATTTTAAAACAGCAGGACCTCCATTGCTGAACACATTGGTGCAAAGGAGAACACTAATCTGCTGACCCATCAGTTCATTCCCCATATTAGCAAAAGTTTTCTTCTTAATCAGAAGTGCAGCTGCTTGCTGAGCAACTTAGCTGCTGCTTTCCAGTTCCCAAGAGACATCCTTAATGGTAAAAAAGGGATTATTAAATTTGATTTGCATCTGATTACATTCATTTCATAATCCACCAAATGACATTTTCTCCTAATTGAGAATAAATGAGTGAGTTTAATACCTCTTGGAAACATGGAACATATTAAGATCTCTGGAACAAGTTAGAAAGCTAATTAAAATGCATTGTGATCTAGAAAGCTGTTGGGAGTCTGAACCACAGGACTGCTGATAAAAGCTGAACCAGCCAATTATTTACATTATTGAGTATTTCTTTTTTCTTTTATTATTAAATAGGAATGATATTTCCAATGTTATTAGCAAAACATTAATGCAACGACTAGATATTATAACCCTTATTGTGATAAATAAACTGCACTTAGGAATCATCATCATCATCTGAATGAAGCATAGGTATTCACAGAGGAAAGTAATGCTGAAGAAAAGAAAAATACCAAAAACTGCATTGTGTGATACAATCATTCTTATACTAAGTATGGTTATCAGTAATATTCTCTCTCTATCCATTTTTTTCCTGTCCCTAATTTGCTGCTAAGCAATGTAATAGGCCAACTGTATGAGCTGATAATTCATTGTCAGAGCATTTGTGATAAATCTGAAGGGTTCTGATTTTGCTGAGGTAGTGCTACTGCAGATTGGTTAAGGCAAATTTGAGAGAAATGATCTGTCTCTATTCTGACTTTCTGAATCCCACAAAAAATTTTGCAATGCCATTATCCAACTGAAGGTAGTTGCAAGCAGCATACATGTAGAGGCTCCCCTCACCAAGCAAAGCCCCCTCCCAACTCAGAAAGGATTGCCACCAGCATCCAGAAAGCTTTGGTAGCAGGACCTACGCACAGTTATTTCTGCATATCTCCAGCTACCACATGTGGAGATGAAGTTGGCATACCAGGTGAGCCTCCACTTTTCATTATTGCCTTTTGCAAAGGTGCCCCAATACATATGTGCATTCCAAAAATTTAACAATTAAAGGTTCTTCATATCATCCACATCTGCCAAGGCCTCCAATGAAGAAAAGCCAGACACTACCCTCCGTGATGAGGCTTATAAGTAATTCAGTACTAATTCAGTGTGGTTACACCCTGTATGACCACAGTGTGATCCAGCAGGTGAAAAAAAAATGAGTTGGACTAAAGTACCAAGTGAGCCCCTGCTCCTCTTATTCTCTAATCCTTCGACAGCAACAGCCCATATTTGTAAATACACTCACTCACCATTCTGTGCTGGCAACATGTCAGGACACTCCTCCTTTTTTACTTACAAGACTTGCACTCCATATTCCCTAGAAAGTTTGGGCTCATGTTATGTGGCTGCCTCTTTGTGCTTGTAGTGGTGCCAGACAACTCTTGGCATCAACAACATGTTCCTCATATATCCATGCCCATTTAGATCTTGGGGTGAATGTTAGAGGAGTGTTGGTTTCCTGCAGATATATGTACAGCACTTTTGTGGTGCTGCCATTGGAGTAATGATAGGTTCGTCTGGCCAGTTCTCAGTAATGAAACAACCTGGTGTTTTCCTGGTTTTCCACCACTGTCCATCTCTGTGTCTCATGGGTTGGCACAAATGTGGCTCCCTCCCCTTGACTATAAATACCTGCATGCCATGTGGACTTGTCAGTGTGCGCTGTAAGAAACTGCCCACCCTTTTGTATTGTCAGTAAGTGCAAGGTGCTGTTCTGCCCCTTTCTATTCTCTGTGAAATCATTCCCCCCCTGTGGATTTATATCCCAGTTTGGTTTTGTAGAAGACACGACAAGACAAGCGACTCCTCTTGGAAGGTGCAGGGCCATTGGGAGCTAATAGTGCACCAGGAACATAGGGCACTGTCCAGAAAGGTGCTATATTGATAAGAAGAAGGGGACAACCACACATTCTGATGCAAAGCAGGGACTTGGTGATTCTCTCCATACTTCTTCTTGCCACTATAGGAGGACTGTTTTGGCTCTTCGTTGCCATTCCTCTCTTATCAGGTCAGCCTCCCCTCTAACTGAGAGATCAAGGCTATACACTGCAAACAGGGGAAAGTTTTAAATTCTGGGCAATATTCTGCAGTATTATGCAATTGTGGAAGGAGTGGTCGCATAAGAATTCCCAACTCTCTGGCAGGATCCTTCTTAGGTGCCCAGCTTTGTATTGAGTGCAAGATCATTTGTACAAGAGATTCCCTGATGGAAACTTGTGGAGCTGAGAAAACGAACACAATTTCTCTTACACTTTGAATAGGATAGTAGTTAGCATCTGTTTAATGAGGCATGTTTTGTGCTATGCAGGTTAGTCCTCTACTCTGTTATTATGATGCCAATCTGCTAAGATTCACACTGTGCTTTTATGCAGAGTAGGGGCTATTGTCAGAGCACAATTGCCAGTAGGTATTTAGCATGTAAGAAACCACTGAAAGTTACAAATCACAAAACTAAAGACCATAATTCTAGCATTCTAAATTTTTGCCATGAATTTTCATGCTTAAGCCACAGGAAAGATGAGAGAACTGTATGATTGTTAGTGAGGGTCAGAAGAGGGAAAGCATGACTTACTGATTCTGATAACCTTTTGTTGCAACCTTTGGAAGCCATCTAGGACTTCATCTCTGAAGTCTCAGCATCTGGAGATGGACCATCTCTCCTTCCCAGCTGAGGAAAGTGATTGTGAAAACCAGTTGGGGAGGTAGTTGTAGAATTGGTGTGTGCACTTAGGGAATTTGATTCTCTAAGTGCATGATGCCAGCATGCCTCCTGAAATGGCAACGTGTATTCCAGCGTGAATTTAACAGTACCTGAAATGAAAGTGTGCTGTGTCTATTGGTACATTGCTATCTTGCCATCAGGAGGAATTTTCTATTGTGCAGGAAACAACAGCAAAACAAGAAGCCTACTATCAGTATTTCAGAGTTACTGGATTTGCAATTACAGTCAGTGAGAACCCAAGACAATGTCCATACTCCACTGAACAGAATATTGCTGCAACATGCTTAAGCAGACCATTATCTTGGGACATTACGGTGCAGTTATTGCCTTCAGTTTTAGATTTCCTGTTCCCTCAAAAGATTGTTGTGAATTTCCTGATCACCATACATTTTAAACTGGCCTTCAGGAGTTTAGGAAGAACACACCCATTTTCCTGCACCCGGTCAATGTATACTTTGCTCCAGTGTCTCCTTCCAGGAAAGGACTGTCTGGCATGTTGATATCCCCAAACTGACCATTGAATTTCCAAATGCAGAACCTGAGGCAGGATAGAGATGAAGCTGGGAAGAGCGATCCATGTCATGAAGGTTAGCCTGTACACATTTAGCAGTGCCAGCTGTAATCAATAAAAGTGGGGAATGGAAAAGGGAAAAACACAATTAAATAGAATTGAATAGAATTGGCAGTTTGGGGCCCAACCAGAGGTAAAAGAATGCATCAGATGCAGGAAAATGGTCCTGAGCAAAAACAGGAAACTGTGCTACCTTAGAATTATAAACATGAACGCTGATAACAAATGTTAGACAGCCATCGCCAGGGAAGGGGAAAGGCAATTTGCAAATCAAGTCTAGATATGATATTGTACACTGATGTCCAAAAGGATGTTGCAACTCCATCCAGCTATGAACATGTTGGAATGGTTGTTGCAAACAAATTCAAGAAAGCTTCAAGAAAGGAGCAGGCCACCAAAGAAGGGTAGAAAAGGGGGTCCCAAACAAAGACGTGGGTTACTGACTCATCAATTGCTTTATCCACGCATAGCCTGGTTCAGATTATACCCTTGCAAAACTGTCTCTATGTTGCATGTATGCATGCTGTATTCCTGTTTTTCTCAACTGTTCCATAGCAATGACCCAGTAAAGCAGTGTTGCATTAAATTTAGAATGTTTTTCCTTAAGGTCTTTCTCTTTCCCTACTGGTGAGTTGAAAAAAAACACCCACCTGCTGCCTTCTGCAAAGCCGAATCACACCTGTCAAACTAGGCTCACATACCTGGGGAATTTGGGAGCTAAATGGCCAATGTGTGGTCACAGGATCAGGCATGTTGCATTTGTTGGCATGTCCCAGAAATGGATGGTCACTCTGCAGCAGGTGGATTACAATTGATGGGCCATGCTACCTCTGCCATCTGTTGTGCTGGCACCAGCTGGTCTGCCACTTCCTCCTATGATGTTGATGTAACACAGAAAGACTTTTTCCATTTTTTCCCACTTCCTCCTGCTATGCAGGTAGTGGCGGTGGCAATTGATGTTGTGCCCTACATTAGGCATAGGTGGCACAAGGCAGCAACTGTAACCTCATGCAGTGCATTAGCAACAACAAAGATATGTTTTGTATGTGAGTCGCATGGACCCCAAAATCGGAAAAGGAAGTCTTTAACTAGTAATCATCTGCCACTGATGATCATGTGTTCCTGTTGCATGCAAGAATACTGGCTTCTACCATTTAATTCCTGAAATGAAAATATTGGTACAAATTTTAAAATACTGTAAAAACTGTGTAAAATTAGCCTGGAAAATATTTTATTTGAGTTGAGAAATCCTTTTCTGAGAGTTGCATTTACTGCAATGGTATGGGTGTCAGTTTATGAAGAACAGATAAAAAATTGGTGTTCATAGCTTTCTGTGGAAATAATTACAAATACAAATTCAATTGAAATATTTAGACAGCTATCTCCAGCTGAAAGTTTCAGCATTCCAGTCATGCCTGCATTATTTTCAAACTGTCAATTGAGTCAAGGGTTTCTTCTATATAAAAAGTCATTTAGCTAGCCCTGTGTTTTATGGATTCAAATTAGGGCATGTAATGTCAGTGCCAAACTACTCCCATTATGTCTTCCTTCCCATATACTCAACTGAGATAAATAATTCATTTAACTAATTAAAACAGTGGTAAAATTAAGCTATTACCTGCTTAAGTACCAAGGTTGTATACAGGTATTTATTAATGAAAGTAAGCTGCAAGCATTACTTGACCAGCCAATCTTTGGAATATTCATATTTCAAGTAAACAAATTTGCTTCAAATTAGCAATTCAGCTAGAATGGAGTTCAATTATAATGTAGTTAGCAATTCAAATTAGAACTACATTTGCGTAGTGTACAGTTAATTTCAACCTCAGAAGACTGATGGCGTGTTAGGAATATTAAGGGAATATAACAATACTTCATTTTTATCTTTTTTAAAATGCCTGAAGCACTTAATGAGTACTCTTTTTTCTTTTGTTTAAACTACTTTATTTGAAGACTTTTCCATTACAAAAGAGCAATGCATTAACCAACATTTCACAAAGTTACTAGTTGTCAGTAGTCTAAGAAGAGATACCATCATCTGGCCTTATTAATTTGTAAGGGATGGAGTTGATTTGCATTAAATGTTTGATCTTCTGATTTTCTTTCAGTAATTCCAGATGAAAGGAGTGATTTGGGATGGGAGGGGATTAAAGTGCATGGGGAGAGAAGCCTTTTTGAAAATAGGAGGAAAAACCCAAAACAACAAAAACAAAAATAAGATTTGACATTCATAGCCAGTGGAGGTGGATTCAGAGGTCATGGCTAGGAGAGGATAAACTTTATGTCTTGGCTATGATAGCCATCTAAAGCCATGCTCCATGCCCTTAAAAGTGAAGGTGCACATTATACATTCAGCAATATACAACTTTGCACTAATGACCTGACATGGAGATTTGTGGAAGACCTATACATGCTGGCTGGATATCTCAGTGGTTTCAGTATCTGGCTATGAAGCCACAAATTGGGAGTTCAGTTTCCCAGTGTGCTTCCTGCAAGTAGAGCCAACCTGTGTGGCCTTGGGCAAGCTGCACAGTCCCAAGATCCTCCAGAAGAAAGAATGGTAAACCACTTTTGAGTACTCTCCTCCTTGAAAACCCTGAAAAGGGTCGCCCTTAGGTGAGAATTGACTTGACAATGATGATGATGATGATGATAAATATACATAGTTTTCTTCTTCCCCTTTCAAGTGGCTTCTTCCTCCTCCTCCTCCTTTTGTTCTAAATTAACTGTAACCTACAACTGATAAACTAGGCTCTTGATCATGGTAGCTCTTTAAGTGTATTCAGCCAAATACATTTACAAAGTAATCTCCGAACCTTCATGCTCAATGTGCAAAGGTGTAACTGACTTCCAGGTGGTGGAGGCATTTGAGGGGAACACCAATTATGTCTCCACCACAAATAAAGCCTTTCAAGCATTCAGGTGAAAGTCAAAATGGCTGCCTCCAATTTGCTACTCCACTTACAACTGGAATTTGAGGCAGCCAATTTGGTTCTATTGCAGGGCTCGTGATTCAGGAAATTGTGTTAAAATAGTTATGAAGAAGATGGAGATCACAATTCCAGTATAATACTCCACTTGTGGTTTGTTTGTTTGTTTCTTTTCTTTCAAAAAGCTTTTTTAAAAAAACATGACTCTGTCAGCAGTGTCAGCACAATAGCAACAGCAGTCTCTGAATGCCTCCATCACCACCACTCAGAGGACCTCTGGAAAGTAACTAGTATTTAAATGTGTCATCTCTGAAAGTTTTATTTTTTTAAAGAAGAAAGGAGAAAAGGTTTAGGGACAGTATTATTTTTAGATCATATTGAGTTTCTTTTTGGGAGAATGGGCAGGCTTTAAATAGAGTGTCATGAGCTTAAGAAGAGGCACTGCCAACATTGTTTCTCTAAGAATGACTCTTCTATTCCAGTTTCTTGCAACAGGATGTAAATATAGGAGTTGAAATGCACAAAACTATACATTCTCAATACTCCTGTGCACAGTTACTTGGGGGTAAGGCTCATTAAAATCAATGGAGTTTACCTCTGAGTTGGCCTGCATACATAGGATTATGTCTGCAATTCTATACAAAAGTGAACTCAAAAGTGGCATATATGATTCTTTAATTTCTGGAACTGCAGTTTCCACTTTGATTTTCCTCTTGCAAAATTCATATAATTTAGAGGGGGAAAATCCTTAACTTGTCATTCAAAACAATCTTTAGTGTAACGATAAGCATATTCCCATAAACATTCTTGGGCTGTGAATCACTGATATGCTTTGTTGCAGTTGACTAGGTTATTTAAAATTGGATTATTTATAAGGGCACTGAAGATCTTTACAAGAATTAAAAATAACTTTCTTGCTTAGGCAAGACTTTTTCTGCATATATATGAGCTGAATATAGAAAGGACCAGCCCTTGGGCAAAGATGCTCTTTTCCTGACATTGCTATTTCTGTTTCTTAAAAAGTGTTTATTCTCTTAGAATTTATTCTCTTAGAATTCCCTGCTAGAAATCTCGGGTGCATTCTCCTGAGCTACAGCAGATAATTCCAAGTGCCTCACCATGCCCACCACAAAGCACTATCAAAGTGTTAGCCATTATCAATGACTAAGACACTCATAATGGGGTGTTGGAGGAGACCTTTATGGATACCATGGACCATGAGAAAGAAAAATAAGTGGATGGTGGGTCAAAGAGAGCCTGAACTCTCTCTAGAAGACAAAATGGTGAAAAGCTAACAAAACAAGACTCACTGAAAAAGACAATTTGGGGAAAAGTTGAAGGCAGAAGAAAAAGAGGGAGACAGAATTGGAGATAGATTGACTTGATAAAAGGAAACCTGAACAGAGCTGTTAATAACAAGACCATTTGAAGGTACTAAGTGATGTTGTTGCTATGTGCTGTCAAATCAGAACAAACTTATAGCAACCCTAACAGGGTTTCAAGATAAGTGAGATATTTAAGGAATGGTTTTACCAGTTCTACACCCCAGTGTGTTTCCATGTCTGAGCAGGGATTCAAACCTATGCCTTCTGAGTCCTCGTCTGTCACTCTATCCACTACACCACACTGGGTATCCACTAAGTCATAAGTTTGCCATAAGTTAGAAGCTATTTGATGGCACACAACAACAACAACCATCAGGAAAATCCTCTTGAGAGTTTGAGGGTAGAATTAAACAACAAGAGGATGCATTTGAAAGTAGCACCCTGTACCAAGTGTTTCTTCTCCGTAAAACGTAGCAATGAAATGCAGTGTGTCATAACATTTTTATATATCTTAAATTCCCTTCTTCATAGATCAATGTGAACATCTCTCTATTTCTTTTTCATTGCATTTCTCAGAATTCCACCAGCATTCTCTCCTCAACCAACGTTCTCCATTATTTTATAAAGCTTCCCCCAACCTCCACATAAATGTACCCGTATCCTGGTAATACTATTTCCAAATGTTAATATTTTCACACATTTCACACATTTTTATTATGTGAAGTAAGAAAGAAAGAATGGAAGCAAATCTTTAAAGAAATAAGGGAAATAACTGGATTAAATATTCAAATGTCCCCGCCAATGGCTTTATTGAACATGGTTAAGAAAGATCAATTGTTGAAAGAAAATAAGGGTTTAATTGTAATAATGGTTATGGCAGTAAGGTTAATTTTTGCAAGAAAATGGAAAAATGATAACCAAATTAATTTAGAGGAATGGTATAGAGAATTATGGGATATGGCAATTAATGATAAATTGATATGTGATATGAAAATAAGAAGAGGACTATCAAAAAATAATGATTTTAAGAAAATATGGAGTGTATTTTTGGAATATGTATTTCGGAGAGGGAAGGGGTATACACCGAGGGAAGAAACAATGAAGTTTTGGAGAGAAAATGGATTGAATGAATTTTAAAAATATTATTAATGCTAGCCCTGAGATTGAAGGTGGCACTGGTGTATTATGTAATTGTATTTTATTGTGGTGTTAGGTTTATGTTGTTTAGTTGGATGTTTGTTTAATAAAAAATTAATTAAAAAAATTAAAAAAATTCACACATTTTTCTCAATGTACATATTTTTACACTGCCCCCTTACTAAAATGCATGTATGTGCATTTTTTAAAAATACAAACATTTTAAGACAGGCAAATTTACTTGCAAATTCAAAAACATGTGTCACATACTTGTTTTCTCAAAAGAGAAAAGATTAAAAAGAGCCAGCTGCTCACAGATTCTTCCTAGTAAAGGGAAACTGAAACATACACAATCCCATTAGTTGTTTCAGAGACCATGAACTAGACAAATTCATTAAAAATCATACTTTTGTTTAAAAATTTAATGTGAATTCCTTTTCAGTCACCATCATGGTCTCCATTGACATAGCAGGGTATAGAAACACACCACATGCCTTCATCATGAGTTAGGTAAGTGCTGTTATATGATGTAATGCAGGTAAGAACTCATAAAATAAGTGCAGACTTCCATGCCATCCTTGTTGTGACAACCTTACTTCCTGAGGACCTTTCCACCAGTTTTTACATTAGCTGGTCACAGACCCCTCAGGTGACCTCAGGAGCCACTTGGAGACCTTTTAATACCTTAAACCTAGCCACCCCTCCTTAGTGTCACTAGGACAGACACGATCCTAAGTATGGCAACCACCCCCAAATCCAAGTATTTACAATAGTCATAGACTTTCTGGCCTAGACTGGTAGCTTTTCCATTCAGGTTTTGAGTGGAAAAGGTATTTCTCTGTTAGTTAATATATATTGGTTGGTCTATTTGTTCATTCACATGCAGTATCCTGTTATGTGTACAGTATCAGTTCTAGAAGGGTAAGCTGTAGACTGAAGCCTGTCATGGTCAAGGCTGGTCTGGGGAAAGCTTTTGATGTAGTGCCATCTCTGAAACAAACTATGAACCAGATCGGTAATTGTAAAGGAAATTAATCATTGTATGAATGCAGAGTACAAATATAGGAAATAAAAAATACAAACAAGATAAGATAGAGATAGAATAAACCCAGGCTTCTTGCTTGCCTCACATACTTATTTCCACATACATTTGCATATCCCTAAAAAAATTAGGTCTGCTAGATTATTATAAATCCTTGTGCTAGATCATATTGACAATAAATGTTTCAGTTTTTAGGTTATCTTCTATAAAACTGAACTAGCAAATTGTTCTCTAGGTGATATTTGCCACCATCTGATTAATGCATTTTTAAAATATTCTTTTCAAGAATTCTTAAACCTTTGTCATCAGACCTGTTCAGTAAAACACATATGCTGGGGGGGGGGGAGCTACTTTGATGGGGGGGAGGCATATGAATCAGCTGTTTGATGCCTGTTTGACTCAAGGTGGCACTTCCTGCTATAAACCTATGGGCTGCAGGAGCAGCAAATAGACAACTTTGGTTCCTTGCAGCAGGGGTTGACAACCCACCAACTGCAGGCTACAAGCATCACCCTAAAGCCTTTCCTGAAGCTTGCCAGGGATTCTCCTCTGCCTTGCCAACAGCTTTGCCATTCAGACCTCTTTCCCCAGCCTTTCATGTGACTGCCAGCTCTTTTGCCTCTCTTTGCATCTTTGCAAAAGGGCCAGCTCTCACCCTTTGAGGACCATTGGGGAAAAAGTAGCTTTGTAAGCTCTGATGCAACTCACTCCTTCAATAACATGTGCAAAGGAGCCAGTGCAAGGATTGCCACTGCCATTTGCATTACTTCATGCAACCGCCTCAGGAAAGTGATTTTGCAGTCATTGTTCCTCACCCCACTCACATGACACAGAGATCAATGGTAGCTTTGCAAGCTTTACTGGTGACCAGCACAGTACTGCTTCCCCACCACCAACCACAGAAAATGTGATATTGCAGCTGCAGCCAAATGAGATCATCCTTCCTTTCTAAGGTACTCCTCCATCCTGATCTTACAAAATCTCCCCGAACTGTACACTCACCATTAATTCTCCCTATTAAGATAGGGCTGGGGGAATATGGCTGGAGCATAGAAAAGTTATTCTGGGGGATGAAAATCTCCCAAGGGATTTTGAGACTTGTCACTCAAAGATGTAACATATGAGCTGTCTTCTACATTTGACCCAAACCACTAGCCCCTCTTTTTCCACTTTTCTTTTCCCCTTTCCTTTATGCTTACAAAGCCTGTCCTCTGAAATGCTGTTAAAAAGTATAAAGTATTATGGTAGTACAAATATAAAAATAATATTCAATTCTGGTGTTACTTCACAGACTCCTGCTGATATCTCTGTATATGTTCTCTCAAATTCCAAAATATTTACATAGATAATTAATCAGGCAGTTACATAATCAATCCAAATTAATACAATTGTCCAATAATTTATCTAAGGATTTCTGTTATAGCCATTACCTAGTTACAATAACTTCTCCACCACTGATGCTGATATTCTAAATATCCAATAATATTTAATTACTGAAGCAATCTTGTTTTGAAGTGTGTTTGACATGTAACAAAATGTTTGCTTGTATGCTAGAGAAGTATTACCCTCAAGTGTACTTGCACCAGTCTGGAATCTATTTACCTATACCAGCTTCTCTCTTTTAAAATTCACATATTTTTAGAATGCTCAAGGTACTTAGAATCAAGGGTATTTACTACACTAAAGTATGCCCATTTGAATCAAAAGCATTTTCAGAGAAGTTGACAAACCAAATCCTGACTTTGTCAATGGGCCTACTCCAGTGTGACTTACTACAAGCAACAGGTACTTCAACCACTGTTTCCACTGCTCTTTCTCTGGATCCAGCCCATATAAGAAAGGTATTTCTCCATGGCAGTTTGGTTGTTGAAACCTTGTCCTTTCATTTATTAAACTTACGATCCTTGAGGAAATATAATGGTTTCACAAGTATCTGTGTATCACCATGAGATTCAACATTTGACATTCCAGATGATTTCTCAAATTTGACTGTTGTACATGGGTAACAGGCCATCAGTGTCAAAAGCCTCTGACTGTAAGAGCCTTTTCTCACCATGTGAGATCATCTCATTTTGTTGTCACTAGTCAAAGTCTAGAGATTTTAAATGGCTGTGAATTTTCTGCTCTAAGACCATGAAAAAAATATTTACTGCATGAGGAAGAAAGCATTTTAGATAAGGGATGTAAAGAAATGTTTCCAAAGTTTATGGATGGCTAAAACAAGCTGTTTACACACTGTGAGATAGCTTGTCAAAGATTCTCAGTCCGCTGCATGAGATCTCATCTGTGCAGTGACAGGAAGAAACAAGGCAGTTTTTTCTTCCATGTACTTTGCACAATTTATGTGGAACATCTCCATTATATTTTCACTTTGTGAAGCCAAGCATACACAGACAGATAGTACACACAAAATAACAGGCTGGTTGCTCACAAAGACACAAACAAACCATCCAGTGCTATTCCTTTTAAATAGTCAAAGTGATAAGGCAGTAGTGAGTTATTGTGGTTATTTTGTCATGCCTTTACAAAAATTCACAAAAATGGGTTTCACAGTGCACTAATTTTCTCCAAAACCAATTTCAAAAAGACTTGCTGTGGTGGGGAAGGAAAATGTGCTTTCATGTTTTGCATGTGAGGAGGAATGAACCAGGTCATGATTGACATTGCTGTCTCAAATTTAACAGGAAAAAAAACCTTTTGCAAATATTCTGAAGGATGGAGCCAAGCTTGCCTAAACACAAGAGGCCAATTATATTGCAAAGTGGGTTCATTACAACAGCTGATTTTCACTTTCCAGCCAAAGTTCTGCTGAAAAGCTTGAGTCTGAGCACAATCAACATGAAAAGAAGAAATACTGTGGCACTGAAAGCAGAGAAGAACATTTCTTAGTGTATCATAGTGTTAGTGCCTTCAAGGATTGAAAGTTACTTCCAAGAAATCAGAAATGGTCCATAGGTATCATTGGAGGATATGAATACAGTATTTAGGTGCAGCAGCTTTTTACATTCGACGGATGTTCTTTCCATATGGAAGCATTTTGAATGATATCTGTGAAGATTCTCAGTCATCCAGGTATGCTTATCTGGAAGTTGAGTCATGGCAACTGGACTTCGTTCTTGTTAGGTTGAAACATTTCGTAACTCATCCAAGCAGCTTCTTCAGTCTGAGAAGAGTTGGTAGGAGATCCCTGATATATCCTCCACGTTGGTTTCACTCCCCCCTGGGCTGAATAGGCCCGTTAGAAGGACAAGGAATAATCTCATTTCTTCAGTCCTTCTCCACCCATTGTCATGGGTCATTGATGGTTGTTAATAGTGATCTTTCTTGTGTGCATCTCTAATCCTTCCGGGGACGAATGAAAGGCAGTATGATAAATAGGAGACAGATGGTATCTAAGGCCTCCACCCCTGTTGAGTGAAGGATTGTACTATATGCACATGTATGGCCTCCCTGACTCCCTGATTTTGGTTATCAAATGAGTGTCCTGTCCTTCAAATGAAGGAACACTGCTGATTATGGTCCTGAGCCATTGCTCCTCCTGTGCTGGGCCATTCTCCTGAAGATTGACATCTGAGGAGAGCCCTTAAGGCCTGTTGATATCCAAAATGGGCCTTTATCAAGGCAATGTCCCTACCCAGGAGGACAATGGAACAGTTTGAGACCCAGAGCCTACGGAAGAATCTGGTCATTCCTTACATGGCAGGTGTGTCTGAAAAGCTCAAAAGGATTTGTGGTAAACACCACATACCCGGGCACTTCAAACCCACAAACGCACTAAGGCAGAGACTCGTCCACCCAAAAGACCAGATACCAAAACACAACAGGAGCAATATAGTGTATGCGGTCCAATGCAAAGAGGAGTGTTCGGAGCTCTACACTGGAGAAACCAAACAGCCACTAAACAGGAGGGGCAATGGCTCAGGACCACAATCAGCAGTGTTCCTTCATTTGAAGGACAAAGGACACTCATTTGATAACCAAGATGTACTCATTTTGGACCGAGAAGATAGATGGTTTGAGAGAGGGGTCAGGGAGGCCATATATGTGCATATAGAAAATCCCTCACTTAACAGGAGTGGAGGCCTTAGACACAATCTGTTTCCTATTTATCATGCTGCCCTTTCATCTGTCCACAGAAGGATTAGGGACACAGACAAGAAAGATCACTGTTAACTACCATCAATGACCCATGACAATGAGTGGAGAAGGACTGAGGAAGTGAGATTGTCCCTCACCCCCAGTCCTTTGTCCTTCTCATGAGTCTATTCAGCTCAGGGGGAAGTGAAACCAATGTGGAGGATATATCATGGGTCTCCTACCAAATCTTCTCAGACTGAAGAAGCTGCTTGGATGAGTAGCGAAACGTTTGAACCTAACAAGAAAGAAGTCCAGTTGCCATTTTGAATGAGCATCAAAGTATATTTGAGATTCACAACAGAACACAAGATCAGGCTGAGAAGCATGGAAGGAGATGTCCATTTTTATAAGGGAGTTTTTGTGTTTTTTGTTTTTTTGTTCCATCTAAGGAAGCATTAAATACTAACCAATTGCTTCTTCTACATGTTCTGCTTCTGAATTGAATTCTTGGACGAGTGCTTTTTCTTAAGTGAGAAAAAAAAATTTTTTTACACATGCAAGGGCTGATCTAAATAGAAAAACTATGAAACCACCAAAATGATACGATCGTAAAAAGCTGAACGGGAGCTACTGTATGATGACATCTGGTTCAAGGCTATTCTCAGTAGAAGATCTAAGGTGCATATGCTAGTCCACCATTCCTGACAAATGCTTGTATTGGAGTACTTCCTGTGAAAGAGAACCCACAATCTTTGAAGGCAATCTGTTCCTCTGTCAACTGCTATTAGTATCGAGAATTTTCTCCTAGTATTTAGTCAACATCTGCATTCCCAAAATGTCTACCTGTTTCTTATGATTTTGTATTTTGAGAGCTTCACAACTTTACAGCATCTTCTACACAGGAGCCCTTTAGATATTTGGTGGTAGGTAACACATCATCTATTGATTCTTTTCTCCCCCAAGTTAAACACTGTCTTTCAAGTGTTCCTCACAGAACTTCAGTTTTAAATCCCGCATGATGCTATATGTCTTCCTCAAGACATCCTTCAGTTTCTCAGTGTTTTTCCTTAATGCAGAATTCATTTTCATCACATAGCTTTGGAAAAGAAAAGGTCACAAAGAACATGAGTGCAGAAAGACCATTAAAGCCCTGGTTCTATCAGCTATAACACAGCTGAAGAAGCTGAGAAACAAGTGATCTTTCCATTGGGGAGCATGTTGTGCAGCTTCTGACAGAGTGAACACCATGACACTTTCTCTTGACAAGTGTGACTCATTTCTTGAGTGAAAATACAAAGCTAGCTAATGCTGCTAAAAATAATAGCTTAAATGATATTTAATGATCTCTCGCTCATATACGCATAGTTTTTTTTAAAAAAGTAAAACATTGTATTGGGGTGTTTGCCATACCATTAATTCACCTGTATGTTTCAAGAAGAGGCTAGAGGTGCACATTCATTTTACAGCCAAATGAAAAACTAAATGAATAAGCCATATTTTTATAATGAAAATTAATGGGGAGGAAACAAAAACAAATAAGAAAGATGAATGAGGTCTCATTCACCTCACTTTTTTCTCTTTGTTTCAATTCATTTTTGTGGCTTTGTATTGGATACTTGTGTGTATAGCTCAAGAAATGTTATAATAAAAGGGAAGAGGGAGCACAGGCAAACTGATAGGTAGGCATGTTCAATTTGGAATAGCCTCTCCTGGCCACAGAAAGTGGCAGGGAATAAGTGGGAAAGGTTGTGTTACTGACAGACTGGATTTTTTCTTCTTCTAAAATTCTATTTTTTTTAATAGCAGTTAGGTTGTGTCTGTGTGTCCAGGCCTTCTTGTTGGCTGTTCTTACTCATGGAATTCTTGGCCAAGGAAGGCTGGGCTTATTCCATTTCTGTGTTTTTCCTAGAAATAGACAAAGATGCTAAGTAGAGTATGATCAAAACAGTATATCGACCATTTGGTTTTGCAATTATAAAATTGGTTTCAGTTTTATAAACAAACTTCCCAGTCATATCTCTTTTCATTCGATCCTAACTCAATGATGTATTCGTTGTAGTGGTTTAGGAATAGGTAGAAGCCTCTTCCATCGGTAGAAATCTCTTTATGTTGGTCCAAACACTCTTGTGGTGCAGTGGTTAAACTTCAGTACTGCAGGGAAGAGTCTGCTAATGATCTGAGTTCAATCCTGAGTTCAGATAGTCTGCGCAGGGTTGACTCAGCCTTCCAACCTTCTAAGGTTGGTAAAATGAGTACGCAGCTCACGGGGGGGGGGGGGGCAATGTGTAAACCACCCAGAGAAAGCTTTAAGCACTATGGGGTGGCAAATAACCAGCATACTTTGCTTTTTTGCTTTTTGTGCTGGCTGAATCCCCTTCTGCTGGCTGATCTCAAAGATTTACCAGCGCAGATATCTGCCAGCAGAACTTCTCTGCTGGCTACAATCTGTCACCTGAAGAGTTAAAAAAAGAGAAAGAGAAACTGAGTTGTGTCAGTCCAGGGACACAACCACTATGCTGGGCCCACATTAGGCTGAGGACAGGATAATCCCAAGTAATTCTGAACATTGCTAGTCTTGGAGCAACTTGGATTCAACACAGCTTCAGTTTCCCAAATATCTGCTTCGGCTGGCTGACTACTTAGCGTTGCTCTCTTTATCTATTTTGTATTATTTCATATCTGGTTGCCTTGTCTTAAGGTTTTTCAGTTAAGCATATTAAATATCTGTGCAAGGTCCACTACACCACACTGGGTATCCTAGAAATAAATAGTGAAGTGGACACCATACCAAAAAAGATGCTGACAAATTGGAACAAGTTCAGATGAGGGCAAGGATGATCAGCGGGGCTGGAAACCAAGCCCTATAAGGAAAGACTGAAAGACCTGGGCATGTTTAGCCTTGAAAAAAGAAGACTGAGGGCAGATAAAATAGCACTTTCCAAATACTTGAAAGGCTGTCATACTGAGGAGGTGCAGGACCTGTTTTCAATCATCCCTGAGTGCAAGATATGTAACAATGAGCTCAAGTTACATTAAGCCAGATTTTGACTGAATATCAAGAAAAACTTCCTAACCATTAGATCAGTAGAAATGGAACCAATTACCTCAAGAGGTGGTGAGTGCTCCAATGCTGGAGGCATTCAAGAGAAATTTAGACAACCACCTGGCAAATATCTTTTGATTTGAATCCTGCATTGAGCAGGGGGTTGGACTCGATGGCTTCATACACCCCTTCCAACTTCATGATTCTATGCTTTTATGATTCTATGATCGATATATAGATGTTTATAATGAATTCTTCTTTCCAATAATGAGATTTTAACTACATAACCTAATGTAGGATAATGTTTTGCTGTGTAATGGCAACATTTTCATTAGTTTGATAGTTATAGGGCTTGCGTTGTTTATCGTGTTGCTATCTTATGCTCTGTTGTGACTGTGCAGTGACATTAAGGTGTGTTTTGTACTATATGCAAGTGATTTGGAGCATTCAGTTTATTTAAAGTAACTATTCTAGTTACTTTTGCAATCAGATCAGTTATATATATAACTACAGAGATGTCCAGCGCTCCGTCTTGCCTGGTGAGACTTGAATTCTTTCAGCCTGTGACGCCAGATATGGTGGACAACACGCTTGATCGCTGTCAGGCCACCACCTCCTCTCTTGACCCTTGCCCAGCCTGGCTAATCAAAGCAGCCAGGCCTATAACAACGGAATGGGCCACAGCGATAATTAATGGGTCTCTCCAGGAGGGCAAGGTCCCCCTTGCCCTCAAGGAGACACTCATTAGGCCCATCAGGAAGAAACCAAACATGGCAGAAGACGATATTGGCAATTATAGGCCCGTCGCCAATGTTTCCTTCCTCAGCAAAGTGGTGGAGAGGGTGGTGGCTGATCAACTTCAGGCTCTTTTGGATGAAACCAATGCCCTGGATCCATTCCAGTCGGGCTTCAGGCCGCGCCATGGCACAGAAACAGCACTGGTCGCACTGTTGGATGACCTGTTGAGGGAGGCTGACCGAGGCAAAATGTCCTTGTTGGTCCTCCTCGATATCTCAGCCGCCTTCGATACCATCGACCACGGTATCCTCCTGGGGAGGCTCTCCGAGCTGGGAATTGGTGGCCTGGCGCTTGCCTGGCTCCGATCCTTCTTGGAGGACCGTCCCCAGAAAGTACAGTTTGGGGAGAGTGTTTCGGCCCCGTGGAGCCTCAATTGTGGGGTTCCGCAGGGCTCGATCATCTCCCCAATACTGTTTAATATCTATATGAGGCCACTGGGTGGGGTCATCAGGGGGTGTGAGGCCTTGTGCCATCAGTATGCTGATGACACGCAGCTCTACATCTCCTTTTCACCTACTTCAGTGGATGCCGTTCTGTCTCTTCAGCGTTGTCTGGAGGCCGTACTGCAATGGATGCAGGAGAATGGGCTGAGGCTGAACCCGGACAAGACTGAGGTCCTGAGGGTGGGTGGCCCCTCCATTGGCGGCTTGGGAAACTCCCTCTCCTTAGGGGGGGTGACTCTCGCCGCAAAGAGTGAGGTACGCAGCTTGGGAGTACATCTGGATCCGGTGCTCACCATGGAAACCCAGGTGGCGTCCGTGGTCCGCTCCGCCTATTACCATCTGTGGCGGATTGCCCAGCTGTGTCCCTATCTTGATGGCGGGGCCCTCACCACTCTGGTCCACGTGCTTGTAATCTCGAGATTAGACCACTGTAATGCGCTCTACGTGGGGCTACCTTTGAGATTGATGTGGAAGCTTCAAATGGTGCAGAATGCGGCAGCCAGATTACTTAGTGGAACGAGAAAACACCAGCATATCTCTCCCACTCTGGCTGCCTTGCATTGTCTGCCCATTCATTTCCGCATTGATTTCAAAGTCTTAATGATGACATATAAAGCCCTAAACGGTTTAGGACCTCGATACCTAGCAGAACGCCTTCTCCCACCTAGATCTACTCGAGTCACTCGCTATAGCCAGGAAAGACGGCTGAGGGGCCTAACGCCAAGAGAGGCCCGGAAAGAAAGAACAAGAAACCAGGCCTTCTCAGCAGTGGCCCCTCAGCTTTGGAACAGCTTGCCATCAGAGATCTGCCTGGCACCCTCGCTGGGTGTTTTTAAGAGCCAATTAAAGACTTAGCTCTTTAGGCAGGCCTTCCCTCCTGTCAATACTTGACTCTTACTTTTACTTAGTCTTTTGTTCTATTTTCCATCTTGATCAATACTAACATTGTCGATTTAATTCATGGTTTTAATTGTTTTATGAATAATTTTATTGTGAGCCGCCCTGAGTAGACATAGTCTAGAAGGGCGGGATAAAAATCTAATAAATAAAACAAAAATAAATAAATAAAATAGTAGTAACTAACTACATCTGTGGGCCTTAGAACTATAAATATGACTAATTACTTTGAGCAGTAACTTTGCACATGGTAATCTGGTAGAATTACTTCTTTATCCTCCCAGTAACCCTCCCAGTAATCTGGTAGGATTACTTCTTTATTTCAGGAGTTTATTTTAAGCAACATAAGCCTGTTCATTAGCATAGAGAGCATGGATTCTGAAAAAGTATTTAAAAGGAGAGACCTTATATATTCATCAGAGAGTTGGCAGCTTTTCATGGTATAACATGATGCATCAAGTGCATTCAAGTGAACAATCTTCAGAACAGCATGATATTTTTGCAGCATAGTAAGAGGGCATTACCCACTGATTCAAAGGAGATCAAACACCATAATAACTAGGAAAAACATTTGCCTCAAACCCGGGTGTGAAGGTACTGCAAAAAAAGGTGAAGACTGAGGCATGGTGTTGGATGATCTAGGCAGCAGTCTGTTTCAATGAATGTACTGTAGTATACAAGAGACCATATAAGAAGAGGGAAATTTTTCTGTTTTCAGCATAGAGAACAAAGACTTCCTTTTCGGTAGTTGTGTTCAGTTACTGCATTTAAAATCCCCTACCAAGTTCTGTAATCAGATTGACATCTCCTGAACATGAAAATGAGATCTTACAAGTAGGTGAACAACTAATTTTTGTCTGTGGCATTGTGTAATCTTTTGTGTGCCCATAGCTGTTTGAGTTTGGAAGACATAAAAATACAGAGACAGGAACAAGATGGTGCCTCAAAGCCAGATGCCAACTATGTCCCCACATCTATTCTGGCAGAAACATTACAAGACACAACAAGGTCACCCAAAATATCAGGGGCCTAAATACTTGTTCATCTGCTAATCTGATCTGTTCCATCCTTTGTTAGAAGTGCTCCTCTACATTCTACACAGGGTATACTAGACAATCTCTATGCAACAGAATAAATGGATGCAGATATAACATAAGAAGTGGCAAAACACAACAACCACTTTCAGAACACATCAGCATCCCTGGACACTCTTGTGCAGAGCTCAATATAATTAGTGGAGAAACAGAATTACAAAGGAAAATTTGAAAGTGAAACAGTTGAAATGGGCTATATTCACAAATTCTGGTGTACATTATAAGGACTGAATAAGGATCATAGAACTATAGAATAATTGATTTGGAAGAGGCCATCAACTCCATCCTCTGCTCAATGCAGGAATCCATATCAAAGCAGATCTGACAGATGGTTGTCCAATTCTCCTTTGAAGGCCTCTAGTGGGGATTCTTCACACACTAGGTTTATCCACAGTCTTTGATACAGTTATCACTAAAAGTTTTTCCCCCTTGATGTAATGCTACATCATCACAACCCTTTAATTGTTGATAACGGGATGGCTGTGTAATCAGCACTTTGAATTAATGTTACTGGCAATGTTGTCATTTTGAAAGCCCACAATGGATTTGCCACTCTCTGTTTTCCTCTCATTTGGTCCCCATGACCTTACTATATAATCTTTGTACATAAACCACTGGCCTCACTATTATGCTCTATATAACTAGAAAATGGATTGTAATTTACAAAAGCTTACACTGAAGTAAGTCTGCTAAACTAACTCATTGAAAACCTAAAGAGAAGGAGGAGGAGGCAAAATGGAATCAAGATGTTAAAATGATTTCATATCAAATATTACAATGTAAAAAGATAAAATATGAAGAATAGAAACAAAACTTAAAATTAAAGACTAAGACTTTCCTGAAAGAGGAAAGTCTTAGTCTTGCATCTAAAATCTACTAGTAAAGATGCCAGAGAGGTCCTTTTGTTAAGACACTGTGAGCAAAAATTAGGAAGTGTTTCAAGCAAATATTGAAATGCTCACCTAGAATTCCAGATTACTATTTTCTCTCAGCTGTCCAGGAACAATACTTTTAAAAAATCTTTCAGAGCTTCCTGAAGGGACATTGTGTTGGCAAAATTAAAGAGAAAGAAGCATGACGAAAGTTAGGAAAAAGACCAAAAAAACTGGCATTTAAAAGACTAACAAAAACTTATTTCAGTGTCAGCTTTCATGGATCAAAGTCCATTTCTTCATATATATTCTTCGGAAACTGCTAGAATGGCCTCCACATACTGTTCAGGAGGTCCAGTCTAGATTTTACCCATGAGTTCTAGAAAAGCTCTTCATCCCATCTTTGTTCCCTCTGAATTGCTCAAGGCTAATGCTGTTTGGTAGGCTCCACCTGGGTTTGCACTTTTTGCTTACATTAATAAAATTGACCCCATGCCTGCAGTTTAGCATAAGGTAGTAATTATTCCAGTTTATTAAAAGGGCTGTAAATATGACCTATCCAACTACGGTCCAGTAAGTTTTGTATCTGTTAATGGAAAATTAATTTACAATTTTCTTCACACTAAATAAGAGAATTAGCTTGAGAAAGCAAACATCATTGGTGAGGAGCAAGATTTAGATAGGGTCACTGTGCAATTGACCATTGTTTTATTCTGTTACATGTGGCTGAAAAATAATGCACATCCACTTATGCAGCCTTGCAGATTTTAAATCAGCCTTTGCTCTGACGCCTAAACCGGGATAGAACTATAGTAGATGGTAAAAGGTTGCTCTATACCACCAAACAATGCTGTTCAAAAGCCTCAGTGCAAATTTAATGTGCTATTACAGTGGTTCCCGACCTTGGGTAACCGAAATGTGTTTGAACTGCAATTCCTGGAAGCTTTCATCACCAGGGGTTTTGGGAGTTGCAGTCCAAGAACATCTGGATTTCCCAAGGTTGGGGACCACTGTGCTATGGGAAATCATCTCCCATGTTCTGTTGTAAAATCCAGAAAAGATTGGCAGGGATGCATTTTAGCTACTCTCTTGCTTAATCTAGAGATGTCTTTCTCTCAGCCTCTCATTCTTGATAAGAATCATGTTTCCAACCCTCAGTGAGATTTTATATGTTTGTATAAAATATCCTGAAAAAATATCAGAAATTGAGGATTTCTTGAAAGTTTCATGATTATTATTTTTTCCTAGAAGAAACACAATCTGCACAGCATTATCACAATTCCTGCTCATTGGAAGTCCCATCTCCACAGCATTATCAGAATTGCCATGCAAAAGGATAGATTTCTTGTGCAAAATTCCATAAAGGTGCATTGAGCTGCACAAAATGTGTCAGATGAAAAACAACAACAACCAACAATGACAATGACAAAAACAACAATAATGCACTGGAAAAACAAGACCAGGATATTATTCTTGTGGCAACCCAGAAAATCCCACTGATGCAGGAGGACTACTCAGTAAAGAGATCCAGTATTGTGAGACTCAGAAAATGACTAAGAATTAGAAATATTTCAAGTACTCTCTGCATCACTAATTTAATCTTTACCTTAATGATCTTGCTCCCTGTCTGAATTCTTTTGAATTTCACATGCCAAACCTTGCAGAAAGAAGAAATGCAGAAATGCTAAGCATAAGCCCCTCATCTCAGTATGGCATAGCAACAAAAAAGACCTGAGATTTATTATCTGTCTGGTTAGTGTTGGCTTTTCAAGTTAAAATTGAATATCCAAAAATAGAGGAGAAATATACTCCTGCACAGTACTCTTCCTGTGTTACTTTCATGTATTCAGCATTGGAAATTGAGGATAATGCCTTACGTGAGTGTTGCTGGATGATCTCCAGAAATCTGGTGGCTTCCACATGCCCACCACTGGACCTTGGAGGGCTGCCCCCCACTTCCATTAATTCCATTCTACCTAAATCTTACAAAAATAAGGTAGTGGGGATTTTTAGACTGACAAAGCATACTTTCACCAAAAAAAAGAAAGGAAAAAAAAGAGGGGCAATGGATTCTGGGGGGGGGGGGTCCCTTAAAACATAGCAACATTTCCTCCATGCCTCATAGAGCCCTCCAATTAAATTTAAGCAGGATTGGGGAGCCTGGTGGTGCTAGGAACGACAGGTAGCACTCAGGATGCATGTTTCCCACTCTACACTGTTTTTTACTAAAAAGAATAATTAAAATTTAACAACATATAAAAAAATAAAAATTGGAAAAATAGAGTAGGACTTAAAATACATATTTTTGAAAAAGAAAAAGAGTGGTGGTGGTGGGGAGAAAATAGATTAAAAGGAAGCGGAAAAATCTCTGGCCGCAGTACCAGAGGTTGGGGGGTTTGGTTCTCCATTGTGCCTCCTTGGCAGGGGCTGGACTTGGTCATCCATAGGGTCCATTCCACCAGTGCAGTTGTAAGATGATGATGATGATGATGATGATGATGAAAACAATTTAAAATGAAATAGTTTTAAAACCCAAAATTCAAACATCCAAACCATTGCATTAAAACCTGTGCAGACCATGATCCTCAACCTCCAAAGGCTCTAATAAATAAGTATGTTTTGACTTGGTGCCAAAGTGATGCCAATATCAGTGCCAATCAAGCCTCCAAGAGAAAAGCATTCCACAGTTGAGATGGTATGTCAGAGACCATCAAGTCATATCTAGCTCGCAAGCTAGAAAATGGCAATCATTTGTTATCATATCCAGTTAATTGATCTAGGGTGAAAGTTGGTCTATCTATCTACTCCCTCAATAGAAAGGACTTCTTCCCAATTTTTAAACCTGAGTCATACCATAATATTAACTCAGCATGTAAAAATGGATCAAATTGAAGCTGTTGTGCCAATATGTGCCACCATTCTCTTGCTGCAGAGATTGTCAGAGGAGTCAAGTCTGTTTTAACATATGCAGACTTCAAAACCGTCTACTCAGAAAGGGGCAAAAAAACAGTAGGCTTCCAAAAGAGTCCAGGATGGATAGTCCAGCTGTGAAGAATAATTTCAATAACTAGTACAGCTCCACAAATATGCCTGATGATATCAACGGAGATCAGGAAAACAAAATCCACCTTCACTCAATGGAGGTTGCATTCTCTTCAGGGAAATTCATCATAATGCTGATCCCCACATAAATTTCCTGAACACAGTATTGATTTTATGGAAAAACCCACTAGGTACTGTATATGAAGAGGGATTGCACAAAGAGCATAAAGAACCCAAGGTATCGTATTCACTTTAAATGTGTTTTACCTTGCCACAAACGGACAAATATAAAGATGGCCATCTGCACATATGCAATAATGTATCTAAAATTAGTTGATTAAGATTTACAGATAAGTGATTATCTGTCAAATATCCCTTGGAATAAATTTTCAAATTGTGTAATAGCATCTGGGCACAAAAAAAGACCAATCAGGAAAAAAAAATTTCTGTGATACATTGTCTCCTATTGTCTATTATCTAGTTTATTGAATAGGCAGACATATCTCCAAACATACTATTACATTAATTAATACTAGAATGAAAGACTTGGGTTCAGAGATAAACAATAAAAGCTCATTGGCATAAAGAAAAATTTTGAATTCATGAGAAGCATGTACAAAGCCAGGAATGTTAGAATTTTGTCTGATGGCACAGTTTCACCCTATTCTAACTGATTATATCCTTGTGGTTGAGAACAAATTGAACCCAGCTGATGTTATGTTTCTCTTCTGTAACTTTTAACAAGACCTTTGCAATGAACATATTAACCCATTGACCATTTTCTCTCTAGGAAAACTGTTTGAATATTATACCTGGTTTTTTCTGTTTGAATCTGACACCAATGATTCTATTACAGAAACTGTAGCCAAATATCTGCTGAGAATAAAAGAGATATTAGTTAAAATTGTATCTAATTAAAATCATAGAGTAATCATAGAATAATTGAGTTGGAAGGCGTCTACGAAGCCATCAAGTCCAACACCCTGTTTAATGCACAAATCCATATCAAAGATGATCTGACAGATGGTTGTCCAATTTCTTCTTGAATACCTCCAGCACTGGAGTGCTCACCACCTCCCAAGGTACCGTATTTTTCCGTTTATAAGACGACCCAATGTATAAGATGACCTCCCCTTTCTAACCCCCAAATTAGAAAATTTGATCCTCACGGGGCTTAGGAAGTGGGTAACGCAGCTGTGAAAGGGCTGCACGATCGCACCCCTTTGATCCTGAAGCAGCCATGAAAGGGCTTCAGGATCAAAGGGGTGCGATAACAATTTGAAAAGTGTTATCATATCACCCCTCAGTCTTCTTTTCTCAAGGCTAAAGATGCCCAGTTATTTCAGTCTTTCCTCATAAGGCTTGGTTTCCAGTCCCCTGATCATCCTTGTTGCCCTCCTCGGAACTTGTTCCAGTTTGTAGGCATCCTTCTTAAATTGTGGTGTCCAGAACTGGTTGCAGTACTCTAGATGAGACCTAACCCGTGCTGAATAGAAGGGAACTAGTACCTCATAGGATTTGGAGATTATACTTCTGTTAATGAATTCTAAAATCACAATTGCCTTTTTTTTTTTTTTGTAGCCACAGCACACTGTTGTCTCTTATTCAGCTTTTGATCTACAACAATTCCAAAATCCTTCTTGTGCATAGTATTACTGAGCCAAGTATCCCCCATCTTGTAACTGTGCATTTGTCCCCCCATCAGGTCTAGAACTTTGCACTTATCCCTGTTGAATTTCATTCTGCTGTTTTCAGCCTAATGCTCAAACCTTTCAATATCCTTTTGAATTTTGTTCCTGTCTTCCAGGGTATTTGCTATTCCACTCAATTCTGTGTCATCTGCAGATTTGATGGGTATTCCCTGCACTCCCTCATCCAAATCATTAATAAAAATGTTAAAGAGCACCGGACTCAGGACTCAACCTTGTGGTACCCCACTTGTTATCTTCTCCCAGTTAGTGAAGGAGCCATCGATAAGCACTCTGAGTATGATCCTGGAACAGTGTATCCACCTGACACTTATTCTGTTCAGCCCATACTTTGCTGAAATCAAGAAATATTGCCTCTACAGCATTCCTACCACCTACCAGGGAGGTTACCCATTCAAAAAATGAGACGAGTAGTCTGGCAGGATTTGTTCTTGACAAACATTTAGAAATATATACATTTCAAAACACAGAGCTTTCCCTAGACACTTATTGCGTAAAAGCCTACGTGAAAAGGAAGGTCTTTGCCTTATGATAGAAGGACAAATTATTTGTAATTAATTTATACAGCTGAGAGCTTGGCCAAAATAAATTACTATGTGAAGTAATGTAATGAGTGGTTACAAAGTTACAGTAAAAGTAATGCAATGAGTATTGTCAAATGTCTTTTAGCTGTAACAAATAATGTCTCTAGTTATTTCCAAAAATAATTTTTCAGGAGGTATTTTAGAGGCATGATTTATGGAGACTCTTTACAGAGTTTTCTAAACCATTTCTGAGTCATCTATATGGTTGATCATTACCTACTTCTGTCAGTGACCCAAGACTGTGCAGCTGGCCCAAAGCTACACAGGCTGGCTTTTCCCTTTTTGCAGTGGAGAATCAAACTCCCAATCTCTTACTGCATTCCAGTACTCAAATCACTCAACTATCCTATCAGTTGGTATATTATAATGGGGGAGTGGAGTTTGCAAAATCTGCTTGGTTGATTGATGGACGGAGGACCTAGAAAAACCACAACAATCCTTCTCTGCAAAGTAAGCAAAATTGTGCAAATCACAAAACACAAAGCAATGCTTTCAAATAAAATAGTGCTTGAACACAAGTAAAACAAAATATGCCAAGTAACAGTCATCCAGTCCTGTTGTGCATTTTATATGGATGACTTTCTAAACTGAAGATATTCTATTTTTGTGGAGACCCAGTTAGAACACTGAGATGGCAAAATGGACATTCTTGTCCTGCTCTTAAGTGGAGGCAAGGAATCTTGGGGGGACTTGAACATTTATTAGCTGACACAACCTATCTCAACAAGAATGAAGAATTTCTTTAGCAAGGTACTGACAATCTCAGTCTTAGCATTCATTTTCTAAGAAGCTGCTATTGTGATGATGTTACTGCTGTGTTTGAGCTATTTCTTTTAGGACCAGTCCCTCTTTCTGGATAAGATTCAAGAATCCTGGGGAAGGCTTTTCAATAAGTTCAGGAGGGATTGAATATGATTCTATGCACAAACAAAGTTTAATACATATACATGTTGTTCCATTTTTCAAATATTTTACCTTTCAAAACATGAGCTTATCTTTTTACATATTGTGAAGATTTTAATGCATTCTGGCTCTTCGCTGCATGATTAATAAATAGGCTGTAAATGACTCAAAGTATGTGGCATTTACTGAGGATTACAGAATAAAAATATATTATTTGTTTCATACAACTTTAATTTATCTGGCTTTTTACATCTTGATTCCACTTGACTTGAAGTAAGTGCTGGGTGTTTTGAAATATGACACTGAAATAATTCTGACAATTTTTTTCATATACCAACTCAATTCTATTATTGAGATATTCCATAACCCCCAAAGCAATGCCTCATTTTGCATGAAAATGCTAGAGAAGAATCCTACCTCCACTTCCATAGACTGCTTAAACAAGCTTAAGATGGGGAGAAGTTCCCCATTCTCTGGAGATGAGTTCTACCAATGAAGGACGCATGCCTCAGAAATTACAGTTAAAACAAAAAGGACCACAGGGACTGCTCTTGCTCTCTTCTCATAACCACCACTGCCTTCTGGGAAAAAAATCATAGTGCAGGGAAGGACGCAAGTGGAAGGCTGCTTGAGACACCTTAAGGAGAGTATTGTGGTGTGGTGTTTAGAGTGTTTGAGGCTACACAGACCCAACAAGAATACGACTATTGAATCAATAGAATTTTGAAGGTCAACAGTAACATAAGCCTCATTAATCATTGGCTGTACTTTGGTCGGAGACTAACAGTTGGATTTAACCATGGAGTGGGATGAAGTTATTGTCTCCATTGAGCCATAAAACTCACTGGGCAACTTCAGGTCATTGTATCCTGGCTTGAACTACATTACAGTGAAATGACCACATGGAAGAAAGACCAGCAGGTATATTACTCTCAGCTCATTAGTAGGAAATCTGAATGGAGAAAATACCTGTCAGATTTCTCCATCTCATGAATGTAGGTTTTCTCGACATGATGAGACAACTCAATATTCCTTTCAATAATTTGAAAGGAATTTGTTGCTGATTCTTCACCTCCAGCTAGGACTGAGTGTCTTAGAGTGTCTATAATTGTATAAAGCATTCCAGTGTTTCATTAAGAAAGATAGGAACAACAACTAACAAAATCATAAGCGAATCTGTGTCTGTCCCAATTTTTGGAAATTCACACAATTGCCGGAACTGCTGAAATTGCAGAACCTTGTGCAAAAAGCTTTTTGCACAAAAGTCTAGAACTCTATCAACAGTCCCAGGAATTTCCTTGCTTTTTTTGCTGGCATGGAGAGGAATGTTGCATTTTCATGCTATTACCTATGAGGATGAGTCAACTGAGAATTTATGTCCCTAAGACAGAAGTAATTTAGAAATCACTAATAAGTAAAGATAAGTTCTCTGTTTGGACAAATGCTCAAAAATGGACCACACCAGGGGCATTTCTGTGATTCCAGAAATGGCACAGGAAAATAGTTCCTCTCTGCCTAAGAGGCAAAGCAACACCTTCATAGATCCTTCAAGTTCCATCAAGCATTCATGGAGTTTAAAGAAAGTTAACCAAAGATGTCCAGCATCTTTCAGAAAATGGAAATAAAGATTGAACTGCTAGTGGCAAAGAAGGCGGCAAGTAACAATGGAACCTCCCCCCCCCGCCATAAAATCCAATATCTTCCTTAGACACGTCAACACCTGAGGCACTAGGGAGGGCTCAGACTGAAGCTACCTCATACTGTATATTCTGTTGCAGCCTCTCTGCAAGCTGTTTCCATATGGATATAGAGAAAGTGAAAGACCTACTGGATTCATTTTCTTTTTTGCTTTTTACTTACCTTAATTAATTTACCAAACAGTTTACCACTAGGACTGAGCAGTGTGTGACTGTGGAAGAATGCCTGCATTCTCTCTTATGGGTTTTAATTGGCTTAGTCAAAATTAGTGTACTTGAGTCTGTCTTTGCTCTCCATCACCCGCACCATTTTTTTATGATGGTGCAAATCCCTCTGCTAGTCTTTGCACAATTGTTAGAAAGGTATCTTCAGGCAGAAGTAATATCCTCCTGTCTACATTACCTCTGGATTGGTGTTGCTGTGTAGCCAACATCCCTGCTCCAGAATATTGACATTAGCATTTCTCCCATTTGTGGAAGGAAAGTTTTCATGGACATTTAGAAATACAGAAATACTGTCATGGACTCAGACAAGGAGTACAGGGTAGGTTGAGCACCTATCTATATACTCTTATTCAGGTATGGACTGGGTTGGTGCTACACAACTCCCACCCACTCCAAATCTATATGCTTGCATTTTATTATTAGTGGGAATGGGGTTTTTCACCAAGATCCAGAAACACACAAATACTGTCACTGACACAGATAGGAATTGGGCTGGAATATCTCCAAAAGAGCACAAATGGAGGGGCCTCATGCTGTGTGTTTTTATTCAGGCACAGACTGGGTCAGGGGCACAAAGTACATATCTAGTTTTCAACACAATTTGAATAAACCACTTAAGATACATGTTCACCACAGGTCATTTAGGCAGACTGCCAAGTGTACCTGGCTAGCTGTACACAGCACTTGAGCTTTGGCCTTCCAGATATTTTGGACTTCAGCTTCCAGAAGCCCCAGCCAACATGGCCAATTGGTCAGAGATTCTGGTATCTCAAATCCAGGGTGAAAGTTTGAGAATCACTACTTTAGAGCTCACATGCATGCATGTGTGGAGAATAGAAACTGAACCCACCTCCTATTCATATATTTAACTTTGAGCTAGCGTGGAAGAAGTGAACTTTGGTGAATGACACTTACAGGAACAAACATTTAACAAGGCACCATGTCTAGCTTGCTTTTTTGACTGGGTCGTAATAAGATGGTGACTTATGAGTGCCCGGAGCAAGATAATAAGGGGTCTCTGTGCAAACTTGGACCATAAAAAATTACACCTATTTTTTTTGAAAAAAAAAAAACATCAAGAGATTGCCTTTCACATATAGCTTCATTTCTGGAGACTTTCTCAGCTTCAGGAAAAACACATCAATGGAAGTAAGCTCTATTGATTTACTTCTATTTAAGGATATGTGCCTGGAATCACAGACATCCAATAAACCAAGTCCACATTCATATATAAAGGTATTTTTTGGGTGGGGGTGGTGCACAGAGCATTTTTCTTCCTTCAGGAAACTCTATATAGACAATTTAAAATGGGAACTTTCAATACTTTGTTACCAAAGTGTATTTATACAGACATTAAGCTTAAGAAATGTTTCAGTTTTACAAAGCCATTTCTAAATTATCCCATTTGCACTTGTAGCAGTCCATAGACTTGTAGTGATTATCTAATCCAACTGCCTTTTGAATATAAAGTTTTGCATGTCGTGCCCTTGCTCCAGTAAGGTGCATCCACCCAGAGAATTGCTTCTGTCATCAGAATCAGGAGGAAGAATTCACCCTCCATGCACCTCCAAACCTGCTCCTGGGGTATAGATAAACCCTCCTGAATTGGCTTCCAAGCTGCATCAAGGGATCCATGCTAGAAGGAAAAGGAAGAGAAGGAGGTTCTGTCCTACTTTGCTGGGTTTCAGCCAGTAGACTCAATATCAAAGTCAACAAACATGAAAGCTCCTCATGAGAGCAGACAATAACTTACATTCATTATTCCTAGCCTGCAAACACACACACTGTCGATTTTCTTTGCTAAAAAAAGGAGCATGATTGGAGTGAAATTTGCAGCTATGTGAGATCTGGTGTCACAGCTGCCTACCACAATGGAATGCTTAGGCATGAAAAATGCAGTTCTACACATGGGTACTGAGGTAAGTCTCATGGAATTAGGTGAACAAAGGTAAATTGACAGAGGCTTGTGGTTCTCCTGTATGGATACTGGCACTGTATCTGTCAAACTCTTTGTTATCTGATGCATAGTCTGGCATACAATGGATTCAAACTCAGAAAACCCAAAATGTATTAAAAGATAGGGCTGCTGCAACTTCCATGTAAGAATCCAATTATATCTGTTGTAAAGAACAGGCATTTCTGTACGGCTTTATTTAAATTCCTTAATTATTAGGTTGATGTTTCTGTCAGGAATGTAAATCATGACCTGGTTTCTCTCATGTTAAATGAGGAGGTGGCGAAAGGAAGGAAGGAAGGAAGGAAGGAAGGAAGGAAGGAAGGAAGGAAGGAAGGAAGGAAGGAAGGAAGGAAGGAAGGAAGGAAGGAAGGAAGGAAGGAAGGAAGACTGGTGGGAGGTATGCATTTGAGCAAAGCTTGAAACAACTAACTGCTACCTTGTTACATGGGCTTTCAGAAAAGTAGCAGCAGTATACAAGCAGTTTTCTTCTCTCTTTTCTTAGCAATCTGCCTGCTCTTTTGTGCTTGTTGTGTCTGTATGTGTTTTCCTCTGTGTGTTTGTGTAGGTGGGGATGTTGTTCAGAAAGGGGGAAGATGCTGAAGCCATTTAGCCCAAAGAACACAATGCTGCAGCCGCTGACGAGCCAAGGCTTCGAGCAGCACGGCTGGCTCTTTGCCTCCCACCCTCGGATGGCGCGAGACCTTGAGGGTCTCTCGAGAGCTCTGGAGAGCGAGGGGGGAACACCAGGTTATTTAAGGGGCGTTCCCCCCTCGAGCCACCCTCTTCTTTTTTGGGCAGCAAGACAGAGAGAGACCTCCGCTGCTGGCTGCAAATTGCGATTGCGACAAGGCTCGATTGTTCCTGAAGGAAGGGAGGGTAGCATCGGATCCCTCCCAGGGTGCTGTTTATTTAATTATTAATTGTCTAACTAATTTGAATAAGTGATTGCGGGGTCTGTGGAGGCTGTGAAGTGTGAGGGGGCGGCGGGGGTGGCGCAGCCTGCGACGGCTGTGCTCAAGCGTGAACGGGGCTTAATTAAAAAGAAGAAGAAAGGGGAAAAGAATAATCATATAATATATAGAGTTTATACAACCGTAGGCTTGGGGTCTCGGCGCAGGCTGCTGGTTCGGGCGGCCGAGACCTGGCCTGGGCCTTTGAGTAATGGTTAGGCGCGAACGGACTTGGCGCGATTTTAGGCCTCGATCTTTATTAACTAAATACGTAGCCCCCCCCCCGCTTCTCTTTGTTCATAGCAGCCTCGAAGGTGGGTCCGTGGAGGACGGGATTGACGACTAGGCCCATATTGCACAGGGCCTAGCAGCTATTATAAAAAAATAAAAATAATAATAAAAAATTAAATAATAATAATAAAATAAATTAATAATAATAATAATAAATTAATAAATAAAATCATAAATAAGAATAACAATAAATTGGAATTAATTAAACAATCATTTAAACCCATCACCACTAAATAATAATAATAATAATAATAATAATAATAATAATAATAATAATAATAATAATAATAATAATAATAATAATAATAATAATAATATATTAAATAATTTGAGTTATTACTAAGTCAAACACGTTTATAATATATCAGTTTGATTTAATATTAATTAATCTCTGATAATTAATGAACAGAGTCGATTGAATTAATTAATGTAGATAAACAACAAATAAAGATGATGGATTTATTCATTCAATTAATAAATATTTTTAATCAGGAACTTGATTGATCACGACAATTGATCAATTAGGCAACAAAATCAATTAGGAATTTGAATAATTAGGGTTCTAAAGTGCTAGGAAATAGTTAAGACCTTCTTTATCATTGGTGCCAAATGGATTGGTACGCAACTAAGGGGTGCTAATTAAGTAACCTAGGTCATACTGATGGCACATAATCAAAGAGCAATAGTCACTAGCATTGATTGAAGATCCAGCTGAATAATAAATATTCCCCCGCATAAGCGGGGCTGGTCGCCCTCCTAGGAGTGCATCGTTGACATCACCAACAGGTTATCTGTCCTATCCTGTACTGATAAGAGTCATCATCTGGTTTGGCAACTGTATTGCTGTGGTAATTGTGAGCGCTTAACCATTGGAATTCTAGGCTCACGACTGTGTCGCAGGAAAGCAAGGGCAACAAGAAGGGGGAAACAGCCGGCCAAGTAAAGGCCAGCTCCCCAGGTGTCGCATTTCCAATCCTCTTCTGACAAGGAATCCTGGCAGGTATGGCAGGAGCTGCAGGAAAAGATCTCTGCATTAGAGGCTGAATGTCTGGCAAGACAAGTTCCATAGCCATGCGAGGTTCAGCTGCGCAGATCAGCCAGGGATGCCAAGAGCCACCGTAGGGCTAAGCTTAAGACAATAGCACATGATCTAATAGCTAGATTGCTGTTATTGAGGCAGAGCAGCTACCTGAAGCGACCACCAGATGTAACGCAGATGGGGCTTCTTCAACACTGCGGTCACGGCATGCGGAGAAGGGTAGGAGGTCGTCAACTCCTGCGATGACTGAAACAGTGACTGTGGGCCAGGAGGTGCAAGAGATAACTGATGAAGTCGGCCCTGACAGGTTATACGCTGGAGAGGAACCAAGTATGGCAACAGCTTCATCAGGTGAGTCGACCATCACACCGGACACGTACCCACTGATCTCCACATGGCCTTGGGGCGGTGGTGGTCAATTTAACCACACACTTTGCACACCATACAATTCACGGAGTGGGTGGCTTCCTAACATGACATGGCCATGCCCAGACCACAATTCAGTGGCTGGGCCACGCCATACCCCCCTTTCACATTGCCAGCCCAGCCTAGCAATGCAGCTAGCACAGGGGTTTGGCCTTACCTGTCTGTCCCTGACACGGGTTATAATACCGTGCCATTGCGTGCGTTGCCATGCGGTGACTACTTGATGCCTTTGGGTGATCATCTCACCCCGGCAACGCATGAAAAAATATGAAAAGGAGAATATGAGGACATTTTTGAGTTATTGAATAGAGACGTAGAGAAGAAGGGTATTGACAGGGAAGATGATAAAGAGAAGGAAAGACGTAGGAGAAAGAAACCGGACAGGACATGGTCGAATTGGCTTCCTGGGTTTGATTTACGCGGGGGTGATAGCTAAGGCTCAGCCGTGGATGGCTCAATCCCTCTTTCAGTCTCTAGATTCAATTTATAGGGCCTATGTTGACTTTGCGTGGTAGGCGTGGCTTCATTATGACGAATCATTCCGTTTGCAGAACTCAATTCACCCGAATCCTAGTTGGGATGAGCCTGTGGCTGCAGCACGTGACCCCCGCTAGGCCGCGTTTTGCAGACAGGTTTGACAGTGGACATTTGAATAGGAAGTCGCCCTCGGGCAGAACCCCCATCTTGGAGCGGGGCTGGCGGTTCAACCCCGCCTACTCTGTTGCGAGTACAACTCCAAGGGCACTTGCACAAAGAAACCATGCCGCTTCAGGCATGAGTGTTTCATGTGCGGAGGCTAACACCCAAATACATCATGCTTTAGGGCCAGTGCTCCACGATAGAACAAGGGCATAGGAGGTGGTGAAAACCCAACAGTGGTGGGGGTACTCCTTAAAAAGGCACCCAGCCCAATTAAGGTTGGGCTTTAGCTATGGGCTGTTCGGTGTCATGCGCTGCATTCGAACAGTTCAGCTCATTATTGAACAGAAGCTCAGGTGTAGGGTGGGCTGTAAGTCTACAGCCCATTATCTTAATGACTACCGTTTCTGTGGGGAAAGGAACTCAGGAAGGTTTAGATTCATCCTAAACAGCTTTCAGGCATTGTCTGAGGAGCTGGGATTACCCCTGGCCGAAGAAAAAACTGAAGGACCAGCCACATCTCTCACTTTCCGGGGAACAGAGCTGGACACGATGCATCAGACATCGTGGCTGCCTGACAATAAAATAGCAGACCCCAGGATCAGGATAGTGACACTATTGCAGAAGCGAAAGGTGTCTCTAAGGGAGCTCCTGGAGACAGTTGGACACCTAAACTTCCCTTGAAGAGTGGTAGCACCTGGGCGCGCATTCTTGCGACGACTGTGCAATGCCACAGAAGGTCTGAATTGACCATTATATAAGACCAGGGTCACACGTGGAATGAAATAAGAGCTATCAGTATGGAGTCAGTTTGGCAGAATTTAACGGGACGTTCCTTTATAGAGGCGAAATCGGGCTGAAAACAGACTTTCGGGTTCATGCGGACGCAGCAGGTTTATTTGGGTTCAAAATTTAACTTAGAGGAAGGTGGTGCATCAGCACGTGGCCCAATGAGTGGCATCAGAATGGCATTACCCGGGATTTGACATTCATAGAATTCTCCCCAATAGTGGGAGAGCTTTGGCTATGGGCTGAAGAGTGGTTAAATTCAGTAGTACGATCTTGGTGTGACAATCAGGCGGTTGTTTATATTATAAACAACCTTGTGTCACATTCAGAACAGGTAATGACGTCAGTCAAGGCGTTTACGTTACGGGCACTGCAGTTTAACATCCTAGTGCACGCCCGATATGTACCAGGTTTTGAAAATAGGAGAGCTGAGGGGTAGAGTCCAAGATACCAGGGCCCCTATATCGCCTCTGTCGTTAGAGTGCATTTGTAGGCAGTGGGAGCTCTTGTGTAGGGAAGAATATGAAAGGGTCATAATTAAAGCGGCGTCATTATTTACATTCTTAGGGGCTCTTAGAATTAGCAAGGCAGATGCATCTGGAAAGAATGACAAGTCTAGGCTAGCCCTGCAATTACAGGACGTTAAGGTCAAAGAGGGGAAGGTGCAAATTCTTATTCGGCAATCCAAGGCCGATCAGCTAGGCAAGGGTACCCAAATCACCCTAGGGCAGTGCTGCACGAACAACATCTGCCTTATGAAAACCCCAGAGGCATATTTGAAGGCTAGGGTCTCCCTGGTTATTTCCTTCAGCATAATGATAATTCACCTTTGACGAAATATCAGTTATGGAAATTGAGGGAATTAGCATTAGGGAGGGTAGGTGTCCAAGGCATGAGGTTTGGCACACACTCCTTCAGAATCGGTGCAGCCTCACTGCGGCAGCCCTGGGTTATAGCTCGGAGGAAATCAAGTGTTTGGGTCAATGGTCTCATCCAGTTACTGCAGATACATAAGAACACCCCCTGACGTCTAGGCAGGGGCCTGGTCTTGTTATGTCTTCACAGGTCCCATAGGGTCAGTGAGACGGAGGCACATTGTGATTGTCGGCTACAGCTATGTATACTGGGCAGAGCGTTATGCGGCCGCATCCCATTGGGGGAGCGATCTGGGTTTCGGAGCCAGACCACACGTTGAATTGAACGGCCCGTGCGGCATGCTGTGGAGCCAGCTTTGCAGGGTGGCGGCCTTTGGCCAATCTACACCAGATGTGTTGTTGGTACACCTTGGCGGCAACGATTTGGCCATACATCATGGAAAGGCGCTGATCCTGGACGTTATACGTAACCTGAAATGGTTGAAGGCCAAGCACCCAGCCATCCATACTGTATGGTCCACGATCATACCTTGATTGGCGTGGAGAGACGCCAGGTTTTTCCTCAACGTTGACACAGAACCCGTGAGGCCTGCAGAGAGGTCTGCAGTGGCCTAGGATCGGTGATTGGTCACCAAAGGATCCGATTAGACAGGACTGAGTTTTTCCTCAACGTTAACATGGCACACAGGGGTGTTAACCGTGAGGTCTGCAGTGCGGTCTGCAGCGGCCTTGGATTGGTGATTGGTCACCAGAGGATCCGATTGGATAGGCCTGAGTTTTCCTCAATGTTAACACGGCACACAGGGGTGTTAACCGTGAGGTCTGCAGTGCGGTCTGCAGCAGCCTTGGATCGGTGATTGGTCACCAGAAGATCCGATTGGATAGGCCTGAGTTTTTTTCGGAATGATGGAGCCCATCTGTCCGATTTGGGTTTGGATGTCTTTCCGGAAGACATCAAGGGGGGCCTGCTTGTTGAGCTCGAGCAGCTCGATGGCAGGCATGGGACTTACCTATGCTAGTCCCTATGCTGTGGCGGGTAGTGTGGAAAAAACAGGTATTTTCCAGTAAGTCCCACTGTAAGATCAGGTAAGCTAACAGCGCATCGGACCTCCCAGCACTGCGGATTGTGTGATTACAGTGATTGGGGGGAAAGATGCACTGGGCCACTTCCGGAACAACAGTCATCAACTAAAGATGGCTTGAGGTCTGGGGGTGTTTATTAGCAGCCGGCCAGGTTCCTGCTGTCTTTAAGACCGCGAGAATCTGGGGCCAGGGACTCGCCCATCTGTTGATTAAGGGGTATTTGGATACCTCTGCGATTTACCTGTTTCCACACTACAGCAGGCCCCCCTTTTGCCAAAGGATGGCAAATTTGAATTTTCAATCAATAAAGTGTGGCCCGTGTTTTAACCCATATTATTTGTCTCACGTCTTTATTCCGGAGTTGGGGGGGTAAAGTGCGACAGGGAGAGGCATGTTTGGTGTCTCACCCTTAGCATCATACCTTGCCTTGTGATAACCTTTCCGAACCATAAAGAAGACTTTGGCAAGATTTCGTCACATCCCTAGTTTTTGCTAAGCTACACAGCATTCCTATGAAGCTGACTCAGGGTAGGCAAGAAAAGTAAAACTAATGGTGGGTGGTGAGGAACCTTTCTAGGAAGACGTCTCCAAAATAACAGTTCATTCAGTCCTTTTCTAGGATTAGTATTGCTTAGGCCTTTGATGCAATTATTCCTCTCCTTACATTCTCACTTGAACTGGAAGTAGTTCTAGGAAGTTTCTGACAGTTGTTTGCCAGTTTCCATTTTTTAAAAAAAATCCTCTCGGAATTGTTGATTTTGAACCACTGAAGCCTGCTATAAAATATTACATTGTCAGGTTTGAGGCTGGATTATATGATAGTGTTGATCACACTTCATAATGAGACTTTTTATTGCTGTGTACCATCTGCTATCTTGATTTGGTTAGATATATCCTCTCCCTTTTAAGATTACTGAGCATGGCTTCTTCTAATAGCTTCTTTTAAACATATGGTACCATTGACAGGAGCAGTATTTCAGTAGCTTATTTTGTTTTCATTTGTGAGCTCTCAGACGGCTGCTACAAAGCAACAGTGTTTCTCCAGTCTTACAGTTTGATTATAGGCACCATTTGCTTTAATATCTATATGTTACAGCTGGCTAGCATGGCTCATCGCTGTGGTTAGAATTACAATACTATTGTTATGAAGGAATTATGTTTGTTTCCCAGCTTGAAATGAACAATATAGGCCCACCTGTCAGTGTAGTTGAAATATAAGGAACTTAAGCATGTTAGCAAGCATGGTGATCCTTTTTTGGGGGGGGGGGGTAGGGGTTTGACTTTCAAACCTGAAATAAGTTTTCATGGTCAGGCTGCATTTCTGAACACTGAGACCTCCACAGTAAAGCAAAATAGGAAGGCAATTTTGGGGAAAGAACATCAGGTATAGGGAGGGTGCATAATTCTTTTGCGTTTTTTTTACGCCTCTCCCCAAAAGTCATTTCTCAACAAATTCCCTGCATTCCTTTACTCCAGATCCTTATTCTCAGTACAAATATGTGCCAGATATTAACTATTTGCACTTGAACGTGAAGCTCATTGGTTCCCGTTGCAGGTCTCAGTAAGAATGCTTAGTATTGCTGCCTTAATTGGTTGAAAGGCCATTAAAAATATGTTAGGATTGATTTGCTGACTACACTGAATTAGTAATAGATTTCATTTATGTAAGGAGACTACAGTACATCTAGACTAGTATATTTAATATTGCAGACTTAAAAATTGTCACTGTATGATGTATCCCTGTGTGTATTGCATGAGGCAAAAGTGTTGAAAGGCTCACACCAAGATTTTTCAATGGCACAATACCTTGTCTTGGAAGTATTAAGTCAAGGCCTCAGTTAAAGCAAATGTTATCAATAAATTAAATAAGTTGGACCCAGACTAAATTAGTCACACTTTCATTCATTAAAATCAATAGGACTGAAGTGAGTTACGATTAACTTGTTCCAGTGATTCCTTGGAAATTAAAGTAAACACAATTAACTTAGTCTAGATTTAGCCTGGTGGGTTCGTGCTTTGTTCAAGAAGACACTTGAATATAAAATACACATTCTCTAGCACCTTCCAGCCTGGCTTAATGTTTAAAATTTCCCAAGGGGCAGTGGCCAATGTATTGTTCTATAGCTCCACTGGCACAACTGGTGAGACAACACCAGCAGTGGCAGATTGACCCTGATTAAAGAGTTCCTGCTTTGATTTCAGGTTATGCACAACTTGTACGCAATGATGTTGCACACAACCTGAGATCGAAGCAGAAATTTTTTAATTATCAGCAATCTTCCACTGCTGCTGATCTCATTCTTGTTGCACTGGCTGAGCTACGGAACAAGATACTGCCCAGTGTTTGCAAAAAGCAGGATCCATCATTAAGAAGTCAGTGTTTGAACTCCAGTGCATTTAGCAGAAATCATCCCTTAATAATGTGCCAAAGGTGTGCAATATGCCACAGGATGATATTATTATGGCATTGTGTTTTCCTGAAGAGGTTCTTGACCTCCGCGTTTAATTCTATTCTGTGACATATCAAAGTGAATATTGAGTGGTTAACCCATGACTTGATGTAATAATTCCTGACAAAAAGGATAACATTCACAGACAGCGGCATTATCAGATGCATAGATGCTTTTAAAATAAAGCCACAAATAGCTGAAATGGCAGGACAAGGTCACCGGCATATTATTTATCAGGCAGTAGAACTGTGAGCTAGATGATAAGAATCACTTTGGTATGAAAAAACATGCCAAGTTTCAATATGATATCTGAGTTCTCAGGGGAGTTATTTTATGATGTGCCTCCCAGATCTTTCTTCAGTCCTTGAAAAATAACTTGTGCAGCCCATGCTGATGTTGAGACTTAGAATTGTGCCCTAAACGTACATACCACCTTTCATGCTAATATCAAGTAGGAGATCTAGGATTTCAAAATATACACTCAGTTGGATACAAGGCCTGCCTTTTGGCAGCAGAAAAGCCCCAGTTGCAGAAGGTCCTTCGGTTTGACTTTTGAGGATTCTCCCCTCCTTGCTGTACTACAGTTCTTCCTATTCAGGCTGTTCCATTAATCCACTATACAGCATTTCAATGGGGCTGGAGGGGCAGCCAAATGAAAGGAGTGGGGAACTCCATCTTCACCAACCCTGCTGTTCAGGCTTGAATGTGGACAAAATCCGTTTCCCCCGCTTGAAACAAACAGTGCTCCAGATAAGGGAAACAGAGAAAGCGTTATTCTCCACACAGCAAAGAAGGATGAAACATTTTCATTGATCATTATTTAATTAGTTAAAATATGAAGGTTGAAAAGTTCATGGAACAGTTTTACCCCAGATTTGAAGTTCTGAATATTGAGAAAAGTTAAGCACACTTTTACTCATTAAGTATAATAAGGAAGGGTAGCTTTTCTTTTTAATTTTTCAAAAGAGATGTTATGTTCTGTTTATTTCTTGTGGAAGGCTTCCAGGCTTCAGATCACCTTCCAATTCAATTTAAATACAAACATTTTGTCCTGTCTGTGATTTCTGGGTACAAGTTTTTTCTTAGATTTAATAGAGTTGCCAGGCACTGCAATAGTTGTTGTAGGTTTTTCGGGCTGTTTGGCCATGTTCTGGAGGTTTTTCTTCCTAATATTTCGCCAGTCTCTGTGGCTGGCATCTTCAGAGGACAGGAGTTAGAACTCTGTCTGTGTTCTGGTGTAGTGTGTGGGATAGTTGAGTATTTGTAGCTGTGGGATCAGCTTTTTGTCCTTTTCAGGAGATTGGGTGATTATGGTGATCAGGGTGTTTTTTGTTATGGGTGTGTTGTTGTGATAAGGGGGGAGATGATCTGTCACTGTGATTGATGTGTGTCGTTAGCTAGTCTTTTGTGTGCAGCGATCACTGGTCCTTGTGGCTGGGTAGAGTACGTTGACCTTTTTGCAGGCTGTATTTTTCAGTGCTGGGAGCCAGGCTTTGTTGAGTTTTAAACTTTCTTCTTTTTTTGTTGAAGCTGTGCTGATGTTTGTGGATTTCATTGGCTTCCCTGTGTAGTCTAACATAATGATTGCTGGTGTTGTCCAGTATATCTGTGTTTTGAAATAGGATTTCATGTCCAGCTTGTTTCAGGGCATGTTCAGCTACTGCTGATTTTTCCGGTTGTTTTAATCTGCAGTGTCTTTCATGCTCTTTGATTCTGGTGTGGATGCTGCATTTTGTGATCTCAATATATACCTGGCCACAACTGCAAGGTATCCGGTATACTCCTGCAGAGGTGAGGGGGTCCCTTTTGTCCTTTGCTGACTGAAACATTTGTTGTATTTTTGTGGTGGGCCTGAATAATGTTTGTAGGTTGTGTTTTTTCAGAAGTTTCCATATGCAGTCCGTGACCCCTTTGATGTATGGCAGAAATATTTCATTTGTGGGTGGCTGTTTTTCTTCTTCAGTTCGATGTTGTTTTTTCTTCATTTCACTGCAATACTTTGCCAATTATCTATGGAGTGGAGGAGAAATGTGGAGACAAACTGAAAGAGGATGAAGTTTCATATTTATTTAGGAAGTGGCTTTAAAACTGTGGCAACCATCTCTTTTTATTCCCAGCTGACCAGTGGCTCAGCATGAACACATTTGAACGGGCCTTGTGTCTGTGGAACATTAGTGCCATAGGGGGGAAAAAGCAAAGAGGGGAGGAGACTAGTGAGTGCCTGCACTTTTGTCTTTTATTCCATTGAGAGGAAGGCATGTAGTGGAGCACCAGTATCACAACTCATGAGGCTTCTTGTTGAACAAACCCTGGCAGTAGCAGCACAGTGCATAGGACTGGACATTCCCTGTAGGCTAGTGATGACCTTTCCACAAGCTCCAGCAACAGCATATGGTCTGGGAGGAAAAAACCCAAGCATGATTCATGCTGAAGGTAAGATTGTGTGGGATGCAAGCTGTAGTGGGAACCGTGGCAACCAGAGTTATACCACAATATGCTTAGTGTGTTATTGTTAATTGGGCTTTAAGTAGATTCTGGGACAATTCACCCAGATCTTTCTTGCTCGTTTGGCCCAGAAGCTTTCCTGAGTTCCCTCCCAACACTTGCCTGCCCTGCTTCTATGCCATCAAAAGGGCCCATCTCTAAGATCTCACCTAAACTTGCCTTCTCAGTTCTGGCTTTGGCCCTGAAAATCTTAGCAAATGGAATGTTTCTGACCTGGCAACGCTTACTTAACACACTTCCCTTACCAGATTCTTTCTTCCCCTCCTTTTCTTTTACTCCTCCAATGCATAATTTTATGAAGACACCTCTAAAGAGCAAGAAAAGCACAATTATCCCTACAAATTAGAGAAGATCCATGCTACAAAGCCTAACCAAGGATTGAATTGGAGGGTACAACATCTACAGCGAGAGGTGGGTGAACAGATGACCTTCTAGACATTGGTAAACTACCGTTGTTCCTTATCATGGGTCTGGCTGGCTGTAGCTGATGGACAAAAGTCCAGCAATATTTTAAAATGCAACAGGTTTGCTAGGACTGATCTACAGTATTCAGAGACCATGGATCCTTCTAGAGTTTCCATTCACTTCTATGCAAGTTATGAAGTTGATAGGAGATGCAGTCTCAGGTCAAACAAGATGTCATTGCTCCCTGAGATTGTGGGACCATGTCCCATTTTCCTCTAGATCATCCATAGCCAAAATCAGCATGATAAAAAATTTTCAAGGCAAGAAAACCACTGCTTGTGGCCTATTTTTGATGCATCTTGGTTCAGGGCACAATAAGTTGCCTACAGTCATCAAAGCCTTTTGACTTTTTTAAGAATGTAGATCTGAGCCATCCAGATGGCTGAATGATCCATAACATATTGACAAGGGCATCTATGATCTGAGCAGAAGGGATGGCTTACATTAAACTGGCTGGGTGAGTCACGCAGACATCCCATTCAGATGTCAGGCTGCCAATGACACTGGGACATACTGATGATGCTGCCTTAGAAAATAAGGATGCAAATCCTTGCTTCCCTCATCCTCACAGATGAGGACAAGGAATGGCAAAGTTAACTGTTCACCCCCATAATAGAGTGAGGAATTTTATTCCATTCTTAATGATAGGCAAAAAAGGGTTTCTCCCCCTGCCACCAACTTTTGTTTGCAAAATTGTGCAAAATAATGCTTTAACACAAATAACAGAAATTGTGCAAAATAACAATGGTTGCTGATTTATTGTACAGACTTGTAAGTTTTGGAAGCATGGGACAGAGGTTTTTATGGCTTTTCATGAATCTCATAGTGTACTGGGCTTGTATGTGTGCTTTGCTTCTCCTAGGAGAAGGATACTAGTTTTCTTCAGGTAGTTCAAGGAAGTTAAAGAACCCTTGATGATTAAAAAAATAGTGCTTCTTGACTTGCTGTCATAAGAAGGTGATTGAAAATTCCCCTTCAGAATGTCTTCTCAGAGTGAGACGTCCTAAATCAACAAGAACAAAGAATTTAGAAGTATTATTTATATCCCTATTAGAGACCTTTGTTTAAACCTCAATAGCAAGAATCTCTTTTCCTTAATATTTATCAAGTGTCAAAAAAAAATCTGTCAATTTGCCTCCTCTATAGTACAGAACTTCTATTTATTTTCGTATCCTCCAGATATTTAACAAATTCATTATATTCCCTGCAGTTAGTGATGTTATGTCTTTCTCCGTGTAAACATGTAAGTGTGCAATACAAAGCTATGATTCTTACTTCCTGTGAGGCAAAGACCATTTGCCTTTGTGACTTGACAGCGGTTATAAGTGAGCATGGTCATCTGCACAAGTTAATTTATGCCTAGAGAATGTGTGCAAGTCAGTCAACAGCTTCTGATGCCAAGACGATTCTCAGTCAGGAAATGAGAATTTAGGATGCCAATGTTCTGCTGAGATAATGTTGCGACTAGGAGTTATTCTGTGATATGGTCCTTTTTGTCAAACAAATAAAAGTTTCCAGACAGTCTTCTGAATTTCTCTGCCATTACACTGTCAACCCCAAGAGATGAAGACAGAAAAGCTGCTCTTGTTCAGTAGTTTCCAGCTGTTAGAGGGATTTGGAAGTTGATTATTCCCTCCTTTTTTTGTGCAGAGAAAAGCTTGGAAAGGTCTGCCCAGCCTCACCCCCTTCCTTGAGAAAGGAAAGATGATCTGTCTAGATTCTTGTTGGTTAAAGGAAACTGTAAACTTTTCTTTAAAAGTGCATGTCTTCCACTCTTTCCTTTTATATACTGAGCTATATCTTCACATGTCTCTTTTTGGAGAAGAGAAAATGAAGGAAGAAGGAATGGCTTCTAACAAAGGAGACACAAGAAGGAAGGGGCAGTCCCAAGAACTCTGAGACATGGAAAAAATACTTTAAGTCAGTAACAGGCAGAGGGCATGCTCCCCACAGAGATCGAGTGTTAAAAGAGAAGCATGCAAGGTTGTTAATTTTCCAACATCAGCTTCAGCATCTTAATCTTACAGTAACTGAATATTGTTAGGATAGCCTGTAAAACCATTGGATCTCAGGAGATGTATTTGAAATGTTTTTTTCTGCTAAATGTCCACATCAATGTAGCTGTGTAGACAAGTCCTTAGTCTTATACTGAAGACAGGGTCACTCAAGGGTATTGAAACATCCTTGTGATTCTTCTTGTGATACTGAGATGGCTGTTTTCATGACAGATTTATCCAGTTGTAAGAATTTGTCACACACCTAGCAGAGAACAAGGCTAGTCAAAAGAAAGCAGCCACCTAATATCTGTGTGAAAAGATTCCACAAATACAAGGAGAAGTGGTGCCACAGGTCAAGGGTTCCAAACACTGTAGTAATTTATCTGCATAAGTTTCTCCTCTTCAATGAGAATTCATATTCAATGAGAAACCAATACATGTTTTGAGTGGGAATAACAGTTCCTTCTACTCACAAAAGGCTAGTAAAAGGGATAGAGTGGGAAGTGGCCTGAAACTTTGGTGTTAGACATGTCCTTTTTATAATGGCAGCATTTTTTTCCACAATGGGCATTCCCATTGTGTCAACTGCCTTCCATTGGTGCTCCAGCTATTCCCTACATTCCCATTACCAGTTAAAACATACTTATACACACAAACTTTCAGGGCATAAACAAGTATTTGATTTATATTCTGCTGTTCTCTGTTTCTATTACATGTACTGTATTTTAGTAACATATTACATTGGGTATTAGCAAGCTGTGTTATATTTGTAATCTGAAATTTTAATTGTGTTTTTGTGCAGATTGAGGGTTGTCCAGAAATTCTATCAGATGAGGCAGAGTATAATTCAAATTATTATCTCTATCAATTATTTTATTTTTTGTACTTAATATTGCTTTATTAACATTTTATTTGTTTTTTGTTATTGTTAGCTGTTTCAGTGGACAAGTGGAATATAAGCTCAGTAGACAGACAGATAAAATGGATTCAAACACAAACTTGATGAAACTAGTGATGTATTTCAACCTCACAATAAATTACATTTTACTTCTACATACATGAGCTTCACATTTGTCCAATCTTGACTCACCTCCTGTCTTTGGCAGTGCAGCTAGAGATAGAGACTGGAAGCTTATGTTTCCTTTTTCAGTTATTCATAGCCCAGCGTTATATCACAACTGGAATAAACTGTGGTTGATTTTAATTATGGCTTGCCCAAATAATCTGCCTTCAAGCTATCATTTGCAATCCTGGTTTGTTCAGATATACTGCAGTTTCATCTAAGCACAATCCATGGTTTGTATTCCTGTCCCAGGCTAGATTGCCTTAGGGATTCTTTCTGACTGTACATTTCTATGATGTGTTCACCATCAGATATTCAGTGAAAGTGTTAATCTTGGCCCATGAACAGAAGAAGCAGATTAGCTCTGCCCAAGATGTCCTAGTTTGTGTGTGTGGAAAGCTGAAGAAGAGACTACTCACTTGTGAAGGTGTTCCATGTAATGAGAAAACCTGAAAAAACTGGATTCTTGATCATGTAGAGCAGGGGTCCCCAACCTTGGGCCTCCAGATGTTCTTGGACTACAACTCCCAGAAGCCTTCACCACCACCTCTGCTGGCCAGGATTTCTGGGAGCTGAAGTCCAAGAACATCTGGAGGCCCAAGGTTGGGGACCACTGATGTAGAGTAATTCTATGTGAAGAGATTTAACTCTCCATAAATGATATATAGGGGTTGGGCAGCACAAGGCATAATGTGGAGTAGTTGTTATTGAATGCTGAAGGTACGTATTTGCATTTATTTAACTCAACAATGGATTCTAAATCAGGTATATGTTGTACAAATAAAGGAAACTTACTGGCTGAGCAGCAGATGAAATATAAGGAAAAGCCAGGAAGACTACAACAAATCCAAAAGGAATAAAAAGACATCATTAGCAAGGCGGTCTACATGCAGAATGCAAGATAATGTAGGGAGAGGTAATAAGAAGACACGCTGAAAGGTCAGGAGCCATTTAATTTTCTGAGATACCAAGACTAATAGCAAAAAAATACTATTATGTAAATGACTTTTATGATTACAGGATCCAGAGGAAAAGGTCACACGTGCTGGAACAGAAATGTTTAGAATTTCTATACATCTTAGCCCAATCATTTTCTTACCCCAGAGACTTAGAATGAGGGAGAACTGCTTTGTCAGATGTTCACCTTATTGAATTTTCATGCTAAAAAACACTTTAAACACAGATCTGTTCACTGGATAGAACCACTTTCTAATCTGGGAGGGGAAATGGCTTGAAAGCCTTTTCCTTAGGTTTGTCCGTATAAACATTCTTTTAATGTACTAGATTTTTTTCATTGCCGCTATGTGAGTTTTCTCTTTTCCAATATTAAATAAACTCTTCTAAGCATATATTCTCGAAGGCTTTCACGACCGGGTTCTGATGGTTGTTGTAGGTTTTTCGGGCTGTTTGGCCATGTTCTGGAGGTTTTTCTTTCTAATGTTTCACCAGTCTCTGTGGCTGGCATCTTCAGAGGACAGGAGTTAGAACTCTGTCTGTGTTCTGGTGTAGTGTGTGGGATAGTTGAGTATTTGTAGCTGTGGGATCAGCTTTTTGTCCTTTTCAGGAGACTGGGTGATTATGGTGATCAGGGTGTTTTTTGTTATGGGTGTGTTGTTGTGATAAGGGGGGAGATGATCTGTCACTGTGATTGATGTGTGTCGTTAGCTAGTCTTTTGTGTGCAGCGATCACTGGTCCTTGTGGCTGGGTAGAGTACGTTGACCTTTTTGCAGGCTGTATTTTTCAGTGCTGGGAGCCAGGCTTTGTTGAGTTTTAAACTTTCTTCTTTTTTTGTTGAAGCTGTGCTGATGTTTGTGGATTTCATTGGCTTCCCTGTGTAGTCTAACATAATGATTGCTGGTGTTGTCCAGTATATCTGTGTTTTGAAATAGGATTTCATGTCCAGCTTGTTTCAGGGCATGTTCAGCTACTGCTGATTTTTCCAGTTGTTTTAATCTGCAGTGTCTTTCATGCTCTTTGATTGATGGGTGTTGTTAGCTAGTCTTTTGTGTGCAGTGATCACTGGTCCTTGTGGCTGGGTAGAGTTCGTTGAATGTTAGGAAACGTTAGGAAGAAAATGTTAGGATGAAAAACCTCCAGAACACGGCCAAACAGCCCGAAAAACCTACAACAACCGTCTTCTAAGCATAGTTCTTCCTTCAAACAAATCCCCCAAACAGGTCAGTTTTTAGCATTGGGGAAAATTAATTAAAACATGGAGAAGCACATCTGAATTAGGTCTATGGAACATTCTATTTATTTCATTTATATACTATCTACCTCCCAGAATATAGATCTAAGGCATCTTGCAGAACAACTATAAACTATATCAGCTGCACAAAGTGGTCATCTGGTTAAGATGAGCGCTTAGGTTGGATCCTAGGCACCCATAGCAGCAAAATAATGGCAGAAGATCATGAATGGAGGGGGGGGGGACTCCACAAATATGCTCACTAGTTTCACCAATTACTGCAAATTAAAGCACCAATAACCAATTGTGAGAGGAATTTTTGGTGAATCCCCACTGTTTCTTATAAGAGCCAAGTACAGTTAATAATCTATATAAAACCACAAATATCTAGAATCACAAGTAACAGATATCTAAAGCTATACACTGTAAACATCCACTGAACAGTACAGGGAAAACAAGCAGGAACAAGAGTCAAGTCAAACACTTCTATATTTCCCAAAAGCTTCTATAAATAGACATATTTTAAATTGTACCAAAAAAACACAAGCATGTGGGGAACAATTAATCCTTTAAGTGATGAAACAGATGAAGCCATAAATTGAATCAACACTAAACTATAGCCTAAAATTTGTGATGATGCCTATGCATCTGAAATGTGAGGAACAGCCCAAAGTGTACTACTATCAGAAACATTCAGAGCCAAGAAGACTGAAAATATCATATGTAGTAACACAAGAGGAGTAATAAAATTATTAGCTGAAATCCTATTTCAGCAGTGATGTCTGCAAAAGCTGACAACATTATCATCAGGAGGTGATTTTCAGAAACTTAAATACTTCCTACTTCTGTCCCATGGCTCCTGTGTAATATCTTTCATTGTTTGGAAGTTGTGGGAGCCCTTAGGATGGGAGGAGGAAGTCTTTAATTACAAGGAATCACTACCACCAGGATAATCTTATCAGAAGTGGCCTTTTTTTCCTTTTCTTTTCTTTTTTGGTAATTGGAAACTTCTTCCTTCTTTCCTGCAGCTCCCATTGTTTCAAATTATGAAAAGGATTACACAGGAGCACGGAGAGCCATGCAATGGAGGTAAGATGTCTTTAATTTCTGAAAATCACCCCTTGATGATAAAGACTATTATATTTTAATGTGAGCTTTTGTGGATCATGCCCACTTCTTCAGACACATGGAATAAAAAAAATCATAGCATAATATGCGAGCATGTGTCTGTGCCTGAATGAGAGACAGATAGATAATGTAGATGTATACAACACACACACAAACAACTTTGCAGTGTTGAAACCATGGTGCTACTTGGGAACAGGGAGGAGCTGGGTGTCCAGGCATTTAAACCAATACAACACAATAAAATTGAACTTCCTTCTCCTTCCCTTGCCCTAAGATTTGTCTTTTTAGAAAGTCCTGGAAGTATACTAATTAAAACTACAGCTTCTACCTGGAAACTTGACAATTCCTGTAGGCTTATAGGAAGAAGACTGGTTAATAAGGAAGATCAGGTACCCTAATTCCAAGCTGCTTTGTTCTTTAGCAGGTACCACCAGGTTAAATTTTTTTTACATATTATTGATAGCCTGCATGTCACTTTTGTTAAGTATGAAAGGCTACTTTGTTATGTACAAAACACAGTGATGGTGAAATATACTGTCCAGAATCTCGCTGTGTATGCACATTTTTGTCTTTTGCATAGAGTACAACAAAATAATAAACACTGTTATTTAATTCTTCTATTTGTTGTTTAGTCTTTAAGTCATGTCTGACTCTTCGTGACCCCATGGACCAGAGAACGCCAGGCCCTCCTGTCTTCCACTGCCTCCCGAAGTTTGGTCAAATTCATGTTGGTAGCCCCGATGACACTGTCCAACCATCTCGTCCTCTGTCGTCCCCTTCTCCTCTTGCCCTCACACTTTCCCAACATCAGGGTCTTTTCCAGGGAGTCTTCTCTTCTCATGAGATGGCCAAAGTATTGGAGCCTCAGCTTCAGGATCTGTCCTTCCAGTTAACATGGATTTCTATTGATATTTATATCAAAATATGGAACATTAAACTTGTGATCCTATATATACTTGCAAGTATTCAATAAATAAGTCATATTGAATAGAATGAATTTTTGTATTGTTCAGTAAGTCATATTAAACAGAATGAAGGTTCCTCCTGAGTAGGCATGCATAGGATGGCAGTGTAAATGTGCATTCAGTTGTGATTAATCAACAGCAGCAGTATATACACATTGCATTTGTAAATCTGATTACAACTGGTGATTGATAATACCAACTGTGTTACCCAAGAGACCAAGTAGAAAGCATAAAAGAGATACCAGTCAACAAAACCATCACTTCATCAAGGAAATAATTCACAGCACATCAAATCACCCTCCCCCACTTTATTTTACTCGTATTAAAGCCCTTTTAAAAATAAAGTCCTTGAACAAGAGCATTGCAAGGTTCTATTTAGCTGGAAATTATTCATGCCCAATAGAAATGACATTTGAGTTTCAGACTGCCAAAGTGAGCTTTATTAGTATGTCATTAATCATTGTCTTGGAGGTGACACATGGGGAAAATGATTTAGTAGAGATTAGAGCACTCAAATGTAACACTGAAAATATCACATTTATTTCCAGCATCAGCCGATGAAATACATTTGGGCAGAAAATGACATTTATGTACATTTAAATCTGTGGGCAACACAAAGACCTGCTTCTATTCAGAAACCTCTCTCTTGCATTTGAGTAGTTCACTGTTTAATAAGCAGGACTGTGCCTAATTTAGAAAATACAATGCTTGCAGGGAAAGTGAGTTCAAGAGTGTAAAGATAGAAATCAAGCATTCAGAGTAGAGAAGGGTTAAAAAAACACAAAATAAAATAATGTGCTGTCTTACAGTTTCATTAAACACACCTGCTCTGAATCTTTCTTGTTGCCAAAGATTTTAAAGCCATTGATTCCCAAAATGTGGTTGCCCAGCTTACATTGTGAGCAAATTCATTCAGCTTAAACAAATAGCTGCAATTAGAAATCACTTAGTACCACAATAGCTACCAAAATTGCAGAAAGTGGATGTCTACGATAAATGAGATTAGAACATGCTTACAAACAGTCAGTTTGACCGGTTGCCTCCAGTAGCGATGAATCACCATCACACAAACAGGCAAGGAAGCTTAATAAAAGGTGTTGTTTTGAAGCCATGAATAGATATATGTGGCTAAGAAGCTAGTAAAAACAATGGACTGGTCTGTTTACCAAGTTAGAGTTCAGACATTTGCATATCCTTTTTACTAAGATGAAAGCAGGTTGGATTAGAAATAAAATAGCATTTTAAAATGCACATAAAAGTATGTACTTCTGAATCACCTTTCCAAAAAACAAAAAGGCCCAAACATTGTGCACAAGAAAAATGCATAAACTATTTGAGTCCAGGCATTACAATTTCACTAGCTGTCTTCCACGCTCAAAATGGTTTGAATGTAGGATCTCTTGATTTCTACCTCCCATAACCCACCTAGCTCTTTCCTTCTCCTATTTAATGTCAGGGTGTGTTGTCTTATCTCCTCTACTAAGGACAAGGTTGCCAAAGATGTTAAAGCCATTAAGTGAGAGCAGTTGGGAAGTAGTCACCTGTAGGGATGGGACTTTTGGAATATACGAACTCCCAGTTTCATAATTCAGTGGGAACCTCCTAGACTGAATTACGGGATGGGGAGCCATCAAACTGGCAGGAAGTAAAGCAGCACTCTTTCCTCCATACTGTTCCCATGCTGCTACTTCACACCCTATGAAAGGTGCCTGCTGCATGTTTGTGAGTCACAAAGATTCCCAATGACTCACAAAGGTGCATGGAGAAATGAGTTCTGATGGAGGAAGCCTCTGTTGGAACTGTAAGGTTAAGTAAATAGTTGCACCACAAAAAGAAGGATGTTATCTTTCTCTGGCTGAAATCCTGCTATGCAGTTGCATAAATGGCATAATTTTTGGAAGCAAATTGCCATAAGTTAAGAAATCTCCATAGACATTATCTGTTGCATGCCATGTTGCATGACTCAGTGTGCAACAAATAATGTCTATGGAGATTACGGCAATTCACGCCGAAAAAGAATGCTGTTGCAGTGCAACCGGATTTGAGCCACTGTTACAGTCATAATGTAACCTAGTTTAACCTTTGTTATTGGGAAAAGAAATTAATAATAAGTAACTAGTTGTGTATAAAGTGAATTACTTTCAAGCTCTAAGAGAAGTGGGAATTGAAGTATGGCTGAAGAAATTCTGGCAACTTTATTGTGTGGAGAATACACAGATATAGCTTATTGTTTTTAAACTTTTTTCTTCTTAATTCTTCTTAATTCTTACTCAGGCTAAACCATTTTTGCCATCACTGTAGCACAGTGTGGTAATCCTCCTCTGTCAGGGCCATCTTCCTCCACAATGCATCTGAGAAAGAAGGCAACGAGGAAGACTGCATGGTGGAACAAGCAGCTTTTAACAGAAGGCAGAAAGAGTTAGAAGAAAGAAAGAGGGAAATAGTTTAAAAGGAAGAGAAATCTGTAACTGAGCTACTGTACGTATCTGACTACTGAAACTGAAAATGTATGTTCTATCTTCTGAAAATGCTCCTCTAAAGATGGCACAAGCATGTTTTGTATAAGTAATAGCACAATCCTAACTCAATAATAGGTCAACTGTGGTGGATATGAAATGGACAGAAGCCTCTTGTCTGCTGAGATCAGCTGGCAAAAGAGCCAGGAATGGGGCAGAGAAAGGCCAGGATGAAGGACAATGGGAGTTACATGACATTGAAACCTCTTCCAGTTCCTGGGACTATGACAGCATAGTGTAAGGCCACGACATGGGTGATCCTAACTGATTTCCAACATTTTGAGGCTGGGAGGAGTTTGGATTCAGCACAGCTTCCATTGATCTAGTGTCAGGTCAGCTGGCCTTCAAGCATCCTTCCTAATTAGGATTGCTTGCTAAGTCAGCAAACGTTTTCTGACTTGCTTTTCATCTCCTCCTCCCACTGATAGGTAGAAAAAACCTGATTATTTGGCAATAAAAATGTATTTGCTGTCATCACAACTTTCTATTACTTAAGTAAATTGCCCAGTCATGAATAACCAAAGCTTGGAGGAATACCCCTTTTTTCAACTGATAGTGAGATACGCTCTTAGGCCCAAGCAACATTATTAGGTGAGGTGACCTGAGTTATGGATGTTGAGCTGATGGCAAGGTAGATGGAAAGGGAGGCTTTTTTGTACCACATACCAGTGACACATAGCATTCAGGCATTTTTCTTTTACATAATCAAAACTATCTATTTTGCTTGACTAAATTGCAAAATCATGCTCTACATAACCATGGAAAACCTACCAACACACAAAGTTTGGAGGTCTGTGACAATAACAAGTCTAAAAATGCATTTTAACTCTAACAACTGGCCCACAACCTCAGCACTCTACTCTAATCTACATTCCCTAGTGTCAGCATAAATCTAGCTCACTAAACAAGTCTTATAAATAGGGCAGAAAACCAGCAGTCCTGTTGATACAGGACTGTTAATCGTAATATGCTGGCTATTTGATCCTTGTACTAGTGGGTTGAAAGAACAAGCCTATATATTTAACTGAAAAGAAAAACACCTTCAGATAGTACAGAACTATTTTTTAACTGAGTGGGATGTATGTTTTCTTTAATGAGTGGTTTTAAAATTCAATTTTTAATATTTTTGATCCTGGTACTTTTTTGGTTTTAGTTGGCTTCTTTCCTTTCCTTTCCTTTCCTTTTTGAGAGTTGTCTTGAGTCCACTTTTAGAAAGGACAGTATAATATAAATCCAAGAAATAAATAATTAATAAAATTATTACCTTCAATTAAAACTTCCGGGGTCATTAGTATCATTCCATGTATTTTAATAGTGTAATATGTATGCACCCTAGAACCATCTCCTTTAGCAAATACTATCTACATTAACAAAGGATATCTCATGTCCTCACATTCTGAATATTTAACAGCACCTATTTGGCTTGAGATAAAGGTCAGGAGTCCATTTACCATGCCATTATCTCCCAAACGTGAACACCTACATAGATGTAGCCTTAAACATCAGATGGCTGCTACAGGTTGCTACAGCAACATGCAAAGGTTACAAGCTAGTAATTAAAAAAAAGCCAAGCAGACATTAGAGTGCTTCACTTTTCTAGTAGGATAAAATAGCAAATTATTGCCTGGAAATAACATTAAAAGTCCATCCAATAATTTTTTAAAAACATCTTTGATATTACACATGCTGTTTTGCTAGTTGATGCTTTGTTAGGAATGAAGATGGGCATGAACCACCAGTTTGGCAGTTTGTGCTGATTCGGTGGATGGACAAATAGGTGTTCTGCAGTTTGGCACCCTGCCCCCCCTGGCAGGCACCCACTTGGAAGCAGCGTCTTGTCTTCCCTGCCCCATGTATGCCTGTTGTTCAAGGTGCATCTTGGACGAGTTGACTCACATGCAGTTGCCCAGATTTACAATTCCTTGAAGCCATTTCCAAGTGCACATAGAATTTCCAGTCATTTCTAAGTGCACATAGAACTCCATCAACAAGGTCTGAGATCAAAATATTTTCAGTTTTGCTTCCTTTTGTCTTAGGTAGAGTAGAATCTTATTATAAATCAACAATTTCATTTCATCTAAATAGTCAATTAGGGCTAATAAATTGGTAAATTAGTCAATTAGGTCAATGTTATTTCAACAGAAAAGAACATTTTCTGCCTAAAATGTCAACCATTCTATATGGAGGTAGTAATGACATAGCATGATCTTCGATATGTATTGTCAAGGGTACATTTTTGTGGTTTACAAGTAGAGATGGGCATGAACACCAGTTTGGTGGTTCATGCCAGTTTGGCAGTCAGCCCAAGAGGTGTTCCATGGTTCAGATGCTGTTTTGAGTCCCTCACTCTCCACTTGGAGGCAGTGCCCCACGTCCTCCAGGCACTGCCTCCAAGTGGACACCCACTGGAGGAGGCGGGGCTCAGAACCACATTGGAATCGTGGAACGCTTTTGGGCCGATCACCAAACCAGCTGGTCATGCCCATCTCTATTTCTGAGTGTTGATTACATAACACAATTTATCATACTTCTATCTTCTTTAAAGGACATCTTTATGCATTTTTGGTGTTTTGATATTCCTATCAAGCAGCACTGGCAAAAAGCAACTTTGGAATAAACATAGTATTAGTGGGATGAAGAAGGTTTACAGGTTAAAACCAGTCTGGTGTGGAGTTCACCCAGGGACTTTTACTCTTGCCAGCATGGGTGTGATGTGCCCTGGTTTTAATCCGAAAACCCTTACAGAAAGATTTTGGGACAGGATAGGGATGGGGATGAAAATTTCCAAACAGGGCTGGTTCAGAAAAATAGCTGCAGAGGTTGTTTTCATCAAGGTGGGGGTTAGGTCTTGGTGGTGGTGGTGGCTGTACTGTTGCCTGTTTTGGGAGCAGACTGATTCTGTGCTATCTTCTCCATTTGGGTGGGGCAGTTTTTATGGGTTCATCAGGGCTTTTTTGGATGAGTGCCAGAAAAAAGAAACGGAGAAAAATGAAATAAAACAACCCAAAAGAGGTGACCCTGTTGTTTTTAATGAAAGGATGGGTGCATGGAAGACGCAAAAATGAAAGCAACATCACCTCAAATAAACCCAAAATGAAATAAAAGTGAAGAGTTTTGCTATTCACATTTTTAGCAGTCATTCCATGCCATTTCCTTCATGTCTTACGCACACATTTGGTAACATTGACAAATATCCATTTCATCAAGCTGTTAACTAGACACCTCTTTGAAGTCACCTAGCTGAGATAAGGAAAACAAAATTAGCAATTCCCTTTTTCAATCACTTTTATGCTCATCACCTCCCTTTAAACTGTTATCGGTTATCTTTTACGCCCTTTTGCTATCCTAAGAAGAGAAGTAGAATCTTCTTTAATGATTTGATCGCATTGTCCTCTTTCTGAGATTCAAAGGTACAAAATATGGACTGAAATCTCCTCCTAAAGTAAACAGCATCTCCTGATTTAAGTGGTCTACAATTTTTACTATTTCCAAAGAAGTCTCACAGCAGTGGCTAACCTGACACACTGTAATTGCACATTCCACAACAGCAGCCTTATTAGTGTTCGTAGCAAAAACAAAACAAAACTGTGTGTTGAACCCAACCAGAATGGAGTTGCCACAGATAGGAAGACTTTTGCTAGGAGTAGACTTCCGATTCAGCAGTACAGCTACTGAAATAGAGGAGACGGAATTTTCTCCTTCTCTGTATTGTCCTTTGCATCATTAAAAAATTGTTCTGGTGGTCTGGGAGAAACAGGGTGTGGGTATTCTAATCCACCTCACTGGGCTCACCAACCTGACAAGCAGTAAATAAGTGGTTCTTTTTAAAACAAAACAGAACAAAAAAAAAACCAAAATCCCTTAACTTTTGAGAAATCCTCCGTTCACATTCAGAATTCCACATATACAAAGATAAGTGGTTTGTCAACTTGACATGGTATCTAAAATTAAAGCAGGATTAGAGCAGTGCACAAGTAGCCAGTCCAAATTTTCTATGCTATTTATGGGGTAGAAAAATTGCAGAGACTCACTAAATTCCTTCCCACCCCCGGCAATGTTTGTTTTGTTTTGTTGTTGTTCTTTTGTTTTGTTTTGTTTTTTGCTGCTAAGCAGCAGCAATTGGTTTGTGAACCTATACACCATCTTGTATCCTCCAGGTGTTCCAGGCCAAGTATCATTCCAGCACATTGTAGGACGACAATGGCAGCCATTACACAAGAACAGACACAAACCCACAAAATGATGGAGAATATTTAGTGAGAATTTTGTAAACTAGCCTTCTTTTTTCATGAAAAACCTCACAAGATTTTTTTTTAATGCCTTTCAGCTCAGCCGTACTAAAAAAATTCATTGTGCAATGTTGCCCCTGGTAAAACCCAGAATGCAAAGCAGCGTTTTTGTCAAGTTAACCAGTGAAATTTCAGAGTAGGGCACAGTTAAGTACTGTGAATTATTTCATTTCACTGTATGAAATCCTCCTCCCTGCTTTTGCTAGTATTTGGCCCGTATAGCCTTAAATGGTTTTCAAAAGATTACCGTGTCCTGTATCGTTGGCAACCAGGCATACATAGTGCAGTGGTTCTATGGAACCTATTTTCTTAGCTGCGGCTTTCCCCTGTCATTATTATTTTTCATTTGCGTTAGCACAGAAAAGCTAGAGCATATTTCTTCAAGGGTATGCAAACGAAGGGTATGTTGAGGGAGACTACAAAGAAACACCTGTGCAGTAGGAAGATAACAAGGACTGAAAGAATCTGAATGAATATAGAAAGAGACATCTTTTCTAACTAACCTCTATATACCTTTGTAGAGGAAATGACAAGGTCAGCCTCCATGAAAGAATTTACAAATGCTTTCATAAATTACAATATCTTCTTCTTGGAGTGAAACTTATTAATGGAGAAACATCAAACTGGAGGACATCACAGAAAGGGGAATTACTGGTAGCAGAAGGAAAAAAGATGTACTGCAGAAGATCAGTGCATGTGTGACTGGTGAGAAGAGATCAGGAGCTGAGAAGCATGAAGAAAGTACTTCCTTAAAACTATCAAAAGATTCAAGGGTGGTGGTGTCCTCACTGCTCTCCCTTTCTCATGTTTCAGATCTTGTGATGTGCTCATTCCTCCGGAATATTTTCTCTTTCTTTAATGTGATGCTTTTTATTTCTTTTAGTGATTTAACATGAAATATATTCAGGATCTAGACTGTGAAAACTTGTTCTGCCTTCTCCTCACCCATTGCCACCATCTGAAATAATGTAACTGAAGTTTACAAACAAATCCCTGTAATCTGATAATTCAAAATACCTGTGTGTACCAATTCTATATTTTACAAAATAGCATTGAACTCATCCACAACCGATACTTGGTGAATGGGGTGAATATTGGGACTTCCTCCCCATGACGAAGAAGAGAGATGGTAAACAGAAACAGAAGGCCTACAAATACATCCCTTGTGTGAAAGGGCCAAGTCTGTCTTTTGTCAGCTTAGGCAGATTGACACTTGCAATCCTACCTTGACAGGAAATCCCCAATAACAATAGTTCATGCATTGGCAATCTCGAAGATGGACCATTGCAATGCTCCCTACATGGGGCCACACTTGAAGGCACTTTGGAATCTGCAACAGATGCAAAAAGGGGCAGCCAGGCTGGTTTGGGGGATTTCAAGGTACGACCATATTTCCCCAGTCCTGGCCCATTCGCACTAGTTCCCTGTATGCTTCAATGCCAAATTTAAAGTCTTAATGTTGACATACAAAACACTTAATGGTTTGGAAACTCACTACTTATTGGAGCGCCTCTCCCTGATATCTACCACCCATATCACTTCACCTTCCAAGAGAGTGGCCAGTCCGAAGGAGGCCAGGAAGTCTATGATTTTAGGCACTGGTCCTTCTCAGTAGTGTCCTCCTCTCTATAGAATGCGCTACCAGTGGAGGTGTGTCCTTCCAATATTCAGAAAGCATATAATAACATTGCTTTTTAGAGAAGCATTTCAAGATTTGCTCCTCCTACAACTGTTGTTATTTAGGTTATATATTGATTTTGTTTCTAGATTTGTTGCTGCCATCTTGGGTTTTGTTGGGGTTATTTTTATATTACTGCATGTTGCGTGGGTGGGTTCTTATCTTTATGTATTATGTTATGTTGAAAACCACCCAGAGTAGTGCTGTGCCGCTAGATGGGCATTATACAAATTTAATAAATATACTGCATAAATTCCATTTTGTTTTGAAGTTCACTGACTGTAATTCTAAACCTACCTGCAATGAACATGTTAGTGTCCAATCATCATAAATGTCACCCCCATGGAAGGAACCTACTTGGGTGGCCTGGAGGTACAGTGACTGGATATAAATAAAATAAATAAACAGTCTCACATCTTAAAATTTCAGCTGGAGAGTCTGGCTCCACAGAGTTAGCTGCCTGGCTTTGATCAAACTAGAAATGGAAGATAAGATCCAGAAGTTCACCCTAGCACATTAGTTTCTAATTTATACCTGGCTCACTACTCACATACACTGGCCTACTATTCTGCTGACACTAGATACCATTTGTGGGAAAGGTACATATCAAATCTCCCAGAGAACCAGTTTGCAAACATATCTTACCCTGTCTTGTATAGAGATGGGCGTGAAATGAAACATGAAGCAAAAAACAACAACCATGAATCGTACTGTTACATGGTTCATTTGGGGGCACAAACGCATCTGCCCAGAATGATATGAAACACTGAACTATTGGGCATTGGAAATTCGTATGTTTCGTTTCTGGATGGGTCGTCCTTGGCCAGACAGCCTCGTGCCACTCAATCAATTCACTAGGCAATGCTGAGGTGGACCTAGAAAAAACTTTTTGTAGAATTGACTATCAGGTCAGGCAGCCAACCATATAGCTCTAAGTCCGCTCTCTGGGAATAGCTGGTTATAGGAGCCACACCCTGGCTAGCTCAGCTGATGGTTTCAATTTTCTAGCAGCCAACATAAGAAGACACCTAGCTAGCTAGTCCTCTTCCTATGTCTGCCCCCTTTCTGTTCCCTCCCCAGTCTACCTCACGATGAGCAACACCCTGTCTCAAGTTCCCTCACATGTACCACTCATTTAATTTTTCACAAGCCAGCTGCAAAAGAGCACTTTCCTGGAAGACCTCATTTGGGGGACTATAACTTGGACGTCCCAAATCTAATCTTTGCCAAAGTGGAGGGGGTGGGGAAGAGAGTCATCTGAAGACTTGCTTTGAGTTTGGGATCTCTAACTCATGTGAGGGTTGTCCTACGAATCCCGGATGTCCTGAATTGCATGAACCATGGAATGTTTTGTCTTGTCAGAAAGTTTGTGAAAGGTCATGGTTCATGAATAGTGATGAACAATGAACCATCATGAACCAATTCAATTCTTCCCTTATGTTTATGTTGCAGTCTATGTGTTTGTTAACTAAACATCCCAGATAACATGTCCATTTGTGGGTTCTCACATATAATATTTATATCGATAGTATCCTTGTTTATTACCATAATAGGATGCAAAGGGCACCTTCCATGCAATGATGACCTCAAAGCAGGATTCTGCAAGATGGTATTTCCCTAGTTTCACAATAGATAATAGCATGATAAAAGCAAACTGAAATCCATTGGAGAAGTGAAGTTCAGATGAGACCTTGTACCAAGTCTCAAGAGCTCTACGTCCATCAAGAGTTGTGCAGTCCTCTGCTAGTTCTTGCACAGAAGTATCTTAACTCCAACCATGCCTGTTAATCTTATTAATTAATTACTCAATTACATTTCTATGCCACCTTTCTCCCTTAAAGGGATTCAAGGCAGCTCACAATAATTAAAATACAAGAACAATTTATTAACAAGAAGTTAATAAATACAGTATTGAAAAAATAATTAAACATAATAATACAAAAAATTATTATACAAAAATGCTAAAAGAACTTTAAAAATAATAGATTTAAATTTTAAAGTTCTCTCTTGTAATCTCATTCGCTCACTCTCTCAGACATACACATATACACAGAGGCATCTGCCTTAGAATGTTTTTCCAGGTCAACAGCACTATATACTTATTCAGTATAGTGTGGGGAGCGGACAAGTAATACCTGATTTTCATTATAACATTTCTTGTGTTTACACTTCCTGCTACCCACACTCACATGCCAGCTACACCTTGAATGTACTTGTCTTCTCTATCCAAAGGTCATGGATTTGTTATCAAATAGTGGAATCATCATGATTCAAATAGACATTTCCACAAAGCAAAGTAAAAGGAAGAGAAGTCAGACCACACTACTTCAGCTCCTGTAAGTGTGGGTCTACCCACTAACTCCATAAAGGCAGTGGAGTTTTTCTGTTGGAAGAATCCTCCAGAACATCACCTCTTTTGCACCTTTGCCCATGGATGCCCAGGAGGGGCATTCTGGAAGAAAGAGAAGGCCGTAACTATTCCTTTTACTGCCTATCTCTCATTGTCCTATTGCCCCTCCTACTGAGTTAAAGATTTACCACTTGCTCTTTCCTTCTTTCAGTCATTTCTAGCCCTAAAGCTGTTAACATCTCTTTCTTGAAAGAGATAGCAAAACCCCACCTCTTTGGGGCCATGTGCTCAGGCCTATCCATTTAGTTTTAGGATAGGCTTTTATCTCCAACATTTTTATAAATAAATCTAATAACCTTTGTCTATGTTTAACCTTCTGACTGGTTTATTGCTCCAGAGAACAGAACAATAAGCTGAGTCTAAATGCTCACAGGAATACAATTGCTACTAACTCTATGAAGAAATCTCCCAACAGACCTTCCCACAGACTTAAAACTCTCAAACAAAATTTACATTTTCTACATAGAACCTACTACCACCACTGATTTTCTGTAATTCTGCTTTTGTTTTGCCTGATTATTAGAGAAGCATGCTGATGTATTTTTTTTTATTTGTTAGACTTACACTCCACCTTTCCTTCATTGAGTTCAAGGCAACGTATGTCACTCTCATCCTCTCCACTTCACCCTCACAACAACCCTGTGAGGTCAGCCAGGCTAAGAGCGTATGACTGCCCCATGGTTATTTGCTGGGTTTCATGACCAAGCAGTATCTTCCAAGTCCCTGTCCAACACTCTAGTCACCATCCCGCACTGGGTGTACAACAGCTGCATTTGTTTGGATCCTACATTGACATGTACAGATGGGAGACACTCATGCAATACAATCCAACTGAGATCAATGGGACAAACTGTTAGGTAAGTGTGTATCAGATTACAGTGGTAAATTATTCATTTAAATTCCTATCATGTTCCATCATGAGGGCCCTGGTGAAATTAAAAACATCTCAAAAGAAAAGTATATTCATACATTAAATGTGAAATGCATACTAAAATAAGCATTTTTTTTTCCTACTGAAAGCCATGACAATTAAGTCTACCAAATGTAGGAGCATACGCCTTTATTGCAAATTGTCTGCAGTGTGGAAATGTTGGGCAGCTTCTGATAATTTGAATTACAGAAGTTGAATCAACAGAAGCAATTTAGCTTTCATAATTAAGAATCTTGCAAGAACTGGTTTTGCAGAATGATTTCTCATAAATGCATAATGAACAAGTTGACAAGTTAACTCTGACTTCAGAGTCCACATCATATATTGTCAATTACCCATTAGGTGTTCTTCACTCCTATGACAATGGAAGCGATCTAAGTAAGAAGAATAAATGGATATTTATTTTGGAACTTTTCACCATAAAGTTTCATTAAAACTCATGTTTCAAAGTTCAATCATAAATTGTTATTATCATTCAATAATCAATATAGTAAGCATTGATCTGCTACGTAGTTCAACCATGCAGCATCCATTTATTTCAGTGGTACTTCTGTGGGAGTTCCTTAGGAAGTGAATGGAAGCCATGCAGCACAAGGAATGATAGCATCCTTTATTAGGATTCATGTATAATCTCTATTTGCCCTGCATAACATGCCGTGTCAGGGCTATAGGAAATATGGAACTTTTTCATTTTGCATTTCAACAGTACAATCAAATGGGATGTGAATATATTCTGCACGGCTTTCTTCAGAAGAAAGCTAAGATGATAAATGATTACATTTATGCACCTGTACCTCAGCACATAATAAATGAAATCATCCCAAGACAGACATAATGCTTTGTGATAGCCTTTTCTGCTACAATGTTAAAAAATTATATATGCCTGATATCAAAGCAATAGAACAGAGACTGAAAAGGCAAAGCAAGAATTAAAAGAGAGAAGTGACAAAGGCCGTTTCTTCTCCCCTCCCCCACCTCCAGCAACAGCCCCCTTCTTATGCTAATAATTTTTAGTCGGCACTACAGGAAGGAAGGATTTCATAAGCCTAGAAGTCAACTCTCAATGATAATGTGATAACAGCTTTTTTTAAAAAAAAAACTTTTAATTTCCAGTACTACAGATAACTTAAATATACCACTTTAAATTTGAATGTATCAATATTTGCATATTCACCACTTTCTCAAGTTCTTGGAGCTATAATACTACATACTGTAGCTTGATGACTCATATGTACCAGTCATGATGTCTCATATTTACCAGTTTGCTATTCTGGCAACCATGCTAAAAAGTGTCCTACATTCCATATGGAGTAAGTTTAAACATTGTATCTTGTCTCTGACTATAACAAGAAATGTGCGTACCTCTCATCCAGGACTTCCTGCCTAATTAGATGCTGGCTACCCTTAGACTGGCAAGAAATCCTGTGAATTCACATTTTGGAGAGGGAAACAATTCATGTTTCCCAGAACCAGAGGTGGAAATTTGCTTTTAAAAAGTAATTAAAGACATAGTTCCATCTGGCTTGTTTGACTTGTTTCTCTACTGCCTTCCTCTTTCATCTTTTACTGAGACCACACTCCTGCAATTATACAAGTAGTTAGTTACTTTGAAGCTCTGCTGAGGTATCCATGCACTTAGATGTTTGTGAAGAACAAAAACAACACATTCGGAACATATTGTAATGTTATTTCTGCTCTCCATGGGGACACACAAGTCATACCCTCTTTTGACATAGAATGCACTTACAATACCTGAGTCAGGTGGTCACTTCTTTCTTCTAAACTCACATCACAGAGCCTCATGGAGAAGTGTATAAACTGCTGTACTGCAGCCAAAACTGTGCTCACGACTTGGGATAGCCAGGTAGCCAGCTCAAGGTGGACTCAGCCTTCTATCCTTCCAAGGTTGGTAAAATGAGCCTACATAATTAACTTGTAAACCACCCAGAGAATGCTTGAAGTGCTATGGGGCAGTATATAAACAGCATGCTTTGCTTTTTTTTTTCTCCCCTTCATGGCCAAGGACACTTGTGACCCCCTGAGCTTCCCATCCAACTTGCCCCAATGCTTGGGCGATGTGCCCTCTCCAGTTCTTGCTCATCAGTCTAAGTGCCAAAATAATCCTGTCCACAGGTCAAGGCCAACCATCACTGCTCAAGCAGAATCCCTAAGAGACCCCTATGATGGTAAATGCTGGTTGGGAGGGAACTCTGAACTGTAAGTGTCAACAGAACTCAGACTGGTGCCCGTGTAAGTGTGTCAGGATGAGGGCTGCTCCATGAGTATGAAACAGCAGGACCCAAACCAGCACCCACATAAGTATTTTCAGAATGGAGGCAGTCCTGCAAGTAAATACCTTGGGTCCAATGCTTAGCCTCCTTGCCAGAATTGTCCTGAGTGAAGTTACTGTATGAGTTGATCATCCACTACAGTCTTTGGAGTTGGGACTCCTGGACCACACCTTCCCCTAGTTCTCTACAAGAACAGGGCTCTGGGACTCTGAGGCTGTTTGGGCAATGGACCTGTCCTTCGTCCCCTGGATCTTCTTTCCTAGTGGGATGTCACATCTGTCCCCATCATTTGCCATTTGGGGGCCTGCCTTCTTACAGCTCTCTTCCTGGCTCACTAGTTCCCATCCCCACTGCCTCCCTCCCACAGCTGCAGTGTGCCTTTGGATTAACAACTAGTTGTAAGCTGTATATGTTCTGCCCTCAAGTAAGTGTTTCTGTTTTGCTGCCTGTTACTAAAAATAGATTAGATGTACCGCATAAGAACTGAGCAGCTTCCGATATTCTCCTTTTTTTTAACCAGCTTGGGCAATCATCAGAGTCCAAAACATTATTTATATTAATTATTTTATTTATATCCCACCTTTCCTCACATGAGGTCAGGGAGAATACATGGCTGTCCTCCTTCGTGATTTATTCTCACAACAAGCCTGTGGGGCAGATCAGAGAGAGAGAGAGAAAGAGAGAGAGCCTCATGGTTTCCCAGTGGGTTTCATCACTCACTAGGTACTAGCCAATCCATGTCTAGCCCTCTTAACTATCACACTACACAGGTTGTCTCCTAGCTAAAACAAACAAAACCTATTGATTTTTTTAAATAAGCTCACAGGTTAGTTTAAAAGCCCAAAGCAAAAGAACTGTACTCCTGATTTTTCCAGACTGGTGTATAAGTTGAGTAGATAGTCATTGTATGTCAGCTGGTTGTCAAAGTTATAGGAATTTTCTCACTGTTGCCTCCTGGAAGGGAAACTGCTTCATGTACTCAGTGGTCTGCCTTGCCCACTGGAACAACACTGTGCTCTAGATTAAGGGTAACATTTCTGACCAGTTATTGAAACTATAACTGTCAGCATGCCGTCATATCAAAATGAGCTTGTCACAGCTGCACCATCCCTGGATAGGATCAAATGAACACATACATTCAAAATAATGTCTCCAGAAAGAATTACAAATAATTTTGGTAAATGTACACTAATCCTGAAGGGTTATTATACCAGCTGAACTTGATGTCATTTGCCCCATCTGCTAGAACAGATGCTTTATTTCAGTGCGAATATTAAATCTATTCTGAAACCAATTTCCATAATTGTAAGGAACAGTTATGAAATGAAAGGAAGATGATACACTTTTTGTTGATGACAGGGATACATTTGCACTGCCTATGGGAGAGAACAGAAATGCTTTGCAAGCAGGGAAGTCACACGGATCAGATCGTTTTTAACAGAACAATATAAATTAAGCAGAGAACATGTTCTTTAAATGTTGACTATTTTCAATGCTCCAATTTTCAATATCATCATTTATGATTTTCAAGCAAAATTCTGTGCCTAATTATTCTGCATTTTTATTTAACTTTATAGCCACATTTTCTCATTGCAAGCTTTTTGTTTGTGGAAAACATGATCTTAGATTAGGATTCTAGAAATTGGTCATCATAATTCCTATCTCATCCTATTTCCAGATCAAGTTGAGAGATTCTTTTTTTTTCCTGCACAGTAATTTGTGCATTTTTTTCTGCATTTCTGTGCATTTTATGCAGCTTGGGAAAAAAATAAGCACAATTTATTTTTAAAGGTTAAAGCCCAGTACCACCTTGTATCAGTTTCTGCACACATTTTTCTAACTCAACAAAGGAAGCCACAGCCTTCAGTTTGCAAAGGTTGATCAGGGATGTTGATGATAAGATCTTTTGGAAGTCACTAATTCATTGTGTCATCATGACCCAGAAGTGAGGTAACTGCAAGTAACACAATTTTTAAATATATAAACTTTGTATATTGCCATCACTCCCTAAAGTATATTAATGTACATATTTGCTTGTGTTTGTCCTTTTTTTATTCACTGAAATGCATCACAAAGAGATCTGGGCACAAATTTAAAAAATGAATCATCAAATTTGTTCAAAAATCACTTATTTGTCAATTGTATTTGTACAAATCAATGCTCCCGATGAATATGAATCAATGAATTTTAGTGATTTTTTTATTCATCAATTCATTGGGCTATAAAATGCCCCCCCCGGGAGCCTAGAGACACCAATATTGCAGAGAAGCTTCATCTAACTCTCCTCTACCATCCCTCTAGATTTGGTGAAGATTGGGTTTCAGATGTCTGAGTTATTTACCCACGAAGAGGGCCACCCCAGAAAAGACCCCCCAGGCACCTAGAGACATCAAAATTACAGAGATATTTTTTATGACTCTTCTCTACAATATGTGGTGAAGACTGGGTTTCCCCAAACCAGCTCCTAAAGGGCACTATATTGGGGGACCCACTTTGTGGGTGTTTAACTGAGATGGGGAATCTTCTCTGTACTTTTGGTGTCTAGGTGCCTGGGGAAAATATTCCTTGGGGTGCTCTCTTTGTGGGTGTATAACTTGGATGTCCGAAACCCAAACCTTACCAAACCTGCAGGGCTTGTAGAGAAGAGTCAGAGGAAGCTTCTCGGACAATTTGATATCTCTAGGTGCTTGAGGAGCTGTTTGACAGGGTTTTAAAAACAAAAATAAATTGGCAATTCAATTCATTGATTTGTCAGAAAAAATCATAAATTCGTAATTCATGATTTGTCAACCTTGAAGAATCACATATCAAAACTAATTACCATTTTTCTGATTCATGCCCATCTCTGATCACAAACCTCAGGAATGTATATACTTCTGAAAAGGCTGTGTCTTATTTCCAGTCTATGGAGTTACAAAATGAGTATTTACATAAGGAAATACAGATCCAGTTAATTTACTTTCCATTCCTTCTTAAATGTGTAAATGACAGTTATGTCACATATGAATAAAATTGTCATAAATTGTGATCAGTGTCATCATAGTTTATTGCACTGCAAGCTGATCATATCAGCCATGCTTCTGTTGAAAGAACAATGTAGATTTTTTTATTGCCTATAGATTTCTTGGATTTCAGTGGGAATCAATGATCAAAATCATGTTGCTTAGTGTAATAAATTACACTAGAGTAGGCCCATTTAATGGGGATTTGATGAGTCAACTCCTTCAAAAGTTCCATTGATTGAAATGGTCACTTCTTGAAAACCTGCACTCTAACAGTGACTTACTATATTAAGGTCTCAGATAGAGTAGGCCATTTGTAATCAATGGAACGTATACCAGAGCTACCAAATCCTCATTGATCCAACATACCTACCTTAGTGTGATTTTGGCTCTTAGTAAATACAGAACCCAGAATTACTTGGGCTCCTAATTTTGTTTCCAGAGCAGCAGTCTCAGGCATTTGAGGGCTACATGGTAGATGCCTGGCCAGATGGCAACTGCCATGCAGCTTTCTAGGCAGCACTGGGGACAACAGGAGCCCCCCTCCCCAAATCTTGCCATGGTATTTTTTGAGAATCTGAACAGGTCCACCAAGGCTCTGATTTAATAGTTTAAAATGGACTGTGACTGCTCTGAGAGAGAAAAATACACAGAAATGCATTCTCTGGTGTCTTTTCTGATAGATGTAACCCTCATGTAAGCCTTGTAACCTCCCTCTGAACTTTTAAAGGAACTGCTTATATTTTTCAAAGTCAGTGCCCATAACTAGATACAATAATCAATGATTAATTTTAAGAAATAAAATCTCTTAAATTTTTACTGAACTGTGAACTTTCTGGACTTCTTAATGTTACATATACATTAGCCTTCCACAGAGCTCTTAATGCAATTGAGTGACTATAAAAAGCCCTGCAACATTTTAAACTAAAAAGCCTTTTTTGTTGTTGCTGTTAATTAAATTATTTGTCTTGGACCATCTATGAACATGGAATTTTGGTAACGTACAGAAGGGGGAAAACATGTTAACATTGCATATATATTTTGTTGGAATTTACGCTGAAGGTGACTCACCAGGAAAGGGATCATGGTAGACAGGTTAATGAAAGTATCAATCCCAGTGGGTTGAAAGCTATGATGCTTGGGATAGGAAATAAAATATGACAAATGTGGAGACTGATGCAACAAAATTTGAGGTAATGTATACAATTCTGGCCAACACATTTCAAAAGACAGAGTTGGTGAAAAAGCAGACAGCAGCAAAAAAAAAATATATGACCAGGGCTTTGGAACAACTTTCTATATGAGGAACGTTTACAGTATTTGGTGGGGGGTTTTCCACCTAGAAAAAGGTGAGACGGGTGATGGAAGAGCATGATAGTGATGCAGAAAATTTTGAACAAAGACAGTACATTTTATCCCCCACTTATAACATGACTGGCAGGAGAATCTGAAGAGAGACAAAAGGATGTTTTTCTTCATATAGTTCTTTGCCTCCACAGGATGGGGAGATGGCCATGAACTTAACTGATTGCACAGATTCATAGTTGGTAGTTATGGCTACTAATCATGATTATCAGCTATGACCTTTCTCTGTCTGTCTCTCTTTCTCTGTACAGAATGTGTATGATCCAAGATCAGAGGGTCCTTGAACCTGAATGCCTGTCACTAGAGAACAATAATAGGAGAATGCTATTACTTTCATGTTCCTATTGCTTTCAGATGCTCACATGTGAGTGACTGTTTCGCTACTGGAAGAAATGAGATGCGGAATGAGATATTTATGTGGTCTTCAAATATGAACAGACCACAGGCTCTTCTTATGCTTTTAAAACCAACAGAGGTACATTTTCTCTTCCCTGTAGTTTCAGTCCGCAGAAAAAGAACGCCTGCAATTCCAGCAGTGCTTGCAGGCAGACAGGCTGTCTAGGGGAGGGAGATAAACAGTAAACCAATATCTGAAGCGCTTCCCCATTTCCAAACTTCCTCTTTTTCTCCCTCTTGATTGGCAAGGCTGAATCAATATAGATTAAATTATACAGTATATAGAGGGGGGCAGAATCCCTAAAGTGTGGAAATACTGCTTTCCTTCTCCTTCATGGGAAATATTTTACAGAAGCGTAATTTCTTTATTTCAATTAAATTAACCTCTTTACATTCTGCCTGCCAGCATACTTTTTTCACTAGCTGCAGGTTTTCAAGAAGATCAGATAACTGCAACAGGGGAAGGCGAAGATTGCCAATATATAAACTCCTTGAGTTCCTTTTAATTGCTTTGTGACATCCCAATTTGCAGATAATGTGTCGCTTCTATCTAAATAGCACAATCTTTAACTTACGCCAGTTAAATGTGTACAAAAAAGAACTAGTGCTACTTGCGCTGAAAAGAAAGCATTAACTGTAATGAGAGTTCGCCATTCCTGTTTGTCTTAATAATGGCAACGCAGCCATTTGGTCTGTGTTTCTTACAATCAGGTGGAATTCAGCTGCTAAAGGTGGATCCAGTTTACAGCTCTTGTATCATCTCAAGATCTTTAAAGTCAATTGATGGCACTTAAGTGAAGCCGATTTAAACAAACCAGACTCTATAAAAATAGCAAATGTCTTCCGTACAAGACTGAAGCATCTGCTAATAGATTTCATTTCTTTGGAAGCCTGCTGAACTCAGAGGGCAGAGCAGCAACACATTTTCCAGGTCAACACGTAAACAGACACACAGTTGTATTCTTATTTAGTTCTTTTTCTTCCTTCTAAATGCTACAGGCAATGAATCCAGTTATATACACCGTTATATAACAGCTGATTGATATTGTAGTTCTTTTTCCTGTAACTGAAGGAAAATGGGGGTTTGAAGACATGGTCATAATGCAAATTTCCTTTTATACAAGGAGAGACAAGAATTTAATTTGAATTAATTACTATAAGAATTTCCTAAAAATAAAAAAACCCTTCATATTTGGGGTGGAAAAGACTTTATTTTAATGAGTGCAGGAGAACCCAAAGTTGACCAGTATTTGGGCTTTCAGTTATTCATGGTTTACCACAGCCCTTTATATAACACACAAGAGGGCAAGCCTTGTGGCCTTTGTTGTGCCCCCTTGTGGCCTTTTCCCCACCTCCTTGAATGTTGTACATAGGGTTTGCTGCTATATGCAGTTTCAGACATTCGCGGCAGATCATGGAACGGATCCCCCTTGGATATATATTAATAAGCAGACTTTCTGTGCTGTTCATCCCAAAGGCCTAGTCTACCACCCTTTCTATGGCTGTGGACCAGGCTGAAAGGCCAATCTTGAAGTGCGGGGGAAGGAGTGTGCCCTCTAGACTTTGTGCACTGGGGCAAAGCCCTGGTTGCCCTACCCTAGTTACAGCCTGTTCTTTTTTGAAGGAAATGTTGTGTGAGTGGAAGTATGTTCAAGACCTTTTCTGGAAGCAATTAAACAAGGTATCCCATTCTATTTCTGCAATCCATACTGCATAATATAAAGGAATGTTTTGCTGTTTCAAAATCTCTGTAGCTTTGTTAATTGTTATACGGGCTAATCCAGTCTGCGAAAGTTTATACCAAATAAAACTTTTTAGTCTTCAAAGTGCCACAAGGTTCTTTGTTATTTTAATCTGTATTGCTCAAGTAATTGAATTGCAATCCAAAGACTTAGCTTGGAGAAAGGGGTACAGCTTGGTTTAGGGAAGAGTGGTCTTTGCATGTGTCTGTAATCTGTACCCCTTAATTAAGACTATCCATAATACTTCACTATAATTAGCAATAAGCAAGCAAACAAACAAAAAAATAACCTCAGACTTTTTATCCAAAATAAGCAAGCTGCGTCAGTTCTCTCTTCTTCGTCGGTGACTCATACTGTTCTCTAAATTGGCAATGTAAATGGATTAGACTGCTGAGAGAACCACGTTGTTTGCGGTTACACTCAGAAGCTGCTAAGAGTTTGTCTCACCCCATATTATACCAGCATTTAGGCACATAAAACAGTACATCTGCAAAGCTATTTCCTCTTCACCCATCCTACGCATAGGGTAGTTTTGACAAGTTGAGCTGTAATTACAATTCTTAGTACTTATATTAATTGTTCTGAAAAGCTTGATTCTATGCCTTTAAAATAATTAGATAGCTAATTATATGGGTAAGAGCCTTAGAATTTTTGTCTAATTAATGCTTGTCTAGATAATAGTACAGCTCCATTTTACAATATTGTCTCAGCTTGTAAGCGAGTCTCATGCAGGAATGATACAGAAGAATTCTATCAAACCTGTTCACTTTCTATAAACCGTTTTCATTTCTTGTTAAGAGTGTTTTTTTTTCAAAATATCAAGATTGATTTCTGCATCATCTGCACTAAGACTGTTGCAGAGGCTCTGCAGAAGAGTTCTGGCCATAGTTTGGAAAGTTAGTAAAGGTAAAGGTTCCCCTTGACAATTTGTCCAGTCGTGTTCGACTCTAGGGGGCGGTGCTCATCCCCGTTTCCAAGCCATAGAGCCAGCGTTTGTCCGAAGACAATCTTCCGTGGTCACATGGCCAGTGCGACTTAGACACGGAACGCTGTTACCTTCCCACCGAGGTGGTCCCTATTTATCTACTTGCATTTGCATGCTTTCGAACCGCTAGGTTGGCGGGAGCTGGGACAAGCGACGGGCGCTCACTCCGTCGCGTGGATTCGATCTTACAGCTGCAGATCTATAGACCTTACAGCACAGAGGCTTCTGCGGTTTAACCCGCAGCGCCACCACGTCCCTTTAGTTAGTACTAAAAAGCAATTAAATGCAATTATTGGTCTTTGCCCTACAAAAGTCACCAGAAGTACAAGATCCTTCGCATGCAGTTTGTTCATTTTCAGACGTAGCACAATAGTGATTTCCAGTTCAGCTTTATAGAACCTGTTGTGCTGTCACAATCGTGTAAGCCAACATGGCTCTGTTAGCAATACGTTGGATTTGAATCGTAATTAGTATTTGTTACTTTTTAATATTTGAATATTTATTGTTTTTAGCTTTAAATAATGTTTTTTAATGATGTAAGCCGCCTTAGGTCCATTTTAAGGAAAAAGGCAGGGTAAAAATATTTTAAATAAAGTAAATAAATAAATAATTCCTATGCTCCCAAAGGTAGCTAGCTACCATTACAATTACATTTTCTTTTTTTAAAAAAGTTGTTCTGATTCTCAAATATCATGAAATAGTAATATTTTAATTTTATCTTTTAGAAAATCTGAATGGCACAAATCTGGAGAACACTAGTACAAAAGACATAGAAGTAATCAAAGATTATGCAAAAAAAAGTATTTTTGTTAATGCATATGATTAATAAGGTAATGGCATAAGAGTATGCCCAGACTCATTCCCCATCCATCAACAATAATATCAAGAACAATGCACAGGGATATTTTCTTTTTATCTTGAAAAATGATGATCAAAATCCCGCTTTTAAAATACCACCCTGTTCTGCCCCAGAAGAACCAGCTGCAAATCCAACAAGGAATGCCTTTTCACAATGAAGATATCTGTGCTAGACAGGGATTCTGCTGGGGCCCTTGAAGGAAACGCTTGTGCTATGCTACAGAAAACCGAGAAAAAGGTAGGCAGCACATACACTTGTCTGCTGGGAGACATCACACACCTCACAGCTTCCTCATGAGCACTCTGTGCCCTGGGGATTTCCTTCCCTGGGACTAAATGTTGAAGAAGCCATATTCAAAACTTCCTTTTCCCTGATCTTTCCTTGAAGACCTATCACTGTCCTCATCTGTTATGCTCCTTGTCTCCACGCACGCGCACGTACACACACACACAAACAGAGCAAGGCTTCTATCAAAGAACTCTGAAAGGAAACTCTTACCACCCCATCATGCTTTTAGTCTCCAAAGATGCACAGAAGGCTTCCCACCTTTGACACAGAGTTGTTTCTCTTTTAAAAAGTCAGACGTGTGAGCCTATATATGTCTATTCAGAAGTCAGGTCCACTGCATCTAGTGGGTCTTCCTACTGGATAAATGGATATGGGGTGAATTCCACCATGAAAGGCCAAAGGGACCACCCAATTCAGCTCTGTCATCGTCTCTCTCTCTCTCACACACACACACACACACACACACACACACAGAGAGAGAGAGAGAGAGAGAGAGAGAATGTCCTTTTCATCCTTACTCCCAGAGCAGTTAAAATCCACACAGTTTTGCTTGTACAGTGGTGCCTCGCTAGACGATTGCCTCGCAGGACGAGGAAATAGCTAGACGATGCCTTTTTGCGATCGCTACTGCGCTTCGCAAAACGATGTCTCTCTATGGGGAATTTTCGCTAGACGATGAGGTTTCCCCATAGGAGTGCGCCGACTAGTGGTGAAAAGCTGTCAGTGCAGCTGTCAGTGCATTCCTATGGGGACCCGCACTCGCTAGACGAGGTTTCCCTATGGGAAATTTTCGCTAGACGACTGCATTTTCCCTTGGAACGCATTGAAGCGATTTCAATGCATTCCAATGGGAAAACGTGCTTCGCTAGACGATGTTTTCGCTAGACAGCGATCCTCGTGGAACGGATTAACATCGTCTAGCGAGGCACCACTGTATTAAGATCATAAGGGCTTGTCAAAATTCAGGTCTTTTGCAACTGAGTGAATTATTATTGTTATGTGCCAACCAAGTCACTTCCAGCTTATGGCGACCCTATGAATAAGCGATCTCCAGAATGTTCTGTCTTCAACAGTCCTGCTCAGCTCCTGCAGACCCAAGCCTGTGACTTCTTTTAGGGAGTCAGCCCATCTCATATTCAGTCTTCCTCTTTTCCTGCTGCCTTCAACCTTTCTCAGCATTATTATCTTTTCCAGAGAATCCTGCCTTCTCATAATGTGCCCAAAATAGGACTGCCTCACTTTCAACATTTTTGCCTTCAGAGGTAGTTCAGGGTTGATTTGGTCTAGGAACTTCTTGTTTATCTTTCTGGCAGTCCAGGGTTTCCACAAAGTTCTCCAGCACCACATTTCAAACAAGTCAATTTTTTCCCCTGTCAGTTTTCTTAACTGTCCAGCTTTCACACCCATACATTGTGATCAGAAATACAAGGATGTGGCTGATCATAGTCTTGGTCACCAGTGACACATCGTTACACTTGTTTATCTTTTCTAGTTCCTTCATTTCTGCCCTTTTGAGTTTCAGTCTTCCAATTTCTTGGCTGCAGTTTCCATTAGGATTGATGATTGAGTTGAGGTATACAAAATCGCTAAATACTTCAATTTATTTATTTATTTATTTATTTATTTATTTATTTATTTATTTATTTAACTTATATGCTGCCCACACTACCCAAAGGTCTCTGGGCGGCTTACAACAATTAAAATACAGTAAAAAGATAAAACAATTAAAATACAATTAAAATTTATTGTAAATGTTAAATTTGTATAGTTCCTCTGCAGTCATGACTTTTGTCTTCTTTGTGTTTAGTACAGTCCTGCTTTGACACTTTCTTCTTTCACTTTCCCTAATAGTCATTTCAAATCATTACTGCTTTCTGCCAGTAAGATGGTGTCATCTGCATAAATTATTGATGTTTCTTCCACTGATTTTCACTCCTCCTTATCTGAATCTAGTCCTGCTTTCCATATGATCTGTTCTGCATACAGATTGAACAGATAAGAGTTGGCTTTATTTTGATTTTTGGAAGAAAAAATCAGGAAAGAATACTTTCCCTGATACATCACCTGTATAAAAATATCCTAGTTTGGAAATTCAGTGCATCCCATTCCCACAGCAGTTGTTGTTGTTGTTTAGTCATTAAGTCGTGTCCGACTCTTTGTGACCCCATGGACCAGAGCACGCCAGGCCCTCCTGTCTTCCACCGCCTCCCGGAGTTGGGTCAAATTCATGTTGGTAGCTTTGATGACACTGTCCAACCATCTCGTCCTCTGTCGTCCCCTTCTCCTCTTGCCTTCACACTTTCCCAACATCAGGGTCTTTTCCAGGGAGTCTTCTCTTCTCATGAGATGGCCAAAGTATTGGAGCCTCAGCTTCAGGATCTGTCCTTCCAGTGAGCACTCAGGGTTGATTTCCTTCAAAATGGATAGGTTTGTTCTCCTTGCAGTCCAGGGGACTCTCAAGAGTCTCCTCCAGCACCACAATTCAAAAGCATCAATTCTTCAGCGGTCAGCCTTCTTTATGGTCCAGCTCTCACTTCCATACATCGCTACTGGAAAAACCATAGCTTTGACTATGCGGACCTTTGTCGGCAAGGTGATGTCTCTGCTTTTTAAGATGCTGTCTAGGTTTTTCATCGCTTTCCTCCCAAGAAGCAGGCATCTTTTAATTTCGTGGCTGCTGTCACCATCTGCAGTGATCATGGAGCCCAAGAAAGTAAAATCTGTCACTGCCTCCATATCTTCCCCTTCTATTTGCCAGGAAGTGATGGGACCAGTGGCCATGATCTTAGTTTTTTTGATGTTGAGCTTCAGACCATTTTTGGCGCTCTCCTCTTTCACCCTCATTAAGAGGTTCTTTAATTCCTCCTCACTTTCTGCCATCAGAGTGGTACCATCTGCATATCTGAGGTTGTTGATATTTCTTCCGGCAATCTTAATTCCGGCTTGGGATTCCTCCAGTCCTGCCTTTCGCATGATGTATTCTGCATATAAGTTAAATAAGCAGGGAGACAAGATACAGCCTTGTCGTACTCCTTTCCCAATTTTGAACCAATCAGTTGTTCCATATCCAGTTCTAACTGTTGCTTCCTGTCCCACATATAGATTTTTCAGGAGGTAGATAAGGTGGTCAGGCACTCCCATTTCTTTAAGGACTTGCCATAGTTTGCTGTGGTCCACACAGTCAAAGGCTTTTGTGTAGTCAATGAAGCAGAAGTAGATGTTTTTCTGGAACTCTCTGGCTTTCTCCATAATCCAACGCATGTTAGCAATTTGGTCTCTAGTTCCTCTGCCCCTTCGAAATCCAGCTTGTACTTCTGGGAGTTCTCGGTCCACATACTGCTGAAGCCTACCTTGTAGGATTTTGAGCATAACCTTGCTAGTGTGTGAAATGAGTGCAATTGTACGGTAGTTGGAGCATTCTTTGGCACTGCGCTTCTTTGGGATTGGGATGTAGACTGATCTTTTCCAATCCTCTGGCCACTGCTGAGTTTTCCAAACTTGCTGGCATATTGAGTGGAGCACCTTAACAGTGTCATCTTTTAAGATTTTAAATAGTTCGACTGGAATGCCATCACCTCCACTGGCCTTGTTGTTAGCCATGCTTTCTAAGGCCCACTTGACTTCACTCTCCAGGATGTCTGGCTCAAGGTCAGCAACCACACTATCTGGGTTGTCCGGGATATCCAAATCTTTCTGGTATAATTCCTCTGTGTATTCTTGCCACCTCTTCTTCAGCAGTACAGCAAATCAATTTATACTGTTCTATGGAGCCCAACATTCAATTCACATATCTACAATACTTTCTAGCTTATTAATCAATGTTCTTGCTTCCCTTTATGCAGTGGGAAGGGAGTGTGGAAAACCAATCTCTATGATATGTGGCTGTCATCAAACCTCACCAAGGAAGTTTACTTCTAGGGGGGAAAATACATATTTCACACAGAGCTAGCATAACTCAAGTTCCTAAATAAAGTAAGCTATTTCAAATCACAACACAGAATAGCTAAATTGTTAAACCAAATGCTAAGGGTGATTACTAAACCAATAAAACTAACGTTGCACCTTACGAATCAACAAGAAAAATTGGGAAGCTAGTACTGTACCTATTATTCACCATATCTATTTGAGAGGTAGCTGATCAACACGTGCCCATTTCATACTCTTTGCACTCGAAGATAGCTCAACGCACCTGTAAAATGAAAAATCTCTTCTTGCTTTTCTAATCATAAACTAGAACACATACAAATTAAATTTAATCCTGAATTTATCTGTGCATCTAGACCTTGCCCATTCTTTTTAGTGTTTATATTCTAATTAGCATTAATTTGGTCTAGAGCAGATAACAGATAGTTAGCCTTAATTACATGAAACTGATATTCTAATTCAAATGAATAAACTACATAACAGTTTTAAAGTATTTTTTTCCCTGTGGCACACAGATGCTCTTCTGTCACAGTTTTACCAAGCAAAACTGATTTTAAAAAACACTAAATCATCTGTAGCCACCATTTGAACACAGACCATCATGTTCTGGCTGCCAGTTGCTATACCATGTTTTCAGACATTTTGTTGTTGTTGTTTTATTCTGTCTTCAAGAGTTTTGGTCTTTTGTGTGTGTGGTTTTTTTAAGGGTGGAAAACAACTCATCTCCAAAATTTTACACAAACCATCTGCTTTTGTTTTGTTTTATTTTCATGTCCACTTAGAATCATAGAATCATAGAATAATTGAGTTTGAAGGGGCCTATAAGGCCATCAAGTCCAACCCCCTGCTCAATGCAAGAATCCAAATCAAAGCAGATCTGACAAATGGTTGTCCCATTTTCTCTTGAATTCCTCCAGCACTGGAATGCTCACCCGCTCCCTAGGTAATTGGTTCCATTGTCCTACTACTATAACAGTGAAGAAGTTTTTCCTGATATTCAGCCTAAATCTGGCTTCCTGTTGCTTGAGCCCATTGTTGCACATCCTGCACTCTGGGGTGATTAAGAACAGATCCTGCCCCTCCTCTGTATGACTACCTTTCAAGTGTTTGGAAAGTGCTATCATATCTCTCCTCAGTCTTCTTTTCTCAATGCTAAACATGCTCAGTTCTTTCAATCTTTCTTCATGGGGCTTGGCTTCCAGTCCATCATCATCCTTGTTGCCCTCCTCTGAACTTGCTCCAGTTTGTTAGCATCCTTCTTAAAGTGTGGTGTCCAGAACTGGACACAGTAATCCAGATGAGGTCTAACCTGCGCCCAATAGAAGGGAACTAATACCTCATGGGATTTGGAGATGATACTTGTTCAAGCTCTTTGCATTTCAGACCCAAAGGTTTCACATTCATTAAAACCAGTACATTTTTAAAATATATGTTAAATGTTGTTAGTCTTATTTTCAACAGGGGTTAGGAAACTTTGTTTTCTTCTTTTTTATTCACCAGTTCCTCAGGAATAATCTGCCAGGGCTGACTAGCTGGCAAGGGGGTAACACCACAACCAAAAGGGTGTGGAAGGCACCCTCCTTTTTCTCCCCCTCCCCTTTCATGTGTGACACCTGCTAGCAACTTCTTTTTCTCTCTCCCTTCCTGTTCAAGGGACTGCTGTGGGAAGAACAAACTGCTTTGGCCAGAAGTCTAAACTTAGGGCTGGCGGTGACAGTTAGCAAGGTTCCATTAACGGGGTTCCTTGAACCACTGGAAGTCCATTGCCTTAATGGCACTTCTCTTTGTACTGAATATCCAAGAAGATCAGATATCCCCAAAAGATAATTCTTCATGTGCATGTGTGGCCTCCTTCAGGTTAGGAGACATTGAGGGGCTGTACCCAGTGATGCAGCAGAGTTAGTGCTTGTGAGATCAAAGCCCCCAGACTTTCTAAGTAATACGAACTGTTATGTCATCTGTCAGCCCTCTCAAACTTCACTATTCCCTCTAGTGCTTAGTTACAATCCTGAGAGAAAAGGATAGAAATGGGTTTTACTGGGAGCAATATATTGTTGCAAGCTACACCTTTGATAATACAAAATATTTCAAAGAAGCGTCTTGTACAGAAAACTAAGAGCCATCAACGTTACAAAGAATATGCTCCTCAATTGTTTATATGAACTGATGGGGCTGCCTGCCTGTAATTTTTACTTTCCTTATGGGGATGGGAATGACTATACAAATTGTCATGATGAGTACCTGCACTTCCAGATTTAGACTATACCACTGGTTTTACCAAATGGCTGAAATCCTATTGGGCAGGGTCCACCTCTGCAACAGGAATTATGTCATCAGTGATAGCAGATTACTGGTGATTAAAGGCTTCCTTTTGTAATTCTGGGGTATTTGTGATTTTGTTGTATACTAGCCATATGCATCCCAAAATTACAAATGGAAGTCTTTAATCGTCCGCAATCTGTCCCACCAATGAAATCAATCAATCAATCAATCAATCAATCAATCAATCAATCAATCAATCAATCAATCAATGTCATGTCACCCACCCCAGTTCAAAGCTGCCTTTGGATACAAATGTAGTATGAAAAGAAAATAGTCTCTCTTTTTTAACTTTGCCTGCTCCTCTGTTATGCAACATCTTAGCAGGAAAAGCACAGCAATTGAAACAAGGCCTATATCAGTTTAAATTAACATTGGTGAGCAGAACAATGCTTCCAGCCCCCATATTTGATCCTATGACGATGCTATAATGCATTTTTCATCTGAGTGGAATAGACATCCTTGTGCAAGATCACTACCTGTCCAACCACTCATGCAAGAGACTGCAAAGTGAGCACAGGGAATGCATAAAATTCTGCTTGTAGAGGCCAAAAAGATAACACAAGTAATCCTTATTGCTGAAAGTGCAGGAACAATGTTGATTTATGAAGATCCCTAATGTTAATTGTTCTTAATTGCAATGTGTCACTTAAATCAATTCACTTCAGATTTCACAGCTATAGTAATTAAAACAGAAAAATCTTGCTTTTGTTAAGCTTCTCTGTATCAGTAATCTAAAGTTCTTTTTTTAAAAAATTGTATTCTAACATTTTTCCAGCAGCAGGCTGTCCGATCATCTGTCATGACCATATCCACTTGGGAGGACTGACTCTGTTTCCTCTATTTTGTACCCACACAAGCAGTATTTTCGGTAATCACTGGTAACCTTACCTACGGCATTGCTGAAGTATTTATGTGGAGCACCAGCAACTGGATGGATTGCCATTGGGAAGAAATAACAAGGAAGGGTGGACAGTTTGTCTTTGGTGTGGGCAATTTTTTACTTAAATGTTGGGGTTGGGGGGGGGAATGAAAGTGACTCTAAAATGGTGGAATCCATGGAATATACAGAAATATAAAGAATTCTTGTTAAAATATTCATTCTGATCAATTTAAGCCATTTTGATTTAATGGCACACCTCAATGAATAATTTTCATACAATCAATTGAATGGAAAGCATGAAAAATTCCTGTTAGTACATCTAATTCTTTAAAAATCTATGTGAGATAAATAGCAGCCATCACTATTTTACTCATTTTGCACTGGTGTTAAACTATTTTTGCATCATTTTTACAATTTTTCTTGATTTTCATTAAAAATGCTTCCTATTGTTGCTCTCTTTTTTACTTGAGCTCTAATTATGTGACAGCCCGTAATTTCTCACTTACAGAGACCAATAAATGAATGACTTATGAAAGGTCCTGTCAGTAACTACCAGTCTCAGATCTTGCAAACTAAAGGCCATGTTTCCATCATTGAATCAATTCATCTTATGTTCAGTCTTCCTCATTTCCTGCAGCCTTTCACTTTTCCTACCATTATTGTTTGTTCCAGTGAGTCTTGTCTTCACATAATGTGTACAAAGTACTATAGTCTCAGTTGACTCATTTTGCCTTCTAGTAGGATTTCAGTTTGATTTTAACTAAAACCACTTAATTTGTCCTTCTGGTAGTCCATGCTTATCCATAAAGCTATCATCCATTACTACAACTCGATTGAACTGATATTTTTCTTGTCAACTTTCTTCATTCTGCAACTCCAGTCCCAGTCTTCTTCAGAGTTCCAGTGTCAATTTGGGCTGATTGAACTGAGGATAGAAATTTCTTCATTATTGACATTTGTCTTCTTCCACCAGTTTTCACTCCTTTTCCTTTTTCTAATGCAGCTTTACTTACTATATGTTCTGCATACAGATTGAACAGATAGGTTGATAGAAAACACACTTTTCTGTGACCTTTGCCAAATGGAACTTATTCTCTCCATACACTGCCATAGCAGTAGTTTCTTATCCAGAGTGTAAGCTACACATCAGAAGAATCAAATGCTGGGAAACACTATTTTCTTTTAGAATGATCATAGCTTTTTGAGGTCCACATAGTCAATGGCTTGTTGTAATCTATAAAGCCAATGTATATTTGTAATATCTTCTCTAGTGTCGCTTCCTTTTCTCAATTCATCTTGGCATTTCTCACTCCATATATGATAAGCAACTAAGCATCTTCATTCTAAAACCTGAACATGACTTTGCTTGCATAGGAATTAGTGTGATTAGTGCAAATGAGATTTGTTACAGAACACAATGCTCACTAGAATATTTTGGATGGAAGTTAGCTCATATGGTCAGAATCTTGCTCATATGTGTTTGTGGAAAGACAATTACACTGGTCATTCCACACTTTCTGGCAGCTTCTCCTTCATCAGATTGGTCTCATACTGGTTGTGAGATCAAACACATTCCTAGCCATGTGATTGGTCATACAAAGGGCAGTCCATGACACGGGGAAATCACTGTGTGATTCCCTTTGCTTGCACAATATTTTTTAGAGGCATCTGTCAATGTAACTGAGTAAACAAGCCACTGAATAAATGAAGCTTAATTTATGGACAGACTTTACCACCATAGCCAATAAATTGCAGGGAATATCAGTTGATGAACCAGTCTCTGACAATACGTAGATCATGTCACTAGATCACAAGAGACCTGTAAAGTTATCATGTGTATTCTTAGGCAGCTGGTGTTGCATTACAATACAATCACATGGATAGAACACAATTCTTTTTTGATTTGTTCTTACATTATTGTATCTGAAACACTTACAGACAAAATAGGAGGTGGAAAAAAAAATAAAGCTCAGCTTGTGCCAGCATCTCTTTAGCAATGCTAATAGCTAGGAATAAAAGAGCCAGTTTCTCTGAAGATATCAATTAATTCTAACCTTTGAAGTTAGTAGATAAATTCAATCAATAGTTTTAAGTTTGCAGGAACTAGGACGATGCTTACATCATTGCTGGGGGACACAAAATACAATTTGTCAAGGGAGAACACAATGAGTCAATAAGTTTGAATTGACTTGGCATAGATCTAGGCAGTTTTGCAATAGAGTAAGTTCTTTACAGATATTGTATAATCACAAGAGCTTTTGACAAATTATATACATGTAGATAATTATGGACAATTTCATTCTTCCAAATGTCTTGGTTATCATTTTAATGACTAGATGTTTCCCTTCCATTTCTAGCCCTTTTCAGGCACCAAGTAACAAACAAATTGGTTAGTTGTGTGGGCTAGTCCCACTCCATAAATGTCAATCCATGCACCAGCCACACCCCTTGACTGATTTAAGATTAGAATAAATTTCAAAGCTGATTTATACAGATTGATAGGGCTGCCTCCATGGAGACAGGAATCCCGATCAATTATTTCCTTCCCCATGGGAAGATTCTATATGGGTCCATGCAAACACTTGTAGACCCTCTTCAGATAGGATAAGATGTGCAGAGATCAGTGTCTAGGGGCCAAGGCTAGTCTGCAAGTTCTCAATGGCTCCTTGATACATTCAGCATCTGTGGGTAATGTCGCCAAGCTTGACAGAGAATTTAGTTTAAATGCAGTGCTAGAAGAACCCATTCCCAATGTTGTTGTTGTGTAGAGGTGGGCATGAAATGGGGAAATGATGGTTATTGATGGTTTGTGGTTCATTGCTATTCATGAACTATGAACCATGAACTTGCACAAACTTTCCAGCAAAATGAACCATTACATGTTTCATGCAATTTGAGACTTCCAGGAGTGGTAGAATGGCCCCCAAACTGGTCTGAGATGCCGAACTCACCGTGTGTCTTCACTTTACTCTCCTCTCTCACCTCTTCATGTTTGGCTAAGATTAGATTTGGGATGTCAGAGTTAAATCCCCACAAAACAGATCCTCTCAGGAAAGTGCTCTTCAGCAGCTGGTTAAACAACACTTTCCTTGGGGAACCCGCTTTGGGAGCTATAACTCCAATGTCCCAAATCTAATCTTAGCCAAACTTGGACTGACTTCTGTGGTGACTCTCCTCCCCACCCACTCCAAGTTTGGTGAAGATTGGGATGTCTCAGTTATAGCTCATTTACGAATTGCCAGTGCTGATAATAGTTCAACGGTTCATTTCATTCTTTCCCCGAAGCACCCCAAAATGAATCACGAAATGATTCATGGGATTTTTGCTTAGTGCATTATTGGAGTCATTTGGAGAAGGGGTGTCTTTGCAAGCTGTAATGGAAATAAAATAGATATTGCCCCAGAAAATAAAGACTTACTAAAAGATTATGGTAAAACAAAAGTTAAATAGTTAACCATAGTTTTTCCCAGAAAGGGAGAAAAATAAGGGACAGAATAACATCATAATTTTTTTAGTACTTTTGTTGCTTTTAAATGTGTTTTGAGTACAGTAGGCCCCCATATCTGCAGAATCAGTATCTGCAGTTTCACTTATCCATGGTCTGAAAAATAAAAATTTAAAAAACAGTTTTCATGTGTATTACCAGAACTGGCCACTAGAGGGAGCACGATATTGTGCTATGAATATTTGCTAGTGAAAAATACATAGCATGGTCTCTGGCCTCTAGTGCCCAGTTCTGGTAATGCATATTAAAATAATATTTTTCTGGGTTTTTTAAAGGTTTTTTTTTTTCTTTTCAGTATCTGTTGGGGCTTGGAACCAATCCCCAGTGAATATGGGGGTTCTGCTGTACTGTTTTTATCTAGTATTTTTAATATATTTGTCTCATTCTCATTTACTATTGCAATAATTTATTGTTTTTTGCTTTTAATACAGTGGTGCCTCGACTTACGAACGTCCCTACTTACGACCATTTCGAGTTACGACCAGCTCCGGCCGCAAAATTTTGCTTCTACTTGCGACCGGAGCTTCCACTTACGAACAGAAAAAGGCAGGGGGAAAAGGCGGGAAATTCAAATTTCTAACTGTAGGTGGCGACGAGGCTGCTTCTTTGTAGCTCTTTCGCCCCAGCAGTTAAGAGACTGTGCGATCGGAGAAGGCTGCCTGATAAGGTAAGGTGCTGTTTTCTGCTTTTAAAAAACTGTTCTGGGTGTTTTTGCAGCGTGGTTTTGGGCTGGGGGGGGGTTATGTTTCTGTGCTGTGATGGGTCTTGGGAGGTTTGTTCGTTTTTTGGTTCCCCCCCATTTCCAATGGGTCTTGGGGGGTTTGGCTGCTTTTTGGAGTGGTTTTTCCCATTTCCGATGGGTCTTGGGGGGTTCGTTTGTTTTTTGGTTTTTTCCCCCCATTTCCAATGGGTCTTGGGGGGTTTGGTTGCTTTTTGGGTTTTTTTTTTCCCATTTCCGATGGGTCTTGGGGGCTTGTTTGTTTTTTGGTTGTTTTTTTTCCATTTCCGATGGGTCTTGGGGGGGTTTGGTTGCTTTGGGGGGGGTTCCCCATTTCCGAAGGGTCTTGGGGGGTTTGTTTGTTTTTTGGCTTTCCCCTCCCCATTTCCGATGGGTCTTGGAGGGTTTGCTTGCTTTTTGGGTTTTTTCCCCGCATTTCCGATGGTCTTGCATGCTTCCCTTGCTTTTTCCTTTGTTCTCTTTGCATTTCTGACCTGGTCCCTTTGTTCTCTGTGCATTTCCGATCTGCTCCGTTTGTTTTCTGTGCATTTCCAATGGGTCTTGCACACTTGATTGCTTTTCTTCTCCCCCCCCCCCTTCGGCCGGAAGGGATTAATCGCGTTTCCAATGAGTCTTGCAGTGATTTTTTTTTTTTTGTGATTTTTTTTCTTCGGCCGGAAAGAATTAATTGCATTTCAATGCATTCCTATGGGAAATGGTGCTTCGACTTACAACCATTTCGAGTTACGTCCATCTTCTGGAATGGATTATGGTCGTAAGTCGAGGCACCACTATACTGCTTCTTTTTAATGTTGTAAGCCACTTAGTGTCTTTTTTAAGGAGAAAGACAGGTTAAAATATTACAAATCAATCAATCAATCAATCAATCAATAATAGAGTTGGTGGGACCCCAAATGCTGTCTATTCAAAGTACTTCTTATGCAGAAAATCCACTTTAGACACTGGACTGGAACCCTACAAAAATAGAGTACCAGCCTTTCCTAGAGGTCTTGTATGACTAAATGGTGGGGCCGCTTTCTTGTTCATCTCAAGGAGAATTTCATCAGGAAAATTATTTGTTTACCCTGCACAGCCAAGTCCTTACTCAGCTGGAAGGTTCGGAGCTTCATCTGTTGTTGGTGGTGGAATTTTGTTCCCCTGGCAACAGAATCCAATAGCATTTTACTGTCACGAAAACAAAATTTGATGGCAACATTTATTGATTCAAAAGCAGAGCTGTAAGCCACAACATATTACTGCCAGGCTGCCATAATTAGGTTCAATGGGCTTCTGTGGAATTCCCACCCTTTTTCCATCAAAATGTGCAGAAATGATATGATAGCAGTAGATAGTTTATTACTCTTAATATTTAGGTCCAATACATAAAATAAAGAAAGGTCTGTTTGCTATTAGGTGTTGGATAGTATAGTTTCTTGATATGTTCATTGATCGATAGATGGATTGAAAAGATGTTTAGGCCACCTTTCAATCAAAGCTTCCAAGAAGGATAATACAATAGTAATTAGTGCTATGCTGAACATTTCTTTCATGAGCATTTGGACCAATCAGTTTTTTAGATGATAAATTCCCATTGAAAACAATTTCAAAGGAGGTGAAATTCCCATGGATGAGCTTCCAGATCTTTGTGTCTCCCTTACTCTGGCTCCTCATGTCTTGTCTTTCATGGAACAACAATTTCTATGTCAGTCTGCAACACTCCCACTTTCTATATTTAAATTAAAGCCTAGGCAAAGATACCATGAGATAACTCCTTCCACAATGTTTCTTTCTCCCCCAGATCAGAAAGTACTGGCAGCCAAGGAAACTGGAAAAGGATGATGAAATATACACAAGAGGGGGGAAATGCAGCACCATCTTGCACTGCAAAGATAAGCAGAAATATATAATGAAAACAAACACTAAAGGGTGCTGAGAATGAGGCAGAAAAATGGAAATGTCTTTTTATAAAAAATTAAAAATTCAGGAGAAATTTGAAGATAAATTATGACACAGCATAGTAGCTTCACCTTTTCCATGGATCTGAACACAACAATTCCTTCCTTAAACTGACTGAACTCCTGTTGCATAAATTAAGCAGTGTAATGCTGATGGTGCCAACAATTTTGTGGCATTTTTTGGAAATAAAACATTTCCAATTTTCACCCCGAAGGTCTTGATGCTCCTGTGGAATCCCTTTCATTATTAGGAATCTGTTGTGGGCCACAGAATGGGAGGAAGAAGTATTTAATTAGGGAATGAGCTGTATTGTGACCATTTGCAGTTGAACCAAAATATGGCTTTTGGAGAAGCTGTCAAACCATTAAGGATATAATACAATATGTTTCTTGCATAGAATTCTTTTGATTTTTTTTTTTCAAATGTACTCAGCTACATACTTTTGCTATTTAAAGGCAAAAATACAGCCTCAGTTTGTTATTTAAAGGCACAAACATACAGTCTCATTTTTCAGGTTACTGAAATGTTTATCTCCTGTTGATTCTGCCAGGAACTTCAGAAGTCTAACTTAAGGCCTTGTACTTTGATAACTTCGCCCTGACTGTTTGCGCTGCTAGAGGTAAATTGGATGGGACTTTATGTGACATGCTGTAAAAGTAGTCACTGAAATTGCATTAACTCAAAGCAGCTATCCTTCTTTACATTCCTCATAGGTATTTCAGGAACAGCATTTTCTGTATAGTTAACAGTGAATCTAAACTGAAAAACAGACTACAAAAATTGAAACTATCTTGCTTCAAATAAAATTTAGCATCTTTTATTCCCTGAAGCCTACAGTGATCTGTTTGCTTTTAAAGAGGAAAGCAGGAGGACCAACATACTGTTATAGCTAGTCAACATATCCAAATACATCTATTAACCTCAATCTAAAGAACCCTGTCTTTCTTTGGGCCAAAGGTCTTGGCCTTGTGTTTCTCAGGCAGCCACTGCCTTGCTGCCTGCTTGCCACGAGCTCTTGAAATTGAGAGAAACAGGCGGAGGGTTTAAGAAAAACAATGTGGGAGACTGCAGAAAAATTAATAATTAAACCAGGAATGAGGAACATGTACCCTTCTGATGGTATTGGGCTGTAATTTTCATTGGCCGTATGCAGCCTAGGCAATTTTGAGCACAACTTGAAAATGTTGGGTTTTTGGATTATATGAAGAAACTGTAAACTGTCAAATAACATTGAGGGGTAAATAACTGCTAACACCAATCTGGATCCATTTTAGAAGCCCCTAGAAGGCTAGTGGGATGGAGGGTGGTGCCAGCTAGCATGGAATGTTCCCAATTCCCAGAAGATGAGCCTCTGTGTTTACTGAGAAGAGGAAGTGAACCCAAGGTCACTCTGAAACCATCTGAAATGGAGAACAGTAAATTGGCCATAACTCATAGCTGCATTCAGGTGAGAATCGCAGTGGATACAGGCAGAAAGCTGCACAGGGGTTGGTGAATGGGTGTCATGCAAATGAGGGAGAAAAAAGAATAACAATAGTTTAGAACAGTGGTTCCCAACCTTGGGTAACCCAAGTGTTCTTGGGCTGCAATTCCCAGAAGCTTTCACTATGAACTGTGCTGGCTGGGGTTTGGCGAGTTGCAGTCCAGGAACACCTGGGTTACCCATATCTGGGAAGCACTGATTTAGAGGAACAAGAAGGACCATGTGCCTTGAGTTTCAGCAAGTTATTACGCCTATGAGACTGCGTGGGCTCAGAAATTTGACTATGTCTATTCTTAGGTCTTCAGAATAAGGAGAATATGTCAGCTGGTTTTGTTATATTGTGTGTAGAGGAGGTGTTCTTTACTTATATTTATATTATAGTAATTGGCTTATTGTTCTAAAATATGTTTCTCTTTTGTAATTTTTTCTTTTCTTTTCTGTCCTTTAATAAAAACAATATTCTCCACATTTATGTGCTTTTTCACAAGGTTATGGCGAACAGTATGGTCCTAAGTCTAGACTTGGCCATAGTGGATTGCTTACCAGAACTGGTACCAGTTTAAATAGAGTTTTGGACTTCCTTGCAAGATTGGTGTTGGCTCTGGAAGAAAAAGAGTTACTGGACTTTCTGATCCCAGGGAAGGGGTAGCAACCACCAGTAGGCTCTGGCTTTCAGTATTTAGCCAGGGCTGATTGGGTATGTGCACGAAACTAGTATGAGTGAGTTGTGTGCATGCATAAGAGGACCCACATGGACACCAGAACTATAGCTGCTGGAATCCTCCAACCAAAAAAAGTGTTTCTACACTCTGATTTCGAGGGAATAGGCCAACAACACCTGGAGTGCCATGTGTTCTTCATCATTGCCTTAAACAAGACAAGCCTTTAAAAAATCTAACAGGCCTGTGTTATCTCTTAAACTTACCTAAATGTGAATAAGACGGTAGCATTTTAAATAAGATTTCCCTGTTTTTATCCACCTAATCCTAAATGGTTTTCCCTGCCATATTTTCACTGTCTCCAGCTTGGTTTTCTTTCATAAATAAATTTTCCTGCCTATATATTAGTTCTGAAATGTAGAGCTAGTGATGTTTTTCTCCAGGATCTAAACCAGCAGTTCTCAACCTTGGGTCCCCAGATGTTCCTGGACAACAACTCCCAGAAATCCTGACCAGCACAGCTAGTAGTGAAGGCTTTCTGGGAGTTGTCGTCCAAGAACTTATGGGAACCCAAGGTTGGGAACAACTGGTGTAAACAATGGGAAGAGAACATCTTCATTTAGCAAGTCTTCTTTAGCAGACGGGCTCCCTAGGATGTAGGCAATAAGCTGTGTGACATGGATGGAACTCAATAGTTATTTGCATTTAGGTTTGTGGCACATGGCAAGGCACTTCTGAAATTGGGAAAACTTAAAAAGTAGTTTGTGTCATGACCTCTACATAAATAGATGGTGTGGATGGTCATGGTTGTGCTGTTTAAAGGATGTGTGTGATTTAAATTCCATTTCTCATGTTTAAGTCCTTGAACATGCCTTAAATATTCCTGAGATCCCTGGCAAAACTGCCAATAAGAGTACTGTTGTCTACTATTTGTGCTATTTTGTGGAAGACCCAATCATATAGCACATAAAGCCACTGAAAGGTCCAAAGACCAGCTGCTTCACAGCAGGAAAGTTTGCACAGCTCCATTCCACCTTCCCTTTCCTGTTCTGCTTTGATAATGGAATTTGCCCACATTTTAATAGCAAAGTGCAGTTCTTATTTAGGTCTAAACCACCGTTGTGTTCCCTAATACATTTACAGTAGGATAGGTGGAAGTTCATCAGAAGGGAAGGGTGGCCCTCTGTTTGAAGGAACTGCCAAAGGTCAATCCTCTTTTTGAAGGGGTCCTCAATTTGAAGGTCATTCTTCTATATAAATTAGTCCATGTTATTTTATGCAAATCAGTCTCTTACTTTGTCTTCCTTTTTATGATGCATGACCTCCTTTTTGATGATGTGCAAGTGGCACTCTTGGGTGAGGTTAGTAATGGTGGTGGTGGGGAGAGTAGCACTAGTGATGATAGATCTGTCACTAAGCATTATCAGTGGGTTTGAATGTTGACTTTTCAAACTTGGCAGCTCCCTCCAGTTTTTGGTGAAAAGCTATTTTTCAAAAGAGCTAACAGACAAATTTTAAGCCATGGAATCATAGAAACCAACTTATAAGTGAATTGCTTAGATGAGAATTGAAATCCCACCAGTTTTGTTCTGTCTGTTCTTATATTACTGTGACCCAGCAGATAAAGAAGAAGTGACACAAACATTGTGAAGATTAATATAAGCCTAACTTCAGAATGGATGTGGCATTTCTAATATGACATCAAGGGAAAGGTTGCCAAAGCCATTAAACTCAAGAATCACTTCTTCATGTTAAATCTGTCCTCCAGGGTGGGACCTGACTAAACTACTTCAGTTCTGTAGAACTGTCAGGCAACGTAACATTGCCGTGCTGGATCCCAATTTGTAGGAAAAAGCTGAGAGAGGGATATTCCTGCTCTATAGTATATAATCATATGAGACCTTATTTTCTTTGACTTATAAGCCACTTTATGTATGCATGGCCATTCATCAAGTGATGAATTCCATGGATAAATAGTTTATCACTAATAACTGAATTCATGCATTCAGTTGCTAATCATCAAATAGTGCACATATGGTTAGACCAACCCTTAATGTAAACATCCATAAAGAAGCAGAATGGTACTTCTCACTGTATGGCTGATAATTTATCATTATGGTTTTATTCCCACTTTTCCTCCAAGGTTTCAGCCGCTGGACGGTCTACTGACCTGGAACAGCGTGGCTGGCTTTTGCCCATTGTCCCGGAAGAGGCGAGACTGTGCTGGGTCAGGTGATTAGTGTTGGGAGGGGGAGCGCGATTATTTAAAGCAGCGCTCCCCCTTGCTTCGCCCTCTTTCCTGTTTCGGGCACTGAAAGGGACGGAGTGTCGGTGTTGAGGATAAGAGCGTTTGTGGTTGGAGTCAACGGAGGAGACAGCGGTGGATTTGGCCAAAGGGAGGGCAGCTTTTTGCTCCCTCCCAGGGTTGTATTCTGTTGTATTTTTATTTTGGGCTTATTTTGTTTGATTTATTGGTTTAATTGATTGGTTGTAGGGCGAGAGAGGCGATAAGCGGCGGGGTGGGTTCGTGCCTGCCGCGCCGCGGCACGTTGAGGCGATCCGTTTATTTATTTTCGTTGAAGGTTGAATTGGTTTAGAAGTGCATTAATCATTTCCTGAGTTAATTATTGCTGATTTGTGTGTTTGTTAGTCTGTTTTATTAAATGTATGTATGTATGTGTGTGTATATGTATATATATCTATATCTATATCTATCTATCTATCTATCTATCTATCTATCTATCTATCTATCTATCTATCTATCTATCTATCTATCTATCTATCTATCTATCTATCTATATAATTAAATAAATAAAGGGTATCATAGGTGAAGGGACGCCATTTTGTTTAGTGCATTTTCGCGCCCTTTTTCTCTCACCCGCCATTTTGATTTAGGACATCAGTATTATTTGTTTGCTTTATATAAGATAAATTTGATTATAGGTTGAATACTAAGATAATTATTGTTATATTTGCTGTTTGTTTACCTGGAGTAAATTTGATTTCAGTTAATTGCTAACTGTAATATTAATTATATTAGCTATTTTACATAGAATAAATTTAATATCAGGTTAATCGCTGAAATAATATTAATTTTAGACTAATTGATTTTCTTGATTATTGTTGTATGCAGAATATTTTAAATCAATAATTAGAATAAGACAGGATTAAATTTAAATATAATTAGCTGATAGAAATAATTGTAGGGGTTAGTTTTTTTTTTAAAAAAAGTTACTTAGTAATTGGCGAGTACAATTTAATAATTAATTTTGATCTATTTAATTGCCTACAGATAATCAAGTTTCATAAGTGATTGTTTAGTAGATATTGAAGTCTAATTATCATTAGGGTTTTATTATCATTTTAGTAGGATAGGGGTAAACTTGGTAGGACGTCACCTGTTGGTCAATTGATAAAAGTTTTGTAAAGGATAAAAAGGGTCATTAGCGTGCAGTTTCAGAGGATAGCTATATTTGAACAGGGAGTGTTGCCTTTGGCTGATTTGGGTCACAATGGCTTCAAGGAAGGGGCGTGGTCCAAGTAAAGGTAAAAACCCAGCTAAAAAGAGACCTGTACCACAGGTGTCACCAGAACAATCATCCTCTGATGAGGAATCATGGCCGGTTTGGAGGCAACTGCAGGAAAAAGTGTCGGCCCTAGAGGCACAGAGGTTGGGAAAACAAACACCTCAGCAACACGAGGTTTCCCCTCGCAGATCGGCTAGGGACACTAAGAACCGTCGGAAGGCTAATTTGAAAGCTTTAGCGCAAGATCTGATGGAGCGGTTTGTTGCCTTGGAGTCTGTACAGGTTCCTGAGATTGAGGAGCAGGCGGTTGCAGAAGGAGCTCCAGCTACACCTAAGGTCCTGAGCACAAGAAAGTGAGGAAGGGTAGCCGTTACGGGGACGTCTGAAACAGCAGCCGCTTCGCAGTTTGGGTACGATGTGACAAAGGAGGCTGGTTGCAGTACACCGCAGATGTTAGATGATTCCAGCACAGCTGCAGTGTCATCTGGTGAGTCTTCCTCTGCGCACTGCACACAAATACCCACTCTTGCTTGGCCGTGGGCCGGCGGTTCTCTCCCTGCTCACGCTACAGCCACACCCTACAATGCGCTGCCCATGGGGTTACCCAATGTAGTTTGGCCTTATGCTAGTACACATTTTGGTGGATGGAGTACGCCGTATGCAGCTCCTCCAACTGCAGGTACATCTAATACAGGATCTGGCGCAGGTGGGTGGCAACACCTGTCAGTACCTAACACGGGCTACAATACAGTTGCCTCAGCGGCCTTGCCATATGGGGATTACTCTATGCCGCTGGGAGATCATTTAACCCTGACTACAAAGGAGAAAATCTGAAGGGGAAAATACGTGGACTTTTTTGACCTATTGAATCATGAAGTAGACAGCAAGGATATCGATAAAGATGATGAAAAAGAAAAGGAAAAGCGTAGAAAGAAAAAACCGGATAGGACCTGGGCCAATTGGATCCCTGGTTTTATCATTTATGCGGGAGTCTTAGTTAAGGCTCAACCTTGGAGAGCCTCTGCACTCCTTCAATATTTCGATATCATTTACAGGGCATACACAGATTTTGCGGGGCAGGCTTGGCTTCTGTATGACCAAGCTTTTAGGTTGAGGAGTGCCATTCAGCCCAATTTGAGATGGGACGAGCCACAGCCGGGTTTGTGGTTACAACATATGACTCCGGCTAGGCCTAACACAGGGGACAGATTTAATAGTGGTCATTTGAATAAGAAAATGTTTAACACACCTACTCCCCGCCCTGGAGCGGGGCAGGCGGTTCAACCCCGTCTGCCCTGCTACGACTACAATTACAAAGGTTCGTGTACAAAAACCCCATGTAGGTTTAGGCATGAATGCATTACTTGCGGCGGTAGGCACCCAAATTCCACCTGTTTTAAAGCAGGTTCCCAGCGCCAAAATAAAGGGGCAGGAGGTGGTAAAAAGCCTAACGGGAGCAGTGGCACCCCTGGTAAGGGGATCCTCCCCAATTAAGATTGATGTATTGGAGGCTTGGTTGTTATCATACCCACGCAGGGAAGATGCGCTGTATTTACGCCAGGGTTTTCGATATGGTTTTAGAATCCCAGCATTAGGTGAGCGTACAACCTTTTTTTACAAGAAACCTCCGATCAGTAAACGGTTTGGAGGCTATTGTACAGAGTAAAATTGACAAAGAAGTCAAGGAGGGTAGGTCCTTGGACCTTTCTCCAAGCCACCCATAGAGAATTTGAGAGTTTCTCCTTTAGGAATAGTACCTAAAAAGGCCCCTGATGAGTTTCGTTTAATACACCATTTATCCTTTCCGGAGGGGGCGTCGGTCAACAACGCCATTCCCTCAGAGTTGTGTTCCGTAAGATACACCTCGTTTGATGAGGCTGTTAACATGGTCAGGGCCTGTGGGGTGGGGGCGGAACTGGTGAAATGTGATATCAAATCAGCATTTAGAATTTTGCCAGTTCACCCCCTTGATTTTAATCTATTAGGTTTTCAATTTCAAGGTTCATACTACATAGATAGGGCTTTACCTATGGGCTGCTCGATTTTGTGCGCTGCCTTCGAAAAATTTAGCACCTTCATTGAATGGAAAGTCAGGCAAAGGGTGTGCTGTTCTTCAACAGCCCATTACCTCGATGATTTTCTTTTTTGTGGGAGAGGGAACTCAGGAAGGTGTAGGATGATTTTAGAGAATTTTAAGCCATTAGCGAGTGAGCTGGGCTTGCCTTTGGCAGAAGAGAAAATGGAGGGACCGGCCACGTCCCTCACCTTTCTTGGGATCGAGTTGGATACGATGCAGCAGACTTCAAAGCTGCCCCAAAATAAACTGAAGGACCTTAGGGCCAGAGTGAGTGAATTGTCAATGAAGAAAAAGGTGACTCTTAAGGAGTTACAGGAGATGGTAGGACATTTAAACTTTGCATGCAGAGTAGTAGCACTGGGCCGTACCTTTTTAAGGCGGCTATGTAACGCCATGTCAGGCCTTAAGCGGCCAATGCATAAAACTAGGGTAACTAAGGGTATGAAGGAGGACCTTATTGTTTGGAAGCGATTCCTCAAGAGTTTCAATGGGGTCTCCTTTTGGAAATCGGAAATCAGCTTGAGAGCGGATTTCCAGGTGAATTCCGATGCAGCCGGGGCCTTTGGATTTGGAATTTATTTTCGCGGCAGATGGTGTGCTGGTACATGGCCCGAGGAATGGCATAATGAGGGCGTCACAAGGGACTTAACATTTTTGGAGTTTTTCCCGATTGTAGGGGCTCTTTGGATTTGGGCCGAAGAATGGTCTAATGCTGTGGTACGTTTCTGGTGTGACAACCAAGCGGTTGTCTACATCATTAACAATCTGTCCTCACACTCAGATAGGGTAATGGATTTGGTTAGGGCTTTTACCTTGCGGGCATTGCAATTTAATGTGCTGGTGCATGCCCGACACGTCCCTGGTATGGACAATAGGATAGCTGATGCTCTCTCATGCCAACAGATCGTTCACTTCAGGGAGCTAGCTCCAGAAGCCAGGAAGCTGCCAGAAGTTCTTCCAGTGGAGGTCTGGCAGATTGGCGTGAAGAAGCATCGAGAGCGATAGGTTTGGCATTGGCTCCGAGGACACGAAGGGGTTACTTAGCTGCAAGTACCAAGTTTCAAGAATTTAGAAGTCTAAATTTAGACTGCTTACTTCTTCACATGAATAATCTATAGAGTTTCCAACATTTGAATAGGCCTAGGAATGAATTAGGACTTGCATCTGGATCTTTGCCGTCTTAGCCCAAACTCTACCTGTATCACCACACTGGTTTTTAGTGGCTGGAATTCAGTACCAAGTCACAACTAGACAAGGCCCATTGGATCATTGGAAGGTATGGAGCAGTTAACTCAAAAATTCCCCACTGATTCAATGGGCCTGCTCCAGTTGTGATTTACTGCTGGACTTCAACAACCTGTGTAACCCTATTACATTTTGAAAAGCATGGAAAAGATATTGAAACTGCTTTAAAAGCTTGGGTACTTTTATGTTTGATTTAAAGTATTTTGCTAACATAACCTCATGTCATTGCATTAATTAAAACTTTTTGTTTCAGTCATTTCTCATTTCACAAAATGCATGTGAATAACAGCCCTGGAGAAATCTGTGACATAATTTACAACAAACACATATTTTACTGAAGATTGGTTCAAAATGAAACTCTTTTCATTTTACAGGACCTACTAAGCTTACACAAACTAGCTAGGACACAAAAAAGCAAGTACTCTGGGACCCAGTGATATGGCAGCATAGATACTGTAAGATAACGGAGTTTTATCATTCTTGGGCAGAACATAGAAGCTGGCAGCTTACAGAAATTCAGCAGTAAGCCTTGCCAGGAACAGCTTGCCAAGAACATAACGGGAAGTCCTGGAGGCAATGCTATATAAAATGTAATTTGACTTCATCATTGTTCTGGAAAAATATTGCCTTTTAGTTGGCAGTATATGTGCCAAGCAAAAATGGCTACGCAGCTTCTCCATCTGTTTTACTGAAAATCTCTGATAAATTATTTTAAGTACATTTAAACCTTATCAGAATAGGGAAGTTTCATAGTCAGGTACTTAGAGCTTCAGTTGAGAACTAAATTAGCCAGCTGGCCAATCTAATTTACAGCACCAGGTAAGGGCATCAGCATTTCCGTGTCGTCTTCATATTGTTCTCCATTCAAACCATACTGGCATTTACCTCATTGGCCCTTCCCAATGATGGACGAGAGCTGACATTTAAATCACCCGTTAGAGTCCTAGTTCATTAATCTACAGGTTAAATCAGTTATATGTTGCAGTCCAGATCCTTTGCTGTTTCACAACCAAAGGGGTAAAATGAACAGAGCCAACATTCAACTTTTCCAGTCTACCAAAAATAATTAAGGTAACAGCCAGTTTGTGGCACTTAGTTTTGACTTTAGACAGCAAGGCCACTATTAATGTTGGTCTTCGACATTTAAAGTTATAAAGAACTGCCATCTTATTCTGAATTGCAGAGTTAAAAAAAATTATAACCAAGACAGATTGCAGCCAGGAAAATAATAACATGTTTCTAGAAGCTGTAGCCTGTAGCCATCGCCTCACAATAAGTTCAGCCTTCAAAAAAGCTTGTATGCATCCTTTCAGAGCTCCTGAGATGTTTTGTTTTTATTTTATGTGAAATCTATTCAGAGACTTTTTCTCAGCTGAATTAATTATTTCGCCATCATCAGCTATTGTTCATAAATTGTTGAAATCAGCAGGGAGACACTAAAGCAGAAGCTATGATTACCATCTGAAATTACCTTCTGAAATTACTCAGTTCAGTAGTCATTACCACATAAGGTCACTTAGTGATGAGGTGGAGAAGAGAGTAGGTTGGAAAATATATTCTGAAGAACATTGTGTGATTGATCCTGAAAAGTGCTGAGCAGCAGCTGAGGGATGCTGAGCACCCTCCATTTCAATTGAAGTCAACATGCAATATGCCATTTAGGGTTTCAGAAAATTACTCAGTACCTTGACTGGCCAGACTCTGTGAAGAAACAGCCCAGATTTAATTTCTTCCATTTCAAAGAAGATAGAAAATGACTCTATCATTTGTTATTCCAATTTTCAACTTTTGAAAATGGCTGAAAGATAATTTAATTCTGTTACGGAAATGTGTTTTATTTCAAATGAAACAGTTCAGTCATCTAGAGACCTTTCACAAAGTGTGGAGAAGTGAGTGATAAAATCAGCAAGGATCTCTGGCATGCTGTGCCAAGTGTTCCAGTTAGTACCTGTGGGTATAACCAAGCTGGTCTCCTGGGAAAGGATGACGGATTAGATTCTATTTCCATGTAAAAAAGGAGAAGGAACATCTAACTAAACTAACTGCAATCTCTTATAAAGAAATTTTGTTTTTTTCATTGTGTGTTCTCATTTCATTAAAAAGGCAAATCTGAATGAAATTGAACAGTCTCCCTGTATCACAACTAGATTTGTGAAAATATTTATTTTAGTATTCTGAGCATTCACTGTAGGGTGGATTTTTGTATTTTGATGAACTTGTCCTGTATATATTGACATGTCCTTAAGTATTTAAATATTCTTGTTTTGTTTTGTCTCCAAAATTCAAGTGGTTAAAGAAAAAACCCCTAAGGAATGCTAATGGATCAGCAACCAATGTGGAACAGACCTTGGAAAAGTTGTGTGTGTGTAGGGGGGTGTATGTATGTACTAGCAACCTCAGCAGCCAGTTGTGGGAAGTCCACCTACCCGTTATTTAGATATAATAGATACCTAATGCAATTTAGTGAATACAGTGATGGACTAGGATCCTGAAAAAAACAGGATTTGAATCTCCATTTGGCCATTTCCCTATTTCCTAGGTGTCAGTTCACAGTGGATCCATGAGGACTTTTCATGCTGTATAGCCTCACCTTTAATTGAGCATCGGGGAGAGATACTTCCACCATGCATGACTTTGGAAATATCTGACTGGTCATGATAGAGGTGAAATAATGGAATACAGTAAGCTTGGTCTTCCTCAGTAGGCAATTTATGAGATTAAAGAAGTGTTAATATTCCAGTAATACCTGAGAAGCACACAGAAATTATTCATTGGCTGAAATCATGTTGCTTAGCATAGTAAATTGCAACTAGAGTGGGCAGATTGAATCAGTGGGGATTTGGCAAATCAACTCTGTACATTCTATTGATTCCCTGAGCATATTCTACGTGTGACTTGCTACATTATGCAACAAGAGTTCAGCCATTGAAATGCCATTGATTTTATTCAAGATCTGAAATACTGTGCACTTTGTCACCGTCATTATGTTGTTCAGGACTGGAAATGCTGAGCATTCATTCTAAACATGTTATGTACTCTATGCATGATGAGAAGAGTGTGTTAGCCTTCTCCCCTCCATTGCTGTTTCATCACATGAAAGGACAGTCTGAAGATGGGCAAGGCTGATCTAGCTGTCTAAGCTCCCTATGTGAACCAGAATCCTGATTTTGTTATGTTGTATCTCATGTGGGAACTCTACACAGATAGAACAGCTTGTCACTGTCATATAACAAAAGTGACAGTGGAGGGATGGGGCTAGCATTCTTCCCTCACTATGTGTAGAGGACACACAGCTTCAAAATATCTGAACAAAGCTATGGATTTTCTCCTGATCACCTGAAGATCTCTGATATGCTCAAATACTCATTGGATCAAAGCCTTGTGAAACTGGCATGGTAATTTGAGGAGAAATTTTGTCAGTTGTGAATTTCTCCTTCGCCCAAAGTTTTCTCTCCCCACCATTCTTCCAGTTGTTTATTATTTTTCTTGAAAGTAAGATCCTGTTGACCTTGATTGCGCTTACTTTTATTTAGAGATGCACAGAATCTATGATTTCTACCCTCACCCTGAACAGTATGGGGCACCTTTCAAAACTTTCAGTATGCTTTGAAATATAGGCTATATCATTGTTTTGTTTTTTGCAATATATTTGAAAAAGAGAGAAATTCAAAGTAATGTTTTTTTCTTTGCCTGGTAGTTCAGGTTTGTCCTTTCTGGCAAGTTCAGGTTTGAAAATGGAGCTACAGTATATTGCGACTTTTGATCTTTAACAATCCTCCTTCAATCACTTTCTGTGAGGGGATATGTATTTAGCATTGTGTCTCTCAAATAAAATGGGTTTCTGGAAGAACTAACCCACCCACTCCATCAAAGTATAACTTTTTTGTAGGCTTTTTAACTTTGTATTGAAGGACTTCTGCTAAGGAAGCAGCCTGTTTTAATAGTTCCAGACATTTAGAATTCTGCAAAATTCGAAGAACACCTTAGGACAAAATGGTGGCTACTTTGATTCTGTTTCACATCATCCTGATATATAGCTGGAATAAAATGGTTGTTCTAGAGGTTGATGAAACATTGAGAACTATCCCTTCATCCATTTGATATAGCAATGAAACATATATGCACAGAGTAATTCCTTCTCAAAATGTAATTGATGAAAAATGCAGGGTTGGAATTTTCAGCTTAAAATGAGCATCTGTCTTCCAGTTATAAGAAATGGTGTCATATTTTTCAATGTAAAACGATTTAAATAATTCAGCAGTGTTTGGTACTGGCCTGCTTGCCCGTTCTCTTTTTGAGAAATTTGAATACTTTACACTCTCCTTATTATATCACATAAGTTATGAATTGAACGGACATAGAGTTGCAATGGCTTTGCAGAAAGAGGGTGAGTTTGATATAAATACCAAATGACTCAAGGCAACTTTCCTTTGTGTTTTTCAATAACATGTGGTGTACATTTTTACTGACATTTTGGATTAGGCCATGCTTTTTCATATGAAAGAAAAAGAAATCACTTTTCCTCCTCTCAATCATGTAGGCAAAGGTCTGCCAAAACAACAACAACAACCTAGAACCCCAAGTGAACATCTCAAGAGAAATAGGAAGTAACAGTTCGAAGTTTTGTTGCATACAATTCTCTTCATTACATTATTCATGTACAGTCTTGGTTGATATGCCCAAATATCTTGCTTGATATCCACTTCTATTAAACTGTTTAGAATTGGCATTTTCCTCAGCTAAGGAGAAACACAGAGAATGAGGGTGAAATGGTTCAGGAACAATTACTTCTTCAGAATTTGGAAGCAATTCATTACAAATAAAAACTTCTTACAAATAAGGTCTTTGTTATAAGTTTCCCTTTCTAATACAATCATAGAATAATGAAGTTGGAAGGGGCCTATAAGGCTCAATGCAGGAATAGAAATCAAAGGATATCTGCCAGGTGGTTGTCTAAATTTCTCTTGAATGCCTCCACTGCTGGAGCGCTCACCACCTCTCAAGGTCATTGGTTCCACTGCCATACTGCTCTAACAGGACTTTTGCCTGATATTCAACCGAAATCTGGCTTCCTGCAACTTGAGCCCATTGTTGCATGTGCTGCACTCTGGGAAGTATAATTAACTACAATAAGGTTGTGACTTAAAAATGAAGGGACAACATTTTTGTGTGGGGGAACAAAACTGTAACACTTCAGTTATTTTCCTAGTTACTTTTATAGATTTGGGAACTATCTGAGAATTCATCCACTTGATTTACTTTCCTTCTGTATCCAATGAGAAACAGAAAATATGCTTATAAACATTTTGTGCTTAATCCAAATTTCAGTTATGGAATTACTATCATAGTTAGATTTAAACTTTTTTTTTTTCAAATTGGAAGATATATTTTAATTACATTGGAGAAACTAGTTAAAACAGCCCACCACAGCCAGGTCTTATTCAAGATCCATGCCAGGATCTCTGGAGCCAAACAAAGTGCTATGGAATGGGACAGCAAGCCTCAGACTCCTGTTGGCATCATCTTGAGACCATCACTAGTTTTGTGCATGGTGGGCATGCAACAGAGCTTGACTGAGATTCTTTTTAAACACTTCCCTTATTTTCAAAGGAAATTTACCTGCATGCGAAGTGCATGTCAAAAGCCTACTCAGGCCTGATTATGCATTTTGTGAGTCACAGGACATTAGAGGACAATGATTATGATCATCATAACTCAGTAATAATAAGATAAAATCTGAAGACATTCAGAGTATAAGGATCTGAAATATGTTATTTGCATAATTAAGATGTAATGAACTAGAGACCCATGTCTTTTTTTTTAAAGTGAACTATAATGCTTGTGATGAAAAGTTTCACATAGCAAACCAATAACGATACTTGTGTGGCATATGACCTATAGACTGAAAAAGCACTTAGCATGTAATCCAAGGAGACTAGCACTATGCCCATGACACTGGGACCTTTAACCTATCCTAACAGCTTCTGAAATAAACAGGTCATTAGAATAATTTGTGTTTATTATCCCATATATCCCTGCAAAGTTGATATCATCACATATTTTGTGCGAGGTGTACAGTATTGCCTTTCTGCAGGTAATGTGGGATATAGAGGGGATACAATTTGGAGAGCATGAAGTATGCATGCAAGAAGAAGAAACTAATTCTGTCAGGCTGAATAAGCAGAAGGAAAGTTATGCGCTTTAGGCAAGAATAGCAAGGAAAAATAATATGTTGGCGACACTGACACAGTAAAACAACAATGGTTTGGTCCCTGGGTCAATGCCATCAGCAGCTTTTCTGCTATTGTTTGGTAGAAACTGAATTTCGTGTGCAAAACTATTTTTAGCCTGGGCAATGGTCTCCACCCCCCATTTTCATTAAACTCTAACAAACAACCATTCTTCAGTCAGCATTGGTTTGTTCCACAATAAAGTGGTATGTGTATTTTGAATATACAATATTTTTTATCCATTATTATACATATATTCCACTTTTTATGATACTGTGGCTAAAATCCTGCTGCCTAGCATAATGAGTTGCAGGTAGAGTAGGGCCATGGAAAAAGTGGGGATTTGGTGAGTGAATTCCTCTGTAAGTTCCATTGATTCAAATAGGCCTACTCTAGTTGCAACTTACTAAGCTAAGCAAACGGATTTCAGCCATTTTGTAGTCATAAAATTACAGGACAATTGATTATTCTTTCATAATAAGATGCAAAAGGCTTGCAAGCATGTAATGCATTAGTTTCAGAAATTACACTGTCAAATAGATCATAATAAGGTTTTGTGGGTTACAAAGATGTGATCATTTGGAATTTTTTAGGAAAGAATATTTTTTTAAAAAACAGGCTTCTGTTTTCTTACATTACAGATTCAATACTTCAAAATAGTTTTTTTTTTAATGTCTTGCAATGCTATAATCTCCCCTCTTAGATTCCCCTTTTTGCAAATGTCATGCTGAGCTGGAAGCTAGGGGTTCCATCATCAAGTGTGAAAAAAGAGGAGGGTAAGCTTTATCTCAGCCAAATCAGTGCCCCGAGTGTTTCTTTCTGCTTCCATGCCATCTATTCTGTGTCGGGCTGCGGGCTCATCATTGCTAACAGGCATGGCTTATATTCCTCACCTAAGTGTCTTGTCAAGTTAAGACAGTCTGAATCAAGGAGCACAGGGATTTTAGCAGGTATGCTTATTGTGGAGGGCAGCAGGAAGACCAGTAGTGTCTGCTCCACTGGCAAAAGGTCACAATGGGCTGCAGTGGCTGGTTGGTTTCTAAAATTAGCTGAAGCCCTGTTGGGCAGATTTCAGTTGCGCAGCAGGAAGCCTGTCACTGTCAGTGTCAGATTGCTGCTGAATGAATATTTGTGTGCAAGTCATGTGCACTCTGAAATTTAAAAAGGCCCTTGATGGTGACGTCATTCCTGGTGCAAAGGCTAAGCTGTGCAACAGGATTTTGGCCTCTGAATATCCATTTGTCTGTTTGGCATAAGACTGTAAATCCAGGACTGCTTTGTCATCAAGCAGCAAACATGACAACACAAAATATTTATCTTCACTGTGAAAAAGGAGGAGGAGGAGGAGGAAGATTTCGGTGAGTCCAAGAGAGATTAAGCACATTTTAAATACCTTCTTTTGTGCATTTACATAAAACATGCAAAATTTAAAGCAGTAATAGCTGTTGCATTTTTGTATGGGGTAGTAAAAACAATAGCTTTAGCTGGATTAATGGCATCTTTTTGACCAATCAGACCATTCTTTTCTGCTTGTAGCATGTATGTATTTCACTTCACGAAGGGAAAAAAAAAAACAGTAGTGCAAAAATGTGTTGAAAAATGAAATGCTTAGTGACTCCATTTCCTGCTGGTGGTAAGATCTTCCGTGGTGCCTAGAGAATCCTTAACAGGCTCTCTTGCCTTGTGGAAACATTCATCCCAACCAATTCAAAGCAACTGATGTGAACATTTTACGTTCATTCCCACTTTAGCACTTTAGTTCCTGCATGCGTAAAAGCACTGGATTTACCTCCTATGTTTCCCATAGATTTATCTTTTGTGGTCTGCATAGCAGCTGGCCAGATTTCCATGTAACAATTGGAACTGTGTATTGCCTACTGAAGCCAATGGAATCAATCCAGTTGACTTTCGTCAATTTGATATCAGGCCAAGAGAAAGCAATGCCATGCAGTTAAGTCTCTTTTTAAAAAATAAATGTTTGAAGAAAAAACACAAAGGAAGATGGCTCAAGGGATTGGATGGCAGGGATTTTCAAAACAGATTTATTCTCCTAAATGAGGCTTAAGCTGCACTGGCAAATATTGTGTCCTTTTTGTCAGATTGCCAAATTTGCCTAAGAAAAGCCGATTTAGAATAGCATGCTGGAAACACAGGCTACAGTTCATTTGAAGTTCAAATGTTCCGTTGCCATTTAAGAGTACGTAAATTATTATTAATATAAATAAGGAAATAGCATGCAAAATTTACAGAGTGAGGTACCCAAGAATAGAAGCTGCTTTTCTCCACACAGCATGGTTTAAATTAAGGTCCTATAAGGAAGGCAGCATTTGTATTTGGGCACCCAGTTATTTTGTCCTTCTGTGCAGCACAAAATCACCTAAAGCATGTTCCTATTGTTCCTATTGTTTTAGCCACAAGTCAGAGGGTATCAGAAAATATATTCTCCTCATCTACCTAGAAAAAGAAGGGACTCTTTGGCACATTGCCCCAAATATCTTCCATCTTTGTTTCTGCATGCATATGGAGAGATGATTGTGAATAACCTCCTACATATAAAGCAAAGTGTGCTGCTTATATACCGCCCCTTAGTACTTAAATCACTCTCTGGGCAGTTTACAATTTAATTATTCTGGCTACACATTGCCCCATTTTCCAGCAAGCTGGGTACTCAGTTTACCAATTGCAGTTTAACCACTGCACCACGAGGCATATATATATATATCTTTATTGTTGTTGCTGTTCCTACTGCAACAGTCTGGCAAACATTTCTCAGACTCCAGAATGCCCCAGACTGCATATCACTGTATTGTTACATGTAGCTGTAGAGAGAGAGAGAGAGAGAGAGAGAGAGAGAGAGAGAGAGAGAGATCTCTCTCTCTCTCTCTCTCTCTCTCTCTCTCTCTCTCTCTCTCTCTCTCTCTCTCTCTACAGCTACATGTAACAATACAGTGATATGCAGTCTGGGGCATTCTGGAGTCTGAGAAATGTTTGCCAGACTGTTGCAGTAGGAACAGCAACAACAATAAAGACACTGTGCTGCTGCTAATGTCATTTTATCCAACATCCTGGATTAATTCATCAAAATGTTCCCTCAGATTTCCCAGTTTGAAAATAGGGTGGAGAATTTTAAAAAGCTATTTGAAACAGTGATGGAGACAGTAATATGGAGTCAGGCAAAAGTGACAAAGAAACAAAACAGAGATGCATGTTGTGTATCCCAGCAATGGTTTCTGGGGCTTTTTTTTTTCGTGGTAGTTTCTCATAATCTCCCAAGAAGCAGGCTTTGATTTGGCAATGGCCTGGTTAGCTATTGCCAAATAAAGAGTTTTATACTTCTCAATAACATATGAAGAGTGAAATAACTGCAAAGTCTAGAATGTTGCTTTGGGGGGGGGGGGGGGAGAGCTACCGTGCCTTTTTTCAATTAAGTAACTTTCAGCTCCATTAATTAGATTTTGTTACTTTTTAGTTCTTTAAAAAAATCTGCCTAAAACAGTAAGGAAATAGCCTAAAATTTGAAGGTGTATTCTCTCAAATGCCCTCTAAAGCAATTTTGTCACCTCAGAAGTAACAAACAGAAGCAATAAGTAAATGTTACTTTTTTCACAAAAAAGTAATGACATTGCCAGCTGTTACATTACTTTCAAAAGGAACATAATTGCCCCCTTCTTACCCACAAAAGTGATGCATACTTGGTAATATCATTACTTGTAAAACATTACTTCCAGACTCTGAATATGAATACATTTCCACTACATCTTTAAATTACTTGTTTTTCCTTCCTCCCCGGCATCTATTTCCTCCTTGTTAAACAATGGAAGCTATTGATAAGAGCTGTGAATGGAAGTGAGGACTCTGGCAAATTCAGTGAAAACCAGTAAAAGCAGCACTATGCCTGCAAATTCTGTTTCTCTTTGCACCCCACACACACTTCACTGTCACTATGAAGACATGCAGACTCATTTTTCACTGCTGTTCAGGATGAAATGTCTTCTTTCCCATGCAGTAATGAACAAAGTGGGAAGGGCAACTTCCTGGTTTTGGTCAGGTCCTGTGGTGTTTCAATAAGATACAGAGGAAAAAAGAGTGTTGTGCCTCCCTCTAAAAGTACTGAAAGTTCTGCTACCGATTACTGGTAGCCGCAGGGTTGATGTTGTTCCAATTATACATTAAGATCTTCATGCGACCTCTTCTCAGCAGGCTTTTTATTGTGTATGCTAAATCTGACAAGGCTCAACCAAGAAATTTGTTGGCTTACTCTCAGCGAAGAGTGGAAGGCTGTTTTATTTTCATGTCTATATTGTGTATGCTGTGGATCTGACTCTTGAGGGAAACAGCGACTGCATCCAGAACCAGTGCATCCCCCAGCCCAGCTGCTTCATTTTCAGTTTATTTTTTCCATCCCTCACAGTCTTGCCTGCAGCCACTTATTCAGGATTTCCATTATTTCCCTGTGACCAGTAGGTGGAACAGAAAGGAAGAGCTGTGTCCGCATACCAATGACATGTCAATCCAAACCTCTGGTGGTTTCTCTTGGTGGCTTTGTGTATATATATTTTTTAAAAGTAAAGAACAGGATGGATTATGAAGTACTCCAAAGGCCAATGGACATTGTTGTGCTGGTTGTTGTGGTTGTGGTTTCAACTTGTATACTGCCCCGTAGTACTAGAGCACTCTCTGTTTGGTTTATAACATAACTATGCAATGACATGGGGTGGAATAGAAACACCAGAGCAACTGTCCTTCCTGCCACTCTAAGTCCCAGTGTGGACAGATAGGCCAAAACTGCCTCTTAATTTGTTAATAACAAATTAAATTGATAAGAATTTATTGTTCTTCCACGCGACTGTAGATCTGCTGCCTCGATATTAGAGCCCAGAGGAAAAGAGTCCCTGCTTATTTTTCCCACATTCAGATACACACTTTTTGCCCCAAGATACATTTCTTAGACATTTGTTTTCAAGAGTGTGAGACATGTGCAAAATAAGGTAAAAACAATTTTCAAAAAGCATACACCTTCACAGAATTACTTTTTATTAATCCTATCACTTCATAGTTTTAAACTTCCAGCTTTTGGGCAATAAATATAGTATTCATGAGAGGAACAGAATTATTACGGAGCAAATCATCCAGATTCTGAAATATTATAAATTATCATCTGAGACAGACGTGTTTGAAAATCTCTTTTCAACTTATTTAAATGGCACTGCCAGTGAATGAATTATTAGATCTATGAGCAAATAAAATAATGAGTGAATTCCCTCCCCCACCACCCCACAAATGAAAATCAGTATGTATGAAATGAAGGATATTCTTCCCTGTAATAGAAAACTTGAAGATTGACAGTATTTAGGTATAAAATTTCAATTATAACAGAAAAGCTATATACTAATATATTGTGACGAATGTTGAGGTCTGTACTAAATTGGATCCTAAAGATCTCGGTGAAAATACCCTTCATATTTGCTAGCATCAAGACCTTCTGAAAGATGAAATGAAGAGAACATCATTTCTAATGATAGTCACTTGCCCCTTAAGGCTTCTGTGACAATTTGGTGGATTTTTCCAAAGTTTGGGTCCATTTGATATGACAACAAACAACGCCTTGGAAGCCTGCCAATCTCAAATTGATTATAATTGCTATAATTGGGCATTTCAGACTCCAGGAAGTGAGTTCTCGCTTGGGTTTTTGTTTGTGTGACAGAATAAAAGTGGGAGCCAATTCTTTTTTATCTATATGGGGAAAAAATTCTTTTTTATCTATGCCACGGGGGGAAGGGGAGGTTAAATGAAAAGGAAAAAAAAGGGAGGAATAGAGAGAATGCCAATATTTGTCTTATACCACCAGTTGTCTTCTATTACTTTTTTATTTGTGTTTGTGTTTGGTGAGTGGATTATTATTTTTTATTGCTCTTAGTCGCCCAGAGTAGTGCTCTGTCACTAGATGGGTGGGATAGAAATGTAATAAATAAATAAATAAATGTTTGCATGACATCATGGACTAAACTCTGGGAGACTAATTCTGCACAAATATATAAAGCAATTAAAACCCAGAAAGCTTAGCACCAATTTGAGAAACTCTGGGGAAAACATACTGGGGATGTTCAGAAGTTCCCTTTAGCATTTCAAAATGATCATAGCTTGTTTCTCAGTGGAGTCATTGACATTTATCTGGGAATTTTTTGATTGCCTTTTTATGAGATAATATAAAGCACTTTACAAATGTAGAGAATAAAGTGCAAATAAATGCTTATTGTCTGTCTGGTGAGGTTTGATCTGTGCTATCTAAACTGGGGATGAAAAAGAATATTTGGAAAAAGATATCTGTGTCCAGCCTGGATGAGGATCATCTTCTACATGCAATAGTTATTGGAGCATGGGACTGACCTTAGATAGGAGGGTCACTTGACCTGGGTCTCTATGTTAAATATGATTTCATTAAGTGATATCCTAGACACACTAGCTGCAATCTAGCACCAAACTCACCTTAAGCCACCGATTTCACAAGAGGTAAACATGCTTAATACTCTGTATTAGATTGTTACCAAGGCAGCAGTATCAGATGGTATACCTGTTATAGAGTTAGTAGCACAAGGGAAAGTTAAGAATCCAGGAGGCAAGTTGAAGTCTATTATGTTGGAAACTAAGTTGCACAATTCATTTACACTGGATTTTTAAAAATCAAGTTTGACAAAATGTAAGCATATACCCCGAATTATTCAATGCCTTGCATGCAGAGCACGGCTAACATCAGTAACCAGCAAGGTTGAGAACCACTGTCTTAGATGAAGGGAGGGTGAGGAGAAAGGAGAAAGTGAAAGGAGAATTAAGATGCATATGAATGTGGTGGGAGATCTGAAATAAAGATTATTTGAGAAATGATGAGATTGTTTTCTTTTGCAGGAAATGGCAGACACAAAATGTTGCTAGACCCAGGTGCCTAGCACTGCTTGGAACATGGTGACCATCACTAGACAAACTAATTAGGTTCAGCTTGATTGGAGGAGAGGCCTAGTGGGCTCTCAAACCTGGAGCCAGTCCTCATGTAGAAATCAGTTTCATACTTTTAAATGCAGTTGTTTTCACTTCTTAGAGTACTGTTGGACAACTTTGGATGTTTTTGACTTCTCTTATTACAGCTTGACCCAGTTGACCCTCACAAGAACTGGATTCCAAAAATTGTGATCTAAGCTACGGCCTGTCCCTTGAGATAGCAATTATGGTCTCTTCTAAGAATATGATAAATATATTCCAAAGACCCTTAAAGCTACTGCTTCTGGATTAGCAAGTATAATTGTTATCAACTTTCTGCTATTCTCTGTGACATATGGTATATTTTCACAAGTAAAACCTGTCAGAATAGATGGACTTGACACATTTGGGATATGTAAAGGAAGAAGGTGAGCATGTTTCTGTGAAAAGTAAATGCAGAAAGCGTGGGAGAAACGTATGTGCAGCTCATAAAGCCCAAGCACCATGACAAGTAAAAAGAAGAAAAAATTAGAAGAGCACTGGCTTGTTTTACTTCATAAGAATACAATATATTAAATAAATCTGGATTACAGGCCTAATAAAAGGTACCAAAATTCCAGGTCTCTTGATTCATGATTAGATACATGGGAAAATACAGTACAGGAATATATCCACTTGTGTTAGCTCCCCAAAATAAGTTGGAAGTAAAAATTCTTGATACCTCCCCCCCCCCCGAGCAACACAGCTTTCATGTCTTGCCTTGTGCTCCCCACCTCACTGTGTGCCACTACATTACTGCTGAAGAAGACAGAGAATCCATAGAACAGAGATGCTGGCCGGAGAAGGTTTTCAGAAGGAGCTCCACGTAAACCATCTAATGTTTTTACAAGACCATGTGTACTTTTATTTGTTTCTTACGTGTGTATCCTACTTTTCCTCCAATAAACTCAAAGCAGCAGATGTGACTCACTTCCTCCCTATTTTGTCCTCACAAAAAGTCTGTGACACAGTGAACGCTGAGAGAGTGCAACTGATCGGCCTGAGGGCACCCACCCAACAAGTTTCTGGGCTAAGCAGGGATTTGAACACCGGTCACTGAGGTCTTAGTCCAACACTCTAACCACTACACTATGCTGGTTTTCTACCAGCTCTCAACAGCCAGTGACTTCAGCTTCCCCCCCCCCAAACAAATACTGTATATGATGTCTTAATTTTGATAACTTCTTAAAATTGAAATGTATCTGTTTTCTTCATCCATCTTCATTGGCCAGATTCAACAGGCAGAGCATATGATGGATCATACTGAATTTACTTGCTACATAAGTAATAAAGATAATGTATCACTTCTTTTAAAAGAGAGAGAGAGAGAGAGGCAGCAACTCTAGCAGTAATGTGATTGAATACTTAGGAATTCAAACCCACTCCTTTGGGAGTAAACACTGAAGGCCCTGGGGATGGATAGATGAATTTGTCAGCTTTGACTCCTCCCCTATTTGGTGTGTAAAAATCCCTCTCAAATTATTTCCCTTCTCACTTTGAAGAAATCTGCAAATTTATTTTAAAAAATTGCTATGAAAATGAAATAAAATTCTCCCCCATCCCCAATGGTAATTATGTGAATGTATTGCTCTACATCAAAGAATGCAAAGGTGGACTAAGTGGCAGCTGCTGGCAGAATACATATATGTTTGGCCTTCTGGGCAGGAATATGATTTTCAAAACAAAATATCTTGCTTTCTAAGACAGAAATCCCATCTGTGCATCAAAGTTTATTCTTAATATAATGCAAAAATACCTTTAGATGTCCTGCAATCTTTTTGACCCTGTATTTTCTTTTACTCAGTGGAAGAGAAGCAACACTCCAATGATTTTTTTTCTTTCAATAATTGTTTTCTAAGGAGAGGGGAAATGAGAAGAAGGGCAGTCTCTGATCTTCGGTATACAGTCTTGTACAAGCATATCTGTTTTTATGAGCCATGAAACTTCACAGCTTGGAAAAGCCAGTGGCTATGCCGGTTCAGTGATTCTGGGGATTGTAGACCAGAAAGTAATTTTCCCAAGCTCTGTGCAAGTCCTTGGGTCAATCATTCTCTCAACCTGAACTCTTTCACCATTGTTATTATTGTTGTTATGTTGTTTTGTTGTTGTTGTTGCAAAGACAAAATATAGAATAAACATATGTTATATGTTGCCTTGTCCTGCATGGGAGAAAGGTGGGATACACATGAGGTAAAGAAAAAGGCAAGAGCGGAGGAGAAAAGCCATGTACAGTACATTACCGTGAGCTCATTGAAGGAACAGTGTAATATAAATGTGACAATTAATATATAATTAAGTTCATATTTTCATAAATTACTTTAGCATATGCAAAATGTATGAAAAATAGTTTTCCATGCCCTCCATTTTGGTGATGCATCAGTGACCACCCTATTTGGGGCACAGTAACAGCTCTATGTGGATGCAAGAGGAGTGAGGACTGTAGTTCCCAACCTTGGGTCCTTAGATGTTCTTGGACCTGAACTCTCAGAAGCCTTCACCACTAACTGCGCTGGCCAGGATTTCTGGGAGTTATAGTCTAAGAACATCTGTGGAGCCAAGTTTGGGAACCAATGGTGTAGATTGTAGTCTATATTTGTACAAAGCACTAGAAAATAAAAATACAATCAACACTTTCTAACCCTGAAACTATCTTCTTCCCTTGAAGCGCTGAAGTAGTTACAAAAATAAAAGGTCTCCTCAAATTTATCAGCAAAAGCAATTGTTCTAGAATAGATTTCCCACTTAGTGTCTTCCAGATGTTTTGAGATACACCACACCTCCCCTCATGCATGACCATTAGCCACATATTTGGAACTGATGGAAATTTATATCCAGGAAAACTGCATGGGTCCCCACTACCGATGAACCAAAAATAGCATGATGCTTTTGTTGGCAGTATATTAAGTGAAGAGCATGTTGCTTCTTGGTGTTACTGTTGGACTGAAAGAAACAGGACTGTCACATGGCCTAGGCTGTTGATCTAAACTGCTAACATACCTGAAGACTCAACTGCACTGGTGAGAAGCAGAGTTTCCCAGTCCAGAACTCTTTTAGTCATGCCAGGTGATGATTCTCTTTCAGACTGCCCATCCATGCCTTAGCTGTTGTTACCTGTGACAACAGGGGACACACATAGCTGCAACCCCAACTGTGCATGAGGAAAAGCAAGCCGCCATTGTCAGATGAGGTCAGGCCACCTGTGATTAAGACTCATATAGGCCTTGCCAAATGACATTCCATTCTCCTTTCAAAAGTTCACAAAGATTCACAAATCCTAGCCTTCATGAGATTTCATTTATTCACAAGGGTCACAATCACCCCGTCAATACAATGGCCTCTTGCACACAGTGGATGTCTGTCATCAGAAGCTGGAGACTGCTGAGGAATCAACTACAGCAGGTCCATTAGGGCAAATGAAGCTGCCCTACCTCAAGCTTAGGAAGCCCACTGCCAGCCTACTCCTGGCCCATCTCTATTCCACCCCAGCTGAAGTCCCAGGCTTACACTCTGAGTGGTGAAGAGAGAAGCTGCCACAGATAGGCCACTATTTCTAATGCAGCCTTTCTTCTGCCCTTCAGCTAAGGAGTGAATAAATGTGTGGGGAAGTAGACAGTCTGTGAGTGTTTAGGAAAGAGAGCCCTCTGGGCATATGAATGCCTGCCCCTGTGTGTATCTCTCTGTGTGTTCCTTTGTGTGTCTGTGTGTGAATATCCCCACTGGCCTCTCGGTCACCCTGTCACCTCAGCTCTGCCCCACCCCATCAATCACAATTCACACCAGTCACCACTGTGACAAACAGGTGATGCTGCCTCTTTCTGCCTTGAAAATCTCTTGCCTTCTACCAATATTATAATTTGAGGGGGTGGCTTGTGAATGTGGAATAACACTTCTATATGATCAAAGTTATCTGCCAGTATATCAACATGGATGTTATGTGTTCTCAGTACAGCAGTATGAAAAAAATGAGGCCTTACTGCACTACTAGAAAAGAATTACTTCCAGGTTATAAGAATTGCTTGCTTGCCTGCATGAAGTTTTACAGCAACATCTGCGTCCCCACCTCCTGATTCCTTCTTTACTGTAAAATTTGCTATCAGCAGAGAATTCAAAGTCAAAGTTACTCTTACAACTTCAGAGCCTCTGAAGTTAAGAGATACGGTTATATTGTTTATATACAAATATTCAGCAATTAAGAAGAAATAAAATTGTTCGTAACATCTTCAGTTTCCATGGCAACTTGCCTCCAATCCACTTCATTTAGATAAATAAATCTGGAAGCTAATAAGAATAAGCCTTAACAAGTTTGTGCCAGGCAGAATATTTGGAACACGATGTACTTCCTCAGATTAGTATTATATAAATGAAAGAATTAATACTGTATTATTTCTTCATTAAAGGAAAGCTGCTGACTGGTTTTATTTTGGATTTTGATAAATATTTTGGCAGTATTTTAAATTAGGTGGAGGGAGGGATGAACGGCAGGATTCAAAGAGTTGTGCCACTATTTCCACTTATCCAAAGATGAAACTAAAACTCTGTTTCTTTGACAGCTGCTTCTTCTCGCCTTATCTCAGATGTGCTTCATTTATTTTGCCCATGTTCCAGGGATTCAGCAGCTTCCCTAGGTTTGATGGATGCACTGGTGCCCCTAAGCTCCCATTATTCTCATAACCTATCACAGCAGTTGCATGCAGATATTGAAAAGTACAGAGAGAATGACAAAGGATGCTGTGGAACTCCATTGGGTAATATAATACTTACAGGATGAAAAAGGAGTCCTCAGTGCTATCTTCAGAAACCTGCATCTAAGAGGTCATAATGAAAGCACTCCAAGTGCTGCCAAGGCACTTTAAAAAGATACTATGGTACTGAAAGCTTCAGAGGTATGATATTCCTTCTGCCCATCTGCTAATCAAGGTTGTCCACCAGCATAACCAGAGTGGGTTTTGTTGCCAACCCAGACTTGAAAGCACACTGAACTTCATTGAGAAAACCAGTCTCATCCAACACAAACTGTTCTGACATCTTGCTCCAAAACAGCAAGATGAACCTGGCTGGTGATTTTTTTTGGCTCTTGGGACACAGAGAATTTCCAGAGTCTTCTTATGGTGTCCTTTTGCAATCCTGCTAACCAAGCTTTCCTAAAATTGCTTATAGGAATGAGCCAGTTAGTCATGACCAGCTTCTTTTGGGTATGCAGCATTATTCAGGAAAGGCAAACAGTCCAGGTTGTTGGTCCTATTGTCCAAATGATGCTCAGCCATCATGCCTGTGATATTTATCCCAGCAGAATCGATGAGATGAGAGATGAATCACAGAGACAGTCAATGAAGAGAACCCAGGAGAGAAAATATTTGAGAGATTTTGTCTCATGTGTCACAGCAATCATTAACATAATAAGATCAGGGGTAGACAGAGGATGAGTCAGGAGTGACTCATACATCTCCTGGTAATATACGTCAGCAAGGAGTTCTGATTGCTACTTGTTTAGCAAGAGCAACTGTTTTTCTATTCTCAGTTTAAGACTACTTTTAAGGCGAAAGTTTAGGATTTTTGAATCCAGTATGGTACTGAAAAAAAATTCCAGGGCCAAGATATTCAAATATACTCAACTGTAAGTGCATAGCCTCCAGTTTCTCTATGTTACTATTTTGTAGTTTGTTTAGCTCCTGGATCTCATGGTTCTATAACCTTGCAAATTTGAAGTCTACCCAGTCCTGCATAAAGTGATGCTCCTGGTTTAATTAAACCACTCAGGAAAGTTCTGTTGAACATCAGTGAGACAATGAAATGTGGCATGCAGTTTTGCCAGTGTTATGCCATTTGCATGCAGTCTTCCAACACTATAAATCCATGCCAGTTCAAGGAACAGAGCAAAGGATGAAAGGCAGAATAATTAACTAATTGAAATTTTGACCTAGAATTTAAAAGGTGTTATTTCTGTCTTCACTCTGACATGAGCACCCTTTGTCTGACATTAAAAAACCTTGCAGAATATTATAAAGGTAGAACACTTCTTGCTGTTGTAGATGCAGAACTCGAGTTATAGATGGCAAAAGCCAGTGTGGTCTGACACTAAAAGCAATGAGAAGGTGATTGAATGTCACCCTTTTTTAATTGCCTTTAAAATGAGAACACTTTGTCCATTCGCCATGAAATATCATAGGAATTATGCCCTGGGGGAGTAGACTGAGGTCAGTATTTTTCACACTGCTGATTTTAAATGTTAAAGTTGTAGGTGGAAGAGTATCGCTTGGTTCTCCCATAGAAAATAATCATTTCTGAAAAGAACTGAAATCTAGAAAATGAAAGGAAGTTTTTAAAAAAGAAGGAAATTATGGAAATAAGTCAACCTTAGAGAGAAAAGGAAAGCATCAGAAAAGCATGGACATCCACACCATTCCATCAGCTGCAGCAAGAACAGCCAGCCAAAAAGCTGAGTGAATGGAGAAACTGGATAGCAGGCAACTGCTGAGTGTTGAAGCACTCTGGAAAGTACATCTTGATTTCATCACTCTCTCCCATCCTGGCTCTGGTCTTGTCTCACTATTAAAGTTCAAATGAAGGATTAGAATCTTGAAGACTATCACTCTTGGAGATAAAAGAAGGGGAGATCCCAGACTGTTTGCTCTCACATGCTTTCTTGGAAGTTTCATTGTCATTTTTATGGGGAAGGAATACTGAGCTGTGGCGGATCAAAATGGCATTGTTTCTGTGCGGTATTCATCCAGAAAGGGCAAAAGAAATGCCAAGCTGCATAGGATTATTATAGTTTCCATACAAAATTGCAGTGTTCATATCTATGATTCACTGGAAAGGGCATCAAAATGCAAAGATTTGGCTGTTCCTACATAAAACAACAGGTGAAAAATGGAGAGAAGGAGGGAAAAATGATATTACGGCCTCAATTTTACAGGAAGCTGAGAAATCTTGCTAGTGCAAAGGGGAGTCTCAGTGGGGATTCTTTGCATGGCGAGACTAAGAAACTCAGCAAGAATGAGAATTTTTTCAAGTACTGGTCAATCTCTAGTTGGAACCATATTACTCTTTTCAAAAACCAGCATCAACTTTCCAGCATTCCTTCAAAATGATATCCTAACCTATATCAATAGGAATTTCACTTTCAGGTACTTTATGAAACTCTCAATATACAGAATAAGTCTGATATGTCACATGTTCCTATGTACTCATAGTTAGATTTGACAGCTAACTGAACTGCTCTCAGAACACATGAATGAACTCATACGTGTGCTAATATGGATCTATAAGGGATCTTTGAACCATGGCAGTAGAGCATCTGAATACAGATTGGGCTCAATAAGTCACACTCATCAGAGTTACTCAACAAGAGAATTTTACTGTGCACCCAAGAATCAAAAGGTACACAATGATTGTGTGGGAGGAATAACCAAGATGGCAATAGAGGCATATAAATGACAAACAGTAACTGGACAGAACAAATGACTAGATGCATTATAACACATAGGATACCCTGTCGTGGACAGAGTGATGAACTAGGACTCAGGAAGACTGGGTTCAAATCCCCAGTCAGCCAAGAAAACTCACAGGGGGGGGGGGGTGGAACTGGTAAAGCCATTCATTAAATATCTCACTTACCATGAAAGCCCTGTTAGGGTAACTATAAGTCACTTCCGACTTGAAGGCATATAACAACAGAATTATAATACATCTTCAGTATTACTGCTTCAGTAATACTAAGAGAGAAATGAGTGTTCTAAGATCCTGGTTAGGGTGTCCATTGCTGCATCCCAAGACGGAGGACAAACATTGTCAAATTGGACAACATGGAGGACAAAAATCACCAAAAAGGAACACATTTATCAATTACACCTGATAATTTAAATTGATACATGCAGATATGGCACATTAGATCTATCTGCTGTTCTCCATAACTCAGCACAGAAGAGCAGACTGACCAAATATCCACCTTGGGTCCTAGTACTGAGACAAAAACTAAATCAATAAACCATAGTGGTTAATAACCTCAATATTTTTCTGCTGTTCACTAAACATCAATAAACTTGGAAAATAATATCCAAGTTATATTTAATATTTTAATTCTTTGAAATAAGTTTATTAAGTAGGAGCCATCAATACCACCTCTACACAGTCAGAATTATAGTTTACAGATAATATTTTCTTAATTTATTAAGTTAATGTGTTCCTTAAATTAAGTGCATTACATAAAGGATTAAATGAAGTGAAACAAATTAGACAAACTTCCTTTATTCATTCAAATCAACTAATGAAAATCATCACCATTTATCTAACTAATTCATAAATAAAACTGGAAGCCCAAAGCCCAATGCAGCCCAACTGAAGCTATAGTGCTTTGGGTACATCGTAAGCCAAGACTTGCTGTAAAATGCAATAATACTAGGAAAAGTTAAAGTCAGCAGGAACAGAGGAAGACCAAACATGCACTGACTCCGTAAAGGAAGCCACAGCCTTGAGTATACTAGAGCTGAGCAAGGTTGTTGAGGACAAGCCATTTTGGAGATCCATCATTCATAGGGTTATCATAAGTCATATGCAACTTGATAGCACATAACAAAAACAACAAACTCCTGGTGATTTTTAATTGTTTTCCACATGTATTGATTGTTCAATGTTTTTGTTCTTAATTATTTAATTAGTGATTATTTAAGGACTGATCACTTAAGGGAAATCACAGAAGCAGTGATAGGTATTCAACTGGCTTTCGATCTTTTGCCCAGCCAGCCCCTGGTAGCACAATTGATCACAAAAATGAATATGCAACTGGATGCAAAATGGACAGCTGGCAAACTGTGAAAACCCATTTGCACAATTGCCCTTCTGGTTTTTCATAATAGGATTTTGATTTTACACTGTGTTTGTACTGACTTTTCATATAAACCATTTAGAGATCTTATGAGAGGCAGGATCTGTTTTTAATCATTCCGGCACATAATAATTTTTCTTCACTGTCCACAAGATATCAGTTTATCATCATCATCTTGGAACTGCAGAGCTAGAAGAGACCCTATGGACCATCAATTCCAACCCTTGTCAAGGAGGCACAGTGGGGAATTGAACTCTCAACCTGTGGCTCTGCAACCAGATGCTTAAGTCACTGAGCTGTCCAGCAGTCCATGGCTTGAAGAAGCAGACTTTGACCCACAAAAGCTCACTGATTGTTTTAATATTTTAGAGGTCTAATAAAGGTGTCACCTGCTCCTGCATTTGTATTTTTGGACTGCAACTCCCAGAATACCTCAGCCAATGTGACCAGTGATTTTTTCCTTTCCTTTACTTTAGAGGGGTGATCAGTAACAGGCCTCTGACAGGAAGAAATTGTTTTATCCCTGTTCTTCTATGCCATGGTCTTGATCCAGATTAGGGCCCTGGAGCTGCTCTCCAATAAGGAAAAAGGAAGTTTGCAGGGGACAAACACATTATTAGCATCTGCCTTCACAGTGTGATTTGTGGACGTTCCCTTCTTCAGTGACTTTTATGGAGTGGCCACAGGTAAGGGACGTCTCTGTCAGTTTCAGTTTCACTGCATCTGCTCCAACTTAAAGCAAATTTCTGTGCCTCTGTGAAGCTACCTCTGTGAACCTATTGGGGGGAAAACACTAAGTTTTAGCTATTATTATTTTATGGGGCAGGGGAATGGCAGATCATTATCCTATTGTGAAATTATCACTATCCGACTCAGGCTAGATTATTCTGTCTCTGATCAGATGCTTTTGCACGATCCTCACCCCACCACATTGCAGTGACTTGAGCTGCTATAATTGGTTTTAACGGTATGTTCTGGTGTTCCATTATTTTCAATTACAGGATGAAAAAGCAGCCATTTCACCAGTGCAGCACATTAATATGTTATTCATGGACTATGTCACCAAAAAGCCCCACTGACAGAGTCTGAAAAGTAGAGGTTCCATTCCTTTTATTAAGTTAAAAGGTACAGGATCTAAAATGAGAAACAGTCTAGTGCCAGTTTACTAATTGCTGCTGGAGTCGGTAAAACTGCTCATTTATCTTTCGCTAATCAGAGATCCGTTTGAGATATTTGCTGCATTTGTAACATGCCAGCATAGGACTAGAGAACCAACAGAATGCAAGTATTTCATCTTTAGGAGCAGTTCTGTGACTGGAGTAGCCTGAAAATGATCTGAGTTCTCTAATGTATCAGAAAAGATCAATAGCAATAACATCAAATCTTCCCAGGGTAAATAGACATAAATCAGCTATTGTTTCCAATAGTACACAGTGCACATGCACACACACATAGAGGCACGCACACAGGCACAAGAGTCAGTCCCAGCTATTCTTTTTATAGTTTTTTTAAAGTCTTATGAAGTACTGTATATTATACTAGTTATAAAAAATCCTATCATGGCACATTGATTCCCCTTCGTTTTTGCTTTCTGATCAATGGAGGCTAGGCAGAGCTTGGAAATTTTTTGAAAACAATGCGCAGGATCCTCCATCCAGCATGGCCACCAACCATGTTGGCTGGGGATACTAGACACTAGTCCATTGAATTAGTAGTTGTATATGGAGAAGTCAAGATGAAATGTCAGAGTAAGATTTTACAATATTATTTGCAATATTTGCAACATTTTCTTGTGCACGCTCTCTCAAAACTTATAAGAACTGGAGAAAAACGTATACAAATCAGTTAAGAAGGGGTTATTTTTTCCAGATGCTCTGTTTGTTCCAGCAACAAAAATTGAGGTATCTGAATGTTTGATGAGGTCTTTCCTTTCTAAGGAACTTTGAGCTTTGAGAGGGTGTCCACAAGATAATTTAGTGGTATATTCCAAAGGGAAAGGAAAGAGAGCCTGGAAGCCCTACTGCTTCTTATCAAAAACTGATGATAAGAGATGTATATGGTATCTGTCTGGTACTATTACAGAGATCCAGTTGACCACACACATAAAACATGCAAATGTGTGTCTGTCTTCTGATCAACAACAGGAAAATACAAAGAGAATCTTGCTTGTACATATGCATCACTTTCTTTGGATGGGGCTGAATCGCAGTACAGGTTTTACTGTATATTTGTGCTTTGTACAAAAAAGCAAAATGGAATGTTCATGGCATTTAGACTAGGTAACAAAATGCATGTCCAGTACACATTAATGGAACATTTCTTTTAAGTGTGATGTGAATACATGGGGATAAGAAGGCCTGGAGGAAAGCCTCAGCTGAAATTGTAGCTTTCATTCCATCTTGTCTCCAGTTCCAGAATCAATTTGTCTGTGCTAAGCAAGGGCAAAAAAAGAATTGGTCTTTTTAAGAGAAAAATCCCCCGTTCACTGATGTTTGTGTCTTGACAACTCCAGTTTGATATCTATTAATGGTCTGGTTTTGCAACCACAGGATTACAATCCTGTTAATACCACTTCATGTAATTTTTAATAGAACAATCACTTAACAGTATTTAAGGTGATCTGCTACTGAGCTATGGCCCCTTCTCAGCATCTAAAAATCCCTCCCATGCAAGCCAAGCCAATCCTGTTTAGCTTCCAAAATTAGATGAGATATGCCAGAGCATATGCACAGAGATATGATGATTGTATGTTCTATCTGGATTATTTTTCCCATTGCTTCAAATATTCATACAACATCTTCTTCTTTTAGCTTTGGCCAGGATCTTGTCCCTTTTTTATTCTTGCATAAGGGAAATGTGCTTACAAATAGAGATGGGCACAAACTGAACTACAAACCAGAAAAAAATGATGAATCAGGCCGGTTTGTGATTCAATTCATGTCTCAATTTTGGGGTCCTGTTTTGCCTAAACAAAATGAAGCACTAAATCAGGGGGAACAACTGGGGGTTGGGTGCCTACACAGAGGAAGTGCCCAGGCTGTTAAGATAGTCCTGAAACTATCTTGAAACAATTTTAAAACATTTCCAGAAAGAGTAAAAGTGCAGCATCCCCTACTGAAAGCCTCTTTCTGTGCAATCTATTCAGTTTCCAAAAGGCAATCTGAAGAAAAACTGGGAGGAGGTTCCACAGCATGGAAGTTGTCAAGGATAATTTCCACACTGAGGCAGAACAAGGCCTATGATAATCAGCAGCCATACTTGACGGGTGTGCAAAATGCTGAATCATGCAGTCTGGGATGATGCAAAGTCCACACTGATTGGCTGTATGTAAATGTGCATGTGTATAACCGTGGGGACATGTGGAGAAGATGTAGGATCTCTTCTAATGAATGTCATGCTGCCGGTTTGTACTGCTGAACTTCTGTATATACTGTAAATACACTTGGTGTCGGAAGAAGCTGTCTTTGTGTCATTAAACTGGGCTGCCTGGACTGAAACAAAAACTCTGCTAACTTACACCAACAGAAGTAGTCATCAAAATATGCCGTCCTGCAACCTTACTAGAAATACCTGTGGGGGCAAAGGGACCCAGAGAAGGGCATCCTCTGGAGATCTTAAAACCCAAGGAGAATCAAATGACCTGGATCTGTTGTGTAGAAATTCATAGGTCACAATCCGCCCTTCAAACTGGACCTGGAAATGGAGCCAATGGAAGTGAGGCTATAGCAAGGAAATTGCATCCCCTCTCTATCCAGCCCTACTGTATCCTCCTTGTATTGCCTTACTACCTGGCTGCAACATTTTGAACTAGCTGGAATTTCCAAATACTATCCAGAGGTAGCCCCGTGTACAATGTGGAGCTAATTTTAAAATAATCAAAGAAGTATGTAACTAAGGCACATGTCACTGTATCCAGATGAGAAACTCTGAGAATGAGTGCAGCTGGCACACTAGCTTTAAATTTGCTTTATTTTGTATTAAGTGTATAAATACATTGAAACATGGGCATCCAGGCTCAGAAGTGAATCCAAGAGAACACCCAAGCTGAGAACCTGAGAACCATAAATTGCATCACTTGGAAGAGTGATGCAATTTATGGTTCATCCAAGCTTTTTGAGTAACAAAGAGCACTTCTGACTTCTCTGGATTAGGTTTCAGTTCGTTCTCCCTCATCAAGTTGAATTATATCAGACACCAGTTTTGAACCAAGCAGTTTCTCTGGAATTAGGTGGAAGGGAGAGACTGAGTTGAGTGTTATCAGCATATTGGTGGCATTGAACTCTAATACTCCACAGAACTTCTCCCAATGGGAATATATTAAATGTATATATTAAACATCATGGAGGATAGAAAGACAGCACAGGCCAATGGCCAGGGTGTTGAACAGGATCACTCCAGCAAAACTGAGTTTGCTCTCTCCAAGAAGAACTGGAACTATTGAAAAATAGAGCTTCCAAGTCCCACCCCAGAGAAGTGACACAGAAGGATGGAATTGTTTATGATATAAAAAGTGGTTAAGAGATCAATCAGAACTTGGAACACATTCCCCTGTTCAGTTCCCAATGCAGTCTAAGGCAATTAAAGCTACCTCCATCCCATAACTAAGCCTGAAGTCAGACTTAGATATATCTAGATCATTTATTTCATCCTGGAATTCTTAGAGCTGAAAAGCTGAGAAGCCACCAGACACTACAATACCTTGCCCGGTATTGGAGATGTTGAGGGTTGGGGTTTAAGGAGGGGGTTTTCAGTAAAGTTCTTACTACTGCCTCTTTAAGGCAGTTAGAGCACTGAATTATTTTACATGTACCATCACCACTTGTCTGTTCCCTGCTCCATAGGTTTTCTGACTCAGGAAGGGCAGTGTTCTAAAAACCAGATGGTAACTCTCACCTCTTCAAGAACCCTGTCCTTACCCTCAGACTGCACATTATCACACTCCTGGATCAGGAGAAGCCAAATTTACACCCATACTGAAGTATGGTATTCCAGTAAAAATGTGGTATAATCTGATACATGCATACTACTGAAGATTCTGCAGTCTTCATCTTGGAAATGAGTGTTCCAAGACCTCCTGTCTAAAACATCTGCTCAATTTTTGGACTTTCGCATGTCATCTGCCACCTTTCCCACTTACCATAATGAAGAGTTACTCTACCACCTAACCTAAGAAAGACTTCTGGGGAATTTGAAAGTTTTCACATTCTTGTAGAATTGTAGCTGGTCCTAACAAAGGCATTTTGTTTTATTCACATGTATTGGCTATCTTTGTTTTTTATAATGCTATAACTGTTATTCATATTTTATTTTTCACTTAAATTTTATGTGGCAATTACGTTTCTTAGTGCTTTTCGACAACACTTTTCCATCCTTTTTTTTAAAAAAAAATAGCTGGATAAGGTAAATCAATATCCTTTTGCATTCTAAAGCTGCAACCCTATAGTTATTAACTCAAGAGCCATTGTGTTCAAAGTAAGTAGAACTAATCCACAGAGGGTGGCTTGGGAACAGCAGTCTTAAGATACTGTAAATAATTACTGTATTGTTAGTCATTCCGTGGTTTTGGTATCTGGCTGGGGAGTCAGAGGTTGGGAGTTCGATTTCCCACTGTGCCTCCTAGGAAAAGAGTTAACTTGTTTAGTCATGGACAAATTGCACGGTCCCAGGGTGCCCCCAGAAGAACAGAATGGTAAACCCTGGAAAGGTCACCATAAGTCAGAATTGACTTGACAACATGCAATTATCATTATTGTTAGTATAGAACAGAAATGTGCCAGGTAGATTGGTAGAATAATAGGTAAACAAGTGATATATTTAAGAATGGCATTGGTTAACAAGAGGGTGAGAACTTCATATATTCATTCATTCATATATTGCTAGATATACTTCAGTCCTGAAATCAGTTAACTGCAGTCAATGGAATAAATGTTTGCTATCCTCTACTCCCGTAGTCAGGCATTAGTGCCTCCTGAAAAACCTCTGGGGATACCTGGAAGTCCCCCATGAACAATGTGCTGGGGGGCTTATTTCCTTATGTGAGCTTCTTTAAATTTTCTGAGGATCCAAGGACAATCTGGGGCAAAATCTCCCCCCCCCCCCCCCAGCACCCTGTGCACCAATTTCACATTGTAGGAGAGTTCCCTCGACCACCTGGAGGGCATTTTCAAGAGTTACAAGTAGCTGAAGGAAGAGGAGGGGACAAGAAAACTCCTTCCATGAACATCCCTAGATTGGTTTATTTTAGAAGCAAGCCAGAGTTAGTCTATTTTAGGATTAAAACAGATAGCAAGTTCATTTTAGCTCCAGTTTGGAAAATGGGGATGGTATTGTGCTTGCATTATCGTTCCATGTAGAAGCCTCCCAACCCACTCAAAGGGCACACAGTCTGGGAACAACTCAACTTCTACTGTTTAGGAGATGTTCCAAACTGATCCATTTTAATATCTGTGACATTATCTATATGTTCCTAGATTGCTAGTTTCTTTTTCTTTTTAATGTGAAGGGGAGGCACAAGCAACTGATGGGAACAAAAATAAAATCCAAAAATTTTCCACAGGGCAAAAGCAATGACATACTACTCTTTACCCTATTACTCCATAATACACCCTCTAGCAGCTGCTCCATTAGCAATATTATTGGACCAGAACCCATCTCCCCAGGCAAAATTATGGAAGTGAAAGCCCCCAGACTAGAAGGAGTTAGAGCAGTCCTCTCGATTTCTATGCCATTCCTGTACTGCTGCTGCTGCTTCTAATGGTAAGAAAAGTGCCCCACTGCACTTTGTGAGCCCCAATGATCTCTGTGACTTGTAAAGGTCCATGGAAGGGTGAGTCCCAATGCCCTTTAGACTATATAGAGGCAGCCTCTAGAGCAGTGGCTCCCCAAATATTATTGGACTACAACTCCCAGAAATCCTAGCAAGCACTGCTAGTAGTGAAGCATTTTAGGAATTTTAGTCTAAGAACATCTTGGAACTCAATGTAGGGAACCACTGTTCTAGAGCAACTACTATGTATACTGTGTGATGACCTCAGTCTATGCAGAACTTCGGCTTTAGCGGGGAGAGGGAGTAATTTGCCTTCTCCTTTGGTATCAGCAGTGCAGTCTACTATATCACTTTCAATTTCCCCTTTCCTCAATTCAAATCTCTGGCTATCATTTTAACCATATGAATGCTGGATGTGATGTGAAGTATCTGTTGTGGTGTTGCTCTATTCTGGGGCTGAACAGCAACTCCTCACTCTGTCCTGTAGTTCTCCTGGAATTGCACAAATACCCTTGATCCAGGCCATATTAGCATATTTGTCCAAAGACTATTGTTGTGCACATATGTTTGTTTTCTTCTTGCTTGTGCAATTTGTATTGTAAATCTCAAATGGGTTCATGACAATAAAGCAGCATTAGGAGAGGGACTGAATAGCAGCACAATTATAATGTTAACAAGCTGTGGTGAAAGAATACTTGCAGTATAGAAATTGTCATGTCAATATTGCATAATGTAAAAATCTTATGGGCCTACTCTGTAATTAAAGTTGCTGTTCTTCTTTGAGCTTTTCCATAACCTTTTAATTCATGAACCTTTTTACGACCAAAAAAGCAAAGAGAGCATAGATTCTTATAAATCTAATAATATTCTGGAATTCTGAGACGTTTTACACTCCACACAAAGGAAAATTACCAAAATATTGTATGTACTAATTGTTACTCTTGCTGAGATATTTAAGCCAAAGCAAGCAGACTATAGTGACAGTTAGCAGTTCTTAGTTGAATGATGTCCATATGGTGCTTCCAATATGTTTGCCTAACTAAGGCAACTCAACAGTGTATTGATACTTTATGTATGTTACATACATTTACAACCACACAATGTTTGCACATAGGAATGTCATAAAACCTCCAGGTGTCTAGATTATGTCCTGGAATGCATTAAAACAAAACACTTGAAATTTAGTCCAGATATTTGAAGCTGTGCCTTCAACTATATCAGGATGAGCATGAATGGGAACTCTGAGGGTCAATTTCTGGCTTCAAGGCCCCACCACAGGCTACACCACCAACCCTTAAACAAAGCTGGACGTGTGTAGAAATCTATTTTCAGCTTTTGTAAACAGCCTGCCAGGATTGGAGAAGTCAAAACAAGTGATTGGGGCACAAAAAAACGGTGATCTGTTGAAGCATTTTGGAATGTTCAACATTTTATGTCAAAAATGTTTAACTACAGATGTACAGCATAGACACAATTTTTATGTTTATGATTTCAGAAATTATGACATTGAGTGTTCCAGATTCCATGAATTTGTAGAACTGGCAATTAATGTATTAGTGAAAGAACTTTTCTTTCGCCTTTTTGCTAATCCTGAAGAGCTCGCTTTGGCAGGCACACATAAGGAATGTCTTTTGCAAACACATATTGGCTTTTTAAAAAAATCTGGTAACTGATGCCTCCCTATCTGTCTTCCTCCATTCTGAATGTAGATGATAAGTAATTTTGTTATATGAGCCTTCTCTGCCAAAGGACATAAGTGGCTCAAGGGTAACATTTCTTGAGCTATTTTAAAACCTCTGAAAAATTGGAAATCCAATGCACTGAAAAGTCTGACTTGACCTTACGGCCACAAATCTTTATCATGAAATCCATTTAGTGCTGTCAATTAGGGTATTTCCACTCATTTGGAATGAAGGAAGAGATAAATATAACTCATGTTCTGTCACTGTATAATTAGGTAAGATTTATCGTGGTAAATACAACTCTTAGATTTTTTTTAAAAAAATCTGGTATAATTAAATTAAGTACCATGACATCTTCGAATTAAACAGTTCAGGATTGTTATTAAAGCAGTGCTCTCTTTCTAAAATAAGGAGGTAAGATTTCATGTCATTCACAGAAGACTTACAAAGCTTGTGAATGTGACTACCGCCACTATTCTGGCAGTGGAGAAATAATACCTGAGTGAGAAAACCTTCTTCACAGGAAAATAAGCAAGTTCTTCATTTACAAAGTGTCTTGGTTCAACTTGAAATCTTGGACACATTTTTGTGTCTTTTTTAGTCAACCTGATAAAGAGATCACTACTCCACCAGTTTAGGCCTGTTAATGTATTTCATGTGGCTGTTGTTTTGTATCAGATGGCATGTAGCAGATGGCTAGCAAGATGATGCAAAGCTAAACCCATGGTGGGGAACACAAAGCCTGGGTTATATCCACCACTCAATTTCATCCAGCTGGCTTTCTAAAAATAATGCAAAACAAGGATCTGAACTGGCCCATGGAGACGGGAAAGAAAACTTACTGATTTTGCAAGACTTGGGGTAGATCTCACTCTTCACTTGCCAATGCTACTGCCTGACACCTGCTACAGGGGAAGATGGCAGGCTGTGACACTCATGTCTGACATCTGTGGTGAGTGTCAAAAGCTTGGGGGGAAAAGGTGAACAAGAATTGCCAACCTAACATTTAATGCTCAGTGTCCACATGTAAATATATAAATCCTGACCTGGTTAGTCCCCATATAGCAAATAAAACAATACTAAAAAAAATTCCTTGCAGAAGGCAACAAGATTATTAGAGGGCTTGTTTTTGTTGTTGTCAATCTAAGAGAGATTTTGCACATTTCCAGGACTTGTTCTTGTTTCATTTCCATAGAACCGCAAAAGTAGAAACTGGTAGTTGTTCTCTTGCATGGATTATTTAAAAAATAGAAGCATGCATGGGTTGTTTGCATCTATTTGATCAGTCAGCATGTCCCTCTGTATTTCTTGTGTATGTATGCTTAGCTACACTTGTTCTATCCAGAAGCATTTCTCACAAGTTGCAGAAAATGTGACCAAAAAGCAGTTGCCTTGGTTTTATGTTGGAGGCAGGACATTTTCCAAGACTTGGTGACTTTTCAGTAGGTGATTTAACACTTTAAGATAGCATATCATCTTAGCCAAAACTTCGGCCAACTGAGAGTTTTTTTTCAACATCCCTAGTAACCTCTGTTCCTCCTTTTTCCTTCTCGAGAAAGGAATTCAAGTATTTCTCAGAGTGGCATTTTAATAGAGAGCGTCTGGGCACATTCACAGGCACATTCTTCTTCTACGCCTGTAATCAGTTCGGCCCAAAGGTGTGGACCTAAGAAAGAACAGGAATGTGAATAAAAGATCTGAATCAGAAAGAGCAAAAAGTCTGAAAAACAAAAGACTTTTGTATTTAGAGGGGCATGATTTACAGTTGGGTTGGCATGCCTTTTTATGGTATCAGAAAGCTAAAACCCACAGGTATTTCCAAAACCACTATAATAGAAACTCCTTGTATATAATATGGGAAAAAATAAAAACGAAAATGTACACAAAAATACCAGGATGGGTTTCACCTATAGAAGCATTTGTTCATCCCAATCTTCTGAATTTTGAAAAACATTTGACTTAATACAGATATCTTAGGTATAGATAGGAGATTAAAACCGAAACAAGACCTTATAGACCAGGGATTAGACGCATCGTGGTGGCCCATAATGCAAATACAATCTAGGTATGAAAGGGATTCAAAAATGTATGATTTTTATAAAGAACAGATAACGTTTGACCAAATAATGTTAACATCAGATGATAAATTAATTAGGAAAATATATAAATTTCTTTTAAACTGGAAAATGGAGGACGAACAGGTCAAAGAAACGATGGTTCAATGGGCAAAAAAAAATTGGATATAATATTGACTTTGAAAAATGGCAAAAACTGTGGTCTAGAAACTATAAAATGACAATGGAAACATCTTATAAAAAGAATTTATACAAAATGTTTTATATATGGCATTTACCACCCAATAGATTAGCTAAAATGTACTCTAATTGGTCAAGTAAATACTAGAAATGTCATAAAAAAACTTGGAACTTATTATCACCTTCGGTGGACCTGTGATAAAGCAAAAAGTTTTTGGAAAAAAATACATATATGGCTTGTTAAAATAATCAAAAAACATGTAGATTTTAAGCCAGAACTCTTTCTATTAGGTATAATACCAGAAAGTGTTGATAAACAAAATGTATATTTAATACTGCATATTTTAACAGCCGCAAGGATTATATTCGCGCAATACTGGAAGAATGAAGGAACACCTACAGATCAAGAAATAATTAAAAAGATATTGGACTGCACCGAAATGGATAGACTGACACTGAAAATCAAAGGAAAGGAAGATGCAGAATATTATCAAACATGGAACTTGTTTTATCAATGGTTAGAAGCACGTTGTATAGAATAAGAGCTTAATATGTATTGTAGTTGTATTAACAAATGATTATAAGCTGAACCCAGGTGACACAATGTTAAATAAGCATGGATGGATTTTATAAATAATAATAATAATAAAAAGAAATTTTTTTAAAAAAAGAAAGAAAGAGCGAAATTGCTGAGGATGCCAGAGCTGCTATTGGGGACTTAGACTATGATGGCCCTTGCCAGCTTGGTCTAGTTATAATTCCTATATGCTTGTGTTGGAGGAGTGACTCCACATAGTGAATTTATGTATGTGCAATTGAATTTATATTTTATTCTAGGGTTTTGAAGATTTTGCATGTAGAGTCGATTCTTCTATGTTATGGATACCCAACCTAGTTAAAGAAGATATCTTGGATTTTTGCCTGAATTTGAATTCAAAAGGACACTTGGACTTTGCAGTTCTACAAGCAATGTCTGTATTGGTGCTGTTGCTGAGGACTTGGGTGCACAAATTATAGCATTCTGTTCTTATAATTGCTGGTGTTGCCTGTTAAATAATTCTGAATAAGAAGAGACTCGTTTTGTGTTTGCAAGGTTCATCAGTAGATATCCAAGTAAACAAATTGCCTCATAGAACTTAAAAGTCAGTGCTCACTGTTACACATTGATTCCTTTTTCCTTTCTCCCTGCCTTCCACTCCTACAGAATCTCATTTAGGACAAACCTCACATAAGACAAACTTAAAATTAACAGAATACTACAGTAATTTCAGTTTGCAACCAGTTCTGAATGAGTTTTTCTTCAACAGATGGAGGAAATGTAAAACACCAAATGAAAGAACAGCTCCTATGCAGATAAAAAGGTCTAAACTTATTGATGTCCTTCTTGAAACTGCATGACCAGCATTTATTCCCTATTTATTATCCATTATTTTCTGTGCTGATGTGGACATTTCATGTGAAGTATACACCATTCAACTTGGCGAGATTTCATTTGGGGAAAGATGCACAGGATTGGACTCCATTGACATTTTGGCATATGAAAGATCAAGAAAAAGGTTAAGTTGCTCCACACACACTAGAGTTTGATAGGTATCAGGTTGTGGTGTCAGAGGTTGGGAATTTGATTACCCATTGTGCCTCTTTTGAGTAGAGCCAACCTGTGTGGCCTTGGGCATGCTGCAGAGTCCCTCGATGCCCCCAGAAGAAGGGAATGGTAAATCATTTCCGAGTATTGTCTACCCAGAAAACCCTGAAATATAGTTGCCATTAGTTAGAATTTACTTGATGGCACATCATCATCATCATAATTAGAGTTTGATAGAATGAACAAGAACATATCTTGAGAAATGAGCACCCAACTACTATAGGGGAGGAGCTTCTAATATGTTTAACTTCTAATTCCTCTTTTAATATCCTGACCTGATTTTATGATCTACATTTTTTTATTCCCCTCTGAAAGTCTTCAAATAGCTTTCTGTTCCATTTTTGGCTCTATTTCTAGGACTACACAAACTTAGGCATTTTAAGAAACACATAATTTCAGGGGTATAATAATGATGCTTTTAAGGATGTAATCCTGAAGAATTTTAATCTATTCAAAGGCAGACATCAAAGGAGGAGGATGGCAGCACAGGACTTTAATGCTGCAAATAGTAGCACTGGCACATCAAGAGATGAAAATAATGCATAAGATTTACTACCCTGGAAGATGTTAGAATGAGCTCAGAGAACGATTCTAGCCCCACATTAATTTTTGGTGATCCAATAGATTAATTCAATACCTTCAGGCATTTTATTCAGCATATATGGCCCATTTAAAGTGCACTGTCTCTCCCTTACAGTGATTAATAGCACAGAATAAAAATGGGTTAAACATTATTCTTGGTTGTTCCTTTCATCTTTATTCATTAAAAGACTGCTTTTTTCACAAAGATTTACACACACTGTTGGCATTTATAATCATTAGTTTTCAAGACAAGGGGATTAATTGTCTTTAAGGTTACATTTTTTAAAAAATATAGAAAAACTATATGAAAAGTGCATTTGAGTACCAAGTTGCCATACACATAAACTCATGCACACATAAATACATGTAACCCTTCTATTTCATAAGGTATCTTGTCTCAACTTGGTGTCCTCCACATGATTTGGACTACTACTTCCATCATTCTCATCCAGCACACCCACCTGGAGGGTACCATGTTAGGTGATGCTGTCATAAAGTTAATTACATATAGTAGATTCCTACAAATATGGAAGAAATCTCTTTTTTAAAAAATGATCTCTCTGATTTATTTGCAAGCATATTTAATCTTTATTTCAGTAATTGGAATAGGAAGATAGTTTCTTTGTTCTTTGTCTCAACATCATCTCCTTCCTCGTAGTGAACTACCAAAAAAGTAATTCAACCAAGGATGAATGAATTGTTAAATTTAACTTCAAATAAATGAATTTCTCCCTAATGAACGTAATACCCATTATGTGGTGAATAAACAACCGACTTCATTAGCAGAAATATAGGAAGCTGCCTTATGTCAAGTTAGAACATTTCTTTGTCTATCTGTGACCCTTAGATGTTGGACTCCCACCAGCCAATATCAACTTGTCTAATGGTTAGAGATGGCAGGATCTATAATACAGGAGGATTTAGAGGGTCACTGGGCTACAGACTACTTCAGCTGCAGACAACGTGGAGCTAAATTGACAAGCGTTCTGAGCCTGAATTATAAAGCAGCTTCTGACCAGGGCCAGCTCCAAAATTAGCCATTTACCTCAGATGACACAATGGTAACAGAGTTGTTATTGGTTCCCTACATGCCACCAAAAGAATTCTTGCACTTGTTTCTCTATTTCATGTCACCCCATTCAGCACCAGTGATGCTGGACAGCTTTCTGTTCCAAGCATCTGTGCTGCCTCTGCTTCTAACATTTCTACATACAACTGTACATTATATTCACAACAAAGTTTGAATACTTTACCTGGCATGTTCATGATCTGGACATAAACTGTTCTTTTCTTCTTTCTTTCTTTCTTCTTTTCTTTTCTTTTTCCCCCCAGAAAACCTTGTTCTGTCCAGCAGGTTTTGTGTTCACTGGGACTCGTGGAGCACAGTTATTCATCTAGTCCAGAAATATTCCACCATGGATAATGCTTTGTCTTAAGGGAGATGGGTTGCAATTCTCTATACAGGTATCAAGAAATAAGCTCCATGAAACACAATGGGACTTCCTTGTGGGTAAATATGCATAGGACTGCACTTTTAGTATGTAAATATACATGATACAAGGCCAGGAAGGGGCAGTTATTTGTAACATTTGCCAGTCTGAAAGCTGCTTATGAAAGGCCAGCAATTTTGAGCATTCGGTGAGATGTTTAATCTGGCCATGATGATACATGCCTTATTTACACCTTGTCTGGATTATTGTAACACAGTCTACATGAGGCTGCCTTTGAAGAGCGTTTGGAAACTTCAGATGGTCAGAATGCTGCAGCTAGACGGCTGACCTGTGCTCATTACATGGAACATGTAATTCCTTTATTACAATACCTTCACTGACTGCCAGTCTGTTTCCAGGCTGAGTCCCAAGTGCTGGTTATTACTTAGAATGCTTGGGTCCAGGCTATTTGAAGGATTCTATCACCCCATATGAGCCTACTAGGCTTTTAAGATCTTCTAAGGAGGCCCTTCTTTCAGTTCCATCACCTTCCCAAGCTCATTTCATGAGGACATAAGAAAGGACCTTCTCAGTGGCTGCTCCAAGGGTTTGGAATGTGCTGCCCCAAGAAGCCAGGTTGGCTCCTCCCTCTTGTCCTTTTGGCATCAGGCAAAGACCTTCGTTTTAAGGCAGGCTTTTAAGCATTAGACAGGGGTGGGATAAGTGAACACTCTATTTTTTGAAATTTAGATATTTTTAAATGGTTTTTCTTGACAAATGTTTAATTCTTTTTTTAATATATAGTTTTGTGGGGGAAGTTATTATTATTGCATGATTTTAATTGTTGTGAGCCACATTGGCTCCCTTATGGTAGGAAAGGCAGCATATAGATAATATTAAATAAATAAATATTACTGAGTCTCAGTACAGGGGTCAAACAAGGGTGTTCATTGATACATTTTCTTTTTCATGTTTAATTTCATCAATACAAGTGACTGAAATCCTGTTGTGCAGTTATGCAAACAGTGCAATTTTCATATGTGAGCTGCCATAGGTTAAGAAGTTTTCACTGACATTATCTGTTACATACTGAGTTGCTTGACTTGGCGTGCAACAGATCACTGTTGTAAGCAAAGCACTGCAAATGGGGGGGGGGGGGTTCCTGTTGTGAAGGCAAATAAGACTCATTAGTTTTACAAAACATCTGCTCTTGACAGAAAAGAATCACTAGTGAAACTATTGTGATGATATGAATTTAAAAACCTGTCTATTCTTTGGACTCTTTTTGGAGGTATGACTGTGGAGATCACACTAATGAGTATCTGATTTCATAATAAGGGTATAATTCACATTTCCATGACCTTGGTGACAGAAGGTGTGTTGGCTGGTTAAGTTATCCCACCAAAAAGTAAAAAAAAATCTACATGAAATGCATTTTTGTGGAAAATACAATTTTTTTGCACAAAAATCACTTTGATTCTTAGACCTGTGAATCTCACAGTCTCTCACTCTTGGATAAAAACAAAGGGGGGACATTGTTTTCTCCTCATAGTGAGACTGCTTCATGTGAGATACCACCCACCCACCATGAGAAATCTCATGGGATTTCTCAAAAGCTTCATGGTTTTTGTTGTTGTTGTTTTTATGGAAGAAGTGCCACATTGTACAGAAGTCTTACAATTCCTGGACAGAATGCCATCTTTCTAGTGTAGGATTCACCTAGAAAGGACAGAATAAACACCATTTCACCCAGGATTGCCATGATTCATGAGCAGAATGTCCTCTATCCTGAACAGAATTCACTCAAAAGAGCATTAAATTGAGCAGAATTTGGCAGTTTCCTGAACAGAACAAGTTCAAAAAGAAAAAAAGCAAGAAAGAGTTTGGCCTCATTTTTGCAGAAGACCAAGTAATCTTGCTGATGCAGTGGAAAGTCTCAGCAGGAAGCATTGGCATGAGAAGACTCAGAAAATCACAGAGAATAAGAAATTTTCTGAGTACTCATCACTTTCATAGTATTCATAATGCTCACACAATGGTTCACTATGCTGAACCATCCTATATAGGAGAATTATCTAGCTCAACAGCGTTAGCTCAACTAAAAATCTCAGCACAGGTTTTTCTCCAACTTCGTTCCAACAGGAAATGTCATAGATTCAATACACGATCTTTTGCATTGTCAAGCAAGTGCTTTATCACAAGAAAAAGCATTTACATTTCAAATAGTCTAATGTTTCAATCCATTATAAAAATGCTTCTACAAAAAGCAAGAGAAATGTATTGTGTGTATGATGGATGGTGAAATTGTTCCCCTGAATAGAGATCAAGAAATAGAAGTATAAAGTGATGGAAGTGCAATGATTTTCAAGGAGGAAGCATTTATTCTGTAGTAATATTTGGTTTATCCAAAGACTCACTGAAAATAACTTTTACTTCATTTCCTTAAAGAGCTAAGCTCACTGATAAATAGACTAGCTGATTGATTTCATATCAGGAAAGCACTGACTAAAACATGCATGTTCTTTAATGCACTGTGGATCTTGAGACTTTGAGTATAAGCATGAAATAAATTCTGTAACAGTATAATACTACACACACCCAGTCAAAACTAAACTCCATCAGGGACTTCTGGCTTGACGCTGCGACGAGACAGCAGCAGGAGGATGGAGCTCCGTCCCCTGGGCTGAATTCCGACCTGTTTGGGACCCCCCAGGGGGTTAAAACCACCCCAAAGAGGTGGTGAAATGGGGGAGAAGCCTGTTGATCATGGGGGGGACGGCGGTTATCCACGTTTGATCCAGGAAACTCCCCAATCAACCAGCGGGAAGAAACAAGCAGCTGAATTAGCTTGGTTGCAAGTCGTCGGCAGCCGGGAAAAGAAGAAGCGATAAATTAGTCAATTTAACATCGTCGTTACCACTGGGTGAGATACAAAATCTTAACTATACTGTTCTATGACTATCCCTGGACGGAATAATCCCTTTAACAGAAAAAAGCGTCTCTTAGCCCCCACCACTAAATTGAGCAGTGGTGGATCTGGAGAAGGGGAAAGAGATGCAAAGAGATGCAAATAAAATAAATTGGACATTAATTAAACAATTATACTTCAAGGAAGGAAGTTTGGTATTACTTTGGCCTTAAACTTAAGAAACTTTCCTCTTAAAATTATTTTAGCCAAACAATGCTGGGAGTTAAACTGTTATGGCTATCTACAGGTTTGGCAAAAAGCCCAGAACATGAACTCGAATACTCAAACTTGGAACTCTGTTTTGACTTTTTTTTTTCCTGAGAACTGACTAAAACATAGACAATTAACTTTGGAAAGTCTAATACAAACATCGAGTGAACGGGGCTGTCAACTTACGTCAGAGACTGGATTCAAATTAACCCTAAAGGTGATCAATTTATTAAAGTGGACTTATTGAAGCAATTATTGATGGAATTGGATTGACTGCTCTAAGCTACTAGACATGTTTTACTTGAAATACAAGTACTTGGCAACTTGGGGACATAATGCTACAACAAGGGAAATTTTGGGATGAAACAAAATCTACCCTTCAAGCAATCTTAGAAATAGTGAGATCCCATAACGAAGAGGTGAAATCATTCAAGGTGCAATTAAAGAAGGACTATATTCAACAGGAGACAGGGAATAATGAACAAGGAAATGCGAGGGTGGTGGATGATGTATGCCAACCAAAAGAAGGGCTGGAGGAAATCAGAGGGAAAAATTTAGGAGATTTAATTCTAACCCTAGAGCCAAGGAGAATTTTAGCTGTGTTAAGGGAAGATAAGGGGAGAAAATCAGCAGAATTAATTAAAAATAGCCTGGAAGATCTATTGGAGATAGATCAAGTGCATAAAGATCTATTGGAGATAGATCAAGTGTATAAAATGTTTTCAGATGACACAAGGGATGGCAGAATGTTTAGAGAGATAGAAACAAGAATTGGGAAAAGACAAATAAGAAAAGGAGTTACTTAGAAAGATGAAAAAGGGAAAAATATTAAGGTGGTCCTCAACGTTGAAAGCATGTATATACTTAACTTCTGGAATTGTAAAGGGGTATATCTTATATATTAAAAAAGGGAATTAAACTGAAATAAGGGATCATTAATCAAGGTAAAGGCATTACACGGTGGTTTTTAAAGTAAATTGAAGCTAGATATAAGGATGGGGCAAAACAAATAGTACTTAATGAATACACATTAGATATGATATTGATATAGACATGATAGAAAATGTGGAGATAGAAATGGCTAAACAATTATATAAAGAAAATATGTATAAAATGCTTTAGATAACATCTATTATGTATTAGGAACCTACTCAGTTATTATTGGTATAAAATACAAAGTTTGTCCGTTAAAGCACCTCAAATTATATAGATTTGGAACTGGAATTACTTTTATTAGGTATGTTTCTAGAGGATTTTGAGAACATTGTATACTCTGAGAGCAATATTATGATAGTAGCCAATATTGTATACTAAAATACACACATGAACAGTTTAAATGTTTAAAAAATGTATAGATTTTGAAGAGACAACTAAGAAGACACCAAGATGCAAAAAACAATTATAAGCAACCCATGTAACACGATGTTTAACAAGCACAAATTGAATGTAGATAGATTGAAAAACTAATAAAATGTTTTTTAAAAAAACTAAACTCCATCAGAACTTAGTACTGAGTACATATATGTAAGATCTGCCATAACTTTCCACAACGTCTTTACTATATTTCATGATCAGAAAACCATTAGGAGGGCCAAAGTCTGATTTTAAGTCACCCCAATATTGATTATCATGGGTAAAATTCTGTAATATGACAGAGAATTTAATTTCCTAACTATTCAAATAGTGCAGTTCAAAGAGTGAACATTCTCCATATAATTTTCAAATTATTTGCATGTTATAATTAGCATATTGGTGAGACTTGGCATTTTAAAGTTCAGATAAAGGTCATATTTGCTTATTTTTCTGCACTTCATAGTAGATTTCTTGCTGTTGTGATCCATGTATGAGAAAAGAAAAGATGATGATATAAGAAAATCAGTAGTTGCTAACACCCCATTCAATCAGAAAATTAATCAATCCTTTTTTCCTTAAAATAAAAAGTCATTTATATTCCATTGAACTTTAGAGCAGATGGTCATTTAATTAAAAGGCCAAGGAGAAAAAGAGAATACTTTTTTTTTGTTTTCCTATTGCTGACCTTTGGATCAGGATGAAACAGAAATTACAAAACGTTATGGGGGTTTTGGACTATAACTCCGAGAATCCACACAGACGTATGGCTACTGCCATGGATTCTGGGCTTTGTAGTCCAAAAAAGCAACTTTTCTAAGCTCTAGGATAGAATTAGAAATGGGGAAAATCATTTCATTTCCAGTCCAAGTTCTCACCCACCATGGGAAGGAAAGTTGTCTCTGAGGACCCCCTCAGAGCAAAGCATTACAGATATAACTAGCTAGCTTTTAGGCAACGGCAGACTGTGCAGAATGGAATGGAGCACTAAGGGCCCCTCTGAGGCAGTGGATGCTCTTCCCACTTCTCTTGCTTGTTTATTTCTCGTCATCTGAACAGTCCCAGAATGCCACTAGACTGGAAACTTTCTTTCTTTCTTTCTTTCTTTCTTTCACTTATACCCCGCCTGTCTAGTGGCAAGCCACTGCTCTGTGCAGCTACAAAATAAATAAACAAAGGTGTACAATAGAGAAAAATAAAATAATAAATGAAATCCCTCCCCAATAATCTATAAAAACCACATAACTCCCAATATGGTGGAAATAGGAGCAACTATTAATGATGAACAAAATACAGTGCATGTAGGGCTATCACATAAATACAGAATAATTAAATTAAGGAGTAAAGCTTTCAAAGGCCTGGGTGAAAAGCCATGTTTTGATTTGCTTCCTAAAGCCAAGGATGGTGGGGGCCTGGTGCACCTTCACTGGACAGAAATTCCATAGCATGGCAGCCATTACTGAGGCGGCCCAGTTCCTGGTTGGTGATTTCCTGGCCTCCCTTGATGTGGTCACATGCAGCATCAAGGATTGGGAAGGGGAGGTGGAACAGGAGGTTGATCTGAGGGAGAGATGCTCTGTCAGATAGCAAGGTCCTAAACTGTTCAGGGCTTTATATGTCAACATTAACACTTTGAACTCAGTCTGGAAGCATACCAACAGGCAGTGCAAATGGGCCAGGAGAGTCAAAATAAGATCAAATTTCAATGTACCTGAGACCAGCTTGGTTGTTGCATTTTGCACTTGATGCAGCTACCGAACCACCTTCAAGAGTAGCCTCATGTAGAGAGCATTACAATACTCAGTCTTTGAGATTACCAGCACATGAGCCAGTGATATTATGGACTTCCTGTTGAGATAGGGGTGATGTGTAATCTACCTAAGGTGGAAAAAAGATCTTACCTAAGATGGCCAAGATCTGATTCTGCATTGAGAGGGTTGGGTCCAGAAACACACCCAAATTATGGACCTGATCCTTCAGGGGGAGTGTGACCCCATCCAGACTGGGCAACAAGCCCCTTAACTGATCAGGGTGCCCTCCTAACAGCAGGATCTTTCTCTTGTCAAAATTCAACTTCAGCCTTTTAGCCCTCGCCCAGTTCTTAACTGCAGGCAGGCAGCACTCCAGGGTCTGTAAAGCTTCCCTTGCTGAACAGGAAAAGGAGAGACAGAGCTGTGTGTTGCCAGTATACTGATGACAACACACTCCAAATCTCTAAATAACCTTCCCCAGTGACCTCATGTAGATATAGAATAGCAATGGGAACATGAGCGAGCCCTGTAAGACCCATCGGGTTCTCAGCATCCCCAGGCTGTACCATCTGGCACCAGCTGAGGAAAGCATGAAGCCAGCACAAAGCTGTGCCTCCAATCCACAGCCCCGACAGCAGGTCCAGGAGGATGCCATGGTTGGTGATATCAAAGGCCGTTGAGAGATTCAGGAATACTAACAGCATCGCACTCCCCTGATCTTGTAACGGATCATCTAGCAGACCTAACAGAACTCAGAATTACTTCTTAGTAGTTTACAATGGAAAACTGGGAAAGCACACTGTAAATGAGAATCAACTTCACAACACAAAATTAATTATATATTTTATTATTTCTATACTTAAATATATATAAGGTTGAGCCATAGCCCTTCTAATTTTTTATTTAATATTATTTTCAAAAGATATTGTTGGATTTTGCAATTTTTTTTAACTTCCTATCAGTGAAATCATATATAGGCATTAGCACACTTCAATGCAGATGAAGTTAGGAAATACATAACAGAATTTTGTGTGCAGCTGTGGTAAAACCCTACGACTGATTGAAATGTAATGCTTCATGCTAAATAGACTCTTACAAATTACCATTTCTTTTTGGAAAGAGTTGAATGCGTAGTTATTGATCACATTATAGCGAAAAATCCATCAAAATGGTAGAAAACAACAAGACCCTTGCAAATTGATTTTTATCTGATGGTTTCAAATCAGAAAAGATATCCTATAGTCTCCTGGGGCAGTCATGACATGACAAAGTGGTACTGGATTTTATTCTAACACCACCACAACATTTGTGCAATGCAAGAAGTTACTAATTCCATGCTTGAAAGAAAAGCATATTTACAAGGCCAACTACAACTTCAATGTGATGATTTCAATAATTTTTCCTATCCCCAAAATGGAAACATATTTCACTAAAGTTCTTATTTTCTTCGGCATAATGTACACTGTATGTTCTGTTTAATATACTCTGGCCAAGTTATATTAGAAGTAAATTATCTTTTCATATACACACTAGTTCTACAAAAGAAATTACTCCAGTTATAAATAAGAGTAGGAAACCCACATATTTCAGTGAAGGTGGATCTTCATGCTGTATTTGACTTCTTTTTTCAGCATAGAGTGCTGCCCACCCACTTGGAACCACCTGCTGCTGTACTCCAGGGGCTCTCAGCAAGCAGAAAAGATGCATGTCATATCTTCTTTTTGGGGGGCTTTTATTCTATTATTTAAGGCTTTGTTGCATTAGTGCTATTCATTGCTGAATTATTTCATACTCCTGCTTTGCTCTGTACTGCTGCTGCTCTTATGACCATTTATTCGTTGTGATATTTCTACTGTGATCTTCTTACTGCTCTTGAATAAAGTTTGTAATTTTTCCCTCACTAGTGTGCTTATTTTTTTTCTTGAATCCAGAAAAAGTCTGCTGCCACCCAGGCAAGCCAAGGGGTAACCTGGAAAAACTCCTGTGCCATGGCACAGTTTTTTTCACACCACCTTCTCCCACCATCAGGACTCCCTCAGAGTGAAGCATTTACAGATGTAACCAGCCAGCTTTTAGACAAAGCCAGACTGTGCGGGATGGAATCAAGCAGTAAGGGCCCCCCTAAGGCAATGGCTGCTCGTTCCACTTCTCTTGTTTATATATATATATAATTGTTATCTTGTTCTGCCAAACGGTGGCATGTGTCATCAACTGGCTGTTGCCACCATCCTCAGCATAACTGCTGCTGTTCCACTGGGTTTGCTTTGTCAGCATCACCAACATCATGCTAATTTTTTGTACATAGTGAGGATGGTGGTGGCAGCAGTAGCAGCACTGGGAGGAGATACATAAGGTGGGAGAAGATGGCAGGGAAACAGCCTGTGCTATGGCATAGGAGTTTTTTGACGTTACTCATTGCCTTACCTAAATGGCAGTAGATTTTTCTGGATTAATGAAATCCCACGTCTACACAGGTGACAAGGCACATAACGTCATTAGCCATAGATGTTCCAGACAATCTCATCTGGCCCTCTCCCAGGAGACACAATGTAATTCAAACTCCTAGAATTTGGTTTTGTACTCCAACCCACTGAGCTATAACATTAACATACAGGAAGTACATATAACATATAGCTCTTCCTAAATGCCATTACAACCTAATTCAGTTTTAACTTTTAACCAATTGTACAGTTTACCAATAGTGCAAAGCAAGTTTGAAAAAATTTCCCCAAAGATTATAGTGTGGTTTTTTTATATATGGTTAATTAACTTATTGTAAACCCATTTAGCCTGATCTTAGAAACTTAATCCAAATTGAACCTGTAAAGCTTTTAAACCTTTTTGTACATTGTTTGCTCCATGTGGGCAGTTTGATCAATATCGTAGTGTGAATGAGGGTGTGATCAGAGAGCAGCAAAAGCATGCACCTGATTGCAGTGGAAAGGGTTGCTTTAATGCAATGGTTCTTTTCAACCTTGGGAAACACAGGTGTTCTTGGACTGCAAATCCCAGAAGCCTTCACCACCACCTGTGCTGGCCATGGTTTCTGGGAATGGCAGTCCAAGAACACCTGGATTACCCAAGGTTGGGAACCACTGCTTTAATGAGACCAATATCCTTTCAAGTGACCCTTCCATCTGCCAAGGAATTGCTTTAGCCTGGCCTCAAAACAGAGAAGTCCTACAGCTGGACCAAAAGGTTGGGCGCAGATTGGGGTTGGTCTGGAGCGCAGTTCCCTGTGATCCATTTCATCATGCGATTACAAAGTATCAGGAGCCTTGAAATCCAGGATCATCTTATAATTGGGGTAAATCTGTCATTTCCTTCCAGTGAACATCCATCTGTTACTCACTTAGCTATAATAACTCACTATCTCCTATAGCAACCTTGTTTCCTTTCCCTACTATAGAGGACCTTGACTAGGCAAAGCATGGAGGCTTTTGAATACCAGAATAAATGCTTCTTGCCTGAGGCCTCTTCATCCTCACTGGAATGGGTGAAGAGAGTTGAGCTGTTTCTTCAAACAAATTATCAAAGCTGCATCTTCTTTCACGCAGGTATAAAATTTACTGTTTAATTCCAGATGGTTAGTTTGTGAAATGCTAATGGTCAACTACCCTGAGGCTGTTAGAATGCATTTGATCTTTTCAAGGCCATTAATGCAGTCACTGAGTAGAAAAAGTACATCTCTCCCTAATATCAGCTGATCTCTCCCTCTCTCTTAGCTATTGAATAACTAACACATCTCCAGTTCTTCTTCTATTTTCTCCCCTGGAAGCCTTTTCTTAAGTAGGGGATTGTAATATGTGATTCAGTAGTTTTAACACATAATGAGTTTGCTTTTACATTGCCATTGATTATATTTCTATCTAAATATTTGTGTGTGTATTTTAAATACTTTGTACGCCAAGTTACTGGAAGAAAATCGAAGCATAAATAAAATGAATGAATCAAGCTGGTATGAAGAATCTGTAGCCCTTCAAATGTTTATGGATTTATTTAAAACATTTTACCCCACCTTTCTTCTTAAGAAGGACTCAAGATGGTGTAAATCATCCATTTGGACCTGCTGAAGTTTACGAACACATTCCCCACATAGACTGTGTTACACTAAGCCAGCCAGGATGTAACTAAAGCATGTGTAACTATGGCCAGATCAGACCTCTCCAGGAATGGGCACAGCTGGTGCACTAGCTTTAACTGTGCAAAAGCACTCGTGGTCACCACTGAAACCTAGGCATCCAGGCTCAAAGATGAGCATTGTTGGATTTAGATAGATAGCTCTTAGATTACTGGCCAGATTTTCTGGGAACTGATATTCTTCCATGGGTCTACAGGTGGAGAGACAAATCTGAGGTTAAACAAAAGGGAGGGGGTAGAAGTCTGTATTGTCTGTTCCATGTGGATACACACATAAACATTTTTTTTCAGTTGCTGCTTAAGAGCTCATTCTCTGTAATGGCATCCTTGCTCTCCAGTTTTGGTCCTGATCAGAAGCTGTTGACCTGGCAACCCTAGCTGATTTACATCTTCCATCATCCTTGACCATACTGTCTGAGGCTAATGATGGTAGGTTCTCCATGGGATGGGCTGTATGTGTCTTGTATAAATAATTGTATAAATAATTAGCCAGTTCCTCCATGTGTGAGAGTACTTTGCTGCTTAAAGGCAAAGAATTTTTACAAATTTTAGAAATATTGTAGAAATATTAAGAAATAAATGAAGCATTCCCAGTCTCAGTCTGGAGGCAGGGAATCACATAGTGTCAAGACAGCGTAAATTAGAAAAAAATGAAGAATTTAACATTATTCTTCCCATGATTTCCCAAGAAAAAATTACCTGGTAGTCCAGGTCTGCTGGAATTCCAGCCCTGTCATTATTATCTTGATTTTTTTCATTTTTCTTGTTCACAGTCTCATCCTTTAATGATTAAAAATGCTTTATACAATTTGTTTTGAAGTTCTGAATGGGCCACTCTCTTTTTTAATCAGTTTTAATCAGTTACATCTCCTCACTCCATAGCCCTTCAAATTGTGATCAGGCATAATTTTTAATTTAAAAAAATAATAATATCTCGCAGAGTGCTGTGTTAATCAGCACACACTACCAGAGCAGAACAGCATAAAATAATACAATGAAAATATTGATCAAGAAAAATCAACAGAATAACATTTCAACAATTGCTTTTCTTTCCCAAATTTATACAGTATTCTGGAGTCAACCATGATGAACACCACCATTATGTATCTTTATTAATACCTCCATGCCCCTGACCTCCAACTACTACAGGATAACACCAGTTTCTTTTAAGGAAACACTTCGTGACAATCTTGAGCTATTCTAACTTTATTCATGGATCTTGTGGCTGACATGATAATCCCTGCTTAGCCTTCCTTGAATGTTCCCCACTAGGTGAGTGAACAGACAGGATACACATAATGGAAGGGTAGTCTTGCCATGCAAAACTTGTGCCTTTTTCTAATACTGCATTTTCCTCACAGCCTCCATGACACGGAAAACTGGAGGAAAGAGAAATCTGCTGCCTGCCTGTCTCCATCTGTTGTTTATCTCACCTAAATAGCTAGTCTTCTCTGTTTCTCCAGTCTCGACTTCTAGGGAAAAATCAGCTACCACTGAGAAAGATAAGGGAGATAAACACTGTATAGAGAAAGACAGCAGTGAAAGTGATGAGTTTATATAGTCCCCAAACACCCAGCTCCTCCTCCACTTCCATGTGTAGTTTCTAACCTTTCCTAGTTTCTCTGGCTTTTGTTAAGAAAGCCTTCAGAATTCTCAACAAGCAGAATTATCATAAAGGCAGTATAATGGCTTAAAGTCAAACGGGCTTAAAGTCAAACAGGTTAGTAATCAGTGGTGCAAAAGAGATAACAAGTGGATGAAACTATTTCACTTTCTGTAACATTCCTTGTTTTTTTCCAAGCACAGCTAGATTCCATCCCATTACAGAATCAGTTTGCATTTTTTAAAGAAGTTAGCAAAACATTCTTACGCATTTTCATGCCCATTTCTATACATGAAAAGTTACATGCATTTCTCCCATAATTCACTTCTTTCCAAGCATTGTTCCCCTCCAGGAACTAGCAATTTGAATTACACTTGGAAGGAAACAACCAGAGAATTTTTTTAATATTGGCAAGATATAACCACTTCTTTTCCATTTCTGGAGCCGAAATGGTGTGGGAGAATACTGTGACACCTTCCTATGTCATAGAAAACCCTGTGATGCCATAGATTCCATTGAAAACTATGCCAGTGGTAAATGTGGCAGCCACCAGGTTCCAGTGGTAGTGGTGCAGTTCCCAGTAGATTAGGAAACCCATTGTAGCCCCATGACACCAGAAAGTTATCCCTTCTTGTTCTGTGCCTTTAAAAGCTTATAAATAAGTGGAAACACTAAGAGATTTTATTTCACATTCATTGTAGACGTCTAACAGACAGTTGCTAGATTTTAACCCACCGATCAAGCTGGAAGTTAGATCCTTTTAAAGAGAATGGCAGGGTAAAAATATTTTAAATAAACACAATAAATTCCAGAAACAGTGATCTTAAGTCATATACTAGTCAATTGCCTCTGATGGAATTTGTTGTTGTTTAGTCGTTAAGTCGTGTCCAACTCTTCGTGACCCCATGGACTAGAGCACGCCAGGCCCTCCTGTCTTTCACTGCCTCCCGGAGTTGGGTCAAATTCATGTTGGTAGCTTCGATGACATTGTCCAACCATCTCGTCCTCTGTTGCCCCCTTCTCCTCTTGCCTTCACACTTTCCCAACATCAGGGTCTTTTCCAGGGAGTCTTCTCTTCTCATGAGATGGCCAAAGTATTGGAGCCTCAGCTTCAGGATCTATCCTTCCAGTGAGCACTCAGGGTTGATTTCCTTCAAAATGGATAGGTTTGTTCTCTTTGCAGTCCAGGGGACTCTCAAGAGTCTCCTCCAGCACCACAATTCAAAAGCATCAATTCTTCGGTGGTCAACCTTCTTTATGGTCCAGCTCTCACTTCCATACATCGCTACTGGATAAACCATAGCTTTGACTATGCGGACCTTTGTCGGCAAGGTGATTTCTCTGCTTTTTAAGATGCTGTCTAGGTTTGTCATCACTTTCCTCCCCAGAAGCAGGCATCTTTTAATTTCGTGGCTGCTGTCACCATCTGCAGTGATCATGGAGCCCAAGAAAGTAAAATGGAATGTTTATATATAAAAGCCTGCATTCCCATTCTACCAGCTAGAGCTGTAATATCATAATAGAATGCAGCGCTGAATTAGCTTAATTCATTAGTAGCATTCTTTTCTTTTCTGGATAACACTGGCTAGATGAGGTCAAAGGAATTAAAGATAATCCTCTTGTCCCTAGGCACCAGACAGAAACTGATTCCAATTGTAAATGTGAAGTACTCAAACGCGACAACTTTATTTCCATGATCCTGAAGTGAGCCTAAGGCTCTTCATCCTGAACATGTAAAATAATTGAACAGTAAAGTACTAACAAGACTTACACCTTAAAATGCTGTAAGTTTCCCATTTTCTTTGACTACATTTGTTATGTCTGAGTGATAATGAAGTCAGTAATTATAACAAGCTTCTTTACATTAGCACTCAGGCAGATTGCCTTGGTTGCAGAGAAAACCACTTCCAGGTTTCCAGGTTCTTTGGTACAGATTATAATGTAAAGGTTGATGTTGCACCTTGTGTGTGTTGCAGTGCAGATGTTTCTTTTTCTGCCAACCGTTATGTTCTTAAAATGTACAAAAAAGGAACAAAGGAAACAGAGAAAGAAATTTGTCATCAAGAGATTGGGAGAAGAGGCCGTGCTCTTTAAGCATCATTATTTTCACTGCCCTTTCTAAATGTTTTCTTCTTCAAAAGAAATTTTGACCATTTATACCCCAGCTTTCTCTGTTTTTCAAACAGTGTATATTAGGTTCTCTAGCCCATTAAGGCATATTAACTACATCCCAGATTTCCTTTGTTTATTTCTTGCATTTAATTGGTACCCAATAACAGTGCTCACTGGATTGTTTATAAATAATATAAATTACAATGATAATTATGAAATCCTAAAAACCAAAGAAGTATTTCCCATCTTAAAATTCAGTATAAAATTTTCAGAGGCAGTGGAACAAGCAGCAGGAATAAATAACATGACTAAAACTATATAACAGGTCTGAAATTCAATAGATTTAGAAGTGAACAGTTTAAAAACCTGGGGAAATTAAAAGGTCTTTGTCATGCACCCAGTGTAGTGGATAAAGTTCCTGACTATGAATCAGGAAACCTGGGTTCTAATTCTCAAGGGGGAGAAACCACTCCTTGAACATCTCACAAACCTTGAAAATCTTGTTAGGGTTCCCATAAGTCCAAAGTGGCTTGATGGCACCGAAGAGCACCAACAAGAAGACCATTTTTTCAGTCGTTACACCTTTTCTCTCTGTTGGTAGAGGAAGTCAAACAAGGGTCGCTGTTGCTGATCACATGACTGAGGCAGGCACTTGAAGCAATCCTCCATCCCTTCAGATTGGAAGCACGTCCTATTTAGGACTTTAAAAGTCACAAACAGAACTTTGAAGTTGTTTGCAAATAGACCAGAAGCCTATTTGAAGAACAAAACACTGTTTTAACACGATTCTGCCTGTGAACAGTCTTGCTATTTTGGACTAGCTAGAATTTCCAGTCTATTTTCAGAGCCTAGGCTGACATTTCTCAGTTCAAGTGCACAACACATTTCACTCATCTAAGAAAATGTCTCCAGAGTATCGCTAATTAAGGCAAAGCTTTCAGCTGGTTGCTGCCTTGCATAGGCAATAACTGATTTGACTGGGAACGGGGCCCACCACATGGTAACTGACAGGTAAAAGCAAATTGGGAACTTCAGTCATCTCATGCCTTCTTCATCTTGGGAGGCAGTCTTTGGATATAACAATTTTCTATAAAGCTAACTGAAAGCACTAGCTTTTAGACTTGTACATGGTGGCTGAAGGTTTTTTCTAAAAGAAAAAGATCAGGCAATGTTACCTGTGACTGAATAACAGTATGAATGTGCACATCAACAGTCTGCATATCTATGAATTCAGCCAGTACATGCGTCAAAGGTGACTTGAGCACCCTTAGATCATTAGCAACAAAGAGTTCAATCCACACGTAGTCATTCTTAGAGCAGACTTACTGCAGTCAGTTAGCAATGACTAACTTTCCTCATTAACATCAACAGGTCTATTCAAAGTTTGACAAAAGGTCAAATCTGCAATTCCTGTTGTTAAAACATCTCCTCTCCAGGTATGCAGTTCCTTTTAAAGTCCATGCCTGTGCAATAGACTTCCAACTGAACCTGTGTTTACCTCCTGATGACCTGTTACCAAACAAAAGCAAGCAAATTTGTAAGGTGCAGAGTGAGGCAAGTTCATGCAAGGATGAACAGGTGTGTTTTACTTTAAAGTCAAACTTTACATCTAATAAGGTACTAACTGTATTGTCCAGTTTAGGCTCACTTCTGGATCCAACATGATGGTGCCACCATCTCTGTTCCCCACATTAAATAACCTCACAAATCATGCTCAAAAAAGAATGTCACCATGAATTATTATTTTCCTATTGTCTCACACACACATTCTCTGCCACACACACATTCTTCTCCCTCACAGCAGGTTTCCAGTATCATCATCATCATCATCATATAATAATAATAATAATAATAATAATAATAATAATAATAATAATAATAATAATAATAATAATAATAATAATAATAATAATGATAATAATGATAATAATAATCTTGGAACTGTAGAGCTGGAAGGGACCTTATGGATCATCAAGTCCAGCCCTTGTCATGGAGGCACAGAGGGGAATCGAACTCCCAACCTCTGTCTCCACTGTCAGATGTCAAAACCACTGAGCTATCATGGGGAAATGCAGAACATCAGTATGTATCAGCAAGAGAAAGATAAACAGAAATCCTGTAATAATGGTGTAATAATGGTTGTATTTTAAATAAAAGACTGAAACAATGATGTCTTTTTTGACTGATAAGCGTTTTGTGTTGTTTCATTTCATTTTTGGCCTCATGTCTCTAATGAGAAAACTTTGTAAGACATTCTTTGTAATTTAGGGCCAGATATTAAAAGAAAACTTTGGCAGATAAATATTAATAGATTCATTTTCTTTCTCTTTTTTCCCTTGGAGTTGTTTGTTTCATCTTGTTCGCATAATGAAGAGAATGCAGGAACGTGAATTTTAAGTTGGATAAGGTCATTTTCTAGAATAATAATCTTTTGTTTAATTTTGAATTAAAGCTGACTGGAAGAGTTCATGTAACAGAAAAACAAAATCTGTGGGTTGTATATCAGATGTTAGACACAATGTAACTTTATTTAGATACTATAACAATTACAAATCCAGATAGATTTTATGGATGCCCACTGTTTATATATGGGGTATCATAATTTTGTAGTCATATTTTGCCTTAATAAAATTGCACTCAGCTATAAGTAACAGAGCATAACGTTAATCTAGTGTTAATCTGAATCATGAGCAAACATGAGTCCTACTGTATGAAATGCTTAGCTGCAACAAATATTTAAGTTAAAGATTAGTTATTTTAAAGATCATGGATTGCAAAAAAAACGAGGAGACTGTACTTCAGAACATGATTGTTCCAAAGACAATTTCTAAAATATTTTATGAATTCTAGGAAAGAAATGATTTAAATAGTAAAGGGATAGTTTGAAGTAGGGGTGAATTGACAAACATTTGAACAGGATGGAAATGCAGAGCTAGTATTTCCTAACTTTCTGATTTTCCCTAATAGTACACCATTGTAGGTTGGCCTGAAATATATCTCTCCCATTGGACTTGGTTTGATACAACAAGTAACTTGTTAATCTTTCATTCAGTTTTACTTTATATTTATGGTTTGTTTGTTTTCTAATTGACTGTCCATGGTGCTGTTGAATGCCAGGTCTGCCCAAAATAAAGCTTGACTCATCCAGAATTTAATCCTGGATGAAGGGGTAGACCTGGCTGGTATTATTGAAACCTGGGTGAACACAGGGGATGGGGAATAGCCTTCTCTCTCTTGTACCCACCCGGTCATTCTATCCAGCACCAGGGCAGATTGGAGAGGTGACGGGGGGGGGTGGGGGGAGTAGCCATTGTCTATAAAGATCCTTTAGAGATTGTTAGGCTCTCTAGACTGTCAATTCTGGGTCTGGAGGCCTTTTATGTGTCGGTGGGTGGCAGGGATGGTTTTGGGATTGTACTGGTTTACCACACTCTCTGCTATCCAACAGCCTCTTTTCTGGAGCTGGCGAACTTCATCTTGGCTGAGATTTCTAATCTATAAGATTTAGGCCCCTTTGGGGTATATCAGGCAGGGGAATAAGATTTTGTTATATAGACATATATTAAGTATATGTGTACAGCACAAAGACATATATTATTTGTCTGTGCTGTACATGTGTGATTTTCAATGGAAGGGTTTGCATTCTTCTGTAGCATAATCAGATCCTGTTCTTCTTTGGGTAGAGTCTGCAAGCAGTATGAAATGTGGGTGTGGTAGAAGAAGTAGGCACTTGTGGAAGGGTGCAGGAATGCCACACACACCCTTCAGCAGCTTCTACTGAAAGGGGTGGGAAAGGGAGAGAGAAAAGGTGGCCTATGACTGTTATTATGAGCTCCCCAAACAAACCTATCACCCAACTGCCTTGTTTAGCACTGACGCTCTGAAAGAGCAGCAGGCAGAAGTATGGGGGAGGGGGAGTGTCTCTGCTAGTGCATATCCATCGGTTAAAGCAGATTATTTTTTGCTTATTTTAATAAGCTTCCAAGGTAAAACTAAAGGAAAACTACAGATTTGTTTCACTGGGATTGCATAAAAATGTGGTAACAAGATACATATATTTTTGGACTTAAAGAAAATTTTTGAAGAGGAACACCAGGAAAGAATAGCATAGGGCTAAGCGAACATCATCCACTTTGATTTGGCCAAATTATTTGTCTTACAAATTGCAGCTAATTTACTTCAAGCTGATTTATAGCCCATCAGATTTGATTTGAACATCATTATTTTAGAATATTTTTATGTGTTTGTGTTTGTTTGAAAAGTGACAAAACATGAAAATATGAAAAATAAAGGGGATGAGATAGGAGGTCACACTCAGTGCCATCAACTACTACTTAACCTCAAGCATGAAGGCAAAGTTTCCACCATTTGACTTCTTGCCTTCCCTTCACCCCTGCTGGGAGCCAGGCAGTTGACTCTTTCTCCAGTTCCTACCATTCTATAAATCCATCCTGCTTTAGCCAGGCACTGTTGTCCAGTCCTCAGTCACCTCAGGATCCCCTGAAAGGAAAGCTGCTGCTCCAGAATTTTACCCTTTGAAGCACCAAAGCATAATTCAGCACTTCAGACAGCCTTGATTTGATTTGAGTATGACTTCACATTTATCATTAAATAGCTTCAGAAACAGAAAAATATGCACATTTTGCTTTGTTCTCCAAATAAATTCAGAATCTGAAGCATATCCCTAGAACAGAACAAACTTCACAGGGCTTGATGTTCATGGGTTTTGGCAAGCTGCTACCATCATTCACAAATATCACAAAGACTCAACTCTTCTGCTTCACTGTGATTTAGCTGAGAAATCAGTCTAGCCAAGAAATCAAATCTGGGAAGAGCAATAGGACAGTGGGAGAGCACTTCCTTTGCATGAAGCAGGTCCCAGGATGTGTCCCTGGAATCTCCAATTAGAGATCGAAAAGGCTCCTTTTTGAAATCACAAAGTCAATATTATTTGTTATACAGAATACTGGGTTAGATGGACCAATGGTCTGGTATAGGATAAAACAGCATATGCTCTTTAAAGCACCATCTCTGTTCTTATTCCTAATTACTGATCAGAGATAAGAGCCTATTCTCAGTTCATCACTACAGAAATGTATCTTTTTCTTTAGTGCTGATCCAAAGAACTCCAGTATGGATGGGACATGGCATAAGAACTGGCAAATCTGATTTTTTAAAATCCTCATCTCGCCTACAGACATACACTTGCCCATCTGTAAAGCACATCTAGTCTCCTAGAGTGTGCTTTTCTTGGTTATGTATCCAAGGAAGGCCCCTCTGTCTCTTTGTGTGGAACAGTTTGGAATCTTTCAAGTAATACCCATGCAGAGATTAGAATTTGGAAAAGAGTTGAATGGGGCACTGTGTGGTCAGGAAGTAATATTTTTGTCCTGCACCATTTCTTGTTTCTTCTACATGGTTCTTCATTTCAGAGGCTTGTCCCTATGTAGACCAATGCACAGATTTCAATATATTGCTCAGAATCCTACTAGTGTTCACATAAGGTTTGCATAACTTACCATAGCTAAATGCAGCTAATTGACAAGGTGCTAGGATGTATCTCCATTGCACAAATCAGTGTATGGCCAGGTAGACAACCAAGACATGCATCAACATATCATCAGTCACCCACAATTCCCTCCATTAAGTTAGGCAAATTTTCTGAAAGCACCAATAGAATTCTGACTAACGTGTTATTCTGCTCACACTAAAAATTTGCAAATAAAATAAATTTTGAATGAAGATTAATTTTATTTTGATCATAGAACTGAGGATCTCATGAACTGCTGTTTAGCAGCAAATATGCCTAGCCAAGATAGTGCATTTGTTATGTATTAGTGCTGCTTACAACTGAGCTCATTCTTTAATCATGTTCTTGATAGAGCTGTGGCTTCTTATCTAAGGCAATGCTTCTTTTGTGACCTGGTGCATAATGGGTTTAAACCACAAGTTACCTGTCAATCATTATACACTTCTCACTCTTTTGAATGAGCCTGATCAATGTGTCACACTTTGGTTACAAAGGGAAGATGCAGACATCCATGAATGAGCCGGTGAAAGTTTACTTTTCAGCCCTGGTCTGCAATAGCAACTGCAGCATTTAAAATACTCACTTGCCTAGAACGAAAATTAAGTACTGCATCCAACTGTATGCAAAAGTAGTGTGAAACCTTTCTTAGAATGAACTGAAATACCACAAAAAAGGAAACAAAGCTTCATATTCATAAGACCTCTTTCTCAGGCTAGATGTCAAGCCCAGAAGACAATACACTAAATTAAGATGTTTGGGTTGAACAAAACAAAACCAAAAACACTGAGGAGAAAAGCTCCCAAATCATAAAGTGAAGGGTAGGATGTATCATGTGAACATGCAGTGCACTCCCATGCATTCCTATTTACATGTAGGTCCATTGAGTTCAGTGGAACTTACTCTGAGGTCATTGAATTTCAGTCTTCAGTTGGATTAGATTCTACCTATCAGAAAAGAGATTCCAAGTTGCCACAATACTACATGTGGCATTCACACGTTAACTATCTCTATATGGTGACTCCCAAGCTGCAGCCACTCCAAAACTTCTGCATTAAGTTTAAGGGTACCATTTAAACTTGTGAACAGGGTCTCTTTCTCTTTAATTATTCCTATCACCAACTCTGGCAAACCTTTTTCCATTGTTGCTGTACATTTGCCTCAGCTAAGGGCTGACTTTATACTGCTCTTCTAAAAGTAAGAATATTTTTGGGGTTTACTAAGCTGTAAGACTCTGCATAAACCATGTGTCATAGTACTGTCCAGCAGTATATGTGGGTATTATATTTATGACTCCTATCTATAAGATAAAGAGAAGAGTTTATAAACCTAGATGCATTGTATTAAAATGAACCACAAAGGAATTGAAAAGCTTCAGTAAACAGGTAAAAACAAAATGTAAGAACAATATTTCAAGCTACCAATCTCTTCAGTCTATAATTATCTAAGCCTTTACTTTTCTTCCTTATAACTTGAAAAACTATTCTAAATACATAGATAAATACTCGCTCTAATACATGTGCTAGCCAGACTACACTTTTATTAACAACCTCTTCTCAAAACAGAGGTGTCATACATGTATGTTTGGTGTCATACATTTGTTCTTGACAAGAGTACACTAATTCTGACTCCCAAAATCTGTTTCTAAATTTCTCTCCTGCACACACAGCCTTATATACAAAACAGAACCTCTGCTATACAGACTAATCAATTTGCAGTTCCATTCATAAACATTCTTCCATGCTTCTCAATTGTCACTCCTAGCACACATCTGAAATGAATAGCTGTTAATCATCTGCAGTCACTTACATGGAGGCCAATACAAACCTGTATTCAAAATATATATTACCTGAAATCCTGTTCCATCTGTTCCTTCCTCATAAACAAACTACTGCTATTGCAATTTTTAGGGGCACATGGCTCAGTGCATGCATGGGCACACACCAAGAATCATTAACAACATTGCTTTTTTTGTCAGGGAGGAATAGAAAGTTACATTTGGGCTTACATTACCAACAGGGTTTCAGGCATGCAATGCAAAATCTCCACACCATGAATATGAATACCTGATTGATGTATAGACACTCAGGCTATACACAAGAGCATAGATGAAACCAATCATAAAATAGTATTTGGCATCTCATGCAAGTACATACAAACAAACAAACTTAAAGGGAATAAAATGATAAAATAATAGTAATAAAATGTGGTAGCATTCTCAAAAGAGAAAAAAGAGAGAAAAGAATCAAGATGTGAGACTAACTTGAAGAATTTATGAAGTAGTCAATAAGTTCCACCTTTCCATGGCTCATTTAACAAATTTAACAGTCCTATAGGATATACGGAATGCACGTAGGGAGGGAAGTGTTCTTGATCCCAGATGTTATGGGCTTTAAGATATTGGTCCTTCAGATCTAAGTACAGATCTGTTAGAAAGTGTACCATGTCCTCCATTTTAGAGCATCCTGCTAGGCAATGTTTGCCTGTACCATGTTGGTCCATGTAACGTCCCTGAATCTTTTTCAGCTATAATGAGTTCAGTTTGCACCTAGTTAGCAGTTATCTCAGCTCATATGAGCTAATAAGGGACAAATAAGGGGGCAGCTTTCCAAAAGGCAAGGAAAAGACTTTGTAGATCCCATCGGAGTGGCAACAGACTACAGATGCCATGGCAGTCTGGATATCAATATCATATACTCTTTTAATGATATCTCTGCACACTGGTTATTCCATCATATGTTTCCACATATACATTATTCGTTTCAGAACATATGAGTTTTTATGAAGACACAGAGTATTAGTCAGAGCTTAGAAGAGTTGCATTTTGGACAACTTTCCAGAATCTCCCACTAGCATGGCCAGTGGAAATCCGTCATGTAGATAAGTCCATGTTTTAGATGGAAGAGGGTCATTTATTTCCAGATGGACTACCCTTCTCTGGAGTAAATAAATTGGTATTCTTTGAACACTGAAGTAGGAAGTATAGACTATGGATGGCCTGTGATCCAAGAGCCATTTCAACTAATCCTAAGACACTGCCTTTGCTTGTCCTATGGGTCATTCCCAGTATACATGACGAAGAGTAGAGGAGAAGTAAAGGGGTACTAAAATGTCAATGTACTCCTATTGTCATACACAGTCACCTCTAGAAATGCTCTGCTTTGGGATGTTTTTCCTATGTGTTTTTAAAGATCAAGTATATATTGTCAGATCTTAGTGCTATTTCACGCTTTGAGAGCCTCTGACAGATCTTGCAGCTGCAATAAATAACAATCAGAAGATGCAGCTAAATATATCCACCTTCAATTCACACTGTTTAGAAAACAGCGTGCAACTTGCATACTAATACTGTATTATTATAGGGTAGGCACCAGAAACCTCAACTTTTCTCTTTCTTATTATTCAGTCTTAATTCAGTGTAAGATCCTATTTTAGAATTAGCACACAACTTTGTTTCCTCATTGTATCTTATTGATAATGTATGATGATGATGATGGAAGTGGGGCAGGGGATCAGGCTTTGAGCTCACCAGTGGGACATGATTATTTTTAAAGGATACACATTGCCACAAATCATGTTTTCAACACACACAGCCTGTATGAGACTTCACTTCTTTTGCATTCCAGAGGACTGATTCCTTTACTGTTTGTTTTCATACAAGAAGGTATTAGACACCCTAAAGAAGGGGTAGGCAGTTTCTACAATCTGGATGCCATGAACATCCATTGAGTTTGAAGGGCTGCATGGGTTCCCATGACATCTCTTCTTCCAATTTTCTTACCAAAGTGGGTTGTTGGGTTTGTTTGTTTGTTTACTGAAAAGACCCCCTTGCAATCTCTAGTGGCTGACATTGTTAATCAACAGGACAAAGGAAAAAAGGGCCCAGAACAGAGGGTTGGGAGCCACTTGGTTTTTAGCTCTGCTATCCACCACAAGGGACGTGGTGGTGCTGTGGGTTAAACCGCAGAAGCCTCTGTGCTGCAGGGTCAGAAGACCAGCAGTCGTAAGATCGAATCCACGCAACGGAGTGAGCTCCCGTCGCTTGTCCCAGCTCCTGCCAACCTAGCAGTTCAAAAGCATACAAATGCAAGTAGATCAATAGGTACCACCTCGGTGGGAAGGTGATGGCGTTCTGTGTCTAGTCGCGCTGGCCACGTGACCACGGAAACTGTCTTCGGACAAAACGCTGGCTCTATGGCTTGGAAACAGGGATGAGCACCGCGCCCTAGAGTCGGACACGACTGGACTAAATGTCAAGGGGAACCTTTACCTTTACTATCTACTTGTACTTCTCACAAGTTCAAGCCATAGGTGTTTTGTTTTGTTTTGTTTTGCTTTGCTTTGTTTTGACCGAGAGAAAAATAACATGGGTAAGATAATTTTAAAAGGGTTTAGAACATGCACCTCCAATGCAATAGCACACAGTTGAGGTCTATGAATGGATTTTGTATTTGTGTTCTGCTAATTTGCATGGACAAAGCCATAAAACAGAGATTCAAAACCACATAAAATACAGTTACCTCAGCTTCTTATTATGAGTTAATTCTCTAACAAACCATAGCTACAGAACTGTAACAAGCTATTGATGTGCCTACTTGCTTTTTCATTAGTCCCAATTTAGAAAAGCAACACCTAAATTGTGTGCTCTTGCTTGTATTCCCTCAGGGATACTTCATTACAAACTATGTAACACAAGTTTTGCAAATGGAAAACTTCATTAAATGAGTGTGCTTCAGTTAGTAAGCCAGGATATGAAAAGACCATTATTATTCACACCTTGAAAAAAAAAAAACAGGAACAAATCATAACTATTAAATTAGAATTCTCTCACTGGAATGACTTGCTTTGGGGCCAAGATGTATAGGCAAATAATTTTTTCTCTTTCTAAACTCTTTAAAACGTCAAACTCCTAGATAACTCAGTGGTTTAGGTACAGTGGTGCCTCGCTAGACGATGTTAATCCGTTCCGCAAAAATCGCTGTCTTGCGAAAACATCGTCTAGCGAAGCACGTTTCCCCATTGGAATGCATTGAAATCTCTTCAATGCGTTCCAACGGAAAAGTCGTCGTCTTGCAAAGATCGTCCATAGGGAAACATCTTCTAGCGAGTGCGGGTCCCCGTTGGAATGCACTGACAGCTATTGACCGCTAGTCAATGCATTCCAATGGGGAAAACTCGTCGTCTAGCAAAAATAGCCCATAGGGAAACATCGTTTTGCGAAGTGCATTAGCGATCGCAAAAAGCCATCATCTAGCGAATTCCTCGTCCTGCGAGGCAATCGTCTAGCGAGGCACCACTGTATTTGGCTGCAGAGCCATAGATTGGGAGTTTGATTCCCCACTGTGTTTCTTTGACAGAGGCTGGACTCAATGAACCATAGGGACCCTTCCAGCTCTACTGTTCTAAGATTATCATCATCCTTAACTTTTGCACCAGCTCCAGGTGAATCTAGGATCCTTCTAAGTGGCTTCTGGATTACCATCTGCTCCACTAATGTTACATACACCTACTGCTATCATTTGTATCGATTGAACTGTCAGCATCACTTTGTAAAATTAAAATGTTTTATTCTAGACATAAAAATACTGTATATTTATTCAATGAAAGTTTGAATATTCACTGTAACATCATTGTCAGCATATAGTTTCAGTAAGAGATGCTATTTTAGAAAATGCAGATAATTAGGTGGTGCAATAGGTGACATGCATCTTCAGAGAACTAAATTTTGTTTTAAAAGAAGCAAAATAAAAGATTTATAAAATGGAACAACAAAGCTATTTGTTTAGCTTTGCAATCTTAAAAAAAGAAAAAACCAAGACAACATACATATTCTTGTCAATGAGCACCATCATAGAGAAATTCCCAGAGGCCTGTTTCATTTTTAGTGGGAAGCATCACAGAATTTACTTACAGCTGTCTTCCAAAATTAAATACGTATAGAAATGTTATTTGAGGAAAGTGTAGTATAAAGGTGAACCTTTTTGGCTGCTTTGTTAACAAACCATGGCAATTATTTAATGATCTACAGGTTTCGTTTCCCTTATATACATAAAGATTTCCAGAGAACTGCATGGTCACAATAACTTCTGACCCAAATATCTTGCTATTCTTCTGAAAGCTGTTCCCAGTCAGAAAGTCCCAGTGGCTCTCTGCTCCACTGTCTCATGTGTGACTCTGTGTTTCATGCAGCTGTGCATGGAACTTGACAGATTGTATTAGTATTATTGTCCTAAGTTTTAGTTTAAAATAACCGGCAAAGTTGCTTATAATGAAAAATATGTTATTAATTAAAAGTTCAAAAGGCATGACTAGAGAGATCCAAGAAAATCTTCATGAGAAAATAAGTCTGCAGTCATGGTGCAGACTTATACAGTAGATGATTATATTTTTATTTTTTAACCAAGAAGAGGGGTTCTGAGACCAATGTTCAAAGATCATTGGGATCTCTCTCCTTTTTTAAATACAGTGGATCGAGCAGAGATGTCCAGCGCTCCGTCCTGCTCGGTGAGATTTGAATTCTTTCAGCCTGTGACGCCAGACATGGTGGACAAAGCGCTTGATCGCTGTCGGGCCACCACCTCCTCCCTTGACCCTTGCCCAGCCTGGCTAATCAAAGCAGCTAGGCCTATAACAACGGAATGGGCCACAGTGATAATTAATGGGTCTCTCCAGGAGGGCAAGGTTCCCCTGGCCCTCAAGGAGACACTCATTAGGCCCATCAGGAAGAAACCAAATTTGGCGGCGGACAATATTGGCAATTACAGGCCTGTCGCCAATGTTTCTTTCCTTAGCAAAGTGGTGGAGAGGGTGGTGGCTGATCAGCTTCAGGCTCTTTTGGATGAAACCAATGCGCTGGATCCATTCCAGTCGGGCTTCAGGCCGCGCCATGGCACAGAAACGGCACTGGTCGCACTGATGGATGACCTGTTGAGGGAGGCTGACCAGGGCAAAATGTCCTTGTTGGTCCTCCTCGATATCTCAGCTACCTTCGATACTGTCGACCACGGTATCCTCCTGGGGAGGCTCTCTGAGCTGGGAATCGGTGGCCTGGCGCTCGCCTGATTCCGATGCTTCTTGGAGGACCGTCCCCAGAGAGTACAGCTTGGGGAGAGCGTTTCGGCCCCGTGGAGTCTCAATTGTGGGGTTCCGCAGGGGTCGATCATCTCCCCAATGCTGTTTAACATCTATATGAGGCCGCTGGGTGGGGTCATCAGGGGGTGTGGGGCTTCGTGCCATCAGTACGCTGATGACACCCAGCTCTACATCTCCTTTTCACCTACCTCAGTGGATGCCGTTCTGTCCCTTCAGTGCTGTCTGGAGGCTGTGCTGCAATGGGTGCAGCTGAATGGGTTGATGTTGAACCCGGACAAGACGGAGGTCTTGAGGGTGGGTGGCCCCTCCATTGGCGGTTTGGGAAACTCCCTCTCTTTTGGGGGGGTGACTCTCACCGCAAAGAGTGTGGTGCGCAGCTTGGGGATACATCTGGTCCCATCGCTTACCATGGAAACCCAGGTGGTGTCCGTGGCCCGCTCCACCTATTTCCATCTGTGGCGGATTGCCCAGCTGCGACCCTGTCTTGATGGCGGGGCCCCCACCACTCTCGTCCATGCGCTTGTAATATCGAGATTAGACCACTGCAATGTGCTCTACGTGGGGCTACCTTTGAGATTGATGCGGAAACTTCAAATGGTGCAGAATGCGGCGGCCAGACTCCTTAGTGGGGTGAGAAAATACCAGCATATTTCTCCCACTCTGGCTGCCTTGCATTGGCTGCCCATTCACTTCCGCATTGACTTCAAAGTGTTGATGATGACGTATAAAGCCCTAAACGGTTTAGGACCTTGATACTTGGCAGATCGCCTTCTCCCACCTTGATCTACCCGAATCACTCACCATAGCCAGGAGGGATGGTTGAGGGGCCTAACGCCGAGAGAGGCCCGGAGAGAAAGAACAAGAAACCGGGCCTTCTCGGCAGTGGCCCCTCGACTATGGAATAGCCTCCCATCAATGATCCGCCTGGCTCCCTCGCTGGGTGTTTTTAAGAGCCAATTAAAAACTTGGCTCTTCAGGCAGGCCTTCCCTCCTGTCAATACTTGACTTATTCTTATTTTTATCATAATTTTCTGTTTTCCCATCTTGAGCATTACTAATCATTATTGTTTTGAATTGTTTTTAACTGTTTTAATTATAATGTTTGGTGGAACCCTCCCGGAGTAGACTTTGTCTAAAAGGGCAGTATAGAAATCGAATAAATAAATAAATAAAAATAAATAGACAAGCAGGTCCCATGATCCATCAGCTCCTGGAGAATTGGTAACTATTTCTTTTCCGTCTGCACACCTCTAGTTCCCAAGAACGTCTTCTCTGATTACTGCAAAGGAGTTTAAATAAAATTGCATTAATTGACCAGAATTACTCCATAAATTCCCTAGAAGTTAAGTCGGCCAAGTTACTAAGCCCATCACTTTTTAGGGAATTCACAGTCCAAAAAGGCTGGGAGATGGCTGGAGAAGATGCTTCATTCTTTACCCCTTCTCCTCCAGTTAGAAGGAAGGGGAAAAGGTTTGTGTACAAATGGACAGGTGGGGTTTTGGAATTATTTGAAGAAGAGACAGAGGGCTAGCTTTGAGTTTTTGTGTTTCTGTTGGCCTCCTTCTATGCTCAGCCTGTATAAGAGAAGGATGTATGAAGGGTGCATGCAAATAAATAAATATTTATAAACAAATAAATGAAAACAAACAAATATTACAAAATGTCATGGTCAAGATCCACCAGTGTGCTTCAGAATCTGGGACCAAGATCTTCTGCAAACCTCCATGGTGTCCCAAAAAGAAAAAAGGAAGAAAAAAAGCTACTACACAGCAATTCCGTGCTGTCCAGATCAGGCCACATGAGGACTGCAGAATGAAGGGAGGGTCAATTATTTTGACAGAAGCAGTGGGATCCAGAAGAAGACTAGCACTGGCTTCTGGCACATATATCCTCAGAGATTCCTTTTATTTTATATTTATTTATTTATTTTACTTATTCAGTTTCTATACCACCCATCAGGCTACCAAGGCCACTCTGGGTGGTTCACAACTTATTAAAACAACACATAACCCTTTAAATAAATTCACAAAACATAATAACAATACCAAAAAAACCCAAAAACATATCAATCAAGGAAAAGACAATATGAAAACGATTAATAAAGACAAGGTGGCAGAGTAGATAACAAGCGCTGAAAGCACCACCACGCTCAGTCGATGTCATATCCAGGAAAGCCTGTCTAAACAGCCATGTTTTCCTTCTTTCCCAAGGAAACCAAGGCCAGGCGATCATGATATCCCTGGAACTTCTCTCTGCTTGAAGAATGTGGGGCATGTTTACCAGTATTTTTACAGGGAGGGCAATTGCTGCCCAGGCCAGTGGCAGCCAGTGGGGGTTGTTGAAAATATCTGTCATGAAAGTTCAAAATGGTATGATGTTGGGATTCATTCCCACTTGTTTTCATGCTTTCGTTCAAGCATGTTTGATAGGCTTATAATACACTACAAATTTGTAATCATGTTGAGATACCATTAGAGATGGGGGGTATTCGTATTCGTAAATTAATCCGAATATCCCCGTCCCAGTTGCAACTAAACCGGGTCCGGCCCTTGGAACCGGCCTGTCCACTCACGTGATGCTGCGCTGTCAGCGTCCTGCTCTTCCCTCCAATCGCATAAGTAGCTCCGCTGTATCCCAGCTTGGCTGGCCACATGACGAATCTCCCCATACTAAATTCCATTGATTTAATGGACCTATTGATGTTGTTATGTGCTGTTAATTTGAAACCAACATGTAGGGACTCTAATAGGGCTTCCAAGATAAGTGAGATATTTAAGGAGTGGTTTTACCAGTTCAACTCACACCAGTGAGTTTCCATGGCTAAGCTAAGAGTCAAACCCTGGTCTACAGAGTCCAAGTCAGTTACTCTATCCACTACACCATAAGAGGCCCACTCTAGTGCAATTTACTACACTAAGCAACACGGGTTTGGTCAATATCTCCAACATTTTCCCCTAAAAGTCTCTAGCATTATACAGAATTTGCAATTCAGTCAAGCATATCAGTCATATTGAATAGAAAATCCATTTAGCCCTATATATTCCTATATATAACATTAAGGCTGCCATTTGCCCTGCTCTGGACAATCTAACATATATTCTGAAACAAAACTAAACATGAAAAGTGGCTTGATTTGTGAACATTCTACGGTAATGAACCTAAGCCAAGCAGCCTGTCATCTTCTTAAAATAAATAGGATAGAATATGGCCTCTCATATGCCAGGACAAATTACTTTCCAGTAAATTTGCCAGCTCTCCCAAAGGAGAGTGAGGGCCTAATAGTCATTTCTGCTGGAACAAACACCGACAGTGAATGATGGTGTGGGATGGTCTGGAGTTATTTTAACAAGAAAAAGGAAATATGAACATGAACATGTATAGGCAACTGAGTTAGACATTTTCCCAGTACTTAGTATTAAGAATGTGAATGCTTACATATCTTATCCTCATAGGAGATGATGCAAATATTTCATTTGCCATTGGAAATATTTTTTCCTTACCTGTCAAGAAGGCAAGACATTTTCTTGTGTAATTGATGAGTTTTCTTACCTTGAGTAAACTGAATAATTTGCATAAATTGCATAATATGTGTATAAATTGCAAAAAGTGTAACAGCTGCTCTCCTGTTGCATGGACCTTGAATATTAGGAGCCTTGGATAGCGTTGTTTGTGTCTTTTAAAGAAATTAGCCAGTCCTATGCTTGTTGCTTAAAAGTATTCTTGACTTCTCAAATGGAAAAGTCACAAGTTTTGCACAGATTGCTACAGAGACATTTTGCACAAATTCCAGAAGCTTTAATGTTGGGGGAAAGTGCACCTTTTCTTTCTTCTGCTCTGACAGTGCAGAATCGCACATTTCGCAGGAGTTCCTAATCAAAGTGGCTCATGATAAAACAGCCTATATCAAAGAGAACTGGGAATTTTCCAAGTATTCTTCACATCCGTACCGGGTATTAACAAACAAAAGATATGAGTCATACTTGCTGAACAACTGCAAATACACACACATTGATCACGTAGTACATAATGTAGCCACCCCGAGTAGACGCTGTCTAGGGGGGCGGGGTAGAAATCTAATAAATAAATAAAATAAAATAAAATAACACTTTAACTTGTTTGTCTAAAATACTTTTACCCCACCTTTTAGAACTGCAGGGCTGGAAGGGACCCTATGGATCATCAAGTGCAGCCTGTGTCAAGGAAGCACAGTGGGGAATTGAACTCCCAACCTCTGGATTATGACATGGATTATGATTTAATTGTATTTATTTTATTTTTGCCCTTGTTCACTGCTTTGAGTGCCACTTGGGTGAGAAGGCAGGATATAAATAAATAAATAAATAAATAAATAAATAAATAACTTTGCAGCTTTGAATGTTTATGAACCTAAATATTTCAAAGAGCACCTGTACCTACATCTGCCTGTGCTTTCAGGTCTTTTGCAAAGGCTGTCCTGCAGGCATCAGAGATGTACAATTATTCCACAGCAAAGGAGAGGAATTTTTCTTCACTGGTACCTTCCAGGCACAGTTTGCTGTCCACATGATTCTGGGAGTTATAGTGCAAAAAGCACCCCACACCCCTCCCCTGAATTCTACTCCTCGTTTCTAGTGCCTTTTTGATGTAATCAGACATTTTAAATGGCCAAACATTTTAGCTGTTTCATTGTTTCTATCTACTGCTTTAGTATTGTTACTCACATAGATTTCTGTTATTTGTTGCCTGTATGTTGTGCTGGTATCCTAAAAGAATGAAGGGGTGGTACATAAATCTCTGCAATAAGAAAGTAAAACTGTTATTCTGCTCCATCAAATATCCAATTTACCTTCTGGCAGCTTCCTTTTATTAGCATACTTATAGTATAAATAAAGTGAAATAACAATCATGTGGACTTATTCTTCTTCTCCAAAAGGATCTTGGATTTCAAAAGTAGAGAAAAACAATTATATTAGGAGTCTAAATGGGATTATGGCAGAAATTGCAAAGTTAATTTTCTGCTATGCCACAGAGGTTTGAAGTAAATTTTCCTTTCTTTTGTGAGGAATTTAAAAAGGCTACTACTAGACAGATATTAAGACTGATAATCTGAGCAAATAACTTGGTTTGTGTTGACCATCCTATGTCTCTGAGCTGTGCCTCTTACCATAGCTCTAAGACCATAAATCTAGACACCTGAAACTTGGTATGAATCCTAAGAGGACCTTAGCAGCATGCAAGTTGCGGTTAATTTGGGTTTTTTTTTTTAAGGCTCATTAGTTTTAGTTAATTTACATCTCTGTGTTCTGTAGTATTCTCTATAAACATAGGTAACAAATTTTCCCAACCTATCCTAACCAGGAAAGTTATACTGAAGACCAGCCTAGGTTGTTAACTTCTCTAGATTACCTCCAGGCAGGTTCATGCAGTGTTTCCCTCTGTAAGACCCCCAAAGTCTTCAAAGGGCAAAAAGGGTGTGGGAGGGTGGGGAGAGGGTTTACAAACATAGAGCTAAATCCAATTGATGGCCCCAATAGAGTAGAGAATGATGGGGAAAATCCTTGGGATTTACACAAATGCTGGTTTAACAATTCCCATTCATTTCATGGCAGTTGTAATGTGTTGCTCCAGTTGGAACTAATAATTGGATTTAGCCCACAGACACAGGAGAGTAATTATTTAAGCTGGTTCCTGTAGAACAGCTATGCTCAATGGGGGCCATATGGCACCCTGGGAGCCCCTCACACATTTGAAGGAGACCACAGACTGGAAATAATTCTTCACACACCACCTTATAAGGTTATGCAGCTTATATAATTCTGATTCTGCCTATATTTCTTTCATATGGCGTTTATGGCCATGACCAAAAGAAGGTTGAGAATAACTGTTGTAGGAAACAGACAAACTACACTAGTCAAAGAAAAAAATTATTGTGACAGGGCAGCACATTCTTTTTGTGCTCTCTCCAGAGACGTACCTGTGTCAGTCAGTGTGCAAGCTGCAAAAATATCAGAGTCTTAAAGGTAAAGGTTCCCCTTGACATTTTTAGTCCAGTCGTGTCCGACTCTAGGGGGCGGTGCTCATCTCGTTTTCAAGCCGTAGAGCCAGCGTTTGTCCAAAGACAGTTTCCGTTGTCACGTGGCCAGCGCGACTTTCGCGGAACGCCGTTTTACCTTCCCACCGAGGTGGTACCTATTTATCTACTCGCATTTACATGCTTTCAAACAGAGTCTTAAGGAACCTTAAAACAAATGTACCTGCACGTCAGAAACTCATTAGGTTCACCTCCTACTCCCATGCTTTCTCTTTTTTTTTACCTCTCAGCTCAGTTTGTTTTCATTCTTGGTGTTTTTGTTTTTGGTTTTTTTGGTTTTGTTTTGTTTTTAATTTCTTCCACCTCTGGACTCGCTACACTGCTCACAGTCATTCATGCTGAAATGGAGCTCCCTATTTAGAAGGAGAAATCCTATTGGGGATATTGACTTCACAGTAGTATTCTTCCAGCTACTGCAGTTAAAACAACAGTATTTTAAGCCTGTATTATTTGTAAGTTTTGCATCATAGTATACCACCACCAAAGCCAGTTTTCTGAAATATTGATTAAAATACAGACTGTTGTGTGGTAAAATAAAAGAGAGTGAACCAGTGGACAACAGACTAATTAGGTAAAAGCCAGAGGGAACATATCTCATAGCTCAAGTTTATGTAACACACTTAACCGAAGATGCCACAGAGTGCCTCCCATCAAGCACTACTAAAAGCTAATTATCAGTGAGCCTAGTTGAGGTTGGGGGGGGGGGTGATTTGTACATATAATCAATCCAGTTATTTTTAACTCAGCAAAATTTTATGTTTCTAGCTGTTATATTTTGGAGACAAAACATGCAGCACAAGTATCCAACATGGTGATATTCTTAATGATGGGCTGTTAAAAGCCCTCAGGTGGCATCATGTAAAGGTTTCAGTACACCCCAGGTGTGCTTGTCACCCACCATTGAGCAATTCTGAATGACCACCAAAGTTAAGATGTGTAACTGTATTAATGAAGGATCAGCTCATAACCCAAGAAGGTTGTTTCTAAAACAATGATACATAACTGAAAAAGCATCTCTATAGTCAACTGTGGCAGAGAGCGGATAGGAAAGGGACAATGCTTGTGAATATGTGTTACAATCATAGGAAAGGTTCCCACCTTTAAAACACTGGCTTTTGTGCTCAGTTTGCTTGCACAATTGAAATGATGACAATGGTAGATTGCCACTGATTAATCATTTCCAATATGATCATTCCCATTCTGTAGGTGGAGCTGCACAAAGGATTTCATACTGAAGCATACATAAGCATACTGAAGAACACTCCATCAATACTGAAGGATGAATTATTTTTTCTCCTTGTCAAAGTCTTCCAGTCCCAGACATGAAGAAATACCCCAGACATGAAAAAGTCTTATCAAAAACCATCAAAATGATCAAGAGCAATCTGAAATTAAATTCTCGCCCATCCCTAGTGGAGTAACTCTATATAACTTTAGAAAGTGTTTATTTTGATAAAACTCTTCTAGTAAAGGCTACACCGAACTCTTTCCAAGATCAAAGCTTTGTCATATATTGATTTTTTTCCAACCTCAAATACTTTTTTTATTCTAAGTTCTAGACATCAGAAAATATCCTGATTAAAAAAAATCTTTACAGAGTAAGACTGTCAGAACCTGTATTTTGGGAAGGTGAGTCACTGCAGCTAGCAGGTCTGCAAGCTTAAGTAAATAAATAGGTAGGTAAATAAATGCCAGTGTGCCCTTATATGGGTACTTCTTGAAGCTGCCACTTGTTTATCTCATTGGAAATTTTTGTTAAGCATTATATGTAACAGTATGACACATTACTGGAATGAATGATGGCTTCAACCATGGTGTTCAAGGGTGTCAATACAGGCTCAGCAGGTAAGCAAAAAAATCAATGTTCAGTTTGATAATGCTTTATTATTACAACTCTCAAGATAATTTAGACCTTTCTCTCAGTCCCACCACCCTTCTTTTTGTAAAATGAATTAAATACAGTTGATTTTAAGTCATTTCTCATGACACTCTTGTTACTTTGGATTTATTTACACTGTTCCTTGGTCATGTAAAAACCAATAACCAAGGACCAAGCTATAAGTGATTTGGGGAAATCCATGAATAGGGAATATAGGGATGTGAAAATCCCTCAGTCTTGATTTCAATTTGTTTCTCTGAAACTCACCTACATTCTCTTCCTGTCACTGGAAGACACTGACCAGAATCCTATTGAGGATCTACACCTGCTTAAGTGTAATTGTATAAATTGCTACTAATCAACAAGTTGCTACTCACATTTTTCATTCTGCTCGAAATTATATGACTGGCATGCAACCACCAATGGAAGCATTCACAACTTGCTAATTAATTCACTGCTACAATGTATGCATTTACACTTAGGTCAGCATAAATCTTGAGATGGTCTTAACTGTAGTGCTGAACTGCACTTTTTTAAAGAGAATTTAATTGCCACAGCTTTTGAAAAAGAAATTTCATCACAATATTTACAACTTTATCCTATCCTTAAGGATCTGCATCTGTTCTTGCAAGTCAATCTATATGATATTTGTGCCGTCAAATCAATTCTGACTTATGGTGACCATTTTCAGGATTTTCTAGGTAGAGAGTACTCAGAAGTGGTTTACCATTCCCTTCTTCTGGGGGTGCCCTGGGGACTGTGCAGTTTGCCCATAGGCCACACATGCTGGCTCTTCTGATATGCACAGTGGGGAAGAACTCTCAATCTCTAGCTCCATAGCCTGATGCCTAAGTCACTGATCTTGATATAATATATGTGATTATAAACACGAAGGCTGACCGCCAAAGAATTGATGCTTTTGAATTGTGGTGCTGGAGGAGACTCTTGAGAGTCCCCTGGACTGCAAGGAGAACAAACCTATCCATTTTCAAGGAAATCAACCCTGAGTGCTCACTGGAAGGACAGATCCTCAAGCTGAGGCTCCAATACTTTGGCCATCTCATGAGAAGAGAAGACTCCCTGGAAAAGACCCTGATGTTGGGAAAGTGTGAAGGCAAGAGGAGAAGGGGACGACAGAGGACGAGAGGGTTGGACAGTGTAATTGAAGCTACCAACATGAATCTGACCCAACTCCGGGAAGCAGTGGAAGATAGGAGGGCCTGGCGTGCTCTGGTCCATGGGGTCACGAAGAGTCGGACACGACTTAACAACTAAACAACAAAAATGGGAACATTATTTCACTTCAAGGTGAACTTGTCAGCCCTTTTGAGGCATTCAGCTTTAGGATTAACACATAAGAAACGGGACAAATACAAAACACATATTCCAGACTGCCTATAATATGAAAAGCATAAAGCCATTGGCTAGTATCCTATTGCTAATCCTGACTAGAGTAGACTCTTAACTCAATCGAACTTACTTAAGTGTCAACCCACTATTCAGCAATTGATTTTACTCTTAGTTGGGACTAGCAGTAGGATTTTAGGCACAGTAAATAGTGCATCTAGACATATGCTATGCCAGAAACTATAATTCGAAAAAACCCCAAAAAGTGATCACTTTATTATGTATTACATAACTTATAGGTACTGTCTTCTAAAATATAAAATATAGTACTAATAAAATATAATATATATATTATATTGTATAAGACAGCAATAAAGTATAGTTTGTTCTCATATGCTCATGTACCATATGTGAACTTTGGCACTATTGCCACATCACAGATCTTAAATATTAAAGAATCAATCAGTGCATACATTGTCATTTATATTACATTTAAAATATCTATCATTCACATTATCTTGGCTGAATAGCTAACATATTTGCCTATAGATATGGCATTTCAGTTGTTATTCTGCAATTCATTCATTGCTACCTGGCCCTTCTGATTAGACTCCGCTTTCCCCCGGGTGCTCACGCTTTCCATTTGAGTGCCAAGTTTCATTACCTTCACTTCATGTTGCAGCATGTTTTCATCAGTGATACTTAGGGACGATGTGGGAAAAGAAATTTGAATGTCCACAAGCAAGTCTTACATGAATATATATTACTTTGTGTGTCCGTACTGTACCGTGTCCATCCATACAAACTTGAGACTGTCCTCCTTGTTCTCTGAACTTTAACAGTGTGTGTTAGATATATCTTGATAGAAGATACGTGACAGGACACCAGCATGGTCATATTAAACTCTGTAAGATTTTCCAGAATATTGGTACATACATTTTGCATAATTTTTGTTAAGTACAACTTTTTAAATGTGTATTCTTTCTTTCAGGAAAAAACACACCTCTCTCATGGTGAGGATCCGAAAAGCTGATCTGTGGATCTTGAAGGATTTGGGTATGGACTTGCAATGTGTTTCCCTGATAAATGGCATAAATTAGCCGCCCAGAGTGGTAGAATATACCAGATGGGCGGGATATAAATCAAATAAATAAATAAATAAATAAATAAATAAATAAATAAATAAATAAATAATAATAATAATAATAATAATAATAATAATAATAATGATGATGATGATGATGATGATGATGATGATGATGATGATGATGATGATGATAACATTGATAATGTTGATAAGCAACAATCAAACCTGTAGCTTAAAGTAGGCCATATTCAGGTTGAAACTAAGAGATGTATATGCCCAATCCAAGACCAAGTTATTTGCACTAGTTACTATCAGAAATAGTTATGAAGCAAAGTGTAAGTGATATATGTAGGGCCTGTCATGAATTCAAAGAGATAATTCATCATATCACAGCTGGATGCCCTAAGCTAGCATCAGTGGGCTATATGTGCAGTCATAACCAAAAAGCAAAGATTATTTTTCAGCAGTTGGCAGTAATCTTATGGATTACTCATATCTTTTCCTCCATGTTATAAAGTCCAGTCAGCTCCTGTTTTAAAAAATGAAATCACAATACTATACCAGGACAAGCAAGCTATCACAGAGAAAACAATTTATTTTAATAAGTCAAATATTATACTTCTGGATAAATACTAAAGAAAAACATACCTGAGTTCTGAGGAAGTGGGGTTGTACACCAAAGCTCACATTAAAATATAGCAATTAGTCTTTGAGGTGCCACAATATTTTTGTCTTTTTTTGGGGGGGGGGGTTATTATTATTTTGTTTTATTTTTGCCTGGTATACTTTATATAGTATATAGATGGAGTTCCATCAACAAGCAAATTAAAAGAGAGAGAAAGTACAAAAAATTGCAAAAAATACCAAATATTAACACAACAATTTTTAAGAATGTGGAATCAATATCAAGTCATCCTCATCCACATACTGATTTCAGCAGTTGGAGCCGTTCTTTGCTTACCAATACAATACAATTGTCAATAGCTGCCAATTTGATTCCTGAGATCATTTTGCAAACATGTCATCTCACCCACAAATTTTTGAGACTTGATTTCTAATTTTTAAGCTTCAGTCCACCCTCAAGTACCAGCAATGCTGAGAAACAAGAAGTATAATACTAACATAAGACTTTGAACACGTTCAAGATTTTTCCAGGTACAGAATAGAGATGGGCACTTACTGCAGTTCAGCGCTTTGGTGCCGTTTGGCCGCTTGGGCCCACAGATGTTGTGCAGGCACCCCGGATTCTGTGCCCCATCTCTTCCAGCAGGTGCCCAGTCAGAAGCAGCACCATGGGTTTCCCTGCCCTGCTTCCTCCTCTGAGTGGGTGCTTGTGGGAGGAGACGGGGCACAGAATCCAGGGCACCTGCCCAATACCTGTGAGCCCTATCCACTTAATGGCACCAAAGTGCCAAACTGCAGTAAGTGTCCATCTCTAGTACAGAATATTCAGAAATGGTTTACCATTTCCTTTATCTGGTGGTGCTTCTGGGACTGTGCACCTTGCCCAATGCCCCATAGGCTGGCTCTTCTCCCACAATGCACAGTGGGGAATTGAACTCACAACCTCTGGCTCTACAGTCAGATACCTAAATTAATGAAATATCCAAGCACATGCCTTGTCAAACTGCTTTTAAAAATATCCTCCAAGCCTGTTGGGAGTTATAGTCCCAAATGAAATGTTTCAACCCTCTACTGGAGTGATGCTGTTTATTATTATATTTTCATTTGTTTTGTAAAGCATGAAATAAACACATCTGTCACAGTTTGCCATTTTCTTGAGCCATCTCTTTAAGTAAAATGAATGGCTAGAATCCCTCAAATAGTAAGGATCATGCTCTCTGTACAGATGTCACAGGCAAGGATGCAGGGAAACACTTGCTGTTCCAATGAAACCACTGGCAAGGAATTTTCAAGCCCCACAAGATTCCACAAGATAAGGAGCACTGTTTTTATTCCCCAGATGTCTAATTTGCACAAGCTGTCTTTGTACAAAATTAGTATGGGAGGAAGAGACAAATAAGGACTTACATCCCTATTGCATAGTTGTGTTGATATTGACTACCTTATTTGTACACCTTATAAACAAAATGTATCAAGATTCCCCGGGTTCACGGTTCCAGAGAGTCTTCCAATCAGACGTTGAGTTCCCTTGAACATTCACAAAGGTGAGAGCAGTTTCTGCCCTCTCCCCTCACACTCATCTGAAAACCATCTTCCAATTAGCTCAGTACTACGGAATGCACCAGCTTGGTCTTAAAGACTCATTCCAATAAGATTCCAGGTGTCTCTTCCTTCCAGCTACTGGTGGGCATTACCCCTGCCTCACTCAGTCAGCCAGGCACAGCCTACAAAGCCTGAATTTTCCAGAATAGCTCCAAAACCCATGTTCTCTCAATTTTCCAATCACTTTTGACAACAGCCATTTTACTCTCAAAAAAAGACCTTAAACTGAAGACATTCTGTTTAGACCCTAAAACAGGTCATGTTTCCAAGGAAGAAACAATCATGGAGATCTGCGTAACTCAACTGAATCCACAGTTCAGCTCTGAGTACCTGAGGGACAGAAGGGAGAATTCAGACCCCATAACCAGCAACATAGCCCAGAAAACTATGTTGAAGGCTCCAAAGATCTTAATCTGTTTTCCAGAGTAGGTGTCAAGAGTGCCATTTCTGTCAGGCATCATAAAAATATAAACATGGGCCCCTTAAAGAGTTTCCTTTTTAAAGACATAGAGACTGTTGGGCTTGCTCCAGCCTACAAGAAGAACTCAAGTGCTCACCTTTGTCGGAGCAAGTCATCAGCTTTAGAAATAGCTGAAGCCTGAAATAAAGCCAAGTAACGTCTAGTTTAAATGGTAAACTGTGAGTCCTCAGTTTATTTACAGAATATTAATTCTGGATAGAAATATCTCAAAGACCTTGTCTGAACACTCCTGCTGGCTGCTGCAATTCCTGTGTGTGGCCAGAAAAAGGAAAAATGCTACTTCTGGAAGCCTCTAGTAGTAGTGATTCACCTTAAATTAAGATGCAGACATTTCCTATACCTTCCCCCCCCCCTTCCAACCTCCTCCAATGGGGTTTTACACAAGCAGAAGTGGATGTCCAGGCATTCTTGATGTCCTTGGGAGAGGTAGCTTTGGGCATGGTGCCCAGATAAGGTCCTGGATGCAAAAATAAATAATTAAATACAGTGGTGCCTTGAGTTACAAACTTAATTTTTTCCGGAAGATGGTCATAACTCAAGTTGGTCGTAACTCAAAGCACCACTTCCCATAGGAATGCATTGAAACCCCATTAATCTGTTCCGGCCAAAAAAAAAAATCACAAAAAAAAAAAACCCACCACTGCAAGCCCCATCGGAACACGTTTGGGCCAAAAAAAAAAACCAACCACACACACCAAAAAAACGAAACAACACTGCAAACCCCATCGGAACACGCTGGGGGCAGAAAAAAAAATCACAAAAAAACCCACAACAACTCAGCAAGCCCCATCGGAACGCGCTGAGTCCGGGGGGGGGGGGGGATTGCCAAAAAAACCACCCACAACTCAGCAAGCCTCATTGGAACGTGCTGGGGCCGGGGGGAAAATCGCCAAAAAAACCACAACACTGCAAGGCCCATCGGAACGCGATTAATCCGTTCAGGCCGGGGGGGGGGGGGACACCAAAAAAAATCACAGCACAGAAACATAACCCCCCCACAGCCCAAACCCACGCTGCAAAACCCTGTATGTACTCACTCAGAAGCAGAAAGCAGCACCAGGCAATCCGAAGCCTCTCTGCAAACACACACACTCTAACCGTTGGGGCGAAAGAGCTACAAAAAAGCAGCCTCTTCGCCGACCAACAGTTAGCAATTTAAATTCCCCGCCTTTTTCCCCACCTTTTTTCTGATCGTAACTCAAAGTTCCTTTCGCAAGTCAAAGCAAAATTTTGCGGCCGGAGCTGGTTGTAACTCGAATTGGTCGTAAGTCGGGACGTTCGTAAGTCGAGGCACCACTGTAAAAAATAAATAAATAAATTAGCCCTGGACACCCATAGCTCACCTGTTCTAATTTAATGTTGTCCACACTGGCTAGTTTAGAATCTCCAGACCATCCTGGAGATTCCAGGGATTCCGCCCAAGATCATCCACATGTGAAAGATGTGCTTTACCACTGGGCTGCAGCATTCCTATTAGCTCCTTTAAGAGTGCCTTGTATTCATCACAGAATGTCACATGTGGAGCAATACAATCCTGTGGCATCCAGCTGCTTTCACTGGCATTTTAGTATGCAATTCCGTGCTCAGGATATCAGAGTAATTGACACTGTAGTAGCTCTTCTGCTATTCATTCAGCTTTTCCAAACAGTGAAAATGGAAGGCAAATCTTTCTAAGGCAGAGTGAGCTTTACAACACAAGAAATCTGATAAACATGCAATTTAATGCAATTTAGAGCACATTCAGGAGGCAACACCCTACAGTTTCAGAAGAATGGATTGTGCTGTAGGAAAACAGAACAAAGAGTTCCAGGAAAGGGACATGCCACTTTTCATATGCATGTTGGAATTTCTTTTCTTTTGCTGTTGGCAGAAGCACATCCCTCCAGTTTCTTCGCCCATTGTGAAGAAACTCCCTCCAGTTTCTTCACCCATTGTGAAGAAACTCTTCGCCCATTGTGAAGATGGTCCAGGACAAAAGCCACCCAATGAACTGAGATTGCAGGTAGTGTAGAATATAGAGTTCTTTGGCTGTATGCCGAATGGACATTGTCCCTCTTCAAATCTGTTATGTGAGTGCCTTGGTGCTGATATGAATTAACACAAATGTCTCTGACTTATCAGACCCAGCATCAGCATTCAGTTCTTCTGAGGTACTTTTCAGGGCTCCAGGATCATCATCAGCTTTCTGGCCACCCTCTGCTGCTGCCAGGAAGTTCATGTCTGGAGAAAGGAGCAGAACTCACCAATGTAGGTGAGGACCCACAGGTAGCAGTTAGCCACAAGCCTCCTCAGTCTGAAGCTGCCTCTGTCTCACCATTGCTCTGAAAAAGGACACATCCTTGAGGCCCTTCAGAGTGTCTTTACCGCAGCACCCAATAAAGTATCTTAGTGAACTGAATTAGATGGTTTACTAGTTATCATAGCTGAATGGCAGGGAGTAAATTCATTTTCAAACCTATCAAAAAAAATCAATATCTACCATCACCTACACTACTAAAAAACACTATTAGGGCTTACAATTTAACATTGGAATTGAATGAAATTCATCTAACTTCCAGTCTCATAACCGTCCAATTTTCTTTAGGGTTACTTTACAGCCAGGAAGTACAATCGTAGTAATTTAGAGCTAGATACGTTTCTTTTAAATCCCCCATATCAGGTTTTCAGCAAACACAAAGAACACAGAACTACAGTCAAGGATTTTTAGCAAGGAAGGTAGGTAAGTTGAAAGATGGATAGGTAAAAGTAGGTAGGTGGATGAATGGATGGCGTTCTTGTTTTCGTGTCTAATGGCCTTATAGGTGGGTGGTGGGACAAAGACAAAGGCCTCCCCTCATGATCTACATCAGTAGGTTATGTCCTTTGTCCCCAGGGATATGAATACAAATATCCCATCTCTAGTTGCAATCTTGTGTAAATGTGCCAGGGAGTAAGTCTCATTGAGCTCTATCAAATCACTCTTGAGTAGATACAGGTGGATTTGCAGTATCGGGCCAGGATCTCTCAGCCAATGTATATTCACTGACTAGGTGAAACAAACAACCAGCCATGATGACAGCTCTAGGCACAAACCTTGCCCCTTGGGAATGAAAACAACTGTGGCTGATTAGCAGAGCCTGTGCTTCTACGTGTGCTCACTTGTGCTCCTAGGAAAAAAGAAAGAAACAGCAGTCACAAAACTGCAGGGACCTAGAACTAGGACAAGGACAAGATGACAATAATGATTATTACAGTAACCTCAGAGTGCTCGTACATGGCAGTGTAAAGTGCTCTTGAAAGAATTATACAATAGACAGCATCTTTGTTTGAAGTGCTGTTGGTCCCTAGGAACGAGCGTGATAAAAGTGGTAAAAGGTGTACTGTTGACATTTTTATTGGATCAATATTTGTTGACAGTTCCCTGTTTGCTGCATGAAGAATATCAGTACCAAATTTTTTTAAAAAAATAATGAAACAGCAAAAAAGACCATTTCCTTTCAGTTAGAAGTACACCTTAATTCTAGGAGGTATTATTTTCTCCCTCCTCATTTAATAGGCCAACTTCTTTATAATTAAGTCCCTCACTTCTGTTGTAACTAAAGCTGTTCTTCTTTGTAGAGCTAACAGTGAACTTCACAGTTGCTGTTATGTGCTGTCAAGTTACTTCCAACCTATGGCGACCCTATGAATTAATGACTTCCAGAAGGTCTTATCATTCACAGCCCTGCTGAGCTCCCACAAGCTGCTGTGGGCTGTGGCTTCCTTTACTGAGCCACAACTACACACAGTTGAGGTAGGAAACTGTCCGTTTTGCTTTTTTCTGCACACAGATTTCTAAACCTTAGTTTTTTCCCATCTCAAATATGAATAAAATACTTTCAAAACAAACTGAAACAAAATTCTCTCCCCAACCAGCCAAATTTCTTAGGCACTTGTTCTATTGTTAATTCATTGTCCTTAACAAATAGGATCTAGGATCAGGTGAGGGAACTTATGTCCTTCTCCCAAATGTTGTTTGGTTCCAGTTCCATCAGCCCCAGCCAGTATGGCCAGTACTGAGGGACAAAGACAGATATCGGTCACAGCAAACTCTCAGAGACCTGTAGCTTCCTCAGCCCTGGTGCAGAATGTAAGAAACAGCTGAAGACAAAATGCTTGCAACAAAATTCAAGAATTGGCCTTTGTCAACAGAAATGTTCACAGAAGACAATATTGGTGTATGAGGGACTAACTTCATTGTTTCCATGCCCAGGTTCAATAGGTAAAGGTAAAGGTTCCCCTTGACATTTAGTCCAGTCGTGTCCGACTCTAGGGTGCGGTGCTCATCCCCGTTTCCAAGCCATAGAGCCAGTGTTTGTCCAAAGACAGTTTCCGTGGTCACGTGGCCAGCACGACTAGACATGGAATGCCGTTACCTTCCCACCGTGGTGGTACCTATTTATCTACTCGCATTTGCATGCTTTCGAACTGCTAGGTTGGCAGGAGCTGGGACAAGCGACGGGAGCTCACTCCATCGCGTGGATTCGATCTTACGACTGCTGGTCTTCTGACCTTGCAGCACAGAGGCTTCTGCGGTTTAACCCGCAGCGCCACCACGTCCCTCTATAGGTAACATCAGTTTACATATCCAGGCTAAGCATTTTACATTTTCTAAAGAATTATACCGGCCTCATGTCTCATCATTTATCCTGGTGTAAGACACATTGTCATTATTGAATATGACTATAGGGTATGCTATCAAATTCTCTTTAACCATAGAACCTGCATCATTGATCATAAGCCAGAGATTTTGCATAGGTTTTTCCACCCTACTCTGTTCAGTAAGATTTCAAAAGCAGCAGGCATTCTGAAAAGGAGATGCTATAGATCTTACACCTCATATACATTTCTTTGATGTGTTTTAGGAGAGCTCATGTGTGGCTGCCAACTCAGAGGTCCTTGTATTCAAGAGCACAAAGCACCCTAGGATCTCCACACCAGTTTCCCTGCCAAACAAGTAATCAGTACTGCTAGCTTTTATATTGCAGGTCACTGTTGTGGGAAGTTGGAAGAGGCTGCTTGGATTTTACCATTTATTTTGTCCTGGAAAGAAGAATAAATCTAGAGCTTTCAGTGTGACATCTTTCAATGCCGGGTATATGGTACTTGATCAACTTAGAGGATCCCTGAATGCCAGAACTGGAACTTTTTTTTTTTACATAGAACACTGTTACATGCTCAAGACCAAGCTGAAATGTGACTTCTGTGTGTGTAACGTGGTTTGTTTGTTTTTCACCCATACATTGTTCCTGTGGAAGTAAGGAGACAGAAGTGGATAGCATATCTATGTTTAGTAGCAGTTATTCATATATTTGAACACCAGACATATGTTGCAACAAGCAACAGGGGAGGAGAGTTACCTACAGTATATGCCTTTTTTGCAAGATTCTAATTGTGAGATGTATGGATGGCCACTTTGGGGAGAAAGGTTTGGAATCTGAAGGAACTTTCATCTGATCCAGCAAGAATCTGTTCATCTTCTGTTTGTTAGGGGAGGAGCTGAATCAACTAAAAAAGAGGAAGTAGCCTTTTGCAGTGACCATGTCCACCATATCACAGAAAAAAAGCACACACCAGTTTAGAATTTACCTTGATTTCCTACCCGTAACTTGTTCCGATTTTTAAAAATCTGGCCGACTGTCTCATTATATGATACCTAAAACTGCTACAACAATTTTAGCAAAAATAGATGGCAAAAATAGAAACTCATGTTTGTTATTCCGTTTTTTGGTTCATTTAGCCTCTGGCCAATGAGGCCAGTGATATGGATTGGGTAAATCTGGAAACTGTTTCATCCAGAGTTGGGGGTTGGAATTCTTATCTGAGAGCCACAAAATTCTCAACCAACTTCCTTCCTTCCTTCCTTCCTTCCTTCCTTCCTTCCTTCCTTCCTTCCTTCCTTCCTTCCTTCCTTCCTTCCTTCCTTCCCATGGTGTGAAACCTTTATGCCACCTGCGATTCATTCTCCAGTGAAGGGTAGAGGTACAATAACGGAGCGAGCAAGGTAAAAACAGTCTGAAACAGTTTATTTTTACTGGTAAACAGGGACACCTTGTGTAAGGGAGTACGATATGGTGCACATGCAACCATTTTATACTTGTTCAGAGAAACTAGACAAACGTTACCAAAGTCTACCAATTAACAAGCAGGATTAAATAGTAACCTAATAAGGAAAAAAGGAAACCATGTGTACCTTCAGTCATGTACTAATAAGATCAAGACACTGGGTAATGCTTAACTGTGCATGTCATCCTTAAATGCTGAACAATCATAACTTATTGCTGAACAGACAAGATTCATAGCTAGGTAGGCATGAACTACTGACCCATTGCTAAGCAGGCATGAACTACTGAACTATTGCTGAGCAGGCATAAATTAATCAGTTACAAGACAAACACAGATACAGCGGATTAATAAGTATTAAGAAAGAACCTTAAAACAGTATATTAAAGTATATAAAACATTCTTTTGATTTCCAACACTTTATTTCCCCCTGCCTTCTGAGTACTCCTGCAAACTTCTGTCTCTGTCTTTGTCACATTAAAGTCAAAGCTGTGTGCTCAGCATGTGTGTGAAAGAAATTTAGTACAACACTAAACATCGCAGGACAGATAGGTTTTTGCACTTAAAAGAAAAGGTATTTAGGCCAAGAAATGGTACCTGTATGGTCCTTCCAATAGAAATGCATAGGTCATAAAATGTTTTTCAATGCAGAGAAAAGGAAAATCATTTGTGAAAGCCAGTTGATTATACTCCCCTCCAAGGACAGTCCTTTCTTCTGAGTCTCTTGAGTCATGTCATTAATCCTGGCCTGCAGAAGCTAAAATGAAGCTGTCAGTTGTAACAAGAATGTGCCTGCCATGTGTGGATGCATATTTACTTTACTTTACTTTACTTTATTGGATTTTTACCCCGCCCCCCTAGACAAAGTCTACTCGGGGCGGCTTACAAAATTATAAAACATCATATATAACAAATAATTTAAAATCATAAAACCATCACAATTTTTAAACAATTAGACCAGATCAATACCAAGATGGAAAATTATAAGACAAAAAATAGATATTAATTATTGACTGAAGGGAAGGCCTGCCTGAAGAGCCAAGTTTTTAAATGGCTTTTAAAAACACCCAGCGAGGGTGCCAGTCGGATCTCTGTTGGTAGACTATTCCATAGCTGAGGGGCCACTGCCGAGAAGGCCCGGTTTCTTGTTCTTTCTTTCCGGGCCTCTCTTGGCGTTAGGCCCCTCAGCCGTCCCTCCTGGCTATGCCGAGTGATTCGGGTAGATCTAGGTGGGAGAAGACGATCTGCCAAGTATCGAGGTCCCAAACCGTTTAGGGCTTTGTACGTCATCATTAACACATACGTCATATGATTATCACAGAATTTTCCATCTGCAGGAAACTCTGCCCATGAACAAAGAAGGGAAGGAAATGGTTGAGTGATAACTGAGAGAACACAAAACAAATGTCTGTGAATTTTGAGAACTGAGAATTTTATAATCTGGCCCATCCCTATCCACCATTTACACAAACACACATACACACATTGTATGCCAAACTGTGGCATGTACCATAGCATTAACTGTACAGATGACCAAGCTTGGTCAAACTACCACTACTCACAGAATTATACTGGCATATGGGGGAGGAGACTGGCTGTGAAATTACTTGGCTTCCTTTCTAAACCCTCCCAATCTCCATAGCACCCCTTAACTCCCTTCAATACCAAACTGTCTCTCATTCCCTGAGGGCTTTCTGGCTGAATGTAGAGGTGGCACATGAGGGACACAGGGCCCAGGCACTTTTACTGACATACAATGCACTTGGACTCAGGAGAAAAGCAGTAGGTGCACACCAAAATGCTATGGTGGTAGCATAGCAGGCATGCTCTCTCTCTCCGTTATTTTAGTCAGACTTAAACTAGCTTAAATTCATCCGTATCCACCAAAGTCTATCACATATCAGGTTGTTTCTGTCTGTAATCACAGATCTGCCATCATAGATCTGTACCCACTCTTCTCTGAGCCTGAAGCTTTGAGTGGTAGGACCTGTTATCTAAAGATATATATTGTATTGCCTGAAGTTCTCTTAGAGATACTGGTTTTATTATAGTATCGCCACATGGATGGAAAGGCAGGATTTATCTCCCAAGTAAAATGGAATTGTCAAAACCAAATTCAAATCTTGCTGATGCAATGTTTATTAAGAAAATAAATGCATAAACAGTGGCTTAAGAAGACGTATACATTTCTAGTGGTAATAGGTATTTTCTCTATTTAGGAAAGGGATTTTCACTGGAACTTTAAGAGGCTTTCATCATTACTTTTTCCTCCTATCTGCCTTTCCAGTCATCATACCATATTTGATTTTTCATAGTAACCATGGAAAGCAGGAATGTTAATATTCCCACATCCCTGCTACTAAGATTGGCTACTGCAGAGTGTCATTTACAAAGAGCATAAAAATAGCAGCCTAGTAGGAAACATTATTTTCCTATCATCTCTTAAATGGTCACGCTGCTGGAATAATATTAAGAAATGCATCCCCTCCCACTGAAAAAGACCTTTTAAAAAAAGCATGCCACAGAGAGCAGAAGTCTCAGTAATGCTTAAATCAGAAATGAAAAGCCAGTTGACCTACATCTAAATATTTATACAGTGATTAAGACTAGTGAGAGACTCGACAGTCTCCTAATGTGACTAATATAGTGTTAATGCAAGGAATGGAGGGAAATTTAAATGATGGGCAGCTTCTCAGAATCAGCTGGTACCATAACTTAAGCCCATGGCTGGAAGAACAGGTGAGATCCCTTTCATAGCAGGGACCCACAGCTGGATATTTTGCCACAAGCACCTTCGCAATACAACTAATCATAGGCTGGCCACCTATCTTCTCTGGGCAGTCCTTCATCTGAAGGGCTCTGCAGTCCATGTCTGACTTAAATATAAAGAGCCTGGGAAAGGAGATCAGGGACTTTGACATTGCCCATCCACTGATGGTTGTACCTGGACAGCAGACTCAGCAGGCAGGGTCAGACTAGACGTCAACCACACTGAGGTGGTTGACTTAAGAAGCAGAGTGTTGGGGACCAGAATGGAGCTGCCACTGACTTTCTGCTGCCATCAGTTTCCTCCTAGTTAACACCCATAATTGCATAATTTGGCCGGCTATATGGACATCACCTTGGCCCCAAGGGTCTTCAGGACTGAGATATTATTGAAAAGAAAGGACACATTACTGTGTCTCCTGGGTGCAGGCTGGAACACAGTGACCCTTTTCCTCCCCCTAAGATGATGGAAGAGCTTGCACCAGGCTCAAAGGATTATGTATTCCCCACTCAAGTGAAAAGCATTGTCAATTCTGTTTAAGTTATAAATTATAAAAATAATTTCTAATTTTGCATTTGTACATATAAATCAGCACATGCAGCTTTATGGAAATCGATTTTGTCTCCTGTTCTCCTTTCAGGACATATTCCTTCTTTTTCTGTTTATGTATAAATGGAACTCCTAAGTCCTGAGAATTCACCAAGTCACAATTTAGCATAAGGTCCAATTATTTCCATAGTAAGATGACCAGCCCTACTCTTAGGCAGAGGGAGGCTTCCACCTGGAAGTGACAGATTCTAGAGCTGGAGAAGCAGCAGAGCAATGTAGGAGGACAGAGCTATATGTAGTGCACAGCCTACACCGTGACTTAAAAGCTAGACTCCTGCTTTCAGGCACGGTGCTACGATATTATTCCATTACTGTTACTGAAGTAAGTTCAATCAGCATCTATACATAGAACAATATAGCTTTTGTAAATTAATTGTATGTAATAAGACACAGTTATTCTTTTCATGTTCAGGACTAAAACTCTTCTATGTACAGCCACTGCTGTTGTTTCTGTAGGAGAAAGGAAATTGCTTATAAGATTCCTCCAATGCAATATTGCAGTAATGTAGCTGACCAAGCACATATATTTTACATCAAATGTTCTCCCTTCTTTTCTCTAAAGCACTATGCTAAGCATACAGCATTCCTTGTCTCTTTTCCTTTTCACATATAGTATATAGGGAAACTACAGCACTTGAATTCTAAAATATGATAATAAGAGTGGTAGAATATACCAGATGGGCGGGATATAAATCAAATAAATAATAAATAATAATAATAATCAATTTGCATTACTCTATTATATTTTATATTAAATTTGACACTGTGTTATTCAGCAAGCTCTTTTAGATCCCCTAGTGGCCTCTGATTTTTGCAAAGTTGCAATAAACCACCTGACACCACCATAAACAGAATGACGCTTTGAAAACTATTGACAGTGAAGCTAACTGCATAAACAAGGTGGTTATTAGTGGCAGAAGATACTGGATTTTCAGGATGATTATCCAAGATGAATCATTCAAGAACAAGCTTGGTATAGTGGTTAGGGCATTGGTTCCCAATCTTGGGTCCCCAGATATTCTTGGACTACAACTGCCATAAATCCTGGCCAGCACAGCTAGTGGTGAACGCTTCTGGAAGATTTAGTCCAAGAACATCTGGGGACCCAAAGTTAGGGTATTTGAATGAAAAGACCTGGGTTCAAATCCTCACTCAGTCATGAAACTCACTAGGTCACCTTGGGCCTGACCTACCTCTCAGACTGACCTATGTCACAGGGTTGTTATAGTGAGGATAAAAGGGGGGTGAGAAGGCCCATGTACATTGCATTGAGCTCCTAGGAGGTAAGGCAAAATAAAAATGTAGTAAATAATACAAGTAAAAGATAAGTAAGATATCTTGTGATGACCACATGGATACCACTGGTAATGGTGCTGAAAGGGTTACTTCCCTCTCATTTCCACCATAGTTGCAATGCACAATTACAGGATCTGGCAAAGAGAATGGCTATTTTTGCACTCTTAAATTGATATGCAAAATGAGATTTGGCTATCCATCAAAACTCTCACATCTCTAGGATTTGACATGGAGATGTCCAATTTTTTAAATGCGTACAAAATGTATATACTTGAGGGAAGTGCAAGCAAGCTTGCATGTATTAAAATAAGATTTGAAAAACATGTATTAAAATAATATTTTAAAATATATTTATTAAATCAGGCTACAGACCACTTGCTTCATCCTAAAGTCAGTGCATACATTGAACATTTTTCTCAATTCTGCCACATCAATGAATACCACCAAGAACTCTCCCTGCATGAGCAAGACCTCTGAGTTTCCTATGAACATGAGATCCTGGTCTTGTCCCCACCTCTCTTTTTCCTGCCATTGTTCATCCATTGTTCTGCCCAGAAAGCTGCCAAATTCTGAACAACACAATGCTGCTTTTGGTTAATCATGTGCAGGAAAGTTGTCCTTTCTGCTCAAGAATTCTAATAATACTGTGCAGCCCGGCATTTCTTCTGCTCTTTCTATGTTAATTCTCCATGCACAAAAATGCACTTTTTCCAGGAAAAAAAATGACCATGAAATGTCCAGGAAAGTTCACAAGGTTTCCTGAGAGATTTCTCAGGGAACAGGGGAGTCCGGTGCAGAGACGCCTTGCTGCCAAGTGAAAAAAATGTGGCTTTGTTCCTCTCAAGGCATGTTCACACTGGCAGAATAGCTCACTAATTGGTTTGCTTTTGGTGCTGTTTGATTTACAGCATCCACACATATTTTAACTTAAGCGTCTTCACACTCGCATATAGTTATGGTATATGGTCCCCTGATAGCATTATCTGGCATGAGAAAAAAGACCTTGTCTGCTAGTGTTTTGCCTTAAAACAATCTATCCTTCCTCTTTAAGGACCGGCCCATATCTTTCTGGCACAGTGCTAGGGCATGCAATCTTTTTGGGATAATTTGTTAAGATGCAGAACAGCTCTTTGTACTCCCCTTGCAGATAGGTTCCAAGAGTTAAAATAGATTTTACTGAAGACAAGGACCGCAGCAAATTTCACAGCGTGGACAGGCCCTTAGCGCAATCCACCCCAATCCTTTTTAGAGATGTCCCATTCCTTTTTGGCACAGCAGTAGGGCTACAGGTTTTTTTGGCGCACTTTGGAGCACTCCTAATTAGCCTGTTCTGTAGCCTGTGCAGATGGTTAGTCCACACCAAAACAGAACTATGGGCAGTGTTATCTGAGGTGACAATCCTGTGATGTATTTGGTGGGTTGTGGCATTGAAAGGGACAATGAAGAACTGCCCCTCCTATATTTTCAGAAGACATAGTCATGTTAAGGTAGTCATGTTGTGTTTCTGCTTAAAACAATCCATCCTTCCCCTTTAAGAGCATTCCTGCACTGAGCAAGGCGTTATACCTGATGGCTTTATAGCATTATCTGGCATGAGAAAAAAGACCTTGTCTGCTAGTGTTTTGCCTTAAAACAATCTATCCTTCCTCTTTATCTTCCAACTTCACTATTCTATGATTCTCTGTTAGGCAAAATATAGCAGTCAGTCTTTAAGATGCCACAACATTTTTATCTTCTTTATTTATTTTTTGTTCTCTATTTTCATCTACTCTACCGTTTTAAATTATATTTTCCTATTGATGCAGCGCTATTCTAGATAAACAATATACATTGGTGGTATTATGTGTACCATGCTAGGCACATGCACTGTTATTTCACTATGTCACTCACTTCATTTTTTTAAAAAAAGGCAAGTTATCACAACCCGCTACATGACAGCTGCAGGAAAGGGGGCAGAAAGGGGAGTATCATAAATTGAAAAGGGGAAAATTGGCATGATCCAAAGACCTGTCTGGACCCTTCTCATGGGAGAAAAAAACATCAACCAGTGTGAACAGAAAAAAACTGCTCAAGTGAGAGACAAAATAGATTGCATTGAAGATAAGAACCGTTTAAGTGCAAACCAAACCACTCCAACTTCCCCCATCTGGACATGCCCATAGCTTCTGTCTCAGAGCAAGAGGCTACAAGATTAAATCCCATTAGGAATAGTTGTTACTCATGTCCACTACGTACCACTGAATTCCCAGCAGCTGTGTGAGAATAATTAGCTTCCTGTTCTGCTTTTGGGCTTAGGAGGGGCATCTGGTTAGCATGACAACTACTGGAAACAGGATGTTCGTCTAGAAGGAACGTTCTTTTGGATCAACATGATTCTTCATACCATTGTCATGTCAGCTAGAAAAAGTTATCAGATATAAATTCTCGGCAACCAGGCACCAGAACACTCAATACTACTTTGTTTCAGTTGGAATGGGGTAAAGTCCATCAGACCTTGGAAAAGTTAATTTTCTGGACAACAGGTCACAAAATACCCTAGTCAGCGTGGGTAGGGGATTTTTTGATTTGTAGCATTGGCTAGGCTGGCTGGGGGATTCTGGGAATTATAGACTAAAATATCTGAAGATTTCTTATTTCTGCCCCACTATGCAATGTATTTGCATTGAGCTGCATGCCAATCCAAAACACACCAAAAACAAAATGCCTGTAGTCAGTCAGGTGGAATGTCACTCCATTTCCTTTTCAACACCTTACTAGGTTTTCTGTATTTAACAAAAATTGTACCTTTGACATTTCAACCTAAAATTAAAATCCACAGTAGTGAGGAAAACCCTTGAAAAACAAGCTGCCCTATGGACACATACTTAACTCTTGCACAAATCTCAGGAGCAGATAATAAGCACTTCCTCTCTACTTTCTAACATCAGGAACATAGAAGAACTCCTTCCTCCCCCTTCAATTGCTAAGAGATTAGGGAAGCCTTCATTAAGTGCTGGATTTCAGCTCCTCCAGGTACAGAAGGTGTCATCAGTTCAGCAGTGGTTATGCTGACTCCTCAGAAAGGAGGGAAAAAAGCACAGAACTAAAAGCATTAATTTCCTTTTTAAAATGTACTTGAAAGCAGTGCTGTTTCAGGCAGAGGTGCTAACTCAGCTGAAAAACTGAAGCCAGACTCTATTTTAAAGGGAAATAAGGAATCAATTTCTTGTAAATTGTTGTTATTTATAGTCATTTAAAGCCTCATGCCACAGTCCTGCTGCCATTTTCCTTAAAGAACGAATGGGCCAATCTAGTTTAGACTGCGGTGTTAGACCATGCTCAACCTAGTTAAGCCTGCAGTATTAAGATTTTACTATCCCCTGAGGCAATAAGGCTGCATCAGCTAAACTCAAATACTTGGATAAAATTGGCAATGGATTAGTTTGGGTTTTTTTTTTAAATATCTGCCTTAACCTTCAGTACCTTTCATATGGACATATTGGGTAGCCAACTGTGCTTTTCTGCCGAAACCTTTCAAGTTTCATCTCTTCTCTTCTAGTGATTGAGTGATGTAGCACATAGCTTCAACCTGAAGCTGGCTTGCAAATACCCAGGGAGGAAAAATGAACAGTAATTGAACTGGAAGCATTTATTGCTCTATCTCAAAAAGTTCCAGCAAGGTGCTCTACTGGTATGTTTTTACAAGGCAAGGTGACTTTTATGATACACAATGTGCTCTGGAAGCAACGTTGTGTGGTTTTTAAAACTTTTTTAATGCTTACAAAATGATGTGAATGCAAGAGAAATTTTGCACACTCAGCTTTTTGTCTTTTAACTCAAACTATGTGCAGATCGCTGCTTTGCACTCTTTGCTATCAATAATTTAAATGCAAAGTCTGGAAAAGAACACATTTCAGAATATGAACAAAATGCAAGTCAACTGATGCCTTAATCTGAGGTTCTTTCTGCCTCTGGGAATAGCTTCTTTCCTCACCTCAGTCATTGTTTTCCTCAGAAACCCCACTCCTTATTCTGTTTATACCCAGATCTATACTCTGCCCTGCAGTGCTAGGGACTGGCTTCACATCCCATTAATCACAGTGTCAGGACACGCTGTTGTGAACATTCCCACACAAAATGCAGCCTGAATGATATCTAGGACACTAGTCTACTGTTCATGTTTTTATTTTTTCACATTTCTAAATTTTAAAAAGTTGTGAAATGTGTACAGCTGCAAGATATGGTAAAGGATACATGGGATCAAGTGAGGGAGCTTAACTTAAAGTAAGATAAAGGTAGCCTAGTGGTCCTATCTGAGCAAATGATTGACAGCTTGCTCAGCCAAACAGAACATGTTTATTTTCCCTTCCATGCCCTAACAAAAGTGTTCCACAGAAAACCCCTGTCAATTCAGATGAGATGTTGACAAATGCTTTGATTTGAATATCCATCTTTTGTCTTTTAAATTCACAATTGTTGCTGTTTTATTTCTGAATGGGGAAACAGGTTCTAAGTTCTGAAATGCATACCGTTTTCCCTTTGTTTTCAGCAAATTTCTCTTAACTTCTTTTCTTCCCCTCTGAAACAGTGGGTCCGCAGATTTAACAACAACTATGTGTGTTAATGATGAAGCAATAAGGCAATGGAAGGGGCACAGTAATTAACTTGCACTTTGTGTGTTTGTTTCAATTGTTCTGCCTCACACCAACACCACACACAAGTATGAATCCTATATTGCTGGGACTGTAAATTAAAAGGAACTTCATTAATGAAGTAACATATTTTTAAAGCATTCGAATGCATTCTTCCAATCCAAAGAAACACTCTTAAGAATGCAAAAGTATTCTTAAATTTTGATTTTCATCCTATCAGTAATTGTTATTCTTTACAAAATAAGTGTTCCAAGCTGAACAGGTCTGAAATGAGGATGGAAATATCCATTACTTTGCTTTCTCCTGAACATATTTTTTAAAAGCTCAAGGTTTTTTCTCTTTTCTAAATATGAAGACATTTGTAAACTTTTGAAAGTGCTTTGTTGTTGTTTAGTCGTTAAGTCGTGTCCGACTCTTTGTGACCCCATGGACCAGAGCACACCAGGCCCTCCTGTCTTCCACTGCCTCCCGGAGTTGGGTCAAATTCATGTTGGTCGCTTCCGTGACACTGTCCAACCATCTCGTCCTCTGTCGTCCCCTTCTCCTCTTGCCTTCACACTTTCCCAACATCAGGGTCTTTTCCAGGGAGTCTTCTCTTCTCATGAGATGGCCAAAGTATTGGAGCCTCAGCTTCAAGATCTGTGCTTACCAAAAACAAAATGAAATGACCTCTACACTAACTTAAATTGAGGAGGTACCTCTAGTACAGGGAGGGCCATGTTGTATCCGTCCACACTATAGGTACTGAAAATGAGAAACCTACCAAAAAGAAAAGAAAGAGGTAGACATCCTAATTCAGCAAGAAGAAGTCCAAACACAGATTTCTAAAGGCAGAGCAATTTGACATCTTTTCTGCTCATAATTTTTAGAGGCATATAAAACTATGCAGACCATCAACCAAATGTTGCAACCCAGTTTGTACACAGACATGTACTCAGAGCTCTCCCACACTGAATGATGTTTCCCATCTAGACATGGGCACTTTGTATTCATTTCCCAGGAGAAATTGTCAGTTGCACAGGGAGGTGGGGAAGAGCCATTGGCATGACAACAACAGAGCCAAGTGCCACGTGGAGCCCGGTAAGTGGCCTGGCCAATTATGGGGGTTGGGATTGGGTGGGATTGGGCCACTGCGGCATCTGTGGCGCCATGGTTCATATTAGATTCTCAATGGAAATTAATATGAAGGGCCCAAGTCTATTGCCATCTTTTCATTCGTAGCACCCAATTTGCATAGTTGGTAAAATATGTTGCCAGATTAGTTGCCTCCACTAAATCAGGATACCCATGCAGTCAGTAACTGAATGCAAATTATTGGGTTGTCCATGCTGATGTGTGCATCTGATATTGCATTGCTGTTGAGATTGGGGCATATTTCCTTAAGAACCATTCATGTTTCTCTCATAAAGCCATCACAACCCAGCTTCTCATAACCACTCGAACTGCTAAAGTTTTCTTCAGTTTTAAATAAATTGTGCCTTATCAACAATAACTCACTTCCCCACAAAAGTTATGTTTAGCAGCTGTGCATAGGATTTATGCCCCGTTTGCAACAATATTTTTGAAAGATCACATCACTGCAGGACACTCAGATGAATCATAGATGTTTACACACTTCTGATAGTCTGTGAAAATTGCTGAAGAATACAGTAAGAAAAAGAAGCTATTGACAAATTTGTCAAGTCTAAATCTTTACACATTCTCTGGGAATATATGTCGTCTCCTGCAGCGATTCACCAATTATCCATCTCCAGCCATTCTGTTATTTCTTCATTAACTCTTCGTATTTTCAATCTCACCTAATAACTATTAATTTTTATAGGTCACTGGATTCATGAGCTAGTGAAATCTGAGACACATCAGAAGTATGTTGAGCTCTCTTTCTCTGCTCCTACTGCTGACTCATGTAGACCTCAGACTGTATCTTCTGCATGTAGTATTTCTAGTCTGTTTCTCACTGATTTGGGACATAATTTCCCAGGCTAATGCGTAGCTGTCTCTCTGTTTTTCTCATTTCAATTTCATTCTATCGTCATTTCTCCATCTACTATCCTTTTCTTTTTGTTGACAGTCATTTTTCTAGCCCTCTTCCCTTCAGAGCTTGACAATATGTGTTCATTTCCTATTTTAAATGGGGTGGGGGCTCAATTTCATGGGTTGGATATGGGCAATAGGGTCTTCCCATCAGGTCAGCCAATGTTCCTGTGTCCCTCTCCCCTTACCCAATGGAGGGACATCAATCCTCATTTGTGTTATGCATTCCACACAAGGGTGAAGGACGGTTAAATTATTAATTTTTCCCACACAAGGGGAAGCATCTTGTGGTATTATCAATCCAAGAATGTGAACAAGACCTTCTCTCTTTCTTTCCATAAATGAATCAACCATATGGAATTTGTACAAAATGACGGTGGCGGCTGCTTTAAATGCTGCACGTACATTATAGAATTAGATCCATTGGAGGGGGTTACCTGTATATTGTTTTTCTGAGCAGGTAGTCACTCTGTGTTTGCAGAGTGTTTTATTTTTGCAGATGTTTGTTTGTTTGTTTGGGCTTCCCCTTTGCCATGTCTGGATGCAAAATGGCTGAATAGCCAGGTGGATGGGAATATATAGAATTTGGTGAGATGGGTCTGAGATCTTCCCTGAGGATTAGAGATTGGAGTGTTCACTGGATATTTTGGCTTTCATTGGGGCTTCATCTGCCAATCTCCTCTGACACTTCCTTCTTTTGCTACAGCAACTGGTGCCAAATTTTTGGTGTGTGTGCATGTGTGAGTTTGTTTGTGTTTTCAAATGTCAGCATTTTTAAATGCCACAATTCCAGAGCAAACGTTAGTTATTTGTAGGGGTGCACAAACTGACCTGAAGACCACTGGGGGCTTCTTGAACAGGGTGCTGTAGCTCATGCAGAAAAGCACAATTATCTCTGCAGCATCCCCTTTGGACACTTATATCCATAGCTGGTGCATATCTCTAGTTCAAACATTGTTTACTATTTTACAAACTAAGTACAATGGAGCCCAGAGTGTTCAACAGCAGACTTCTGTTACTTCAGCATTTTCTGTCAGGCCAGACTAGTGGGAAGCTGTACTGAAGAGATTGATGAGCTTAAACAAGTCTCTACCATGCTAGAAGCAACCGTTTGTCACTTCACTTGGTGTCAGTCATTCATTTACTATATAACAAGGAACACTGAAATATAAATGAGGAAAATTACAGAAAATTGATCAGTGGCCAAACAACAAGCTAAAACGAATTGTATCAAGAAAGACGGGGAAAGGAATCACTTTTGTATATCAACGTATCTCAATGATGGATACAAAATATCACGATTAATACCCTCTTTTCTTTCTTTCTTTTTTTTCTTCTCATGTTCAGAAAGGCAGACACTATATACTAGGCTGGATGTCCAAGCCTCACAGAAACCATTGCAGGCCTGTACTGCTATACAGGGACTGATTAGTAACTTATTTAAAGCTCAGAAAAGCTCCGGAGTTATTAGACGTAGTTGAAACTAAAGGCAATTTGCGTTAATTAAAAGGCGAGGATATAAACTATTGGCCAGCTGGCAAACACCCTCATTATCTGCAAATACCCGTAAAATATACATCCTTTGGGAAGGCATGATTCTGAGTTCCCATAATGGGAAAGAGAACTTTTCTTTTTTAGATCACCAGTTCAATTCTAGCTCATGTTGCTAATGAGCAACTTTATACAGATTTAGATAGATAGAGACAGAGGCACAGATATAGAGAGAGGGGTGTGTGTTCTGAGGCAGAACTTTAGGATTTTCAGCCTGTAAACAGGAATCTCAGGCTCCAAGATTCTTCTCCCACCCCTGAAAAGGGCTTACCTCAGATACTGTTCTGGCTTCTGCAATCTTTGCTTCCTGCTCTTAATTTTAAAAGAAAAGAAAAGTACCACAGTGCTTCCTGGGAGATATAGTAAGTGAGACTACAAATAGTATCATCATCTGGGCCCAGAGGATGCTGGGAGTCATAGTCTTGCTGCCCATTAAGCTCTACAGAGGCAATGCCTAAAGAATGACATGATTTGAGATTGCTGAGGTTTGTGTTTGCGAGCAAAAACTCTCATACTTCTGCCTGTTGTTGGAGAATTTTGGCAGTAGGAATCCAAAAACACAAAAGAGCACATGCCCAGTGAAAGTATATATGCAAGTACCATTGTCTTACACTTTTATGTGTATTTTTGATGGCCATTGCTTCCCCAGTCTCCTCATTTCATTTTTTTTTAACTTGAAATGGTCTCTCCACTGAATTATCTAAGACAAACAGAGATCACATATTTAGCATCACGGCACTGGAATACTAGGCAATCAATCAACTTAGCTTCTCATTGACATCATTCTGAAATTATGCTATGCTATAACATCATCCTAGAGATGTAAGCAATGTACAGCACAATTTCTACTCCAAACCAGCTTTAGTCATATGTAGTTACACACAGCTAATTGTCAAGGGAAATCGCACTTGAAAGTAAGGCATGGATAACATCTGCATTTTAATCAGTATCCATATGGTACTAGATCAAGTTTAGCTCTGCCTGAAGCAAGTATTTGCATTCAACATGTTGCTGACTTCCTAGAATTCTATAAGTCGTTCTGTATTATTTCTGGTTCCTGGGAAGAGGTGTACATGTGTTGAGTTCAATGTGCATTCGACATCTATGTAAAACACTTGAAGATTTTCAGGATACCTAGACAAGGTAGGGTAGGAAAATATGGGTAGGGCTTACTACCCTCTCCATGTCGCCATCATCCTTTCAGCCCTTCATACATTCAAACCGAATGCCTGAATAGGGCTGGAGTCTTCCTACTGTATTCTGGATAAAACAGGGTAAACATACTCAAAATAACACTAATGAACATCACCTAAAATTGTCACAATTTGGGGAAGAAGAGGACTCGCTCCTTCCTCCCTTCCCCTTTCTTTATATTGCTGCCCCATGATGTTTGAATCATCTGACCAGAACTACAAACCCTGATTAAAAAGTTGGATTCCAAAGAACAACAGCTTGCAGAGCCTCCATTAATCCATATCTATTAGCTTAAGCATACCCCCACTTCTTATTTACAAAATAGCTAATTGCTTACCATGATCTACTACAGTTTCTTCTACATATCTCTAGGTAGCTACTCCTGTGGTTGTGTGTTGTGGGATTGTATTGTTTGGGATAAATTATTGTTTATGCTTGTGAAAATCTTTGCTCAATAAAAATGGGCATTAGACCTGTGATTTAATTCAAATTTAATCCTCCCTTCCCTTTCAGAAATAAACCCTCTTGTTGTTTAGTTGCTTGTTCAGTGTTAGTTTTATGTATCACTTAAGTCACAAGTACAATACTATGGTTAATTAACTTAATTAAAGTAAATTAGAAAGAGGATCTCTTCGAATATCTGCAAGACAGATGTGTTCATTAAGTCTTTTTTTGTCCTGAGAATACTTCACTTTCATATCATAGCTTGTCAGCTTTAATTTAGCCTGCTCCCCTCTGTTAATGCACTGTTTTTATAGACATAATGCATCTCCATTCTTTTGTTTGCGGTTTTAAGACAAAAAGGGAGATAGCATTTATCCAAAGGTCGATGACAAATCTCACCAGAGTTTGGGCTGTGGGGCAAACTATCAATTACAGGTAGCATAGTGTTAGAGGCTGAAATCCATTAGTGATCCAGAGCCAATATTCTGCAGACCTTCATAATTTAGCATACTTATAAATGAAATTCATCCTTATTTCCAGTTCCAAAATAAACCAAACTAATTTGCAAAGTACAAGAGATGTGAAAAGCTCCTGCCATTGACTATCAGAAATATTCTGTACTTAAGGAGTCTCATGGTCGAGTAGTTAAACTGCAATACTGTAGTCAAAACCTTGTTGACGAGCCGGGTTCAATCTCAGGTAGCTGGCTCAAGCTTCACTCAACCTTCCGTCCTTCCAAGGTCAGTAAACTAAGTACGTAGCTTGGTGGGGGTGGGGTGGCAATATGTAGCTTGCATAATTAAATTGTAAACTGCCCAGAGAGTGCTTTAAACACTACGGGGTGGTATATAAGCAGCACAATTCACTTTTTTTGCTTTTTGCTTTTTTTATAGTGAGTTCTTTCTTCTGTGACCTCACCCAAGGCAGTTGGACAATCCATAGAAAACCAAGGAAGGTAATATGGAGAGCCCAACCACTTACATCTTTCTCACCTTGGTTGCTTTCCTAATAGTTTTACTCCATGACCCATGGACGTAACTTCTGGTCCAATATTTGGACTCTATGCTGGAACTCCAAGTTTTATATAATGTTTACCTGATGAAGACTGGTGGAGGACTCAAAACCTCATCTTATTTTTTAAAAAATAGTAGTGTTTCAATAAAAGTATTGCCTAACCGCAAACTTTGCCTTTTCTAACAATGTCCTACCTATGATGTATGCAGGACTATATATTTCCCAGTGAAGGATTATTAGACACCTGTGATGAGACGGCTACTGGGATTACAGGAGGCTGCTGTGGACATAGGAACCAAGTGGCACCTGCAAGTTGCATGATTGCTATAGCCTGTTGCAGGAAAGATGTACAAAAAAGACTTAAGTGGAACAGAAAACTTGTAAGAGGACACAATAATGGGACTCATGAGGGGTTGGCAGGTGAACGAGAGGACAGGGTATCTTTGATAGTTATATAGCGGAAATTTCAGCTGGTATACGTTAGCATACCAGCTACACTTGCTGAAATATTGCCTTCAAACAACTATTGAAGCTAGAGGTACCCTCTCCTCCTCTTTTTCATCTAGCTTTCCTTGACTCAGGGCAGAGAGATGATAGAAAACATCATTCTAGTTCAGCCAATAGAATAGACAGAACCTTGTGTCTAATACATAATCTGAAAAACAGAGGTAGTGGGGGTGAGGTGGTCATGTCTTAGGGATTTTTTTCTTTTAAAATGAGTCAGAGTATTTCACAATGAAAATACACAAACATTATAAGCAATCAAAACAATAACTAAAGTAAGCTGACATGCCCCCTCTTTCCAGTTGGACTATGATCTATTTTAAAAACTAGCTTATTACATAACTTCTCTGAGAAGAGAAATAATAGTGGGTTGTCTTTTTCTGACAGCAAGCTTTGCTTCTTTCCACCACCACCTAACCACAAAATTCTTTCTTTCAGTGGTTCCTTCCTCCAGAGTGACAGAGTACATTCACCCTAATCTAGTGGTGGCTGGTGATTCCAATTCCAGGAATGCCACAAATTCCCTCTGGGTTTTTGCCTATATTTTACATGAGTTATCCAAGATCCTGAACTTATTTTGAAGATAGGCTTCAGCACTTTGGATAGCTCCTGTAAAGTGGGAGCTAAAACCTGGGGTGGATTGCTAGCATCCCTGAAACTGGAGTTACCATCCACCACTGCCCTGATTTACCCTACATTCCTGAAATAAAAATAGGTAAGCTTTTTTCATCTGTATACATCAATAAAACAGTGTAGTAGCTGGTATGTAAAAGAATGCCAATGAAAATGTTGGCAATGTTCAGACAGATTTGACACAAAAGTGGTGACAATATAGCTCCTCTACCTAATAATTAAGTACAGTGAGACAGAATTAGATAGACAATTCACACGTATTTTTTTCCTGAGCTCAGTACACATTCATCATGCCCACTAGAAGGGATTGAAAACAAATGACATCTATAACATGACATAAATTGTGAAACCTGTGGGTTTGTTTTAAATTAGGCTTTGTCTGTTTCAGCACATTTCTTTTAAGTCGTCTGATGACATGCTTTGAGAAAGTGAAAGTAAGTGGCTCAGATCAGATTAGATTTGGTGCCATCCATCATCTGACATTCTAGGATGCTAGTCTGATATCAGAGCTGCCACTCTAACATCTGGCCAGAAAATTTGAAGTAACAGCTGAATTACACTTGCGTGTATTACACTGCCCATCAAAAATGACATCCTGGTTTTCTCAAGCTCTCCTTTCATCTGAGGTAGGCAGATAACCCTTCATCAAAGGCATGTTCACCAGCCCACCTGCCTACCCTTGCTGTTGACCCAGTCACCACGGGTGCACACCCTCTGACTTACTCTGCCCATCACAGAGCCAGACAGCTGTACATGACTGGATTTGACTAGTCCTTCTTTAGACCCAGGGACAGTGCGTGAGGTACCCAGGGAAGTCATATTTTCGCCAACAGCAATTTTCGGCTTCTGGCACGCTATAGCCCAAGGCAGCTGCTTTACTTTGCCTAATAGATGGGCTAGCTCTACTTATGCCAAATCACCTTCCTCTCTACAGTAACAGGAATGCTATTACAGTGGAATCATCACAGCATCACCATATTGTAGCTTTCTTTATTCCTCTTCTAAGTCACTTGTTACTTCTGGCAGGGCAGGAGAAATTTGCAGCATGGCAGCACGTGAACCTAAAAGGAGCGAAATGCTATTGTTTCCTGGCAATCCTTTCTGCTTTTGTCCATTGAAAAATGATGAAATTGGGTTATATTGTTCCTATGGTTACCAAGTGTCATGGACATGATTGGGTCAGTATCCAGAGCCTTAGGTCACATTACAGCTATTCCCAAAGCATTTTCCACCCTTTTTTTTTTTTTTTTTTTTTTTTTAGAAAAGAGGGAATGTGCAGCAAATCCTGTGACTAAAATGGATTGATTGGCTTGAAGCTGATGGGATGTGAATCCAATCCAACATGAATCTGGGGGTCAGGCACGTGAAAGTCTGTGTTCCCAATGGCCAGCTCCATCCCATTCCTGCTTTTAATGCCTTGCAATAATTGTGAACGGAATTGCAGTAAAATGGGTTATTTGAAATATGTTGAGGATTATGGCACCTTGTCTACTTTCAGTCCAGTTTTTGGGATTTTACAATCTGTATCTCAAAAGGCTACTATACCATGTATTTGCCTTCCTTTTGCATGACTGCACTGGAAAACAGGTGTACAGAATGTGTTCAGCTGCTGCTTGTCATATCTGGATCTATGCAAGCCCAAGTATTGAAATGTGTTTTTTCTTTTCTTCCATCACACAACCTATGTTTGTCAGAAAACCTCATTTTGTATGTGTATAATGGAAATGTCCATGGTTTTATTTCCTAATTCACTTAGAAACTAGGGCACTACCTCTATTATTTTTGCCTCTCATCATTTTTTTTCTTAGGCATGCTGTTTTGCATCTAATCCATCTTACTGCAGCTCCATCAGTGATCTATGAGCCAAATGATTCTGCCTGTCAGTTTGCAGAGTTTCAGACCCACTAAAAATGAACTCATCCAAGGCTCTTCTCAAATGGCTCTCACACCTGATTGGTTCATTTTATGCACTGCACTACTTCTCTGTTCTCATGATCTGTAATTTTGTCACGTGATCCAATAAAACACAATGCCATGTTTAAATTTACTGTTGCTGCGTATATTGCACTGCTGCAAATAAGAAGCATAAAAGCAAAATCTCTTGTACATATTTTATGTTTATGGCATTGGTATTGTGCTACAGAAAGCTAAAACCTAGAAGCCCATGCTTCACAGACTTAACCAGATCTTGAGAAAGGTACTTGTTCAGACTGCACGCAGCTTCCAAAATGCCTTAGTCAGAATAGCCTCTGGTCAAGATGACTGTGAGATTCTGAGAGCTGTAGTCCTAAAGAGTAACTTTCTAAAGTCTGGATTTAATCATAATCCAGCAGACAGAGGCTGGAATACAAATTATGTAGGTAGATTGTCCCCCTGTTGTCCAGCATGAGCAGAAGGTCACACTTCTAGAACAGAATTCTGTTCATTTTTTCTATTCACTTTCCAGCCTTGTGCAAGGAACTATGCAGTATCTGATCTCTGGCTTGTGCAACAGCACGCTGGAAATCATGTAGAACTCCATGGATGGTATGTTAGATTCTCCCAAATCTCAGGAGAATTCTGGCCATATTCTATACCAGTGCTGGCTGTACCATTAGGTATAGTGAGGCAATGGCCTCAGTGGACAGATGCTAGAGCAGTGGTTCCCAATCTTGGGTCCCCATATGTTCTTAGACTACAGCTTCCAGAAATCCTGGCCAGCACAGCTAATGGTGAAGGCTTCTGGGGGTTTTAGTCCAAGAACATCTAAGGATCCAAGGTTGGAAACCACTGTGCTAGAGGATAGACAGTAGCAAGAAAGTGTTGGAAGGCAGAACTTTGGATCTTATGAAGCATATCCTGCATTCCCTGAACCAGCTTGCTGTCCTCTGGTGGACACTACAGTCGGTAGTTGAAGCAAGATTCAGTGATCACTTAGCCAGCTACATGACCAGAATCTCCACTTCATCATTTTCCTTGGGCAGCAGAATGACTGGGATTGGCCCTACCCTTTATACCCATTTTGGCAAAGCATCATCATTATCATTCTATCTTATATGCATAAGGGGACATGGTATACAACTCTGAACCTGAAGAACCTTCTGAATCTGAAGGGAACTTGGAGAATTGAAAACACAGTTATACACCTAAGGTATTAGTTGTTAATAAGTGCTTCAAGCCCTAGTATCTCTGGTGACTTTAATCACACATTTTTCCCAGGAAAAGAGGTTTTCAAGGTTGGCAGCTCAGCATTATCCCATTCCCTGCCTTCAGGGCCAAAACCTGACTCCAGGGAATGGACATTGTGGTACCACAGAATCAGAAACAGTTGTGAGTTGTTTCTGTGTCAGTTAATCACCAAAAATAGGCTCAAGGGAAATCTAGGTATATGGGCCCAGATATCTGGGTAAAACCACATTAGACAGGTAATATGATAATAGAACCAGATAATATTTGGTGGCCAGGCAGGCAACAAAATGTAATCAGCAGCTTCAGCAGTCACTGCCATTCAAACTAGAGCTCACACCCTGCAAAACCTTACCTATGTGCATGAATGCATGGGGAGCTCTTCCAGGCCCTATCCAGCTGCTGGGGAGTTTGGAAGCTCACCATCAGCCCACGAGGAGGTCTCCCTCCAAGACTCTGCACCACTCTTGCCAGGAGTCGTACAAAAGAAAGTTTGTGAATCACAGCACACCACTCTCTGCTTTGCTCCAGGTACAACACTGGGCCCAAGTGCTGGGGCTCACCAATTCTCTCCCCTCCCCTCCTGTCACTCCTGGATTTATTTATTTTTTATTGTATCATTACTGTGCATGCACAATACACATACATGGTAGTTCCCTGAGACTTCAGACACATGTTTTTTGTATAGCTGTGCATGTTCACTTGGAAAAATATCACTCCGATAAAACGTAGGGGCTTAAAACCTCTTGGGGAAACCACACATGAGATTTTAAATCATTTCATTAACCAGCATGTTTGCAGACCGTGTTTTCAATGTTGTAATCAATTTAGAATGGTTGCATTTGAGGCCTTGTCCCGCTCACCCTTGCACTGGCTGCCTCCCGCAGCCACTCAGTGCTACTGTTGTGCAGATGTTTTTAATTTTTTTTAAAAAAATCTTTCCAAGTGGAATAGCAATAGTCTGACGTGACAGGGGAAATTTAGGAGCCAGCAGAGAAAGAAAGGGGTAAAGCACTTTCTCTTTCACAAAGTGAAACTGACCAGAAAAAGTTACAATATTTTATTTATTTATTTATTTATTTATTTATTTATTTATTTATTTATTTATTTATATCGATAGTTTCTAGGCTTGCGAAGGTGGAGGGAGTGCTTTTCTCCCTTTCTTTCTTTGCTGGCTTGTAAATTTCCACTGTCATGTCGGACTATTGTTATCTCACTTGATACCTGCACCTTGTACCTGCACATAATGGCTAGTGGAGCATTTGCAAGGAGATACACAGCATGCAGATGCCTCCGTCTGAGTTCTCCGTAGTGCTACAGCGATTGGAAGGCCTTGCATTTTGTGGGGAGTTTCAGCTGTCATTCACTTTCTCACTTTGGAGCCAACAGCTCAGTCTTTTCAAATTCCATTTCTTCAGTTCAGATTGCTAGACATCTTTGACTAAAAACGTATTAATCCTGTGAACACCAAATGGAACATAAAGGATCTGTTCTGATTGCTCCACCCTGTGGGTGACCCATGTTTGCTTTGCATTATTTTTACCCTGGGATTGCATTTTGTTTTGGTAGGTCTGGTTTTTATTTTGTTTTGTTTGTTTGTTTGTTTTGTTTGTTCTGTTTTGGTTTTTGCACATTTGTCTGAAGACACTGCACATCTTATTTAGAGGGGAATGTATTTGGAGAAGAAGCCTTGCTGAGAATTATATTTCTAATCATGTAATGATAACTCAACTAGTTTATTCAGCTGGATAATAAACTCAGTGAAAATGCATGATATATTATGGAGCAGCATCAGCTAAATGTCAGCATAAATCTGTCTTTAAGAATGAGCTGTATTCATCCAACCCAAGCAAAGCACAAAAAGGAAGTGAAATAATGTTCTAATATCTAATAGGGTGAGGAATTCTTTTCAAAGCGAAGTTATCACATTTGCTTTTCCCAAACCTAAACATGGACTAGAAGACATTTTGCCTACGCATAGATATCTTTCCAAAGTTTGAGATGCAATGCAGATAAAGTTAATACATACAGAAAATGCACATGTTTGAAGAAGGGCAACAAAAAACTGAACATTTGATAAAAACATGCATATTTTTCTCAATGCACCTAAAAGTGCTTTACTTAACTGGATGGAAAAATGCATACATTTGGAAAAGTGAACACAAAAATACACACCTTTAAAATATGTACAAGTCATATATATTTATAAACGTGCACGAAAACACGTTTTTAAAAATGTATATACTGAGGAAAAAATAATGCGCAGTCTGACAGAGACCAGAATGGAACTAGTTTAGCGGGGGGGGGGGGGGAGAACCTAGGTGAAACTGAGCTTGACAGATTCTCCCATCCCTAATTCCATCAAATTATTTATTGCATTAATATCTCTCCATTCTTCCAAAGAACTCTGTGCAGAATATTTTGTCCTTCTCACCATTTCTCATGGCAACCCTGTGAGGTAGGCTGAGCTGAGGCCTAGTGGCTGGCTGAAGATCACTCACTACTTTTCATGGATGAGTATGGGTCTGAACCTAGTCATAGTCCAATAGTCTAATCATTACACCACTCTGACTACCCAGCTCCAGACAATATGTATGTATGCCTTACGCACTCTATTCATCAAGTGGCTTAACCAATTTATTTCACAGTCCTCATCCGCTTCAACAAGTAACTAAGCAGCCAGAACTAGCAGTTACTCAGAATTGTATTTTAAATGACTAGGAAAATCATGACATATGTATATAAAAATTCTGAACTAATAAATCAAGTGAACATGCTGATGAGTTGTTTACAAATGCTAATAGCAGAATGATACCAATATCTTCTCACATTTTAACAGATGGGCAGTGTCTAGCATCCTGGTCGAGATACTGACCATCAGAAAGTAGAAGATCTTTATATACTAGGAACCAGATAATAAATACCAATTGCTGCATTGTACTTAAATGAATAATAATAATCATATGCCTTCAAGTTAATTCTGATTTATGGTTATCTTTTTCAGGGTTTTCCAGGCACAGAGAACTCAGAAGTGGTTTACCACTCCTGTCTTCTGAGGGCATACTGGAACTGTGCAGTTTTCTGAAGGGCACACAAGCTGCCTCTACTTACAGGAAGCACAATCAGGAACTGAACTCCCAACGTCTGGCTCTGCAGCCAGATACCTAAACCACTGAGCAATCCAGCCGTAAATTACACAACTGAATAATAACTGATTTTCTTGGGCCTGTAGAGAACCATTGGCCAGTATCTTGTTAACCTGTGACATAACTCTACCACTTTAATTTTCAGTGCTAGGTTGAGACAAATTAAGAAGTTAGTATAGGCATTTCCTGTTACATACCAGTTGGGTGACTCAGTGTGTGAGATGAAATGTCACTATTAACATCTTAGGTAAAGGTAAAGGTTCCCCTTGACATTTAGTCAGTCGTGTCCGACTCTAGGGGGCGGTGCTCATCCCCGTTTCCTCCGAAGACAGTTTCCATTGTCACGTGGCCAGCGCGACTTAGACCCGGAACGCTGTTTACCTTCCCACCGTGGTGGTCCCTATTTATCTACTCGCATTTGCATGCTTTCGAACTGCTAGGCTGGCGAGGAGCTGGGACAAAGCGACGGGAGCTCACTCCGTCGCGTGGATTCGATCTTACGACTGCTGGTCTTCTGACTCTGCAGCACAAAGGCTTCTGCAGTTTAGCCCGCAGTGCCACCACGTCCCTGCAACATCTTAACTTGTGGCAATTTGGAACTGAAGGTTATTCGAATGGAGTTATATTGTCAAAAATATAATACAATAGGATTCAAATCCAAGACTACCCTGTTTTACATTGGCCAGAATCCTTTTAGCAATTTATGCTTGCATAAGAGAAGTTCTGGTGGCAAATTGTGGCTCATTAATGAGGTGCTGGCTGTGTCTCTGACCATGTGTTAAATTTATGGAATTTTCCTTATGTAAGTGAAAACTGCAAATAGGATTCTGGCTGTTACATAAAGCAACTAATACAGCCTGATGTTTGCACTGAGGTGATATCCTGGCAAAGCAGTAAAACAACTGCTTTTCAGGACTATATGACAGCAACCACATTTAAGAAATACTTCATTTTGTTGTTGGCCGGACCCAGATGCCAAAATTTATGAGATTTCCTCAGAGAAGAAAATATTGAATCCCACTACTTGGTGTCTGTATAAATCGTCACCATGGAGGAATCCAAAGTAAATTTTAAAAGTCTGCTGGGCCTTGATAGTTGCCAGCACGACACTTCCTCAAGGACAGTGCCTTAGCCAAGCTCCTTGTTCGATTCTGCAGCTCTCTTCCTGACCCAAATTTACTTTCTTCCTCCCAGTGCTGCTCACGTTGCACCCATCTTTCTGGATAGCTACCTCCTGAGCCTTACCTGCATGACAGAAACCAAAGCCAAACTGCTCTGGAGTAGCAGAAATGGGACAGTCGTCCCTTATTAATTAATTTTATTAATTACTATTTCATTGGGTTTGAATAAAAATCATGGTGGATCTAAACATGCCAGTCTGAAACTGGGGTTAAGAAAGGAAAACTGTTCATTGAAGCTGCAGTCATGCCAATCAGCAACAAGGGGAAACAGGGGATAGCAAAGCCTGATCCCTGCTTCCCTTAACTCAAAATCTGAAAAGTTTTTATATTTATCTGCAACTTTTTCATCAGTGAGCTCAATACAACATATTCAACTATCCCGTCTTTATGTTTATCTTTACATTTCATGCAAAGCCTGAATGGGATTCAAGTCCCAGTCGAATACTCTAACCACTCCATCACACCAGTTCCTGCTCCTCCTTCTCCTCCTCCATCCCTTCCTTTCTGGGTTACATTCGTGTAATTCCAGAGATGTGGAAGCAGACGTACAACATCCATTAAAATGGGTAATTACCCATAAAACAAAGGGTATTTGCACAGAGCTCCTTCTAATCACAGATAGCCTCTAACCACGTCAGGATATTTCTAAACTAGAAGTCATAAAAACATATTTTAATAATTCTTACATTCTTGTCAGTCTGTAACTTGAGTCTTCATACATTTACTGGTAGCAATCTAATTAACTTTTGGATAAAACCCCTTAAGGAACAATTACTATGGTGATTCTTGTATGGATAATCTAATGTACTGTGAATGCCCCTTAATGGGAAGTATCTTAATAGACAGGACATGCATGCTTTAATCATCTTCACGCCAGTGATATTTTCTAGACAGGCACCAAATGAATTCTTAGGGGGCTCCACACATTTGCAGGAATTATAACACATTCACACATTGCCAAAAACCATTCCAACTGAGGCCAAAGTCCTGCAGACACACGAACAGATTAATAGTTCTGCTTCCAAAGTTGACTGAAGAGTTGGTTTGATTAAGAACCTAGAAAATATTTTTAATGCTTTAAAAAAAATACACTGATTATATTTCTATCAATACTGCCTACAGTTTATAAAGATTGTTGGGGAGGGACTTTTAGATTTCATGCCTCACTTGAAATAGGGTATGAGACATTGTACTGAATTAGATTTCTGCAAACTTGTAGCAGTCATAGCACACTGGGAATTCAGTCTTAGTAAGTCTGGAAATTTATTCAGCAGCTAATTGCTATGAAATCGCCTGTGTATTTCTAATAAAACATTAATTTTAGAAGAGGTCCGTGTTGAAATACATAGACTTAACTTTGGATGTGTGTGTATTTAACGAAGAGCTATAAACCAATTTTACCATGGGGGGTCGGAAAGCTTCTTCAATAGATGCCAGTCATGTGCATCTAAATTTGACAGTAAAATCAACATATGGCTCACCATATTCACTTTGGAAGCATCTCAGTCATGGCTAACATGAGTGTAAGAGATTTATCTCTGAAATAACACTTGTGCTCTGCATCCTATGTAGACAAGCCAAAAAAATCAGATACGTGTTTGAAAATGTCATGTCTCTGTTAAAATGGGCAAGATTTCCTAGTAAAAAAATTCCTTCTATATTCCACTTGCCAAGATTGATAAATCTGTCAAATGAATTAATTTAATCCAGAGGATAGGCGGGGGGCGGAATGAAGAGACATAAGAATGTATTACTTTGGAGAACAGTTACTGAGGACTAAAACTAAAAATTGTTAACCTATTATAGTCATGGAATAAAGTTGCCTGTAATTAGGGCATGGGTGAGAATATGATTTTCATTCATCTTTTCTAATTATCAAAATGTGAAAAAAAAATCATAGTTTGGATGGAAAGAACTTGCTATTTCAAAGGAAAGGGAAGGGAAGGAAGAGGGATAAATTAAAAATAGTTGATTCCTCTCTGAAGACCCTGAATTTTGACTAGTTTAATGTTTTCATGTTTTCTGAGACACTCATTATATGGTAGAATGGTACTGCTGAATTTTATTTGCAACCTTCCATGCTGCCTGTGGTTTATGTGATTGGGAGCACTAATCAATTGTTCCTTCCAGCTTTTGAATTCAAAGAGAGCCTTGCCTCTCTCCTGAGTATTTCCCCCCCCCCTTCTCTTGTTGGCGGCAGTTGTTTGTTTGCTGTTAATATGTTTGTTTGGTTGCTAAGTATATGTGCAGTAAAAAAAAGCAGTACACACAAGTCTTAAGTTCAAGCAACTGTAAGTAAAGAAATGTCTTTTATTCTTTCTCCTACAAATTTATCAGAGTGAGTTATTGAGACATTAAATGTCAGTTAATGAAAAAAGGTGGATTCTGGGAAACCTGCAGCTCTTCTCCTCTGTGAATCTGTATTCTACTGCATAGCGGGGGGGGGGGGGGAGAGAATTTTATCAATTACCAAAAAGTACAACATGGGTTATCTTTGTCCTAGGAATAGCTGTACTTGTTAATTTGCCTTGTACAAACAGGGAAAAATTTATTGGAAATCATTTTTGAAGAATGTATCAAAACGTACTCAAATATAAAATGGAAAGAATCTCAGGTTGAAAAAAAATCCAAGAAAAAGCTGAGAATTTCCTATTCTTACAGAAGAATCCCAAAAAATTCCTTTTTTTGGATTACAGCACCTAGAAGCCACAGCCAGTAGGGTCAACAGTCATTCTGCTGGGGATTCTGGAATTTGCAGTCCAAAATGATGACTTATCTTAACACTCACCTATAGTAAGAAAATACTGCCAGTCATTCCGCTTGGTACATGACCTTCCTCTTCTTCTGGGCTAACAGCCATTAGTATCAGAACCAGAATTCCAAATACCAGGGATGACAAAGATAATGATCCTTAGAGACTTTTCTGTGGGCTATTGAAACAGTTTATGTAATTTAAGATGATTCATAAGATTTTCAAGAAAAGATTGGACAGCCATCTGTCCAGGATGGTATGAGGTCTCCTGCCTTGGGCAGGGGGTTGAACTAGAAGACCTCCAAGGTCCCTTCCAACCCTACGACGATTCTATGATTCTATGATCCTTGGGTTGCTGTTTTCTTCCTTTGATAGAAATAGGTCTAAATAAACGTTAATGCTTGTACAAGCAAAACAACAGTCTCTGAGCAGCAGGAAAAAATGTTTTGATTGACCTACTTGTTCACACATTTTTCGGTAGGGATTGAAAAAGGTTACATTTATTTTCTTGATGATAACTAAAGTATGGGGAAAGCATTTGATTATTTTCAACAGGAAATCACTCAGTAATAATGGAGGTTTTTCTGGTCTGTGCATATTGGGATATATCTGCCCAGGAGACAGTAATCTTTTCCAGTACTCTGAAAAGCTGTTTCTTATATTCTTTTATGTGCTTTGATCTACACCATTTTGTGCTGCATAGAGAATGGCAATTTGCCCTTTAGCTCTGCCTGCCTTTCTGAGCTTTCACAATTTGTTTTCACACCTAGGCACAGTTTGTTGTGTGTATGTCAAAATTGAAGATATTTATGAAAATCTCAGCTTTGGAGATTTCATTGTTCTTGAAGCAGTTCAAGTGACTGACATCTTCAAACCCTTAAGAGCCAATTTGTATACCTGATTTTGCCCACTCTGATCCAAACAACAGGCTTGAAGCCAGGGAGTCAGGCCAGGAAGACAGAACTATTTTAATTGGACAGAAGCATTTCTCCAATATTTGTATCTGGTGTAGGCATCCTTCAGTCTCGAGAGACTATGGTAACGTGCTCTGTATGGAGGACTTGGAACAGCGTCTAGTGTGGCTGAGAAGGCCAATTCGAGAGTGACAATCCCTTCCACACTGAAGACAAATACAATCTGTCCCCTGTCCAGCTCCCTGATTTTGCTGCTTTCGGGACTGCCTCTTCGCCTTGGCCTGCTGGACAAGGGTCTCTTCAAATTGGGAGAGGCCATGATGCACCGCCTGCCTCCAGGCTGAACGCTCAGATGTCAAGGTTTCCCATTTGTTGAGGTTCATTCCTAAGGCCTTCAGATCCTGCTTGCAGATCTCCTTGTATCGCAGCTGTGGTCTCCCTCTGGGGCGATTTCCCTGCACTAATTCTCCATACAGGAGATCTTTTGGAATCCGTCCATCAGCCATTCCCACGACATGCCCGCGCCAACGTAGACGTCGCTGTTTCAGTAATGTATACTGTACATGCTAAAAATTCCAGCTCATTCTAGGACTACTCTATTTGGAACTTTGTCCTGCCAGGTGATGCCAAAAATGCATCGGAGACAACACATATGGAATGTGTTCAGCTTCCTCTCCTGCCGTGCACAAAGGGTCCAGGACTCACTGCAGTACAGGAGTGTGCTCAGGACACAGGCTCTATAGACCTGGATCTTGGTATATGCCGTCAGCGTCTTATTAAGCCATACTCTCTTTGTGAGTCTAGAGAACATGGTAGCTGCTTTGCGTTTATCCATCTCGACATCTAGGGAGAGAGTGTCAGAGATCGTTGAGCCAAGGTACACAAAGTCATGAACAACCTCCAATTCTTGCGTGGAGATGGTAATAGAGGGAGGTGAGTCCACACCCTGGCCCATGACTTGTGTTTTCTTCAGGGTGATTTCACACAGCCCTGTTTCATTTGTATCTAAACATTAATGAATAGAATTATTGGCTGCTATCATGTTGCATCCCAAATCAAAAAGGGGATTTAATTAGTGGCAATCTGCTGCTGACTGTGATTTCCCTCCCATTATTAAGGAGATGCTATGCAACAGAAAAACAGCCAACAAGAGTTGCAAGTAAGATGTAGTGCTTTGTTTTATTGTAAAATATAAAGACAAGTTGATAAAAACGTGTTTCAGTGATGCAGAGCACAACTCGGTGACAGGTTTGGGCAAAGTCCATCTCTAGGTTGCATGTAGTCTTAAAGGGCTCCCAGACTCAAATACCAGGGCTCCCCTGATACCTTCCACACTGGAAAAATAAATCAATATAAAAAGCCAACTGCACCTCCAGATAATTCTGTGTAGATTTTTTTTTAAAGCTATTTCATGCCAATAACTGGGCTGGGGGCAGGAGCAAAACTGACTTTGTTTCAATTGCCTGCTTAGAGAAGCAATTGCTTCCTTTAAGTGGGCAATCACAATTTCCAAATGTTTCAGGGTACAATTGGCCACCACCCTTTTTTTTCCAGAAAAATAGTGAGGTACAGCCAAGGTCCAAGGAAGGGTGAAATCGGCCTGGACCTGCAAATCTGCCTATCCACATTTCCATCCCCAGAGTTGGGGGCGGTAAGGAGAATGAGGGCACTGCTCCCTTAGATCTGTGCTTCATCTCCCCACTTTTTTCTTAAAAATTACAGTTTTAATCTGTGACATGTCAAACATTGACAATTTACCTTTAAAGAACGGCAGCATTTTTAAAGAACAAAAGCAAGTAGGCCCCTCTGAAAAAATGTCTGGCAATATTTCTGGGTAAGTGCACAATCTGGGAAAGCGCCCAGGCTACTAAAGGCATTTCCTTACTGAGAGTGGATTTTTCATGATTACCATTGTCCTAGCTGCTTAAATGAACCAACGGTGGGATGGGGGTGGGGGACACACGTAATAATAGGATGCTTGGACAGTTAAATATTGGACCTGTGTATTATCTTCTAGAGTTAAGACTCTGCACTGTGGTCTTTCTTTGCTCAACTTTTCCATTTCATTTGTGTTTTCTGCCCAGCCAGAAATAATGTTTGCTTGCTTACAGTGGGAAGAGGTTATTCAGTCTGCAGCTATTATGATGAGGACTGCAGGGATGAATGTGCATTGTTAAAAGACAGGATAAAGAGATGAGTTTAAATGATGGAGGGCAGGAATCTCCCCAATGTTACACTTTTCTCATTCAAAGCCACTACTCTATTCTCACATATAGTCCCTGACTATCATGTACCGTATGTATATAATTGTAGCCTAATCATTACCGTCCATGGGTCTGAGAAAGTGGGTTGTAATCCATGAAATTTCACATTGAAATATAATGTATCAGTTAGTCCATGAGGTATTGCAACATTTTTGTTATTATTGTTGTTTTGTTTTTGCTATACATTAGAAAGAAAAATGGGGCAACCCAAACGTGTTTCACGAAATTTACCAAAAGAGTGCACATACAGTATATCACAGGTGCATTTGGCAGGGTCAGGAGAGAGGGCCTTCTCTGTTGCTGCTCCCAGACTCTGGAACTCCCTCCCACAGGAAGCTCAGCTGGGCCCCATCTTTACCGCCCTTCCGCAAGCAGGCAAAGACCTTTCTCTTCAGTCAAGCTTTCCCAACTGGCGTTTCTAAATGAATTGATATGCCTTACTTCACTGAAGGTGTTTTGTTGTTCCTTATGTTTTCTAGTAGTGTATTCATTTTATCCTTTTAGTATTGGATACTCACTGTTGTTAGCTTTAATACTGTCTCTTAACTGTTGTAAGCCGCCTTGGGTCCTTTTTAAGGAAAAAGGTCAGAACCCTTTATTTCTCCCAGTTTCATGTTTTGTTTTGTTTCCCTCCACTCTTTGGACAAGTATAAATACGTACTAATGCATTGAAATGTTTACTGAGCATTTGAATACATTTAAAGAAGGAAGCCTATTTTGCGGTAAATATTTTACAGAGGTAAGTGTTCAAACACAACAAGAAATATAAGAATATTGTTCTTAGCACCACTCTCACTAAATGCTCGAGTATGTTTGCACTGCAACATGATATTTGAGTCTGAACTAGTGCAATTTTGGTTGCATTACTGTTATCATGAAAGAAGATTAAAAGTGATAATTTTCTTGGAAAACAAGCTCCACATGAGTTTTTAGCTTCTTATTCATCACATTAACTATTTTGTTTGTTTTACACCTTCCAGTACAACATTATTCACTATATCCTTAATATCATTTTTCTTATGAATAAAAAACCCCAGTCATTTAATTCCTACTGTTTATATTGAATTGTCTATTAATTTGCCCTTTACACAGTCCGTTATAAAATTAACATTCTGTCTTGATAAAAGAACAAGGAGAAGATCACTGCTTTTCCTCTTCCCTGGCTTGGACTCTTACACCCTGTCCACTCATGGGGGGAACTGACTCTACGTCCCTCATGAAGTGGGGCTGCCCCAACTAAAAAAATGGTAACTGGCTATAAAGCTGCCTGCTCCACAATCTGAAAACGCTGGTATTAATTTACACATATATGAGATTCTGAACTTTTTGCATGACTAAAAGAACACATTGCAAAGTACAATACCTTTAAAATGCAGTAGAATTTGAAACTTTGGTATGACTTTGAATCAGGTAACTTGGAAGACTGCATTCTCTCATGTAACCCTGGCAAAGCTGTAAGAACTTATTGGCAGATACCTATTCTGTCCCACCAACAGTTTGAAGAAACTCAAAAGGGGCCCTCTCAATGTTTCCTCCTAGGATCTGGGAAATCATTACCAAAGGAGGCCCATCTATCTACTTCTTTCTATCTTGGCCCAGCAGGCCAAAATATTTTTAACTTTGAAAAGTCTACCTATACACAAAGATTTTCCTCAAAAGTCCTTCAGAAGCCTTCCTCTGGGTGCTCCTACTGTATGAGGTTTGGTGGGGAGTAACAAAAGAGGAGATTTTTAAACTTGTGGTTCCTCATTTGTAGTATTCATTCTTCAAAGACACTTACCTGCGCCTCTGTCAATTTTTTCTCACAATGGGCAAGTAACTTTTTTCTAGATAAATTCTCCAGGCTTTTTGTGTGTGTGTGTATCAAATGTACGCTTTGACTCTGTTTGAGTCTTTTACTGTTATCCACAATTTTATTTAACACAGTTTACATACATTTCTCAATAATAGTTCACAAAATCATTAGTATCTCCTTTTGGAAAAATTTTCTATTCTGCAAGCTGGCTGGACACCTCAGGAGTTTGATTGCCCCTATGCTTCCCAGCAGAAGAGCCATCTTGTGTGGCCTTGAGCAAGCTGCACAGTTCCAGAGCATCACCAGAAGGAGGGAACAATAAAACTCTTTTGAGAAGTTGAATCCTAGAAAATCCTGGGAAGGGTCACCACAGCTCAGAATCATCTTGATGGCATATACCTTTAACTAATAATCCACTCAAGAAGTATTTTCCAGTGAGAGAGAAGAAGGAATGTTGAAAGAACCTTCTAGCTGAAAGGATCAGTGGGGTTCATTTCTACAGGACTGAAGTCAAGTTATCTTGCACAATGGAAAAAGATGTTAAGCAGCAGGCATCAAAGATGGAGCTCCGTGTACTGGGATGCTAGGTGGGAAATTGTTTATTTCTGTTTAAAGGGCTATGACTACGGATGTATTGATGGCTCAATTGTCCAGGTACGACTCAGCTTTGGGCCCAGGGGAAACAAATTAAAATTAAATCAGATTTTCAAGCCAAATGTTCATCTGAGTCAATTCTGTTTGTCCAAGCAAGTGCAACATGCATTTATAGATAGCAAGCAAACATATTTTTACATAACCTGTAATGGTTTCAAATGTTGTCATGTGCACCTCATCTATTTTTAATAAGTCAGAAAATGCTGGATTATTCTTTGGCTTTTCTGCACTATAAAACTGGAAGTAAAATCAAAGTTATTTTGGCAGTTCTCTAGCAGCCCCCTTGTGTGGGGGCTTTTTCGTTCCAAGTGTGTCTTTATGCATATGTGTGGTATGTGTGCAGCCAAAATTGAGAATTACTGTCCTGAACAGAATATGCATAGTTGATAAATGAGACTATTTTACAGACAGAATTTGAAGATATTTGAGAGGGAGGGCTTTGGATCTAATCATATTATGTTATGACCTGTTAAGTATATGTCAAGATTATCTTAAAAACAAGTTTGGTCCATGCAGAATTAAAGTTTTTGACACTCACCAGCAAATCCTTTACTGGAACTTTTACAGCCATTAATTCATTCCATTAAAATATAAAAAAATAAACATATTTTAATGTATTCATCCTTTTAACCCAAGATATTATGTGCCTATCTTATGTGCATTTAAATAGCTAGCCCCACCAGCACTCAGCCCTCCTTTTAATCAGAAAGTATTTAAATGTTACAAAAATATTTCAAAGAAAAACGTCTGGGAGCAGCTTATCATTTCTCATCCTATACTCTGGGTGAACAATTTAGGAAGATGGTGCTGTTGTGAAGAATTTGGATTTTGGGATCATGGGCTATGCTTCCTGGAAGATGGACTGCTGGCAAGTGATGGTTTGCTCCTCCCAAGGACTGGGAAGACTGTGTTTGACCACAGCATGAAGAACTTCATCAAGAGGGCTTTAAACTGAATTGGAACAGAGAAGGATACAGGGAAGGGCCCAAAAATTATCTTCAGAAAAATGTACAAAGGAAAGCAGGCCACATATCAAACAATCTCCGGTGTCTATATATGAATGCCAGGCATATGGGAAACAAGCAAGAAGAACTGGAAATCTTAGTTCAAGACAGTACATCTGACTTGAGGGTTACAAAATCATACTGTATTCAGAGACTGCTTATCAATGGCTTTTTGTCAAACTGGGAGGAGGTAACAAGTGGGTTACCACAAGGCTCAATCCTGGGCCCAGTGCTCTTAAACATTTCTATTAATGACTTGGATGAGGGGGTGCAGGAAATGCTTATCAAATTTGTGGATGACACACATTAGGTGGAATAGCTAATACCCTGGAAGACAGAAACAAAATTCAAAAAGAGCTTGATAGGCTCAAGCACTGGACTGAAAACAACAGAATGAAATTTAACAGGATAACTGCTATAGTTCTACACCTAGAGGGGAAAAACAAACAAACACACAGTTATAAGATGGAAGATACTTGGCTCAGTAATACTACAAGAGAGAAGGCTCTTGGAATTGTTTTACACCACTAGCAGAATATGAGCCAAAAGTGCAATGTGGCTGCAAAAAAGACAAATGCTATTTTAAGATGTATTAACAGAAGTATAAGTGTGCTGCTCATAGTTTCCAAATCCCATGAGGTACTAGTCCTCCTCTATTTAGCACTGCTTAGGCATCATCTAGAGTACTGTGCCCAGTTCTGGACACCATACCTTAATAAGGATGCTAACAAAGTGGAACATGTTCAGAGCAGGGCAACAAGAATGACCAGGGGACTGGCAATCAAGTCCTATGAGGAAAGACTGAAAGAACTGGGCATGTTTAGCCTTGCTTAAAGAAGACTGAGGGGAAATATGATAGCACTTTTGAAATTCTTGGAAGATTACCATACAGAGGGGGGGGGGGGCATAATCTGTTCTAAATCATACTACAGTGCAGGACACATAATAATGGGTTCTAGTTACAGGAAGCCAGATTTTGGTTGAATATCAGGAAAAACATCCTAATTATTAGAGCACTTCAACAGTAGACCCAATTATTTCAGAAGGTGGTGAGTGCTGTTGGAGGCATTCAATAGGAAATCAGATCGCCATCTGTCAGATACACTTTGATTTGGATTCCTGCATTGAGTAGGGGGCTAGACTTGATGGCCTTAAAGGCCTCTTCCAACTCCATTATGCTTCTATGATCTTAATTAAATGGAACACCCATATTAAGCTACTGGCTTGCACCAGTGAGCTGATGAAATAATAGACTAGTTCAAAGCACAAGCTAAAATAGACGCTCTGAGCTGAAATATGAACTCACTGAGCAGCATAAGGCAAAGCCACTGTCTGTCAGACTCCCTACCCCCATCTCACAGTGTTTGCAATATGGGAATAACAGCAGTCACATATCTCAGTTTCAAAAGCACTGAGTAACAGAGGTGGAGCAAGATTTCCCTCTGTCTGAAAGAGAAGTGCCACTGCTCATGGAGAAGGCTGCAACTAATGACCACCCATACCCACAAAGAGAGAGAGAGAGAGAGAGATTTACACAGACGGAGGAAGGGAAGGTGAAGATGAGCAAAATACAGCAACATGGCAGCTGACAGACCCCTACGGAGACATCAAAAGACAAAAAACAGAAAAGTAGCAGGGGGCAATATGGGACCTCCATATCACTTCCCTAGTCTAACTGCCTCTCTCTCTCTCTCTCTCTCTCTCTCTCTCTCAATTACTTTGGGTCACCCTGTCACAGTGTTTGAGCCCTGAGGGCCCTTTTAGAGCCAGCTATAAATAGCCCTTTGTTAATGGTGTCATGCTGTTATTTGGTGGGTTCCCCAGGGTGGAATTTTGAAAATTGTGGTCTAATGCAGGTATGACAAAGCCCTAGATCAAGTAATGACCCACATTTGGAGAGCAGGGGAGCTGTCACTGATTGTTAAGATAGGCTTACCAGTTGTGGCAGGGGAGGGGGCGTAATTCAAGTGTCTGTCAACTCACCTACTCTTTTAGCAATCATCAGATAAATCTGGAGGGAAACGTCTGCTTATACGAAGCTTTCAGTTTTTATAAGAACATTTGAATTCAGGTTCCCAAGGTGTCATGTTAAACCATTTGAAAGGAAAGATGAAAAAGATCACAAAACTAGAAAGGCCCAGCGATGCCTTTTAATGTTGCTCAGTTATGGTCTTTAGCACTTGAATGGATTTCTCCCAAAGAGTCCATGCAAGAACACAGACGAGTGTAAGGAAACCATTAGAGGGAAGCATTAGGGAAGAACAAACAGACTTGGTAATGATTTCCAGTTTTTTCAGGAAAAGACCAACAGTAAGCTTTTACAAGATGTCAAATAAAACTATGGAGAAAGGCAGTGAGAAGTATTTTTAAAGATGGTGTGATAGAGAGCTTCAATGTCTGTCCCCTCTTTGGCTCTTTAGCTCAGCCAATCGTGGTCCTTGGAGGTTGTGGGGACTGAAAAGTGAAGAAGTGAAACAGTATTAAAGTTCAGAAGAAGTGTGTGTCTAAATACAAATGTCACCACATAGAATGTTATAACTGACAGTTCAATTCCACATGGTTTATGTTCCTATTACAACCTTATGATAAACCTCTATGTGTTGGTGTTAACAGCAGACTCTTTGTGAACAGATTTAGAAACTGAGGATTCCTGCTACTCTAAATGCCTCTAGATATAGGCAGAGGGGCATCTCCTGAAATTTTCAGGAGAGGCTTTTCCCCATTCCCATCAACAAGCTGATGCTGCCTCCTACACTACCATATAAACCCTTAATGATACAATCCATATCTCTGGTGATAATCCTTTATTCTTTTTCTGATATCTTGTGGTGAATTTTAGGCAGAGAAATAAAGGGGCATAGGAGCCCAAGGGAATAAGAAGGTGGCCATACCAAAGAAATAAGCTCAGCTGTGTTTGCCTGTGCCAAAGGTAGTTTTCCCCCCCAGTGCACATGTATTTCCCGGACAATAAATCCATCCAGTTTCACTAGCTATAGCATGCATTCTGAAGCCAAACTGTATCTGTTGAAAGAGGCATGGTTTTCTAGTGGAAACATGGCACTTCATTCAAATAAAGCATTTTTCAAACACCAATATTCATATTCTGACTTGAGCTTCCTGTGACATAAATAAACACATTAGCTTGTGGAACAGAAAAGATAATAATATTCAATAATTTCTCAGAAATAGCCTCTCTCAGTTACTGTTTAATCTGCCTGTCTGGCAAAAGAACCATACAAGGCCAACAGATGTGTGGTTTGGACTATAATGAAATCTAAATACCTTCTGGGAGAAATGTTGATCTCTCTGATTGATATGGTTCCATAAATTTCGAGTAGCCCAGTATTATATACACAACTGTGTAAGAGATAGGCATTCAATAGTATATATGCAAGTATTAATCCTCCAGTACTGAAATAGTAACAGATGGGGGTGAGGGGGCTCATGGGCAAAGAAAGAGGAAAATGTCTCATCCTACTCTGGTCACAAACCTATTGCCATAACCTATAATAATAAAAAACAGTTAAAAGACAAAAGTTAAAAGAAAAATGTTTTAAGTAACATTATGACTATATACTTCTCACTGGAAGGACAGATCCTGAAGCTGAGGCTCCAATACTTTGGCCATCTCATGAGAAGAGAAGACTCCCTGGAAAAGACCCTGATGTTGGGAAAGTGTGAAGGCAAGAGGAGAAGGGGACGACAGAGGACGAGATGGTTGGACAGTGTCATCGAAGCGACCAACATGAATTTGACCCAACTCCGGGAGGCAGTGGAAGACAGGAGGGCCTGGCGTGCTCTGGTCCATGGGGTCACAAAGAGTCAGACACAACTTAATGACTAAACAACAACAACAAAATGACTATATACTATATTCTAAGAGGTTTTTTTTAAAACTCTTTGTTCCTGTGTTCATTCCTTGCCTCCCTGGCTGATTGGTCTTCTGCCAACCTGACTTGGACTTTTAACAACCTTTCTTCTGGCTGCTCCCCAGAATTGAATCAGCCTTGGCCTGTTACCTGAGCCTGAGATCAGTGAGCAGTCTTCATTGCAGTACTGCAGTTTAATGACTGTGCCATGAGGCTCCTACACCACGAATCTACATCACTTGCTTGTTTCCAGTTCAACTACTGGGCCGTAACATCCACAAGCCTTTCCTTCAGATTTCACACTGAAGTTCAAGAGATTTACTCTGTGTGGTGTTATTCCCCTCCAAACCTCTTGAACTGTATCATATTAGAAGGTTAAAAGTAATTAGGTCTGACTTCTCATCCTTCTCATTAGAAATATTCTACATTGTTTTCATCTGGATTTTAACTCAAATTGACCCTACTGTGTACCCTGTAACATCTTATCCATGTTGTTATATGGAGAGAAAGGCCACACTTCCAAAAGAAACTCTCTAAAACACTCAGTGATTGTTTAGAATGTCCAATTAATATACTTACCTTGGGAATTTACCTTTTGTTTTCATGATTTGGGCTTTGGTTATAGTCCAGAATAATTACATTAGTGGAATACTATAAACAATACTGTAGTGTCTTTAAAAGAGGTAGTAAAATGTGTTTTTTCCTTGCTTTTGCCCTGGGCAAATTGTCCATCCTTGTTTAATATTCTAAGAAGTCATTGGGGCACCAGCTGTTCTGACAAAGTGAGGTCTCTGCTTCAGAAGACAACAGAATGGGAAAATACTCTGAAGCTACGAAAATGCAGCGGCAGACATCATGATTGTATTCCTTGAAAGAAATTGTACTTCATAAAAGGTATTGAAGTGTAAGAAGCATTGGCTGCTAGAAAATTGTTCCCAATGGCAATTCTGTTGGCCCCTGAAATGGCAGCAAGGGGATTGTGGATAGTTAGATGAGGAAGGCTTCCAGATTTCCACCAAGGACATTGTTCTGATGCTCCATGTCTCCGACAGCAGGACAAACACCACTGCCACAGAGTCAATTGTTTGGGCTCTTTCCATCTCTATCTGCTTTGCTAATAGTAGCTGTGCTATGAATCTCAGGAGAGTGGACAGATAAAACAGACATTAAATTGCTGAGTAGTATACCTCTTGCTTTCAGAGTCAACCCAAGCATTAACCCTTACACTGCTATCATCATAAAGAAAGGCAAGAAATGTCTTGGTGTTTATGTAAGGTTTGCATCAAGGTTAACTAATGAAGTGCCAGCATGCATCTGTAGCACAATTTGGTGTGTGACCAGGCATCCGACTAGACACACCACAGCAGCTCATCAATTAGCCAGAATTAGGCAAACCTTTGAACTTCAAGAAGATTCTGACAAATTAAATAAATCCTATGCCTATGTGCTAATAACAACCAAAACCAGACTGCTGCGTAAGGGCAGCATAGATTTCTGAATAGGTTTTCTTCCAGTCTTCCTTGAGATCCAATGCACCCAGTACAGTACTACACAGAAGGAAGTTTAAGTTGACGCAGGATAAAGTATTTCCTGAACTCAGGGCACTGTAATAGGAACTGACAAGGTCATCTTATTTCTTTACATGTAGTTCCACTTACTTCACATGTAACTCATAAGTAATAGCCTCTTGTAATGAATCTTAGTTATTGTAAGAGTTTCAGCTGGCAAGGATGTTTGATAGGTGTAATTGCTTTAGTATTTCAGGTACAGATGTATTTTTTAGCAACATGACACAACTTAAACTTGCCCAGCAAAGCCTTTTTACTAGTTCATCATCCTGCAGAGTCACAGTTACAGCAATTTACAGTACCTAATTAAAATAGGCCTTACATCTGATTGACTAACGAAAACACTGGCAGTTACCCAGCAAAATTACATTGCCTGTTGTTCTCCAACTAGCTCCAACATAAAGCTTGTGGGGTGGGGAGTGTAAACTGTACTACACAGTTTGCTCCAGTTTCCATGGAACTGTTAGGGGAATGTAGCAAGTTGTTGCTGAAATGCAACAGCATTACATGAAATGTTTTTCACATTCAATCTATGCTGTGTGTAATAGGGGGTTGTCCATTCACATCTGCATAATGGAGGTTCCAGGAAGCAGCCTTATACCAAGTCAAACCATTTGTTCACACCTTCCAGTGTTATCTATATTCTGGTTTATGAATGAGAGATATTGTGCTTTCCTATCCATGATTCAAAATGCTAGGAAATGACTCAGCATGGCTGCGCAGTATCATGCCCACAATGCCATCAGAAAAAATTCCAAGCTTTACATAGCAAAGGGCAGACTGGATGTTGACAATACCAGTGGCAGCAGTCAAGATGGTCTATAGCAGTGGTCCCCAACCTTGGGTAATCCAGTTGTTCTTGGACTGCAATTCCCAGAAGCCTTCACCACCAGCTGCTGGCCGGGGTTTCTGGGAGTTCCAATTCAAGAACACTGGGATTATACAACCTTGGGAACCAGCAGTCTACCTGTGTGTGCTCACTACTATTCACAAGAAAGGGAAAAATCCCAGAACCTGACTCTTGTTGGGGCGGGGGGGGGGGGGCTAACAACAATGGCATGGTATTGTGCAGCAATATTGGGGTATTTCCCAATGTTTTGAATCATGGGTACATGTCCTACACTAAAAATATTCCTGTGGATGAAAAAAATACTAAATTTGGCTGGTGTGAAAATGGAGTGAAACAGGGAGCGAAACAGACTTTGGGCATTAGAATTCAGTATAGTATTAAATAAGATTCCTTATTTAAGAAATTACATACCCTGACACAATATACCTTGAGGTATGTTTCTCACAGAAATTGTTTATACAGTAAAGCCATATAGCTCATATAACACAAAAATTGCTTCTAATTTCTGAAGATTAACCAAAGGAATGTTTTTCAGTCTTGGTACATCTCAGAATACACCAGGGAACAGAAAATGTGCAAAACAAACAGCCAAAGTCATAGTGTACAAAAGACTTTCCAAGGATATTTTGAACATAGTGATATCTCCACATAAGTTAAATAAATAAATAAATAAATAAATATGAATGTGAGAATGCCACTTTAAATTCAGCAAGAAATGCATCAAGGAATATGTGTTTTCTCCCAGAGGTATTCTAGAAAGTACAACAGTCTTTTGATGCTTGGAGTCTTCTGTTTCAGAGCCCAGCAATCAGTTTATGTTTTTGATTTGTTCTGTTTGACAGAAATGTAAATGTAATTTAATGTAATGCAATTTCATGTAAAGATAATTTAATTCAGTGGACAGGACAAAAAAACCCTCTCCTTTTCTGAAAGAAATTGAGTCCTTCATTAAAAACAAACTTATTAATTTCATTTTCAATTTACACTTTCTCAGTTTAGAGAACTTCTTTTGCAAATTATTTATCAGCCATTATTATTTTCTGGAAGGACTCTTAATATAAAACAAGACAGAACCTGTATAATGTTTATTTACAGAAGTGAGAAATAAATCATATGGTAAAGTACAAGAAAAAAATCTGTTCTTCTCACAAGCATCAGATTAGATGACAAACTTCTGCCTCAGCTGTATTACTCTAGACAACAGATATATGATGGCAAGTGTTGCTATGGCTAACACTTGGTCACATGTGTAATTCACTTGTAAATAAGGTGTTCAGGGCCCTGGACAGCAACAGGTTTTGCTAACTCAAGCAAGAAAAGCTCTCCAACCCTACCCTTTCCTCATGCCAGTAATAGCCATAAAGAAGACAGAGAGAGAGAAAAGATAAAAGCACACAGATAGAACCTTCATTTGTTGTTGCTGTTCCTGTGCACATGTTCTATGTTACATGCATGCACACAGAAAGAGGGAGAGAGGCTGAGAAGAAAGGATTCCCTCGTTCTAAGCGTCCACTCTGTTCTGCTCTGCACTCATCCTCAAACGGAAGACAGGACTCCTAGTCATTGCCATGGAGAGTAAAGATATGTGTGCTAATGAGCTATTGAGAAATCTTGTTAATTCTCTCTGTTTCATCAAAACGGAACAACTTAATACATTCACATTAGCCTGCTAAATATTTGCTAATCTTCCCAACATTTCTTGCTTCTAGTATATGAATGAGACAACACACTCTTTTATTTTCCCCATTTTGCCCAAAAGGCCTCTGCACAAAACCGGTGCATTTTCCCTTATTGAAATTAAACACACATTCACAAATGAAAGAACATGCCTCTAATCATTTTATCATGATGGGAAGATCAGGGGCATAAAGGGTGGGCACAAAGCACACACCCTCATCACTGTCTGTATTTTACAAATTCTGAACACCTGTATGGGGCTCTTGTTTTCAAGAAACCCCTCTGCATTGCACAATAACATTCTGATTTATAGCGTTCCCTGACATAGTAAAACATGATAGCCTAACACAACATATGAATGCCTGTAGCATATTTAATGTAGGATTTACAATCCTGGGGAAGATAAGCCATTTCATTACCATCAATTGATTCTTATAGCTGGGGAGTGATTTGTTCTTCAGTTTGACTTGTAGTACATTTACAAGATTCAGAACATAATTCCAACAGGATTTTTTCTCACACTTTGCTTTATTAAAAGGAGTATTGATTATATCTTTCTTTTATCTCTTTTTTATTCTCTAAATCTTTCAAACAAGTGAATTATATTGGAACAATGCTTCCTGGGGCTATTTAGAACTTGTGATTTCAGAGAAATTCAGATTTCTGTTTTTACCACTCTCTTCAAGTTTTATTACTTTGTTAATCATGAGAAACAGTTATAACTTTGCAAGCTGACTGAGCATGTAGGTAACTCTACAGTAGATTTACACAAAGAGCAAGATATGATAATCCACCAACCTAGCAAAATCTTCTATCCACAGAAAGCCTGGTATGAACTCAACATTTTCTGCATGAGAACAGGCTTTCCTCTTCCTTTTCATGATGGGGATATTCCCATGTAACCATCTCCAATGAACACAGAAACCTTTCACCAGCATGATGAATATGCACCACTGACATTAGCTCCTGTTCAGTAAAGTAGAAGTGGAAGACAGGAGAGGAGGACTGTTGGATGGATGCCATGGATCAGGAGACATGCGAGCCCAGGAGGTGCAAGTCGAAGGTTGCAAGCCAAAGGCTGGATGGGAGACTGTCTGCAGACATGATCCTGCGACTGGCTACTGGGTCGAGCTGCTCGTACCACTGGAGGTCGCTGCCTGGGATGGTCCGGACCAGGCAAGGAGCTGAGAGTCTCAGAGGCTCAAGAATCAACAGCAGGCTTGCCACCAGCAGAAGAAACACCAAGGCAAGCAACCTCACCAGAGAAGCCTCCCTTCCTGGTCCCGGGAAGGTCAGCCTACTACTTCTCTGCCCTCTGCCCTGCTATGCAGGGGACACCAGCCAGGTCCATGTGACATTTGGCCAAGCCTCTTGAGAGGATTACTGCACATACAGGCTGGCAGCTGCCGGAGTGAACTGCAGAGGGGTGGCTGAGGAGGGAGCCTTTGCCACCCACCTCCCTGTACTTAATGGCATGTATCCAACACCCTTGTTGTTGACACTCATGCCTGGCCCACCTGTGAGGGATCCTCAACCTGATAGAGAAGGTGGGGCTTTGCTCCTCACAGTAAGAGTCTATACAATGGCAATGCCTCAAAGACTGAGGGAGTGAAGTCAACTCCCTGGCCCCTTGAGTTATTGGTTTTACATTAATGGGCCTGTTGGACCTTTAAAAGTTATTTTGCTCTATAAAGGAGCCTGTCTATTTCAACAACTATTCTTGGTGTCATCATGGAAGGGGCCGCACACATATGTCACATATGCTTTGTCCTGAAGGAAGGTTAATATGTGATACAGGTGAGGCATTTGGTCGGATGTGTAAATTATATAGCCTTAAGGAAGTCCCCAACCAATTGCTAGTCTCAATTAGATTAAACCTACTGAATGAATGAAGTTTACATGTGTAGATTTATCATGCAGTGATTTGTTCAGTCTGGCTGCTCTTACTGAGGCTGGCAGCTGCATTTAAGCTTTTGCTTTAAATGATCTTTAGAAGCTTCTACCGCCATCTTTCTCTGATGAAAATTCAGTATAATCTCAGCCCTGCTTAGCTTCTTTTCTCTCTTCCATTTTCACTCACTATCTCCAGTGTATCGTCTTTCACCTTCACTTCACAAGATCTAGTACAGTTAGGAAAAAGAGGGGAAATTGGTAGATTTAAATCTGAGAGACTATCCTGTTGAAAAGCACAGATAGTGGATGGGTGGCTAGGCAATGTTAGCAAAGCATTATACTTGTTGATAAATATAAGTAATTGTATATAAATACAAGTGCCACACTGAAAATTTCTCTCTTGAGAATGTTGACCATTCTCATTCAATTCCATAGAAAGTTAGTTCCATTTGAAAACAATTTCAAAGAAAAATTCTCTTAAGCAAAGTACAAGATTCTTTTTCTAACCTTACTTATGAGATGGACAAGGTATGCATTTGAAGGTCCTGTCTTTTGTTGCAGAGTCATCTCTGTAGCAGCCAGCACCTCCTGAGTTTCCCAGACTTCAATTAAACCCAGTGAAGATGTCATAAAGTTCCTCCACTGAGTCTTTTTCAGTTCAGGAAGTGTGGCTAGCCAGGGAAGAGGGAGGGAGGGGGGAAGGAAGGAAGGAAGGAAGGAAGTCTGTCATAACACCTTGCAGTGTTACAGCAAACTCAAAATTTTCATGAGAAGAAATTCTAAAGGTCCCTGAGAATGAGGCAGACAAATGGAAGTCTCTTTTACAGGGAAATAAAACCTTGGGGAAATTGAAAGACAAATCGTGATGCAACACTAGTTTCAACTTTTTCCTGGAGCAAACAAACATTGCCTTCTCTTATACCTGTTGTTAGGCTTACAGGGCAGAAGCTGTATTGTAAATGTCTGTGGCAGAGATCACATGTATCAGCCTTGACTTCTTGAAAATAAAACATCTGAGAGGTTCTGTGGAAACTGCTGAGCCCTGAGGAAAGACAAAAGATACTGAGCCAAAATTTCTCAGATATCTCTTAAAAATATTTTGAGGTGTTTTTCCCCCTTTTCTTTTCTTTTTTCTTTTCTTTTCTTTTCTGTTCTCCCTTAGAAATCAAAGGACACTTCACAGGAGCAGTTTCCCCCTAATTCTCCACCATTTGGGGGTCACTGTTGCCCTGCCATTAATCCACAATGCCCTAGAATGACATGAGGTCAAGAGTGTCATGGAGGAAACAAAATGGTGGCCAGACTGCCAACACAGTTACTATTGTTGCCAATTTCTAGGAGAGTACAGTAACCAAAAATTCAGCAGGGAAAAAGAGCAAAGTTGTGCTACAACCACTGCTAATGATTAATTCCACTTCTGAGAAACTATTGGAGGGATTCAATAAAAGAACACAACGATTTGTCTGCTCATTCCTCTGCCTTTGAATGGGATGAAGAATTACAAAATACCATCTGCATACAATATAAGTACAAAATAGAATATGAATTAAAAACAGAGGTGCAGTGATGCTGTGGCACAAAAGACTGATGTAAACATCAAGCCCTAGGTTTCAGAAGCTGGGATGGTCTGTGCTAAGCACAATATGAACTGAGTTGGAATTCTTTGTTCTTTTGTCCTGTGAACCACACTACAAGAAGAATTACAAGGAACTCCATTAACAAAAATGAGTTGGACCTATCATGAAGGGGGAGGAGGGTATTTGGCACTTGGCTGTGGCCTCAGATTCACATAAGTCCAATCAACTTCTGTGGATTTGAGTATCTGCCATGGGCAGCTTTTATGGTCCCAAGGAAGTCACTTTTAGTACTTCCAAGTCTCACTGGTTCTGGTGGAAAAGTTAAGTGTATGCCTCAATCTCTTCCACTGAAATCAATGGGATCACCAAGCCCTTACCTTTAGCTTGAACATGCCCTCTGTCTCTTTGGCACTAGATCACAGCAATCAGCTGCAATTCCTACCTCACAGGGGTTCATGTGAGTTAATTAGTTAAATGTTTGTACAGCACTTTGAAAATGTGAAGGTCTAGATTAGTGCCAAGTTTTATTATTATGAAACCCATTAAAACACAATGCATTGATCAATTAGCTCAAATCAAAGAACATGTAGCTGCAAAGGATCTAATTAAAATTTGAAAAATAGAATTATTGAAAGCTGCTGAAATTCTACACCACCTCCCATTTCAAATTAGCAGAGATCTATTACTAGCTGCCTTGCCCTATATTTCTCATGTCACAGACCGAGCAGCTCGAGGTTTGTGGAAAGCCAATATTTTCCTTTATTTGTTTAAGAGCTCATTAAGCTGACTGAAAGGCCCTGTTCTGAAAAACCAAATGGCTTTTATATAAAGTGCCATGTGATTGTGGCCCAACGTAAAATGGATGAGTGGGCATGATATACTTTTGCTATTCATTAAAAGAGATTGTAATTGATATTTTAACTCACCAGAAGTTTATATTGTTTCAGCTAAGCATAAAACAACTTAGATGCAATAGCATGCACACTGAAGACAATGTTGTTCAACAAAAAGAAAAGGAAGAAAATGTCAGATCCACGGTAACGAATGGGGAACTGATCTATTGCTTACATTTGTGGCAGTTGTTAGCTGCCTTGAAAGATCGGGCATATATTTATCTGGAATACTAATTCTTATGCACTTCAGGCAATTTGAAGGAGTCTAGTCCATTTATATGAACCTCCCTATGTTTTAGGGGAGGCCTTTCCCAGTCCCTTCACAGGCACAACTAATAAGACAGAGGGTTTTTAGTGGCTTTTTCCACACTTCCCATTAGCCAGGCCAACCCATTCTCTGTTCTATTTATTCTTTTATTTATTAATATTACTTATACATGGTTTTTCTCCACATAGGGGACCCAAGGAAGCTCACAACAATTAAAACTATGCAAAAATCAACAGCTCTATAATACCACAGAAATATCATATTTAAGAAAAACAATTAAAAGTGTGATGCTTTTAACATAAGATTAAGACAGATATTAAAACAATGTGTTGTCCTTCTGCCAGGAAGAAAAGACCTTTCTCTTCAGACAGGCTTTTGGCAACTGACTGGCTACTGAGGAAAGGGCTGCTAATGGGGGACATCGGACTCTGGCCTGCAATGGTGTGAAACAATGCCATCAACCTCTGCTCGACCTTCAGTGTACAGGCAAAGCTCTCACCATTTTCTTGGATAGCTCAGTAGTTTAGGCATTGGGAGTTCAATTCCCCATTGTGGATCCTTGACAGGAGTTGAACGTGATCATCCACAGGGTCCCTTACACCTCTGCACTTCTAAGATGATGATGATTCAAAAATACCAAAACAGTCAATCAAACTTATAAAAACATTGACTGGTATTATATAACAGATGCGAGCTTTAACCAAAAACCTAAGTATCTATTATCAGTGCAGTATATACACTGTTCCTAATATTGCCATTTTTTGTAGCTCTGGTGGTGTTATTTCTGAGATTCGCAACTGCTTATAGTACTGTGTGAAATTTCTTGATATTGTCCCCAAAGTCCCAATGATATGTGTTTCATCCACAAGCGAGTGTTTCAATTGCCAGATCTCTGTATTTAGTTAGTTTTTCCAGACCTTTATTTACAACTTTGGCATCCCCTGGAATTGACGTGTCAATGATCAAGACATTTCTTCATTCGTTTATTACTGTGGCTGGGGTCTTATGTTCAAGGTGTTTATCAGTTTGGATCCAGAAATCCCACAAGATCATGATGTCGTCATTTTCTGACACCTTCTCTACTTGATGTTCCCATTGGGTTTTGGAGGCTGGCAAGTTATATTTTTTGTATAATGACCAGTAATTTTGTCACTCTATCATGTCTAATTTTGTAATCTGTGCAATCTTTGGACATTCGTAGATGAGGTGTGACACAGTTTCATCTTCTATTGATACATTTTCTTCCATTATTGCATCTACCTCTATCCTCCATTTGTCTTCCATACTATGATCATTGTTTTGTGTTGATTTTTCTTTTGCCACCTTTTCTAGTTCTGTTTCTGAAAACACTTTACTTTTGATGACAAACCTTCTCCGGTCCATTAATCGTTGTTCAGTTATGTCATTATTTGTGTGTTTCCTTTTCCAAATTTCCATCATTCTTTTTTGAAAACCACAGACTGTTGGGTTTGCCTCATAATAGCACTTAATAATTTCTCGATTTTCGGTGGGAGTCCAAGTTTTGCATTTACGTTGTTCCTTTAGCTTTGCAGCAGCTTGTCCTGGTTCC